>NW_023613949.1:0-1200000 GCF_013339725.1 Rhipicephalus microplus | reverse complement strand
TATACTGTAGTATGTACTTGTTTCTTGTGAAAGGAGTACAGGAAACGCCATACAAAAGTGTGCTTTCATAACGCTGAAAAGTAAATAAACAACAAAAGGAGACAGCGGCACTGATAGGTAATGTAATGTACTACAAAAAACGGTTTGTTCATGTGTGTTATATATGGGTAATCTAGTACTTCACGTTATTGTAATGTTTCAATTTCTATTGTGATTAAGAAACTTTTGAAGCAATCTTACTACGTTGTTCTCACAGCCATTTGTTGCGTAAGCATTCACTTGTGTTATACTCACTCTTATAAGCAAAGCGTGTGCACGTCGGAAAAAAAGTGTTGTACAAGTCGCTCAATCTGTTTACGATAAGCAAAAAAGTAGCCGCCACCGTATATACGCACCTACAATGGCTTTATGGCAAGTAAATGATAATAAAGACAAGCAGAAGCATCGCATAGTTTTTTTATTTGATTTTTTTCTCTACAAACACCAATTGCAGATACCAATGACGAGCTTAATTTCTCGAGAGCTTAAAGCACGCTTGAGTGTCTTTTAAATTAAAAATATTTCTGAGCGAAGCGGGTTAATTCATGTCTAAAGCTTCATTGATGTCCACGCATACGTCACTGGACTTGTAAATAAAAAAAGGCCTCAAGGATCTCTCGCTTAGAATCTCGCTCAAGGATCTTTGTTACTTAGAACGAGCCAGTTGTATCCTGCTTTCCAAATAAACATGGGCAAACCAAACGGAGCAGCCACGTCTGAATCTAATTTGGCATGGGCTTAAAGTTTTGTTTTCGTCTAATCAGTTGTCTATCCTAATGTGTAAAACTCTTTTGATTAATTTTACCAAATTAGATGTGAGTAAAATAGGTCTAATTTTATCCAAAGTAAACCCAGCTCCATGTTAAAGTAACTATTTTCGTGATTCTCCACTCAGGCAGAATCCACGAAAGTCTAATGAAGTGGTTAATTATTGCAAGTAAATGCTGAGGTGATTTTTATGGGATATTTTTATTACTGATGCAGTTATTCCATCCAAACTTGGAGCAGAATTGGGCAATATTTTCACTACTTGTGCTATTTCCGACGCTGTAACATCTTCAATGTCATCGCTTTTAAAAGGACTAGGCGAGTGGTGAAAGTAAGCAGCCGTGAATTGGCCTTCCAGCCCTTGAGTAATATTTTCCAGAAAAGTAGGCAACGCTGTCACTTGGCGTCGAGACTATCGATTCGAGGTTTGTTGGCGATGGGATAACTTTTTTGGTTTTAAGGACGTTGAAAAAGTGATTTCCTGTGGCCAGGCTTTGAAAAGAAGTCGGAACGTTGGCTATCATAGTTATCCTTCGCAGCGGCAACTGTTCGCTTAAAAACTGAAGCAGAGTATTTATAATCACTTTAGTTTCTAGGACACTGATTATAGAGCAGTTTTCGCCCCACCACTTTTTTTAGCCTGTAATGACGTGAATAATGAGAGTTTCACCAATGATTCAAAGGACGTTGCAGAGCACAACTACAAAGAAAGGACGAAGAGGCAGTCTTACCTATTCCTGCCCACCTATCACTGTTATTTTTAAAGTTTTCTTCAATAATATTGTGTTCGTCTTTCCTCCTTGCACGTGTATTTAAAATGCAAGGAATAGCGAAATGAAGATATTGGACACACATCTGATCCTCATCGAATTGATGCCACACAGCGCCATAAAATTACTTTAGGCGCAATGAAGAAGCGAAACATTTTTATAAGTTATCAATACATGTCGAGATAATGATAGGAAGTTGTTTGTAGCGAGAGAGAGAAAAACACAAACTAAAAACAGGGCAGTAGGAAATATACTGGCGCTAATTAGTAAAACGCATTTTGGTTCCTAAAGGCTTGTGACAGAAATAAAGAGAATATTTATTTATGCAATCAAAAGTTCCTCAGATCTACCGGTGATTATAGGTTCAATACATTTTAAGTGCAAATAGTGGTACGCCCATTCTTCTAAAATGCGGGTTCGATAGTGACAGAGCGCGAAGTCAAAATTGCGTGAATAACCTTATAACTCAGTAGTGATCGATGCTTCACTATTGTTATATCTCTTGAGCAGAAAATATCGTAATATTGTTGCGCAGAAAATTGTTCAAGGAGATTGGGTAGGACATTCTAGGATGGCAAAACACCTGTCGCGTAAGCTTATTTCACTTGGCTATACTGTATAAAAACAAAACCTGGAAACTCTCGAAATAAATGCGTTAGTAGTAAGCTGCGTAACATCACAAAGCCTAGAAGAATCCTAGTGAATAGAGCTCTGAACTTCATCGGTTCGAAGTTCTGAACGAATAAATCATCCAGCCAAAGAATAAAATGAAATCTGAAAAATGAAATATGGCACTCGGAACACGTTCCCGCTGTTCCAAGGCCTCTGCGGTTCATCTGTATAAAGACATCCGTTGTTTAGACGAGCTTTTCGAGAACGCTGTCATATAGCCTACGGAACAATTGGACAACACAAGTACCAACATACAACTGTCATCAACGTTTTGTTGCTTCATTGTGGATCTATATTATAATAGTGTCCCATGTGTTTATTTATTGAAATCGGTGCATTATTTCACTGATCTGAACATGTTCATACCATTTCCCATCGATTGACGACGCTGCAAGCTTTCGGGCATCAAGAACTTCATAAAAGAATCTGTAGTGTGCTGCTATATCTTTTATCATTTCTCTCAACGTGATCATGATACAAATTAGCACGATTCCGTCTGATGTACACACATAAATTTTATGCGAGCAGTTTTGTTACCCAAAACATTACGCAATATATTTCACTTATATTTTATTTCCGCTGCTTTCCCTGGGTGTTTTTTTTTTCGGCTTGTCTCAAAAAATGTCGCTCATGGGACATTCATATAAGTCTCATATGTATGAGGGCGCTCCGTAATATGAGTGGTTGGTTTGTGCGCATGTCTTTTCGTAGGTTTTTGTTGCAGGTTGCATGATCTGAAATTCACCAATGCACCACTGTCTAAATAACTGCAGACGTTTGTGTGTAATTGTTTATTAATTTGCTATACTTGCATTCGCATTAACCGGCAAAACTGCTTCTTTTGTTCTTTTTATAATTAAGTACGAGGTTAACTACACTCATTCATTAGAATATGCAAATATGTCACACGATTTCTAAAGCTTTTTAGCAAACAAAAAATTTTTTACTCGCATGTTTGGAGATGCTACCCTACTAACTATGATGGTTTGAAATGTGCAGTGCTTGCCGAAGACTTCAACCGGGCTGGAGAGCGTAGACGTTATGCGTGCCTGAGCAGCGTGGCACATCAATGACGGTAAGTTTTTCACCTTTATAACTATGGAATGTCAAAACGTTTGATTGAAAAATAACTCTCAAACACTTTCGTGACTCTCAATACTAACCAGTTTCATAAAGGGCTGCCATTTTCTCGCTTTACTGCTACAAATTTTACCAGAGAATTCTGAAGGGGAAAATATAAACAGCCACACTCCACATAGCACAGGCAAATGCGACAAAAACAACGAGAGCACTCGTTCTATGGAGCCGCACATTGTGTCCGAATTCGTGCTTCACCATCCACGCGTGTAGAGGACGCCTTTCCGCCTCTTCCAGGTCATGTTTGAATGCTCAGTGCTCTTTGGCAATCGAGCGACGACGGGAAGCCAGAGAAGCCGTCAATTACGCTCGCCCAGACCCATTTCTCACTGGACGCATTGTACTGATGCTAACGTGCTACGCCATGATAGGCGTGACAGTGAAGCCACACACTGATATTTTTTGCCGTCTCCATTCATCGCTTTCCTCACAGATACGGGGAAAGCGTGTAGCGTATCGTTTACCGAATCAACGTTAACCCACCATACTTTCACAGATAATGGTGTTTTTGTAAGCACTTCAGCGTAGCAATAGCCATTTCTCGCATTTGTGGAGCATAACAGAAAGACTTGCCAGGTCTAAAAAACAAAAAAAGTTCAAAACTAACCTACATCTGCCAGGAGCAAACGTAGCAAAGAGTTGTATGAGCGTGTTTGATAACAACTGTGGCGTTTCTAGGCTACTGAGTAAATGCAAGCCCTTTGACAAATACCAAAGTAAGTACAGCATAAACCCTACAAAATTATTGTTGCTGACGATGAATTCTAAATTGTCTGAGTTTACAATAGCGTCGTGCAGTATGATGAAGTTCCTTGTGCTTTTGTAAAATTGCCTCGTTCTTCACACACGTTCCGTTGCTGTTCTTCAAATAACTTGAAGTTCTGTGGCGACAATAAAGTGAGTACAACATGAAGGTTCTTAAAATTATATTTACTGGAATTGAAGTACAACTTTTAGGTACTTTCGCCCTAGTTCCTTGCGTGATGGCGATGGTTGAAGAGTTTATACTCCTGAGCATGGCACGGCCGGAGATTGGCATACATGGCGCGTATATCCCCCCCCCCCTCCCATGCGAAAAATGACCATTTTAGGGGGTTGCCTCTCCAAAAATAAAAGAGGAGCCCCCCCCCCCCCCCCCTCCACTCCTCGTAAATATTTCTGGCTACGCCCAAGCTTTTTTTGAGTCCGTAGATAATCCTTATAAATTACGTAAGAAGTGGGTCAAATGTCTTATGCCTGATGTCGGTGAGGACAAAGCGACCCGGATGAGAAGCGCTCTACATTGCCTTGTTCGCTTTCAACTACGTTTCTCAATCGCTTTCTGTGATAGGCGGTATGCGAAATGCTACCCTATGCACCAGGTTATCGTTGAGTCCCAGCCACTTACTCGAAATAATTCTCTTTTGAGTGCTGCTAATAGCAAATTCAAATTTGGGAGCTAGAAACACACCTTCGCCCGAACCAGTGACGCCAGCAGCATTCATAATTTTGTTCAAATAGACGGAGTGAAAAGTGACCATGTAGTAATCAAGTGGCCAAGACTGGCTACCGGTCTAAAAAGTAGCCGTATTGCAGCGAACTATAGCGGAATCTATAATTCCGACAACGCCACTAACACTACAAGATGAATGGATGGATGAAAAAATTCATTGGGTTCCTGAAGGATTACACCCCCGCTTTATATAGGTAGTATCAACGTTACTAGAATAAACTCAGATTGAAAGCTCTGCTGGAGAGGTGGGCAGTGTGGCCCGTCACGAAAACTAGTGGCGCTGCAGTACAATCTTGCTCCAGAAACGCAGGTGCTCTTGTTGTGATCGGTGGCGGCGACGTGCAAGCGGCTACCGCGAATGGTGCGCTAGATTCCCACGTCACTTATCAGACTGTTTTTGGTACTGCGTAGTTTCTTATAGGAAAACGATGATTGATTGATTGATTTGTGGGGTTTAACGTCCCAAAACCACCGTTTGATTATGAGAGACGCCGTATTGGAGGGCTCCGGAAATTTTGACCACCTCGGGTTCTTATTATAAAAAAACGCGTTTGTCATGTTTGAGGCTTAGTGAGGAGGAGCAGATTTATCTACATTGAGGTACGCGAATTAGCTTTGCACCTAAGCTCCTACAGCGGCGACCACAATGACGACTCCGCTTCACGCAACTTGTTTGTTACATTGTTTGTTTGTTCATTATTTATTGCCTGTGTGAACACTGTTACACAGTGGCGTGGACAAATATAAAAGCTGTTATGAGAAGCTTGAGAAACTTATATATATAGCCTCCAATCCCTTTCGCCCAGCCGTGACGGGCTAGCAGATGAACAATCGTAAGCAAAATTGCTTTCCAGCCTTGCGCGTTACTCAGGTCACGCGCAGTTGTCCGCCGCAGCTACCGCCGCCAGTGTCCGTAACCACATCGTGCGAAATTTAGGGCTTCAACCCGGGTCCGCTGGGTGCCAGCCCAGTATTCTACCACTGAGCTACGCCAGTGCTCTTGACTTGTTGGCAAACTTACCTTAGGCAGGCTTGATGTCAGGGAAGCAATCGCGTTAATATGACTTATAAACCGTTTTAAAACAGCGAAAGAACAACCAGTTTTCGCACAATGCGAATAGCGTTACCAGTGGGCCGTCTAGTGCTCCAAACCATGACATAAGCTTGTTCTTGTTCCCTTATTGACTGTGGCGCATACCCACTTCAGCCATAATTCTTCATCGTTGTCAGACACTGCATCAACAATTGACACAAAATTCCTTGCAAGTGTTTAGCAGATACGATGCTTCTCAGAAGAATAACGAAAAATAGCATAGCGAATGCCAGCCTACTGCCCAAAGAATATTAATATGAACACCCTGGTGGGTATGAAGCAGTGGTAACCCAATGAGTGTTTTAAAAAGGCTCTGGGCCACTCTTCTAGCTTTCGCTGTGCTGTGCTGCGCCTTCCGCGCAGACCGGTCGTTTTCCCATTATTATATTATTATTATTATTTTACATGCGGTAGTGATTGGCGGATATGGCAGAGGAGACGCCGTTGAGCAATATGCGTATTGTGTGACAAAAAATTGGTTCCAAATCTGCATGTTACACCGCAAATGTTATCGAAAGACGATAGTCTTGCGTCTGGGGAGAGTGAACAAAACATTTATTTCATGTCCTGCGCAAGAAAATCGGTAAATGGCATTCTAGAGGGGCTGCGTTAGAAAGCCTCGAGTGTGTAGCGGAGGCGAACAAGCGCATCAAGGGACGTTAGACAAAAGCGCCATCTGGCAGTTATCTTCGAGAACGAAGGCATGCATGCAGCCCGTAGAGAAAGATGCGCGCCAGTCTCGGAGGTGATAAGGTGTAGAACGCAAAACGACGGGAAGGTGCCACCACAGTGACGTCGTAGCAAAGCGTTGGAAACACCTTTTTGAGCATCGTGTTGAACTGTCAGCGCAGCGCGATAAACGCTACATTCCTTAGAGTTACTTCTGTGTGCCTCTTCTAGTATAAAGGCAGACATAGAACACATCGAAGCGTTGTTATGGCGCCTCAGATTTGCGCAATATTTGCTTTTTAATTTACCATTTCACAACTACGAATGCCAAACCTCGAGCAATATTGGTGGACGCTGTGGATCAGGTTGGCCGTTTGATGCTGTTTAAAATATTGTTAGGGTAGACAAACAGACAAATGTACATACAGACAGACAGACAGACAGACAGACAGACAGACAGACAGACAGACAGACAGACAGACAGACCAAGATTGTTCCGTCGAAGGTCCCCAAGAAAAACTATCGTCTTTAATATTACACAACAGTCAATAATACAACAATTACAAAAGTTGGAGGACACTTGAGCTTCACCTTCAAGAGTAGACTTAATATCGTGACCGGGCTTCGGTCTGGGTGTATGCCTCAACCGTGCCGTGAGGGAACGAACAACTGTGTGTGCAACACTGGCCGTTTCAAACTATCGTAGAATGTCTACTGCAAGTACAGTTGCGACGTGCCCACCGCGCCATACTTTTTCCTTTTGTGAATCAAAAAAGGGCCGTTACGCGTGCTTGAAGCAACACGCCAATATAAGTTAGAGCACCCTGTAATGACTGGGGCTTTCTAACACCCATTTGTAGCGCACTTCACATGTTTAGACGCCTGAGGTTCTTCTACGCTTCTACCCCTTAATATTGCAAGGATGGAAGAAATTCCTTCTATTACATGAACAAAAGAAGTGTAAACATAAGGCCGCACTTTTGTGGCTGAGCACAATATAGGTGAGAACTTGTATTATACTGAATTCATCATTTTTTTTCAGGTCGCTTTCGACCATTGGAGTGCCTCTGTGGGTTAACTCCTAATTGCCCCGCAGAGAGCCTGGGATCAATTCTCACACGTACTGAAGCTTTTTTTTATTGGTAGGTTTCTAGATTTTTTTGGTAATGAACAAGATGATGTCTTTTCCCTCAAAACTAGAGACGCTGAAAACGATGCAAACACCGGAATGTGTAAAATGACTTCGTTAAAGCTATCACATTCAAATATTATACAGCGCATAAAAATTTTACATATAGGTATCAGTGACGAGACAGTCGTTCATCCTAAAACCTTATTTTAGATAATGATCAAAGCACACACTGAAAGCTAGTTGTAACCTCCAACAAAGTAACCCGAGGGAGCGATCAGACGATCTAAACAATTTAAGACCATGTTACTGCAGTAGAACTTTTAAATGGGCAGGAATAGAATGCGTGTCATTATTTATTCTTCATTGGCGTATAATTCGAATATTGTTGACAGTAACAGACCTTGGAAGAGATCCGGCGCAATTCAGAAGGTGGCACCAAGCTTTGCGTCACAAAGATAGAAAGCTCACTGCCAAACTCAAAGTCTATGAGGTTAATGTGAGAATGATGGCATCGGGAAGCACTACCGTCATGTCTTGCTGGACAAGAAGTCTTGATTGCACGTCGAAAGTGTAAGCTCGCGCCCAGTACTCATCCGCGCTGGTTCCCAGCAATTTTACCCCATATATTGAAGCCGAAATGTACCTAACAAAAACACCTATAACAGTAGAACAGGGAAGCCAGCGCGAGGAACAGCGCAGCGAACCGCTGCGGCACGCTGCCGTAGCAGACGATGCGCCGAGAGTAGCGAAAGATGAGACTGCAGCGCCGCTTGATCTCGCGACCACCGTTCGGCCGATCCTCCTCCGCTGGCGGAGATACGTAGCTTTGAAACTGAGTTTATTCTAATAACATTGGGTAAGATTGTGGGCCACTCCGACGTAGAGACGGGAAGTCCTAGCCTTACCACCGCATCGTTGGCCTTCTGGACAGCTTTGAGTTGTTGTATGAGAACCGGACTCGTGCGCATTGAATGAAAGGCATCTTCGAAAAATTCTTAATTTTTTTCCTTGTAAAGAGGGACACCTCCAGAGCACATGGCTAAAGTCACAGTGATTGTAGCAGTCCAGAAAAAGTTCTGAAAAGAACGCTCTTTTTTTCCAGACGCTACGGTTTTTTTATAAAGAGAGAGATGACCAGGTATAGAGAAGGAATGTTAACCTGCTAATTACTTATTGCTTGCCTACTCCAGACATAGTTGGGGGAATCGAGGTCGGAAAGAGGGCAAAGAGAGAAAGAGAAGATAAACAAATGGAAAGAACTAACACAAACAAAGCACGTGTTAAATCACAGCCACTAAGCTAGGTTTCTACACTTTCAGTCAGGTGCCGGATAACGAACAGCATATAGGCGGCGCGCTCCTGCATACTCACTAAAATCCTGTCTGTAGGAAGCCCATCAATGAAAAATACCCGTGACTGCCGCGCGGCGTGGAAGTAACGCCAATGGCCGGTAAGAGCAGGCACAAGAAAGGAAAAAAAAGGAGGGGGGGGGGAGAGCCGCCGTCTTTGTCGCGCCAGCTTGGCGCCAGGAGCCGGCATCAACTTACACAGAACAGTGCAGGGACAAGCGTGAGCACGGAAAAAAAAGAAAGAAAAAATGACCCCCCCCCCCCCCCCCCCCCTTTGCCGCTCTCGGTGCGGCGCCGGCATCACATTACCGTCGCCTGCATGCCGTGGAATTTGTGCGTCACCATTTCGTCCCGCTGTCTTGTGATGGTGGTTTTACTACAAGATTGTCTGGGACGGAAACATTTTTAAGTGCCTTACGGCACACTTTATTCACATATCATACATCTCGCCGCATTTGGGTGAACACTAGGATGTAGAGTCCCAGTGTTACTCTTTCGATTTCAATGAAAGAGTACCAACAACTTTTGTTTATCAGTTATCCAGGTATGACTATGTGTAATGCACTAAATAAAAGAATACTAGTTCATGCGCGAGAGCTTACTGAAACACTGGCCTATGTATGTTGATGCTCGTGTTCAACGAAACAAGCTGAACTGATGATTATAGGAAAGCATGGCAAAAAAGGAAGACACTGAAGGCAGCGAGGCAGGGAAAGATCAAAACTGAAAATTGATTGGTTGGTGTTTGATTAGTGGTTGCGCAATTTCATGAGGAACATCAAGTACACAAGTCAGAAGTCAGGTGCAAAAGTCAACAGGAGAGTGTATTTCACCGACATTTGCTCACTCTTTTGAATATCAAGGCAGTTCGCATATTCCAGCATAGATTTTTAACAGTGAACCACGACCAAGACAACCAGTATACCACTGTGGAAATAATGTACTAGCTATAAAAATCCCCGTACTCTAAAGAGCAATTGCATGCAGTAACAATGAATAATTTTAGGTTTGTTCTGCACCATTTTTTGACTCCAACTGCACGCGGACGTTCGCGAAAAAAAGTAAAGAAGCATCATTTATTTGGAGGGAGACCGACCCGTCCGTCGCTAATTTGTGTAGGTCATACTTGGCCTTGGGGCGCGTTTCGGCATTCACTTGAACAGCGGTGCAGTGCTTAATAAAAGTAAGAATACCCACTTCCCGTAAATACAGAATCGTTAAAGACTGAAAATCAGTAAAAACCACTCTATATTGCGTAATTATGCACATATATTCTAGCTGAAGAAATAAGTCATCGCCGAAATGCTAAAGAGGCGCTGCTGCCCCAGTGTGCAGCTCGTGGCTGTTCACGCGTACGAAATACAAATTTAGGAGTAGGCACGCTAAAATACCCATGCAATGTTTACGTGCGAAAGCGCATTGTCTTCAAACAGCTGAGAATAGGCTGCTGTCACTGAGACGCGTGTACCTCCCGTCACAAATCAGTGAAATTGCTCACAGCACACGCACGTTCGAGAAACATGCGTAGGTTTTGACAGCCGAAATAGCCTCGTCCACGAATTTTGGTGAGCGTAACACCCATGGTTCGCGGGGAAGCACTAAAACGACGCACAAACACACGTTAATCGTTCTTGCAGAACGGCGCACCATGAACTGAAGTCAGAGCCGAAAGCAGTCACCATGGTTGTCTCGAGTTCATTAAGCCTTACAAACTATTCGCTGATCAAATGCATGCATATGGAAGAAAAACAGTTCAAGGTTCCACCGACGGTTTGCAAAAAGCAACTTTGTAGATATATACCTCCACAAAAAGATTCGCCTTCATGCGGTGGCGCTGTGGTTCAATGGGTAAGACATCTGCTTCACGTACATGTGGTACCGAGTTCGATTCCAGGGCTGCGTGTGCTTAGCATGTTAATCTCGCAAGAGTAGATGAATGTAAATAATTTCTTATTTTCTGTAATCATAATATCTGACGCATTAACGGCGAGAAACGGCTGTCAAAAGCGTACAATAATGTTTTTTTTCTGCCACCACGTCAGGGTCATGCCGCCTACGGAAATGTCACGCTAACCACCGCCTTATCTTGCTAGAAAAACTTTGCCCAAAATCCCGGCTATTCTGACGGCCACTTCAAATCAGGCCATTTTCTCTGGGACATGGCTACGGAGCCGCGTTGAAGCGGCGATAATTTCACTTGATTTCCTACCTGCAGGCGTGTAGTCTAGCCAGGATTTGACTAAGAGTAAACGGAAGACAGCAAGTGCAGCAGTGCTTCCGTAGCTTTTTTCTGCAATGTTACCAACCAATGTAGTCCAGTGGTTCTGGTGCTCGATTGCTGACCTGATGGTCACGGGTTTGAATCCGCACCGCGGCGGCTGCATTTTCGATGGAGCCGAAACTGCTTCAGGCCCGTGTGCTTAGTTTTTGATGCAAGCTAGTTAAATGACACCAGTTAGTCGGAATTTCTGGAGCCTTGTACTACGGCGTTTCTAAGAACCATATTGTAGTTTTGGGACGTTAAACACCAACAACACTGAACTGTACGTTTCGTATTGCCAATGTTAATTCAGTGACATTCATTATACTTTTTGTCCTTAATGTCCATTACCACAGTAACTCATTTGATTGGCTGATATCCGTTTTTTATCCTCCTTTCTTATTTTTGCTTCTTGTAATAGATAAATGTTTGTGCCCCTCCTCTCCAGAATGTACTGTATGTACGTTGAGAGTATTTGAAATAACTAAATAAATAAACAAATAACTTATATTTTGCGACGTAAGTCCAGTCGATAGAGTAAGAATCTCTCATCCGACTGGAATTGGTGTTCCAACATGTTTAGATCGTCGCAAAGCTATTGCTTTCGTTAAGAGTTTACTGGGAATTCACAAAGCATAGCTGTGTCTGTTTCTTTAGGGTATTTACAAGCTGCGGTGTCGGGAACTCCTAAGCATAGCGCGTAGGCGTGGGTTCTTGGTACGCCCCATAATAACACGAACAAGAGCAACAAAAACATATCCCTGTGAAGTCCTCGTGGAATTGAAAAGGTCTAAGAAACATAATTGTGTGGGCTTCAAATTTGGCTCGTTCTACTGTGGCGTGGAGCGTTGGCGAGCAAGCACGCGAAGGTTCTATTCTATCTTTATATAAAATTGTTGTTGTGATTGATAGACTGAAACGTTAAGTTTAACGTCCCAAAAAATGATATGATCATGACAGACGCCGTATTGGAGGGCTCCAGAAATTTCGACCATGTGAAGTTTTTTGACGTGCACAGAAAGCTAAGAAAATGGGCCTACAGCATTTCAGCCTCCATCGAAAATGCAGCCCCCGCAGCTGGGATGCGATCCCACGACCTGCGGGTCAGCAGTAGAGTACCTTAGCGACTAGACCCCCGCGGCGAAGGGAAATTGTCACTCTAGCAAAGAACATGGCGGTATTTCTTGCAAACTGCCCGTCGAGGCAAAAATACGTCGCCTCTAATTAAGTTACTTAGAAAAGACTGATAAACAAAAAGTGGTGAATAAATATTTCAACTCCAACTACATGGCAGCATAGTTGCACGAATGTTGAATAATGTCGAATAGTGTCGAATTTTATGTCATGCCAATATACTAGGAAAAAGAATGGCAGCAAGTTTTCACCAAGTGTAAAGTTTTAGGGCAAAAGGGTGCTGTAAGGTTTTAAGGCAATCCCTGAAGTAATAATTGTGTTTTTATAAAAATACGTATTTTGAAAAAAATTGCTGACAACCACAATCATTTTGTTACGCAAACAAATTGCATTCGAGGCAGGCATACGCTGCTGCAATACTTGCTGTCGTACTCTGCAAAGATGTTTAAAAATAACCGGTCAACTTTATACTTACTGACATGAGAGCCATTGTTATTACAGGATTATTGTTGTGCGTGGCAACCTATGATATCATTTTAGATTAAAAAAAGCTGAGCTCAATTCAATATATTCTCCGTGAAATCTTACCGGCGATATCGAAGATTTAACGCCTGATGACATAGGAAATTTGCCACGCCCCGTTACATCAAATTGGAACTTCCGGTGAGAAAGAAGGCATAAAATTTGAATCTAGGTGTGCCGAAGTCAAATTCAGAATGTGGTAAATAGAAATTCAAAGTAGTCCAGGAAAAAATAAAGAAGTATACCACGTTTCTTTTGCGCCCATGTGCTGATCAGTTAACGAATCACTATTACGAGTTCGTTTCTGTGGTAGCATGCGACTTCAGCAGAAAACGCGATCACACTAATCGAATGAAAACTGTGTAGATTTTGTGGGACTTTTTATGAGAAAATAAGATAAACCAAATATCGCGATAAACGTACTATGCGGCACCTCGTGAACAAAATTTTATCGCACTACCAACAAAAACCACTTCGTAAGACAAGTGTAAGTGAAAGAGAATAGTTTATGGCTCAGACGAGTAGTCAGGCATAATCGTATTATTTTGCACGCACGCCTATTTAAGGTTTGCACAAAACAAATGTTCTAAATCAATGTGATCTCATTGACAGGAGCGTGTAAGTAAGGCGAAATTACTTTATGCACACAAAAGTTCTGTTGAAATTCTAGCGGGACAAGGACTTGAACAAGTGGCTGTAACAGCAATGTCACACCGCGAAAGACAAGACTGGACCATGGCTGAGTGTGCGCGCGTGTGCTGCCGAATGCGCTGTTTATCTCTCTTCCCTTTCTGCTCTTTATCTTTAATCTCCCCCATCTGCTTCCCATGCGCAGGGTGGCAAACCTCTTCCTATAGGCTGGTTAACCTCCCTGCCGTTCTTTTTTATCTATTTTACTTTTTTCTACTTTATGCACTCGACGGTAAATAATTCGGGAAAGCATACATTACTTAAAAGTACTCAATCTAAATATTCGATAGAAAATTAGGAAGGCTGAACATTTTCTTGACAGAAAAAGGGCTCAGAGGAGTAAACATTAGTAAAGTGCAATGAACAACAAAGCAGTAAAAATAACAAGTTAATAGAAGTGGTTAACACCACATCGTCCTATGATGCTGAACAGGCGAATATATAGTTCTACAAAAAAGGAAAGAAAATGTACAGAAGAGTACAAGGGAGCAGTGTACGGATCATCAAGTATTTATAGAGGCACAGAAATCTCTCCTCCCCCCTCTCCACCACAAAAAAAAATTTATAATAAGCCTTCTTTTAACCCTGGTTTTTCTCGTGGTAATGTTTGCGACAGGGACGAAGGCCTCGCGAGAGTAAAAGAGACATATTCAAAGCTACGATGCTTGCGTAGACTTTTGAGAATCGCATGGCCTGGCTAATGAACCAACATATCATTTATATAGAGTATAATCGTGAGCGTCCTTGGAAAGCAAACGTCCTGAAACTGAGGCTTTGTGAAATTTGTCACGCTAGGGTGGTGTGATAATTTATTAGAAGGCAGAGAGGTCGGCCTGAGCTAGTTCTCTCTAGCCTGCTACTCCATACAGGGGATAAGGGAAAGGGGAAGGAAAGAGGGATGAAGGGTGATGATGGGGAGAAGAAGAGGTGGTGCGTATGTACAGCAGCCAATTAGCAAGTACCCTACAGTCTAGTTTCTAGTCCAGTTCTTTTTATAAAGTCTAGAACAGCCTTTGTAGCAGTTTTTGACACTGTTTTGTCGTTCATTGCTGACAATATGTGGCTTTCACTTAATGGTGTTGATCCGATGCTTGCCAACGTTGCAGTTAGCATTTTTCTTTGCGCCACGTATAATGCACAGTCACAAAATATGTGAGCTATCGTTTCGTGCACTTGGCAGCGTTCACAATTTGGGCTGTCCGCACGGCTGATTAGGTGGATGTAGTGGCGAGTGAAGGCGTCGCCCAGGCGAATTCGGTGCAGTATATTAGCATGTCTTTGGATGATTTTATCTGGAAGACGAAAAGTCATACCAGGGTCTGTTCCCGCAGGCGCTTGTTCCGGTGATCTGGTAGCGACCAGTAAGTGGCAGCGCATTCGCGCATGAGTGATCTCAACAATGTGTTGACGTCACTTCGCGAGTACGGTACTTTGACGTACATAGGAGCGTTGTATATTGCCGCTCTTGCTTCGCTATCGGCTGTTTTGTTGCCAACCAGGCCGTAGTGTCCAGGAATTCATTGGAGTGTAATCAAGTGACCACTCCTGTGTGTTAGGTCAGATGCTTGGACGATTCCTAATGCTGACTTGTAAAATTGGCCTTTTCTTGAGCAAGAATAGATAGCTTGAAGCGCTGATTTGGAATCAGACAGAATCGTCCATTTACACGGTGCTTGGTCGTTCACAAACTTTATGGCTTCTTGTATAGCAACAAGTTCTGCAGCTATCGAAGATGACCTATGATCTAATTAGTACTGTCGGGAAATACCGAGTGGAAGGATCACGAAGGCTGCTGCTGAGGCGGGTGAAGTTACGGATCGATCGGTGTAAATGTGCACAGAGTCGCTGTACTGGTCATATAAATGTGCCAAAGAAAGTTGCTTGAGGGCAATACGCGACGTATACGAAATTCTACGTATGTGCAGACACACCAGCGGTTTAGTCAATGTCCATGGAGGCCCTGCAGGGATTATGGCAGGTGAAAAGCTTGAAGGGATCATGTGCCTATGCGTATCGAGGCATTGTGAATAGGTACAGCCTGGTCGGTTCACTTGTAGCGAAGACAACGGGTGCTGTGCATGTCGGGTCAGCAGAAGAAGGCGCACTCGAAGAGGCTCACAGAACGTGTAAACCTGTATAGGGTAGGTGCGGGACTCCTCCGTAATGGCAGAGGTTGACGTGCACCGTGACAGGCCAAGGTATATTCTCAGTGCTCGTGCCTGAAGGCTCTCTAAAGTACGAAGGCACGTTGTCTGCATGCCGGAAAGTGAAGGTGCGCTGTACCGTATATAGCCCACAAATAATGCCTTGTATATCTGCAGAAGACTTTTCTCTGAAGGGCCCCATCTCAATCCTGCTATAACGCGAAGAACATACACAAAACTGATTAGTTTGTTTCGCAGCACAGTCACATGCTTTGACCAGGACAGGTTGGGATCAATGACGACCCCTAAATAGCGGTGGTGCTTGACCGCGGGAATCACTGCTCCATGAGCGAAGATTGGGTACCGCGACATTGATTTCTTCGTAAATGCCAATGCAGCACATTTCGCTATTGAAAGTTCTAGGCCCTGACGACGTAATTACTTAGATGTTATTGATGTGCCTTGTTGTAGCCTTGCTCGCAGTTGTGGTCGCGTTGCTCTAGATGCCCATATGCATATGTCGTCCGCCTACGCACTGATTCTGACAACGTCGGGAAGCTCAGCTTCAAGGCCAATAAGTGCTATGTTAAAAAGCACGGGGGCTCAGGACGGCGCCTTGCGGAACTCCACGGCTTACGAGGTGCCTGGCCGTGTCACCGTTGGATGTCGACATAAAAATGGTACGTCCTCTGAGATAGCTCACTATCCATGCGTGTAGTCGGCCGCCTACGCCGATGACTTCAAGTGCGTCAAGAATGGCCTCATGGTAGACGCTATCGTACGCGTCTTTATATCTAAGAAAATGGCCTCTACCAATCTCCGACGTTGTGTTTCCTTTTCAACAGAAGAAACTAGATCTACAACACCGTCTATAGAAGATCGACCTCTACGGAAGCCATTTATAAAATCTGGTAAGCCGACATTATTCTCCAGCAGCCATTCCAATCTTGCCAGCACCATGCGTTCCATCACCTTACTGATGCAACTGGCTAGGCCAACGGGTCTATAAGAAGACAACTTGTGTGAACACTTGCCTGGTTTCAGAAAGGCCACTATGCGGCTGCACCTCCAACTCTCTGGGACTGTCGCTGTTTCCCACGTAGAGTTGTAGAACGACAAGAGAGCCTGCCTTGCTTCCTGGCTGAGGTGATATAGAGCCGAATAAGTAATTCTGTCAGGCCCTGGTGCGGATGACCGTCGGGACGCAGAAATCGCAGCGTCGAGTTCGTGCATTGTGAATGGTAAGTCGAGGCGATCGTCACTGGATGGCAGTGAGGCTAAACACGAAGGTGATATTAATGAGGAGGGCATACCTACGAGTAAGTGGCAGTAATCTTCTGCAACCTCTACTTCAGGTCGACCTTGCTTTAGAGCCAAAGATCGGAAAGGAAACAATTGTTGAGTGGGCGTCTGAAGGCTTCGGACAGTTTGCCATATTCGAGACAGGAGTTTTCTTGGATCAAGAGAGCCACAAAATACCCTCCTCCGTTGCCTATCGAGCTTATAGAGGTGTCGCAATACATGTCGTTGTGCTTGGCGTGCTGTAGATAGGTCAGATCGTGATTTCGTCCTCCTGTATTTTCTCTCTGCCCGGTGACGGATTGCACGAAGGTATTCATATTGTGCGTCAGGTTGTGATCTTGGTAGCGACACATTCAAAAGTTTCGTATGTGTTGTTAAGGCTGATGCAATGAGGCTTTCTATTTCAGATATAGATTGAATGTTCCCGCACTGAGCATTTACAGAAGCTTAGAATCGTGGCCAGTCTACACTTTTCACGGGTAGGGGAGTCGAACGACGGAATCCTTTTAGCTGTACATATGTAGGGAGATGGTCACGCCCATGTGTTTCAACGTCTACGAACTAACAGGTGGTAGGCAAGAGACTTCTACTCACAAAACATACGTCTAGACAGATGCTGTACGATGCACCACGGAGGTAAATAGGTGAGCCATCGTTAATGGACATAAGGCCCTGATTGAGCACAAAATCGGCAATGTCCCTACCGCGGGTGTTCATTGAGGCAGAACCCCACATGCGATGATGTGCATTAAAATCCCCAACTAATACATGTGGTCCAGGGCAAGCTTGGAGCACAGACAAGAGATGGGAACAGTCCACGTTGCTTCTAGGAGGAATGTATCCACCAATGATTGATATTGAACGTCGCTTGTGCTTTATAGAGAGGCAAATATAGTCGTTAGAAACATGAGGAGCCACGGCATGTTTCACGTACGTAAATCTTGACGTACGCTTATAATTACTTTGCTCGCATTTCGATCATCGCGTGACCACAAAGTGACGTATCCGGTAATACGAAACGATGACATCATATTCGGCTCACTTATTACAACCAACGGAAAATTGTATTTAAACATCTGTTGTCGAAAGTCAGACAATCGGCTTCGCAAACCTCGTGCGTTCCACTGCATTATAGCAGAGGTGCGCACACGTTCATCGAAGAAACTCGCCATATTGTTTACGGAAGGGTCAGCAGTAGCGGATCCAGCACGTTGAGGATCTGCACTGCTGTTTTCGCACCTGGTGTGTGTAGCTCGTTGAGAATGGCACGAATAGATTTTAGTAGATGCTTCAGCATAGTTTGGCTCTTCTCAGTGTCTTGCCTATCTTTTCCGCCCTCTTTGAAGTTGCAGCCCATAACGTAGTTTTTTTTGCTCTGGTTGGTAGCGAAGGCCACTCAGTATCTGAAGCATCGGCGTGCAACGTGGGCGTTGGTCCACTATCTGCATCCCTGGGACGTGGTGCGTACAACATGGGTGTAGCGGCCTGATAATGCGCACGCGTATGTTCATCTGTTGCTAATGGTGATGCATCACTCCTATGTCCACTATGCTTTCGCTGGTGCCTACGTTTTGGACGACGTCTGTGTCGGTGGATGGACGTGACAACCTCTCTGTGTGTCGAGTTGTCTCTTACCATCTTCCACAGGACGCGAATTTCTTCTTTAATCTTCGGGCACTCCTTCGAAGTTGCTTCATGTGCACCAGAGCAGTTTGGGCATTTCAATGGAACAGCAGTATCGCAGTTTTCCACCTTGTGAGACCCACCGCACCACTGAAAAGTTGTCTCACTTTTGCACACTGCGCTGACGTGTCCCAACTTGCAGCACTTGTGACACTGCAAAGGCCATGGCACGTAAGGGCGCACGGGATGTCTCACGTATCCAACCTTCACGCTAGGGGGCACAGTCTCAGAATCAAATACTAGTTTGACACAGCGAGATTGCTCGAAGCGGCGTATGGTCATGATTCTGACTGTCGACGTCACAAGATTCTGGAAGTCAGTGTCTATGATGTCAGCGTCGACGTCATTTATCACGCCAGTCGTTGTTACTTTTGCGTGAGCGAGAAACGCGCGAACTGAAATATTTCTGAGCTGCGTGACGGCCTTCAGTCTGTCAATAATGGTTTTGTTTGTCACATCAACATACGATATGTTTTCCCTGCTATTTATGCGAATTTCATTTACTTGAGCAGGTGGAACTCGCTCGAAATAATGTAGTCAATGACTGTCTGTTCAGTGAGTTCAGGTTGTCTAATGTAGACATAGGTACATACGAGATGGTGAAACGTCGCTTGCCTTTGTCTAACGCCGGTTGTGGTTCCGCCGTTGATGACGTCCTGCGAAGCTTCCTTTTCAACCGGCGGGTATGGAATGTCCTGAAGTCGGCTTCCGATTCCATCTCTTTCACTGATGAGCTCTCAGTAGAATCATCACAAGGAGCAGATGCGCCAACGCGGTCACGCACATTCGGTCCATCCTTATGCAAACGGCTAGGGCCCGCTGTCTCGTTGGATGGATGGTCCACCATCCCGGGAGGGGGGGGGGGCCGTTTTCCGTTCTGCTTGTTCAGAGAAAGTCAGGAATTCAGACAGTTTAAGAAAAAAACGATGGTTGTTCAAGGCAGAATTTTGCCCGAACGCTATGATAACCACATAGCTTAATGGAGCAAAAATAATGCTAGCCAGAGTAAAAGTTAAGCTAAAGCGGGGTCACAAATGCAGGAGCGGTTCGATAACATTTGTTAGGCATCCGGAAAATGCCACAGTGACACTAAAGAGCATATATTACACTCACGGTGTCACCAGGAGTCATCACTGAATTGGTGGTGCTAGGCAACATATTACACCAAGTCATTGTGTGCTCCTCAGTAGTGTTATGTCAGATATTAAGTTCAGAAAAAAAAAACATGGTGTACCTGGAAAGGACGAATGTCGAAGAATTGAAACACGTGAACTGGTAGTGTAACGTGCTTTAAAAAATGGCAGGAAGTAACAATATATTACTATGCAATACAAGTCTGCGGTACGACAGGTCCTGTCGTCCACATGTCAATTATTAAACTTTTCGGGACGAAAATTTCAGACAACGAACACAAGAGACGAGGAAGGCTGCGGGTTCTCAAGTCCTACCCTAACGAACGCACAACATTTAAAATCAAAGCTGAAGCCATCGCTCGAGACAGCTGCATCAACGAACCGTGTATAGCTTTATCCGAAAAAAATGGCGTATTTAAAATGGGCCTGTGAGGTCCAGGGTGAGCATCTGGTATCTTGCAGCCTTTTTTTGGCTCTTTCGTTTTGTGTGTGTTTTTGAGTTTTTACTTAAGAAAGTGTTGTTATCTTCTTTTCTGTAACAGATATGTGTGCGTCCTAGCGGTAATAAATCAGCTGAGAGTCAGCGCTTGTCCTCGTGTCTTGTGTTTGCTGTCTGAAGTTTTCTCACTGCGAAGTTTATTAAGGGATTACCAGGTAGCCCAATCCCACACTTACATCCACATGTCGGTTTGGAACTATGCATGTCACTAATTAACCCATTTAAGAACACAAATTGAGTAGTAGATAGATTTAGTACTTCCTTTAGGCCTTCGAGCTGAATTAGGGCATTCATGCCTCATTACTTTCCTGTGTAGCTGTAAGACACGAGCGAAAGTCTTACAACGTACGCAGTCAATATATATTATCATAGTGCCACTACATGTTTTTGTAAATTCGCATTCTTTGTTTATATGTATGTATGTATGTATGTATGTATGTATGTATGTATGTATGTATGTATGTATGTATGTATGTATGTATGTATGTATGTATGTATGTATGTATGTATGTATGTATGTGTGTGTGTGTGTGTGTGTGTGTGTGTGTGTGTGTGTGTGCGCGCGCGCGTGTGTGTGTGTGTGTGTGCGTGCGTGAGGCCATGCCAAGGATTAAGTGGACTTGGCTCCTGTTCATTTGCCCTGATGTATTACTTGCTCTAATTTCTCGGGTTCTTCTGTTATAATCCTTTTTTATTTAGTTGAGAACACTTTAAGGAGCCAGGCTTTCGTATCCTGCTGTCGTTACTTAGTGTAACACAGACAAGACCACACATAGCCTAGCCAACTATATTGATCGTGCGCTCACGCCAGTCTTCCTGCTGGTGTTATTCGAGCGCCTTGATGATTACTAAAGTTTGGACGCGACTGCCATGGGAAACACGATAACACAAATGTCCTATAAGATCAATAAGGAAGCAAGCGGGAAGTAAAATGAAAAAGAGAAAGGAAGAAAAACTTAAAGAGTAAAAGAGAAATAAATATAGTGAATGCAAAAAATAGGAAAGAAAGCAAAAAACAAAAAAGAAGAAGAAATAAAGATAAACCAAAAATAATAAAGGACTCCCCAAGTCTGCACTTACTTTGGACTTCGCACCAATTGGTTAAAGCTCTTTAAATATCATTTTTGTTGTTTCGCGACAAAAAAGCTGGTGCGCATCCTGGTGCTTTGCAATATCTCCTATGTAGAGAAGATTTCCGATTAAGACATAATCAAATTATCGAGTAAATGATACTTTTTGCCAAATATGGAAGTTTTGTCAATACATAGCACCCTGCCGCGATGGTCTAGTGGTTATAAAGTACTTGACTACTAACCCGCAGGTCGCGGGATCGAATCCCGGCGTTGGTGGCTGCACTTTCGATGGAGGGGAAAATGCTGTAGGCCCGCGTGCTCGGATTTGGGCACACGTTAAAGAACAACAGTCGGTTCAAATTTCCGGAGCCTTCCACTACTGCGTCTCCCATATTCATATGGTTGTGTTGGGAAGTTGAACTCCACATATCACCATCAGCGTGTCCTATCATGTAAGGAACCATTACTTTGATATTAATACTGTTCACCACCTTGAAATATTTTGATAAGAATGTATAGTATGATAGCGTTTCTCAGCTCATTTAGACGAAATCCATAGAAATTCAGTTAACGGTGCATCGACTTCAAGTTCATTAAAAGAGTCAGGTACATTTGGTGGATTGGTTTCTCCGCGGCAATCACACTGATAGCTAAGAGTGCTTACCCTATTATCGATTGCTTCTGTTCACACAGTGCAAGAACTCTATGAAAATGCTCACTGAGGCGCAGCAAATCGATGAAGAAATGAATATATCATTACTTTGCAGTCATCCCTACACACACCGTGCCAGTACCTCTTGCAATAATATTCATGAATATTTTGGATGCATGCATGCGCACTTATGCACTGAAAGTACGGCGGTAGGACCGCTGGAAAGTTTGAAAAGCGTGTACTTTCGTCCAGGTTGCAGAAATCGTACCGTGCGCGCACGAAGAAGAACAGAAGTCGCTCATGGCTTGAAGCACTAGCATTATCAATAAATCTTGAAGCGCACCCCAACGTCATCCTTTGCGTACTTTTTGTTGACAATAAAAAATAAAAAGAAAGTACCACCGTCTTCAAAAAGCCGGTGAAGCGACTTTCTGCTCCGGAGCAGCACAAGTGCTGGCGGCTACGCTTAGTGTATGCACTGATTGTCGACTGCTTTGGGGCAGCGCTCTCTTTAAGTTTGGCGCTGAAAATGCACCCATAGGCTACTGTGCTGAGTGACTGCAAAGAGATGTTGAGAGTCTCGCTCCGAACTATCCCCAGTGTTGTGGCCGAAGTTTTAAACAGACGACATGGTATTGTTTATTTTGTGTCAACTTCCGTAGTTAGGTGGACCGCCTTTGTGTGATGGCGCCATTTCTTTTGTGAGCGGCAACTTTCCTTCCGTTATAATTGATGACTCACGGGCTGCGGAAAGATAAAATGATGGTTGCCACGGGGAGCAGTTGTTCTCAACCTCTTTGTTATGCAGTTTGCACTAAGGAAATGGGAAAAGTGCTTCGCATGCCAGAAAAGGATAGTGGAGCGGGTGATCATCGCATGCCGAAATGGGTGAGCCTCGATCCTTTGGAGCATAAACGGTAAGCGCCATGCCAGAAAACAACAAGTGCGGGGGTGAATCACTGCGTACGGTGCCGGAGAAATAGTTTGCGGCGTGTTGGGGATTTCTTTGTGCTTTGTTTAACGTACAAAGATGGCGTTCCTGTCTGTATCAGAAATGTGGCGATCACACACTGTAGACGTCCATGAATAAATTGCGGCTCCAAAGCGGGTGTCAAATACGGATAGGGAAAATTAGAAAATTATTTGTACGCCCATTCTGTAACTGTTGCGTATGATTGCCACGTTCAGAAAATTTAAAATGCAATAACGCTTGTTTTATTTTCAATGTGACCCTAATGCATGCTTAAATTAGTTCACCATTGTGTCGGTGACTTGACCACAGCTTCTGAATATGAGTTTCTGTAAGACGGCAACTTGATTTTAGCAGCACACTGCATCGGGTAAAAAAGCATGTTATAGCAGTGTTGCTATGTTCTCTTTTGCCGTGTTGAAATATAAACCAACAAGTCTATATAATCCCTGTGTACTGGAATTTGTTTTAGATCACATTTAAACGGACCTCTATGTAAATATACACAGCGCTGAACAGGAAGCCATGTTTCTCCTTTTACCACAAAAACCGCCAAATATTTTTGGCTGAAACAATATTTTATTTCGGTGCCAAGAAAATTTTGCAAGGTAGCTTCCTTTTCAGCAACTCATCACGGTTTGAGAACAGGGCGCGTCGTAAAACGAGAAGTCAGGACGATATTTCTGTATACAGAATTTTTCGGTTAATACCTTCAAAAGTTCTTGAACCAATATATGCTACGAAATGAAAAAAGAAACGCGCCTTAAAAAAAGCTCTAAGATATAGCAGACGTTCGTAAATGCCCAATTCCCGTTAATTTGTTGCCCTCAGAATTGTTACATAATTAGTTATGAACTTTTAGTATATATGCGAGTTGTACGAGTTGTACATGCATGATTTGTAGCCGATGAGTTAAAATCGGCTTGGATTGAAATCTTGAAGATAAGTGCAATCAAGCTTGCGGGAAATGTGCGCTGTTCTTCCGGCAACCCTTGCAGGAAAACATTGTTGGGTGCAGAGTGAATTCGTGCAGTGTACACTCTGTAGACGGTATGGCGCACAGATGTTTCGCACCGACGCTTCGACAATACGATGGCGAGCCTGGACGACAGTAGTCAGACATTGTGGGACCCTGAGGTGATTGCCCATAAAACCAGTTGAATTTTGAGCTCGCTCTGCTAACACTCTGTCTTGTGCTCTTTGTAATTTGCCCTTATCGTGAGCGCATCGCCAAAGGCAGACCCACCTGGTTTACTTCCTACTGGTTGATGACAATAAAAAATAAAGCGAACGCACAAAGACCAAGTGCATATTCCCATACGCCTACTCATAATAGTTATACTGTTGTCTTTGCTATAGAGCCTTTGTTCATAGGAAAACCAGCAACGTTTTCGTATGTAGCATAGCCCACATGCAGTACTTGCCTCGTATTATGAAGTTGCCGCCTAAAGCTCCAGCCAGGGTGAGCACAGAACACTACCTGCAGAATGTGTCGCTGTTATCAGTATCGTGCTGGCAATCACGTGTGACATGCCTTAAGTTTTCCCGAGAATCGCACGTCACGATTGTTAGGGAGTCTTCCCATAATTTGGAAGAAAAGGTGACAGACTACGTGAAATTGGTACCTCATAAATGTCAGCTGAAATTCTCTCAAAATTACATCTTTTCGCTTTGTAATAGATCGATACGCTCTCACGTACATGGGCTGCCCGGTACAGTATATGTTCTTTTAGAATGAAGTGCTTACATTGTTTATCAGAAATATGGTTTCTTGCTTGTGGTCGCTAGAAGTTTTTATTCACCTTTTAACTGGGATGGCTATCTAATGGATACAAGTTGATGTGACGACATTTTCTAATTTCACTGCGTTCTATTGTGCTCAGCAAAACTTTCGTTTGAGTATGGTGTTAAGGAAAATATGGCAGTCACAATAGCAACGACGAAACAATATGAATGAAGTATTTGCGTAGAGGGCTGGTATTAGGTGGCTCTCGGTTTGAGACAGGCCTTGTAGAAAAGAAGAGCGAAAGCAACTTCATTGAAGTGTTTCAATGAAGCCTTAAATTACGGTGGCGTGTTCGGCTAACCGGACGGCTCACAGCTGGTCCTCCACATACGTGCAACATAGCCTCCCAAATGAGGCTAGGCAGCTGAACACGCGACCGAGCTGTGCACTACTCACCCAAGCATGGGTTCTTATCGCTGACAATTTTTTTAAGCTTCGCAAGATTATTCATATAGCCCGGAGGGACAAAGAGCGTCGTGTCCTCGTCCCTTTTAAAGAATAGCAGCCTGTCCAATGGCATGAACTCAAATACACAATGCCTATGTAGCAAGCGACACCGCATGGCACGCAAATTAATCTATCGCCTTGTAGCTGTTTGGACATGGAGTCGTAAGTTAACAGTTCGTTAAGTTAATAAAGTACTCCTTCCGCCACTTACCACCGCAAGCATCTGCTAATACATCAAGCGAGGCTAACGAAGACACGAGCCGTGAACTGAGCCTAGCAGAGTCTAGCATAGCTCAGCTGGCGTTGATCACAGGCAGACCGTTTCGCCAGTGCACCCTGGAACGCGCGTTGTAAGGAAGCCGTGAGAAATTTGTCCCGCTAACTCATGGTGCCTGTTTGATAAAACTCGCAGATGAGCTGCTTCTCCACCTTGGCGCTTATTTTGTGCTGTTGAAGGCAACCTACCTAACTAACGCAACCCGTCTCTGCTCAGAAGTTTATAAGACGGCAGGGACGCACTGCAATTTTCTTTTTGTCTTGTATCTCGCCGAAGGAAACAGTTGATCCCTGCTTGACTGCAGCGCAACCAGTAGCGTTTCCCGGGCCCATTTTCCGGCTCATGCACAGCAAATTTATGGATGTGGCGGATTTGAGAGAGACGCCGAAAAGTTTTTGGTGAAGCATAATTGAGAGATTCTACCGAGAGAAACTGCTGAGAACTCTGGACAAACTTCTCCAATTACTAACATAGACTTCACAGTGCTTGATAGAAAGGAGGAAAAATTATGCATAATTAGTTTTTTGCTACATCAACATCATTTTGCATATCTCTGAGGCTCGACTATGCATAAAATGCTGCCACGTCTTTCACCATGTGAAAAACCGAATGCACAGCACGTAATTTTATTCTAGGCAGCATTATGCCCTAATTATTGTACTCAAAAGTCTGTTTCGAGTATTTTTAATGAGCATTGGTGACATGTGCCTTGCCTCCCTTTCATTTTATATGTCAGGTACATTGCAAGAATATAACCTACAAATCCTGGTGGTGTCTCCTAACGGGGAGCTATATTTAGCAGCCTCCTATAAGACTGGCACAACATTGTCTTCTACTTAGACTTTCAGAAGAAGAAACTCCATTTACTGCATAAATAAACTTCAGGTGTAATAATTTCGAAGCGATCTTTGTTTCTGAAAGCAGCATGTAGCTAACGCCACAAAATTGATACTTTGTTAGTGCATTTAGTGGTAACAGAGCGTAATTTACATAGTTGAAATTCAATTAGGAGTGCCATATATTTGAGGCTAATCGATAGATAATGAGGAGAAAGGAGCAATCACTTTCAGACGATTCCACTTGAAAAATGGTGTAGAATTCTAGGTACAGCTAAAGATATCTTGTACACCGAAGATGCAGAAAGTCCACATATTTTCTATTGAACTTGGCATAAGACCCATCATTTTTGTTGCAGTACACACCAAAAAAACTTTAATCACAACTGGACGAAGATTTGCGCATAAAGTGTAAAAAGAACTGTCCAAGCTGCAGTCACACCATGAAGACACGCTTACTTATTTGCCGTGCTGCCCACGTGTTCGTAGCGGCAATGCTGAGCATGCAGAGATAGATAGATAGATAGATAGATAGATAGATAGATAGATAGATAGATAGATAGATAGATAGATAGATAGATAGATAGATAGATAGATAGATAGATAGATAGATAGATAGATAGATAGATAGATAGATAGATAGATAGATAGATAGATAGATAGATAGAGATATATGCAGGGTTTACCGTCTCAAAAGCGCCATATGATTATGAGACGCCGAAGTGGAGGGCTCCGAAAATTTCGACCGCCTGAGGTTCTTTAACGTGCACCCAAATCTCAGCACACAGGTCTACAGAATCTTGGCCTCCATCGGAAATGCAGCCACTGCAGCCGGACTTCCATCCCGTGACCTACGGGTCAACAGCCGAGTACCTTAGCCACTAGAGCACCAAGGTGGGGCGTTGTTTTTGCACAAAAATAAAAGCAAGTTACACACCGAGTGAAAGCCGTATGCTCTGAGGAGCATGGATTCACCTCTTTTTTTTCTTGTTCATCTTGCTTTCTATTGCGATAGCAATTATGCTTCTGACAAGCGAGCTCTAGCTCGTTTGGCAGAAATTCTGGTGTAGACGTCGTTGTTTTAGTCGTTGGTTGTGAACAAAAAATCATTCTTTTTTGTGACCAGAACATTGAGAAACGTGAAAATAAAATAAAATTTATAATAAAAACATAGTATATTGGTTTACACTTCGAGCTATGTTACGGAAATGCATGTGGAACACTTGTACTTTTGTTTCTTCGTATCCCAGACCATTGAAGTCAATTAGGGGAATTAACTGGATTCCCAGAGAAGGCAAGAGAGTTAGGGGGAGACAGAAGGTTAGGTGAGCAGATGAGCTTAAGAAGTTTGCGGGTGTAAATTGGCAGCGGCAAGCACAGGACCGAGTTAACTGGCGAAACATGGGAGAGGCCTTTGTCCTGCAGGCCATTGGCCGCCGATACGAAACCAGAACAAGCAAACACAAACGAAAATCTACGCATTTCCACGAAGTTATTTATGTTGAAGGGGCGAAGCACAGGTGATAGTTTTTACCACAAACGACCCGTTACATTGCCTACTCATGCATGTAAATGGACGAAAACGCGTGTGTACACCACATATGCAATTTGTTTCTGCCGTTTACACGGCGCTTCCGCACCCTCAACTCCAGTTCAGCAGCTTGTTTTTGGCGTTGCCATTTTGCATTTCACGGGTGAGAGCATTTTCACGGTCGTTTTCATCAATAGTATGAAGAGAGAATGTGTCATGTGGGACGTACTTATTCTTTATCGTCATTAGCGTCATCGCCATGACGTATAGTGGGTATCTTGCGTGTGTGTGACATGATGACACGTTATCTTCATCGGGTACCTTGCGTGTTCTAAAGAACTTATTCCTCATCGTCATGGCGTATAGTGGGTACCTCGCATGTACTGTTCCATACAACAGACAAAACACAATAGACAAGCCACAACCGTATGAGATGCTTCGCTCCTAAAATTTCTGGGTACTATTAGAGATCAAACTCAGGCCTTCGGCGTGGCAAACGCGTGTTCTACCACAATACCACGAGACTTGTTGAAATTGTTTCGGGGAAAACGCTGTATGGACGTCATGCTGTGAAAGGGGTCTCCTTAACGCGTCAAGTAATGTGGCGCCGAAGCGTGGAATTGCGCCAGGCGTCAAGAGCTGTGAAATGAGCAGCGAGTGATTGTTTTAAAGGCTCGCTCAAAATAAATATAGATAGAATCATTATAGCATAAGGGACGCTTAAAAATTGTGCTTACAAAAAGCGTTCAAAGATACTTTAAAACAGCCGGCGTTGCGCACACAGTCGTTCGTTTGCTTGCGGCATGGTTGAGGCATGCACCGAAAACCGAAGCAAGTTAGCAGTTCAAAAGATGATGCACGTGATACCAATTACGTTTACTTTTTTTCTCACCTATTTTTTTGCCTTCTGTTAGAACATATATACAACGTGATATGTGTGACAAAAATACGTCAGTGGAAAGGTGGCGGACCCCTGCATAACACACTTTCATGTTAAAAAACAGAAACAGCGATGTATAGGTACAAGGGAATGGAGGTAAAGACTTCCCAAGTCACTCTCCATTGTATTTCTACGGAAGGGTGTTCTATGATTTTCTGACCAGGACTGTATGTTTTTTTTCCTAGAGGACGTGTAATGGCCTCACGTCACGCATGTATTCTAGGCACTGTCCATTGTTCAGACGAGTCACGCTCGATGCTATTGTTTTAAAGCCTTTGTGAACTACACCCTCAACTCTGCTCCTACCTTTTTCATTATCATGGCCCTTCCAGAAGTAAATATTCTCGGCTGTGGCCTGCTAGTTGAGGTGAGTTTGAGATCGCCTAGTATGACAGTCGATTTGAAACAGTTTCCAAATGCCTTCCAATAATTGGAAGGAACTGTATTATGTCCTCGGCTTGGCTCGTCTGCTTTTCATAGTGGTAATGTACCAGCAAACGAGCATGGTAGTTAGTGCTGGCTCATGGTGCCAGAACACTTTAGAGAAGCGAACTCCGCGAAGCGAGCGCTATGCGGGGAGGGACTGGTTATGTGGTGGTGGTTGTGGTAAGGTGAAGAAAAAAGAAGACGCTTATTTCTGCAGCCCTTAAGGGAGCACGGCGCAGTGTCTTGTAGAGGAGGAGGAAAGGAGAATAAGGAACAGGAAAGAAGAAACTAGGGTTAGAAGCAGTCAGCGGAGGTCACAAGCCGAAACACTCGGACGAAGGGGCAGCTGCCACAGCACGAACAGCAGCCAGGTGTAGTTGAGAGTCCAGTAGAGCGACTCGGTGGTAGTGGGGCAGAAGTGCCCCACTACCACCGAGATGCTTTTAGTTGAGCAGGGTGCTTCCGGAGTGCCCGCTGAGCACTGTAAGACACACAGCACGCAGCGGGTGTTCCAGTGGAAGTACGCCGCCAACTGCGAGCAGAGAGGCGACTAGGGCGTCCCGCGTACCCTCCGTAGCTCAGCGGGTGGAGAGAGCAGTGGACTCGTAGTTGACGGGCTCACTGATGACTGGATGAAACAGCGCAGCGCTGGAATGAGGCGCTGTGGGCCTGGTTCCTTGGTGGGGCTCCCGGGAAGGTTGGCCCTGACCGCAGCAGCGTAGGAGCGAACCTCTCGGTACCCCTCGCATATTGTAGCCTTGACCGCCCGTCTCGAGAGCGGCGTTGGTGCAGTCGCCAGCAGCGTGGCCACTTTCCGCTCCTCCTGCCAGCGAGGAGAGGACGGCGTGTCAGCAGGATGCTCCCCTCCGCAGTTGACGCTGAGGTGACGGCACGTAGTGGCGGCCGGGTGTTGACAGCCGCATCTGATGCAGGCGCCAGTTTGCTGGCATGCCTCGGGCACGTGCCCAAAGCGCCCGCAATGCGGGCACTCCAGCGGGTGCCGCCTGGTGTGCCGCACCCACATCTGGAGACCACAGAGGGTGACCCCGTCCGGTGGTTGGCTGCTGGCGAACCGCAAACAAACCGTCTGCCCCTCCCTGCTCGCAGACTGGACCGGAACAGTCGACGCGAGTCCCGCTGACAGCTCCAAGTCCGTGAGGTCCCCATCCACGCCCTGGAAGAAGTCGACGCTGCTGCGACGATCCGCAGGCTCCCGGGCACTGACGGGAACGCCATTGAGCTCCTTGATGGTCAGGAGCTCTGACACTTGCCGGCGTCGCCGCGTCTGCAGCCACGATCTTCCGACGGTGATTAACACGCACCGCCGTCACACCGGGCCGCTTGGCGTGCGCCGCCACAAGTGTCAAGCGCAGTGATCCCGTGAAGGAGCCGCCAGGGGTAGAAGGACGGTAGAGTGCAGTCCCTGCCACTGCGGGATCGGTCGCGATGGCTGTGACCTCCAGTGCCCTTGCTCGCCTCCGGGCTGCTTTCAAGACGACCGTCCGGTAGTCTTCCCCTGCAGGTGGAGGTCTCGGCCGAGGGCGCAGCTGGATGGTCGAGGTGTTGCGTGGCCGCTGTACTGCAGGGGCCTCGTGTTGGCAGGATGGGGAATCGCAGGACTGGCGTCGGTGTTTCCCTTTCGGCCTGCGAGCTTGCCCACTGTTCGCCCCGCCGATGATGGTGAGATTGTGGTCATAAGAGGGAAAAGAAGAGAAAAGTGAGCCCCGTAACTGTCTGCATCAGCGTGCTACACCTCAACACTAGCTCACAAAGAATGGGGGTAAAGAGGGATTAAAGGATAGGTTTAAAGTTGTATATATATATATGTGTGTGTGTGAAGAAGATGAGTGCTACTCAGAAAGGCAGGAGGTATGACTCAGTCGGTGAAGAAGACGACGTTTAGTTGGCTGGGTCTCAGGCTGGTTCCGCCATTACCACTTGACTTGTCATGAGCACTCTCCTGTTTTATAAAAGAGTGCCTCTCTAAAACGCCTCAATTTAATTGGTGGAGGTGCTGAGTAACACCTAATCCTGGAATTGCGAAACCGTACGTTGCCTCCAGTTGCTACAATGTCCACGGACGACGATCAGCTGGCGGCCGCCTCGGCTCCAACTACTGCAGCTCCTGTCTGTCTCGGCTCCTTTCGGCAACGCGATTCACCTACATTCAGTGGAACCGATGACAAAGACGCGGAAGACTGGCTCGACGAATACGACCGGGTGAGCAAGCACAACAAGGGGGACGATGCGCACAAACTTACTGTCGTCAAGTTTTATTTGACCGACGTCGCCAGTCTGTGGTACCGTAATCACTAGAGAGACCTCCACACCTGGTTGGCCTTCCGGACGGCGTTTGCGGACTTGTTTGGCCGTCCAGCGCTTCGCAAACTACGCACCGAACAGCGCTTGCATACTAGGGCTCAGCAGAATGGGGAGAATTAGACCAGTTATATCGAAGATGTGGTCGACTTTGCCGGCGTGTCAACTCGGCCATGACAGAAGCCGAGAAGATCAAACACATCTTGAAAGGCGTGACTGACGACGCATTTCAAATGCTTGTCGCCAAAAGCCCGAAAACGGTAGCGGAAGTGATCCAACTTTGTCAGAGCTATGATTAGCTCTGGAAACAGCGGGCTACAACTCGTCGTGTCAGCGCGCCATGTGCAACAATCTCCGCTTTAACGTCCGCTGGCACTGCTATAGACCACATTGCTTTGCTTCTCGAGATCAAGCAATTTGTACGAGAGGAGGTCGCACGCCAGTTGTCCCTCGTGCCTTATACCTCCGAAGGTGCCCCATCTACTTTAGCGCCATCAATACAGCGGGTAGTCCAGGAGCAAGTGTGTGAGGCGCTACCAACAGCTCACGCACCACCTTTGGCTGATCCATTGACCTATGCCGAAGCACTGAACGGAACCCGACGTCCGCCTGTCGCGAACGACCACGTTTCTTTGTCGCGAACGCCTACGTCCACGCGCCCCTTTGTCGTACTGACTGAGCCTATGTACCAGGCTGCCCGCCCTTTCTCCCGACCACCATTTCAACGCTTTCAAAACCCATGGTGCACTCAATACAACCGTCCCATATGCTTCGTCTCTGGAATTGCGGGTCAAGTGGCACGATTTTGTCGACTGCGTGAGTTTTTCCTGCGTGACGACATCAGGCCAAACAATTATGATTTCCCAACGCGACCGAAACCTGCTGTGTCTGGTGAGACTGCCACCATGGCCACATTTCCACCTCGCCGGAACTTCAACAGACACCGGTCACCTTCACCTCAACGCCGTTCTCTTTCCCCTATGCTATGTCAACCTCGCCCTGTCTCTGAGGAAAACTAGGAGCCGCAGTTCCAGGGGCAAGAGCTGCGGATCTTTCGAACTCCACAAGACCTTGTTATTCGCCGTCCAACGTCGTTGCTGTCTTCGTTGAAGGTATACCTGTTTTTGCATTGGTCGATACTGTCGCCACAGTGTCTGTAATAACTGAAAAGCTTTGCCGATGACTAAAAAAAGATACAATGCCTCTTCACGACTTCGTTTTGAGCACTGCGAGCGAGCAACAAGTTCTTTCTTTTGCTCCATGCACAGCACGTGTCGTTATTGCTGACAATATTCATGTCGTCGAGTTTGTAATGCTCCCGCAGTGTTCCCATGACATTATATTAGGCGGGGACTTTCTCTGCATCGACTGTGCTCACGCCGAAGTGGAGTTCGCGCCGTTATTCGACGCTGCTTCACTCGACTCGTCCCTTTCACCTGCGAATGTTTTCGTTGCCACCGACTCTTCGATACCCCAGTTCTCATCCACCCTAGTTCCGCTTTCCTTTGACGTCTCTAGTGGCTAAACTGTTCTTTTTACGCCTTCTGAAACCGCTGTTCGCCGCAAGTGCTTCCTGATTCTTTTCGTCGTTCTGTATGTTCACGATAGATCAAGTGCAATTTATGTTTCAAATCCGTTTCCCTCGCCTTCCAAGTTACTCTGCGGAGAGTGCCTGGGCTTTGCCGATGACATTGATCCCTCGAGTGCACGTGTAGTTCCTAACCACTCGACTACGGTACCAATTGACGCTGTTAATTGCTGCGCGCCATCCTCTTCCCCATCATTCACCGACGCAATTTCGCGCTGCATCGACACCAACCTTAGGGCCCAGCAGCGCACCGACATCATCGCCCTCCTCGAGCACTTCCGTGCCAGCTTCGACCACCAGCAACTGACTTTGGGCCGTGCTTCCACAGCATCTCACGAAATCGACACTGGCCTTCACGCTCCTTTACGTCAGCGTCCGTATCGGTTATGGGCATCTGAGCGTCGCATAATCGCGGAACAAGTTGACGACATGTTGAAGCGAGGTGTTATTGAGCCCTCTAACAGCCCGTGGGCCTTCCCAGTCGTTCTAGTCAATAAAAAGGATGGCTCAATAATATTCTAGCGTCGACTACCGCCGGCTGAATAAGATCACGCGCAAAGATGTTTACCCGCTACCTCGCATAGACGATGCCCTTGACTGTTTACAAGGCGCGGAGTTCTTCTCGTCACTAGATCTGCGTTCAAGTTATTGGCAGGTTCCCATGGCTGAGGCTGATCGCCCCAAGACGGCTTTTGTTACCCTTGATGGCTTATACGAATTTAACGTCATGTCATTCGGGCTCTGCAATGCGCCTGCCACTTTCGAGCACATGATCGACCACATCCTCCGTGGCCTGAAATGGCAGACATGTCTTTGTTATTTAGACGATGTCGTGATATTTTCAAGCGACTTTTCAACGCATCTTCAGTGCCTCGAGACAGTGCTTACTTGCCTCACCTCCGCCGGTCTACAGCTCCTCTTGAAGAAGTGCTGCTTCGGCGCTCGAAAACTTCTAATTTTAGGCCGTGTTGTATCTAAAGATGGCATTATTCCGGATCCTACGAAACTCCGTGCCGTTGCCGAATTTCCTAAGCCAAAGACCTTAAAAGAACTTCGCAGCTTATTTGGTTTATGTACATATTTTCGTCGTTTTATTCGCAACTTCGCCTCCCTCATGTCGCCCTTGACTGACCTTCTTGCCAGCAACAACGACCTTTCTAGTTGGGGTCGCCAGCTTGTGATGATGCATTTGCCACACTCCGCCACCTTCTTACGTCACCTCCTATACTGCGACATTTTGATCCTCTTGACCCGACGGAAATACACACGGATGCTAGTGGAGTTGGCCTCGGTGCTGTGCTCGCCCAGCGTAAACCTGGTTTGATGATTACGTCATCTCTTACGCCAGTCATGCACTCACAAAAGCAGAAGCCAACTATTCAATCCCCGAAAAAGAGTGTCTAGCCTTCATGTGGGCCATAGGCAAGTTTCGGCCCTATCTTTACGGGCGCCCATTCAGCGTGGTTACAGATCATCACGCATTATGTTGGCTCTCCTCGTTAAAATATCCCACCAGCCGGCTCGCCCGTTGGGCGCTTCGGCTACAAGAGTACGATATTCACGTCATTTACCGATCTGGCCGAAAACATTCCAACGCAGACGCTCTGTCCCGATCACTTCTACGATGTAGTGACAAGTCGCCGTCTTCGCCTGCCCCCGACGTATCTGCACTTAGTGTCAGCGACATGCTACAGGAGCAATGAAAAGATCCTTAGATCGGTTCACTTATCAATTTGTTGAGTCGAACTCCCTCGCAAAATATCCCTAGAGGTATGCGCCATCAAATACAGCACTTCGTTATCAGAGATGGTTTGCTATACAGAGGGAATTATCTCTCCGAAGGACGCCAATGGCTCCTAGTCATTCCCAGACGTCTCCACTCAGACATATGCGCCTCCTTTCACGCCGACCCACAATGCGCCCATGCTGGAGTGTTAAAAACCTACACCCGCCTGTCACTGTTACTACTGGCGTGGAATGTATCGCTTCGTTCGTCGCTACGTACGTTCCTGTCTCGCTTGCCAATGCCGGAAGAATTCCACTTCAAGTTCTCCAGCTCCACTACAACCCTTACTTTGTCCTGCCCGACCGTTTGACTGTGTTGGGATCGATCTGTATGGACCTCTTTCGATTACACCGGCTGAAAATCGCTGGGTAATCGTTGCTATCGATCACCCTACGCACTACGCAGAAACTTCACCACTCTTTTCTGTGTCAGCCAGTGACGTCGGTCGTTTCATATTGCATCAGATCATTTTACGTCACGGTGCACCACATGAACTCCTGAGTGACCGAGGGCGTGTGTTTTTGTCGGACGCCGTCGAATCGCTTCTCAAGGGATGCCAAGTCATTCATCGCACCACCAACCTGTATCATCTTCAAACTAATGGCATTACAGAACGATTGAACCGTACATTAGGAGATATACTTTCAATGTACGTCACAACCGATCACACCAACTGGGCCAGTATTCTCTCTTTTGTAACATACGCACATAATACTGCTGTCCAGACAACCACTGGTTTCTCTCCATACTTCCTCCTTCATGGTCGCGAGCCCTCTTGCACTCTAGACACCATCCTTCCTTACCACCTGGATGTTGCTGAGTCGACGACGATGTCAGAAGCTGCTAAATAGGCGGAAGAGTGTCAACAGCTTGCCCGCTCCTTCACAAGTGCTGAACAGCAAAGCCAGAAACACCACCGCGATAGCCCGACGCCTCCGGCTTCATATGCATTAGATGACCTTGTCTGGCTTCGCATTCTTTCAACCAGTCCTGGTCTCTCAACGAAACTGACGTAGAAGTATGACGGCCTTACCGTGGGGTTAAACAAACTTCACCCGTCAATTACATCGTGGAGCCGCTTGAGCAACCCCATGATCAACGACGCCGTGGACGTGAGACCGTCCACATAGACCGCCTAAAACCGCATTACGATCCCTCTATTATCTCCTACCCATGAGTCGCCAGGAAGGCTCTTTTCTGGAGGGAAGGAAAATGTAGTGAATAAGATGAGTGCTACTCAGAAAGGCAGGGGGTATGACTCAGTCGGTGAAGAAGTGACGTTTGGTTGGCTGGGTCTCAGCCTGGTTCCGCCATTACCACTTGACGTGTCGTGACCACTCTCCTGTTTTACAAAAGAGTGCCACTCTAAAACGCCTCATTTTAATATATATATATATACATATATATATATATATATATATATATATATATATATATATTATATATATATATATATAAATATATATATATATATTTATATATATATATATATATATATATATATATATATATATATTTATATATATATATATGGGTTATGGCACAACGGGAGCGGTGTCAACAAGGATAAATATATTTATTTCCCAACAGTTTCGGGAGGGTTCCTCCCTTCATCAGGAGATGAGTTCTTAGACAAAAAGAGGACAGTTCGCGAGCAATGCGTCGAGGGACCTGAGAGTTCCGGCCTTCCAGTGAATCAATAGCCGGGCGTAATTCGTCGTCTGCCCACTGTTTTGACATAAATTTGGAATCGCTGACTGCTCCGGGAAAGGCATCTTCATCCTCGGAGCCCCTGACAGCGTGCCCCACAGGCGCTCGAGAAAGCACGTCGGCATCTCGTGTTCGCGCCCTGACCTGTACACAATCGTAATATCGAACTCCTGCAAACGCAAACTCCACCGAGCGAGACGGCCGGATGGATATCTGAGATTTGCCAGCCAGCAGAGCGAGTGGTGGTCAGTCACCACTTTGAAGGGACGACCGTAGAGATAAGGCCGAAATTTGGTGGTCGCCCACACGACTCCGAGGCATTCTTTTTTCGATGTAGAATAGTTGGTCTCGGCTCGAGTAAGAGTACGACTGGCGTAAGCTATTACATGTTCAACGCCACCGTGTCGTTGTACAAGGACAGCGCCAAGTCGGACGTTGCTGGCATCTGTATGAATTTCTGTAGGAGCGTTCTCATCAAAATTGGCAAGAACAGGGGCTGTTTGCATTCTCTGCCGTAGCTCTGTGAACGCTGCATCTTGTTCTGCGCTCCAAGTAAAAGGCACGTAATCTCGGGTGAGTCGTGTAAGAGGTTCAGCTATCTTCGAGAAGTTGGTGATAAATCGGCGATATTACGCGCACAAGCCGAGGAAACGGCGTACTGCTCTTATATCTGATAAAACAGGGAAGGCGGCGACAGCAGAAGTTTTGTCTGGATCAGGTCGCACTCCATCCGCACTAATGACATGTCCCGAAAATTTCAGCTCTTCATAGCCGAAATGGCAATTTTGGGGTTTCAGCGTGAGTTTAGCTGTGCGAATGGCGTCCAGAACCTTTCTCAGACGCTTCAGATGTTCTTCGAAGCTCTTTGAGAAGATGACCACATCATCGAGGTAGACAAGGCAGCTTTGCCACTTCAAGCCAGCGAGAACTGTGTCCATCATCCTCTGAAAAGTGACTGGGACAAAACAGAGGCCGAAGGGAAGAACACGGAATTCGTAAAGCCCGTCTGGAGTCACAAACACGGTTGTTTCTCGGTCTTGCTCATCCACTTCAATTTGCCAATAGCCACTCTTTAGATCAATGGACGAAAAATACTTCGCGCGTCGTAATCTGTCGAGAAAGTCGTCGACCCGTGGAAGTGGGTAAACGTCTTTTTTCGTGACGCTATTAAGCTTACTGTAGTCAATACAAAATCGCAGCGTTCCGTCTTTTTTCTTCACTAGAATGACTGGCGAGGACCAAGGGCTGCTGGATGGTTGAATAATCCCGTCATCGAGCATATCTTTTACTTGTGTCTGAATAGCCGCACGTTTTTTGGAAGAAACGCGATAAGGCTGCTGCCGGATGGGGCGAACGTCATCGTCGGTAATAATTCAATGCTTGGCGAGGTGTGTTTGACGGACTTTGGAAGAAGAGGCGAAGCGAGACCGAAACTGTCTTAAAAGGTCAGGAAGTGCAGCCTTTCTCTTGTCTGACAGCGTCGAATTAATGTCGATGTGGTCTAGAAATTTCTCATCCTCATGCGTTTCCTCGCACGCGAAGTACTCCGTGACGTCGGCAACAGGGTCTCCATAGACTACGGTAGTTCCGCGGAAAAGCTGCCGGTGCTCGTAGTTGAAGTTCGTAACTAGTATTTGCGACTGTCCCTTACGGACACGCACAACAGTTCGGGCGGCACACACACCTTGGAGTAGCAGAAGTGATAGGTTGCTTTCAGCCACCACGTCACCGTCCCGGAGGTCTTCACAAATGATTTTGATGGCAACAGTCGCTCGAGGCGGCAGCGTCACACTGTCGTCAGCAACACGCAGCGCAGGAATACGGCAGTTATCAGCGTCTCGATCTGTTGTGCCTTGAGTCGAGAAGGTCACAATGCACTCACGAAGATTTATGATGGCACCGTATTTCCGAAGGAAGTCCATGCCGATAATCAGCTGACGTGAACAGTCGCGCAGAACGTGGCAGCTGAGCACAAACGTTGACGCACGAGTTTTCACTCTTGCCGTACAGCGACCCAGTGGTGTTACAACATGTCCTCCAGCAGTTTGAATTCACGTTCCATTCCACGGCGTCATCACTTTCCTGAGATCTTTTGCTAGCCTCCCGCTGATAAATGAGTAGTATGCATCAAAGTCTATCAATGCATTGACCTGAATACCGTCAATCAGCACAGGTATGTCAAGTGACACGCGTCACTGGGTTCAGATGTGGATTTCGGCGTTTTTTCGGTACTGCGATTATTCTCTGATTGAACGTCTTCCGTGTTGCGTGCAAGCGTCGATGGGAGGTCTTCCGCACTTTGAGTCCCAGCGACCTTGCCCCTGAAGGTCGCTGTCTTCAGTTTTCCCGACGAGGGCTTGGAGAGCGTTCTCGTGCCGTCACCTGCAAACGTGACCCAGTGGCTGCGGGTCTCCTCGGAGATGGTGACCTCGATTGCCGTCGTGTAAAGGGTGCACGCTGTTGCGCGAGATACTCTTCGATATCCCTCGGCCTTTGACCAATTTGGGGACGAGGTGAATTGACGGAAAATCCACGCAGGCCAAGTTGCCGGTATGGGCATTCGTGGTAAATGTGACCAGCCTCAAAGCAATGATAGCATAGGGGTAGTCTGTCCGGCGTACGCCAGAGATCAGACTTGCGCGTCGGTGCACGGCGACCATCAATGTCCAAACCAGCGTGCGCCGACTGAATCGCGACTGATGGCATCATTGTTTGGATAGGGACGTATGGCGCTGTCTGAAGTGGAACGTGCGGCACTGTCTGGATCGGGACGTGTGGCACTGTCTAAATCGGGACGAGCGGCACTGGCTGGGTCGGTACTCCTTGACCAGAACGAGGCGTGGCAGATCGCAAGGCTTCCGCGTACGTACGACGGCGACTGTCAGTAGACACAGGAGCCGTTTCCGGATCAACCGACATCGGCGGAAAACAATGGGCGTGCAACAACTGCTGGACCTCGTCACGGATGACACTGGTGATAGAACCAACATCGATTTGCCTTGTCCCGTATATCTTTTCCATTTCTTCCCGGACGACAGATCAGATGATCTCGCGAATCCATTCGGGGTTCTTGCTCCCAGGGGTGGCGAAAATTTCGGGAGTTGAGGCAGCATTCACTTGACGGTCAAACAGGGCAGACCGTTGGTGCAGTACTTGCTCCATTGTTGCCGCTTCAGTAATAACTCAGCAACACTCTCGGGGGGACTACGCACCAAACCAGCAAAAAGTTGTTCCTTCACACCACGCATGAGGTGGCGCAACTTTTGTTCTTCTGCCATAGCAGGATCCGCTCGCTTGAAAAGCCGTGTCATGTCCTCGACGTACATCGAGACGGTCTCGTTTGGCATCTGGATGCGTGATTGTAGTGCACGCTCCGCCTGTTCGCGGCGGTCGAGACTCTTGTAGGTCTCCAGAAGGCGACGCTGGAACTCGCGCCAAGATGTCAGAACATCATCACTGTTCAAAAACCACGTCTTGGCACCGTCCTTTAGGCAAGTGTACACGTGCCGGAGATTCGCGGCATCATCCCAGTAATTTATCGCTGCGACACGTTCAAACTCACTCAGCCAGTCGTCAACATCTTCATGCTGCTCTCCATCAAAGGGGCTAGGCATGAGTGGGTTCTGGATGGTGCAGTAGATCGGCGTGGAAGGTGTCGGAGCTTGCACGGGATCTTGTGTCGAAGTCATAGTCGCTGCGTCGGTGGTTGGTGTCTCAGGTGGTGGGCCTCGTTGGTGGCGGCTTACTCTGTGAACAGGGGTGTCCACGGGTGCAGGGCTTGTGTTCCGGCTGCTGGGTGGGGTATTGGGCATCGGGTGGATCGTGAGACGTTGTACCCAGCACCTCCACCAGTCTTGTCACGTTTCTTAAGACAAACTTGGTTTAATGGGTTCGTTGAGTCGACTAGCCAAGCAGCAGCTCAGACAGATCGTCTTTGTCTTCTTTCACTCCTGGATCTCACCCAAGCATATCATGTGGCAATATATATATATATATATATATATATATATATATATATATATATATATATATATATATAGAGAGAGAGAGAGAGAGAGAGAGAGAGAGAGAGAGAGAGATGCGCTAGGACAGCGAGCGACGACATAAGAGAGATAGGAAAGATGAAACACGGTCACAGGAGTCCGAGGACGGGGCACTATTTGCGAGAGCTCTTGTCGGCGACAGGAGATGGCGTAGGACTAATCCAGTCGGCCAGAGCTGCGCTGTCGTCAGAGATTGTGGTTATAAGAGGGAAAAGAAGAGAAAAGTGGGCCCCGTAACCGTCTGCATCAGTGTGCGACACCTCGACAGTAGCTCACAAGGGATGGAGGTGAGGAGAGATTAAAAGAATAGGATTAAAGATAGGGAGGGAGAGTGATGCGCTAGGACAGCGAGCGACGACATAACAGAGATAGGAAACATGCAAACACGGTCAAAGGGCACCACTTGCGAGAGCTCTTGTCGGCGACAGGAGATGGCGTAGGGCTAATCCAGTCGGCCAGAGCTGCGCTGACGTCGTCGTAGGGGACCAGCGGCAGGAGGTGCCGTAGGACCAACCCAGTCTGCCAGAGCTGCGCTGTCGTCGGAGATCGCGAGGGCACAACCGGTCGGCACGGAATCCAGCGAGCCAGATAGTGAGAGAGATTGTGGTTATATCAGAAGAAAAGAAAAGAAAGGTGCCGACCCGTAACTGTCTCTCCTTACGAGGACACCTCAACAGGTCAGCAGAGGAATGGGATATGGGGAATAAAAGATATAGGGAGAAGGAGGGAGGGATAAAAAGAATAGAAGGAAACTAGACGGATAAGAAGCCGCCAGCTAACGAGAGGAAAAAAGAAGGAGATAGGAAAGTGGGGATCCGGTCGAAGCAGTCCAAGGGCGGGGTGCCACAAAGCGAGAGCTGCACGGCATCAGGAGACCGCGGAGGGCGAACCAGTCGGCGGGAGCTACGCTGAAGTCGGAGATCGCGAGGGCACAACCGTCCAGCTTGAAATCCTCCGAGCGAATCCCCAGATAGTGACGGGAGCGGCCGATGTGTTCTCCTCGCTTGCTTCGGTGCCTTCTGGCGTCATTGGCGGAGCGCTCGAGCCAATGGGAGGCTCCCGGGAAATGGCAAGGGAGTAGGACGGGGAGGAGGGTGCTGCGCCGGTGAGCGCCTGCTTTCGCGGGCACTCTGACTCGTCTCCCTCTTGCCCTCGTTTCCGCGATGCCTCTTCCACGTCCATCAAGACTAAGGCACTGCGCCGTGTCGCCTGTAAACAGACAGAAATCAGGTGCCTTCTTCCTTTTCCTCACGAACCACTAACCAACCAACCATCAAGACTTCGTCCGTGCTGGTGGGCAGCGAGGTTGTTGTCGTGTCGTTGGTGGGGAGGTTTGAGGGTGCTGTAGCTCCCGCCGAGATGGGGCTTGTGGTCTCTACAGCTGCATGTTGTGGGACTGCTCCATAGTCGGCGCAGTGGTTTCCTTCACCTGCCCGAGCCAACCGCCAATGGCGGTGACCGTCTGCTGTTCTAGCTGCTGCTGTTGCTTCTCTTGGCGGTTATCTTGCTCGGCCTCCTGTGCATGCAGCATGAGCGCAGGTCATAGCCCACATGGCTGCGGACAGCTCCACCGTCACGCGATTCATCATGGCGATATCATCTTCCGTAAGGACTCGCCAAGATCAGGCAGTACCCATGGGTTCCTCGCCATGTATGGGGCCGGAGCCCTTGCTGGTCTGCGGTGTACGCTGGTGGCTGCCGGGTCTGTAATCGCTGGTTTGGGGGGCTAAGTAGAAGAATTCCTGTCAGGCCCCTTCTCCTTACCCTTCTTTGTCATTGTGTGGGTGTCAGAGTGGCTGCTGTTGGAATCTGCTGAACTGGCGGAGAGTGAAAACACGTCTGAACAGCTTTGAAGTTCCGCTTGCTCCCGAGAAAGCGAATGCTCCACACGATCGAGTGCGCTCACGGGTCCTGGTCTGGTTATGTTTGCAATTGCGGCGTGCCAATAGATAGCTCGCCGGACTGAGGACCGTGGCGGGCCTCTGGCGAATTCCGCAAAGCACATCCGGCACATGAGCGACAATTTTCATATCTGAGAAAACCGGGTAATCGCGTGATATCAACCACGCGACACGCATAGAATGGCGCCGCGAAAGAGGGGGTGATAAAGGAGGAGGTTGACGGTGCGGCGAGGGTGTTGTGGCGATGATAAATGAGCACCGCCACTTTCGTACATCACGGGGCTTTCCTACACCAATGAGGGGAGAGGGGAAGACCGAGCGAAGTTTGTAGCGCCATCTCCCAGGATCCTAGCGAAGCCGAACACTATAGGACAGTGGATAGTCCCGGCGTTCACTCACCTAAAGTATTCTTGCACCGTGTTCTGACCTAATGGTAATCTAAATGAAAGAGGTGGTCCATTTCCGAAACCAGCATTACGCTAAATACGTACCAGTGAGCAAGGAGACCGTCAAAAATGCCCGTAAAAGTAGCTTTGCCAGGCGCAGCAGAATCGCCTTCTGCGAATCTCCACAGACGTTCAGTCTATGAAAACAAGCAAAAAAAGTAAGGCAATCCGGACTCGGCGAATGTTTTGTGTTTACACAAGTAACGGCATGGGACGATTTGTGTATTCTCCGTTCCATTCAGGCGCCCTAAACACATCAGGTATGTAATAAACACACACAGACACACACACGAACATGCATGGGGAGAGATGTAGAGAGAGAGCGGGAGAGCGAGATAAACACGAAGGGATATATTCACATGACTTTCCAAGTTGCGGTGTCTGTGTGCGTGCGTTCGCGCGTGTGCGTGGGTGTGCATTGAGGCTCTTCTGTGCACACTTGATAGTCACAAGAAAGCTGGACGAAGCAGCCCTGCCTTGATCACCAGCTGAATGGCTGCTGAGCTGCAGCGGTCGATAAGGCCGCGGCTTTCTGCCGGCTAGAGATGTTTCTTTCCCAGAGCGAAGGATGAAGCGTCGGATATCGTTTGCTGAGCTTCCGCAAAAAGCCGCGCGCACGAAAACTAGCCCGATCGGATGTCGGAAAAGCACAGCTCATTGCACGAAAGTTCACTCTGCTGAACACATTGACCGCCGGCAGTCCCAAATGAGGGCTCGCTGGAAGAGGCTGCCTGTTGGCTGCGAGCCCAACCACTCTGTCGCCAAGTATAGTTCGGCCGCAAGGCATCAAGCCCTGCGCCTCCTAGCTCTGCGCCTCCCAGCCACCACGCACACACGCGTGAGTGTTTGTCCATTGAACCTCCACGACACGTCACTAAAAGTCTAACGAAACTTTCTATCTCATTTGTTCGGTGTCGTGCACTTTTTTAAAAAATAATGAGGACATCCGGTAGCCGCCAATTTTGTATTGCTTTCAAGCACCAGTTCAGGAAAGCTTTTCAAAAGTGTAGCCTTGGAGTTACAGTAAAATGGGGAACGGAGGTTGTTATGAAAGCGAAAGGCGCTAAGACTGGTATTCTGGCTTCAGGGTTAGGCAGCCTATATGCTGTTTCACGCGTCAGTTACAGTACCGTGGACGCTAGCAAGACATCTTGCGAGACGTCTAGTGAAATGTCTTGCATGACGAAATAGTCCGATGATGATACCACCAGAATAGAATTTTTTTCTGGTTTTACAGTCAGTGGCATTGTGTTTTAGAGTGAGTGGTAATGTGAGTGGTAATTTTATGCTTTAAAAACAAACACCGTTCTTCATCTGTTATTTTGCAGCTTGATCGCTTAGCGTCTGTTTGCTTTGGCTCTTTTCTGCTTCATTTGCAGTTCCACCGTGACGCGTCATTCGGAGTCTCCTGCTCGTCTTGCGTGAGCGCTTACGACAATGAATGCGGACCATGATATATGCGGAGTCATGCATTCAGTTGACCTAACTTCTTGCATAGCTTTCACAGCGTTGAACCTGGTACATGAAAAGAAGTTTAGAGTGGGAGAAACTTGGCCTCCTTCGCTCGCAAATGTACCTAGAGAATTTTTTTCGCAGCTGTTTGCGTTCGTAGCCGCCAGCCTCGCATGCCCACTGCAAAAGTGACGGCTTCAAGAACTGCATCGGCAACTTTATACGAATTTGTATGTTTTCAGAGAATAATAATAATAATAATAATAATAATAATAATAATAATAATAATAATATAGTATTATATTTGTAATATATGGGTTTTACATAAACACGATTTCATTGTGAAGCACGCCGTAGTGGTGCGTCTCTGTTATGTTATTGCACTCTTGGGATCATCGAACGTGCAGCTGATTCTGTGTACAAGTGTGTTATTTATTGGGGCTTTGAAGTGATGAAGTGCTCCTGAAGGGGCCTTGAAGTGGTCAGAAATGCTTGAACAGTCAATGCTACGGGAGCCAACGTCAAGGCAACAACAGCGACACAACTTCTGCCTCGAAGAGAAGATCACTTGTTGGGACACTTGCAGCGACACTGTCTCTTCAACTGTTTTTCATCGCATCAAGGCCTCCAATTTCAGCTGCACTTCTTTCAAGGGATTATTGATAATTCAAGGTACTTGTCGGCAGTAACTTTGCGTAATTGATTTTACAGTTGATAATTTTGATTTCCGCCCTGGGAGATTAGTGGCTAGTGTTCGACTGTTGACTGATCCGAAGGTCGTGGGCTTGATCCCAGCAATGGCAGTCGAATTCTGGTGGAGGTGAAAGGGTACACGCCCATGTACTGTGCGATGTCAGAGGATGGTAAAGAACACAAGATGGTGGAAATTTTGGGAGCCCCCCACAACGAAGCTTCTCATAATCATAACTTGGTTTTGAGAGATAAAACCCTGATAACATTATTTTTGCAAATTTTGATATTTAGTATGTAAAACAGGTATCATTGGCAGTATGGCGTATATGCAGGCGTGTCTGAATTCAAAGTGTTCAGCAGAGCATCAAACATTACCCTTTATAACAACCTGTATACATTTATTACAAAATTCCAAAAAAAAGTTCTCATTAGTTGACGTCTATAGTTGCAGCTTTGACACATATATTGTACTATACTCAATACCTGTTTAACAAGTCCAAAGTTTAAATTAGCCATGCACAAGTTTTCAATCAATTTTAGTTTCAAAGAAATATTTTCTTACTCCCACCAAGAAGCCACAGGCATTGCTTCTGTACAGTAGAGATCACAGAACGAACTTTAAGTTTTGCTCTTTTAAAACAAATAACAGGCTAACTTTCTCAGAAACTCGGAGCTCTATAGCTCTATAATTGTAGATTTGCGCAGTTCTTTCTCGAACTATCGGTTCCTGAAATAAATATTCAGGTTCTCGGCAAACTACCACAAGTCAACTGTTGCTTGCAACTTCTGAATGCATATTAATCTGTAACAACTCGCTTCAGGCAACTATGCAGCATGACCATCTGAGCTATGTTAGCACGTCTCAATAACAAGCCACTCTCTAAGCAATCGATTTTGGAATGTCGGAATGCTGTAGCTTCACGTAAAAATTGACGAAGAGGCTGATAAAGTTTCTCTGAGTGGGCGACCCACCTCTTTGAAGGTCCATGACACTCCCGTATGAAAAGTGCATGTGTGTGCATGCGCGCGCGCGCGCGTGTGTGTGTGTGTGTGCGTGTGTGTGTGTGTGTGCGTGCGTGTGTGTGTGTGTGTGTGTGTGTGTGTGTGTGTGTGTGTGCGTGCGTGCGTGCGTTTTACCTGTCTCTCATTACGATTTTTCTGTATACCCCGTCCCTAGCTTAGAGTGGCTAAGTGGATAATTTTTTTTACATGCGAAAAAGCCTAATGCAGCGGCTTTGTCCGTCCCTTCCTCCTTCCTTCCCGTGGCGTCAATGCCCCACTGCGCATGCTCGTCTCCCTCCCTGTCCTCTTGTACATTCTTCCCCTCTCTCTCCTCTAGTAATCCTCTACTCTATGAAGCGGCGCTCACGGCAGGTCGTCCGACAGCTGTGTGCGCTATGGTAGTTCCGCGGTATGAAAATGACGGAACGCGCGCGCCTCATTCTCCTCCTGTGCAGCGCCGCGGTAAGCACTCGGGACGCTGCCGCAAACGGGAGCCCGAACTTCGGAATCGCGAAACCGAATAAAAACGTCCACGCTACACTTTACCGACCATAAGGCCGTCGTCTTCAAAGCACCGCGGTCACCAACGCTATACAAATTGCATATGGTCTTTAAATAAATGAAGACGCAACCACCATGCTCTTTATCTTTTACTGATCCATTCTATACCGTTTCCCGGACAAGCTAACCATCTCTCCAGTGCTAGGCATGATTCCTTTTAGCGAGAGATGATGTCAATTTTTTACCTTCTGATTAACCTTTCTGCCTTCGGCATGTAATTCATCTCCATCTCTGTCTGTGTTTGACATGACTTGCGATAATTAAAGACTGGCGTATCACCTCAGAGGTCGCATAGTGTATGGGCCGAATATTTCGACCTATGTCCGGGCATGCATGGCCAAGCCAGGGTCGAGGCCGCTGCGTACAAAACTAAGTTCAGCCAGTTCCTTTTGTACATTGTTTCCACGCGCTACTTCGCTTGTAAAAATGAACTATCTCCAACTTGCCCTACTTACACGTTACTTAGGCAGGGCCGCCGTGAATATAGGCCCAACCAGTGTGCTGAAGAAAAAATACTTTAACGCTACAATGTAAAGAAATTGTCAGAACTTGCGCAAAAGTTCTGGCGTAAGCATCAGCGTTGGTGGCGGCTTCTCTCCTTCTTCGAATAGAACTCTATCCCTTTTGAACGTAAATGGCAAAATTTTAAACAAAATTTGCACAAAAATTGTTTTCTTAAATCAATACAAGAAAACACTACGGCTGCTCGAGCGCATCGTGGTAAGCGGTTTATAGCAAACCATTCATTCAGTTACAGATGCTGTATTTATTTTTTGCTTTTAGGGAAGCGTTATGAGATGAAGTGATGTGTTTTTGCAAGTGGAGAAGTTGAGTATTTGAGTTTACCAGTACTCTACCACTGGTGCTCAAAAGGTTAGCTTATGGCTCGATGTAACGTCAGCACTCTGGATAGAACCGTACGTCAGTTTTGTTAAAACAAAAGACATGCTGTGGTGCAGTGATGAGCATAGCATAAGTATTGTTCATCATCGTACTTCTTAGGGGTTGGGCAACGGTTACGACCACATACGAGTAGAAAAGTAACTTTTAATACTTCCATATAAAAGCTGTATGATCAGAACTGACATTGCCCCGGCATAACACAGGTGTAAGGGTATCTCTCTTTTTTTTTATTGGGGGTGGGGGGGGGCAATTTCAAGTGCTGGCGTGGCTCCATATTAGAATACTTTATTCCCTGCATAATCGCTGGGTTTGATTGCGTTTCAAATGAAGACTACTTTTATTTGCATCCATCAGCATTTTTTACTCACAGACAACTCCGTCACCATCGTATTTACTGCTTCACAGCCTGCTGAAGGCTTTCGCGTTAGAATTTTCAATGTATGTTCTGGCCGCTGTTAGGTTTATACAGCTGGAATGTATCAACCCTGGAGCAAGTATGTTAGACATGTGACAAGAGAAAAGAGACTGATGACATACGGGATTGGTTTTTGACGCTGTTGTGCCTGTCAGTCTGGTATGTCTTACGCGGATGCCCTCCTCATGCCACCCAGACGAAGTCGTCTAAATATATAGATTAATATAAAAAGATGAAAGTAGACAAAAGTGAATTTAGTTCACTAAGAAATCATCATCAACATTTTCATCATCATCATCAACAGCCTGGCTACGTCCACCGTTGGGCAAAAGCCTTTCCTACGTTCTGCCAATTAGCCTGGTCTTGCGCTTTCTGCTGTCTCGTTATATCTGGAAGCTTCCTAATGTCATCTGACCAGCTATTTTTCTGTCTCTTTCTGATGCGGTGGCCTTCTCTTAAGATCCATTCAGTTACTAATAATGACCAGCGGTTAGTCTAGCAACTCACTACGAGCCCGGACCAAGTCCATTTCTTCTTGATCTCAACCATGACATCCTTAACCCGCGTGTGTTCCCTGAACCGCTCTGCTATCTTCCTGTCTCTTAAATGGACACTAAAGTAAATAACAATTAACGTCAGAGTGAAAGCTCAATGCATGACAAAATCTAAAATGGCAATAGTATCAACGACAGTGCCCTACCTAGTGAGAAAGTAAGGTGAATGCACCACAACACAGGCGCTGCGAAAGGACACTCGCAAAATGATCCTAATGACGTCACAGATACCACCTACTATTTTTCTCTAGTAATCTAACTCTCATAACTAAGTTGTGCGAAAAATTGAAGTACAAGTTGAAGACACCTGGACACAGCACACACTAACAACTGGAACTTAATTGGAAAGAACAAACATACATAAGCGGTTACGAGAACACGTTCTGTGAAAGAAATGTTTAGATGAGCAGACAGATTGTATTATTGATGCACTTCCAGAAAAGCTAATCAGCGGCAAGTAACACAACCAAGGGTTTCGCGACGCATGAATCGCCATTGTTGTTGATAAAATATGCCTCTTCGATTTCCCACGCTACCCTGTTTCTGAATTTAGATTTCACTACCGCATGAAGAAACGCGGGGGCGCAGCCGTATTCACCACAATGCAATGATAGGTTAGAGCACGAGTTTTCCTTTAGAGAAGATAAGTGATACATAATGCTATTGTTAATACAACGCCTCGTCTGTCCGAATTAAGGCTTTCCACACGACAGCGGAGTGTAGTATACACTACAGCGACGGCACAGTCATTCTCTTAGGCGCTGTCTTGAACCTGGTTAAATATCTGTGCCTTGCTTCTCAGCCTACAACATTGAGAATGGTCGAGGGTGAGAAGCAAAGCAAACAAGCAAGTTTTCTAATCGAAATATACCTGCACTAAACTAAAAATATTTATGCATACAGAGACGTGATAGAACGCTGCTTGTTAATTTTTGTTTGACTAATGAAAAAAAAAGAACCACCGGACATTACTAGGGGAATGTCACGAGTGGTTAAAAGTTCAAATTTCTTCTGGTTAGCGGGATCCAGTTAAAACAATAGCATCTGTCATCTCTGAGCAAATGGCAGGAAATTGTTTAATTGTCGTTTTTGCTGCTATGGCTCCCACTGCTATCCTTCTGCTCCTGCTAGTGTCGGCGGCCACGCAATAAAGCAGGGCAACGATGTGCACGGCAACAGGGACCACCACTCTATCGGAGATGCATCATATCTGCAAGTGAACTTTTGCAGTGGCATAACGCACTTTTTATCATAGTTCTCATAGAGTCTGTCATTAAGCACAAATGGAAAGCTTTGCTAGTATAGTTTGCTATATATACGGCCGCGCATCGCTGCATAAAGTACAATCTTTCCTTGTGGCTCAAATACACATATACTGCTGTCGTTATGGGCAATTTCAAAGTTTAAGGGTGGCATCAGATGTTCACACAAAAATTTCATGACAAAAAAAAAACGCCAGCCTGTGCGGAAGTTGTATCACTGTGATGCCCACTACTGCAATGAAAATAAAGATTTTATGGCAGTTGGCCGGCATTCGCTCTGCTATTTTTCGTCATTCTTCTGAGAAGCGTGCACATGGTATCCGCTAAACACTCGCAAGAAATTCCGTACCAATTGTTCATGCAGTGGCTGACAACGATGAAGAACTATGGCTGAAGGGGGTATGCGCCATAGTTAATAGCGGAACAAGAACAAACTTTTGCAATGAGTTCGATCATTGGACGGCCCACTCGTTACGCTACTCGCATTGTGCGATGACTGCTTGTTTTTTCGCTGTTTTAAAACACTTTAAAAGTCATATTAACGCCATTACTTTCCCGACATCAAGCCTGCCTAATTAAGGCAAGCTCGCCAACAAGTTGTAAGCACCGGCATAGCTCAGTAGTAGAATACTTGGCTGGCAACCAGTGGACCCGGATTCGAGCCCCACTGTGGCATAAGTACTAAGTTTTGCTGCTAGTTTCGCGCATTGTAGTTACGGACACCGGTAGCGGAAGCTGCGGCGGCGGCGGCGGACAACTATACGGCGCTGCGCGAGACCCCAGTTGTGATCTCATAACAGCTTTCGCTAAAACAAACCTATCAGTGTGCATGCTGTGGATGCCCTGAAAACATTGCTAAACCAGATGCGTGCTTGTAAATGAACACCCTAGTATATATTCACTAAAATGAGAGGGAAAAAAAGCTGACACTTGTTGCTCTGAACGCAATGCCTAAATTTTTTTGCTGCGTTATGCTGTCAAAATGAAACAAAAGCGCTGAGCGCGCCCAGCCTGTTCTTCAAGAAGCGTAGCACAGGTGTTGCCTCCGTCGCCTGTCGATAGCGCAGCAAACCTGGATGTTCTTCTGAGGTTTGGCTGCTCACTCAGCATCCACATCGATCGTGTCCAACACTTTTCTCTTCTTTTGCTGTGTCAACAATAACAATTGTTTAACAAGATGCTCAATGCACGAAAATTCAATAATAGTGACTGAGAAGGCATAAAGTGGGAACCAGAAAAATAAATATATGCTTTGTATGCATGAGGAAGTGGCGTGCTATTATTACCGGCGTGATTTCGTTTCGCCTCTTGTCACCGCGACACACCCCACATGTCTCTGCCTTATTTATTTTTTTGTGAAAATCGTTTTATGCCCTTTTCAATTGAGAACAATTTTATATTTGAGCATCGCATTTCTGTAAACTGAAGTACCCAGGCTGGCAGCCGCCATGTCATCGGGTGAGCGCGCGGGTCAATCATGATCGCTTTATTCTATTTTGGCTCCCCTCTCTGCAGCGTCCCGACTCTTCCCTTCAAGGGCGTTAAAACTATGTGCGCTGGTTGTAAATTTGGGACTATTTTTGTGGCAGCAGACAAACGGGGCTAGAATTTTATACTCGAAGGGGCCCCAAAAGTCATCACACATCGAAGGTCCGTTCCGTGTACTCTTTGAATGAAGCACGGTAATCTCAGAAGTGTGAGAAACAATGTTGACACAAAGGTCGGCAGTAAGTCGGTCTGTGTAATTCTGGTGTGTTGCCTCGGCATCGCCATAATTTAAGCCTGTGTTGTATTTTTTATACACAATAAACGTCTGTATTGTATTTTTATTTCTATACAGCATGCATGCGCACACAAGAAGCATCTATGTCTGAATTCGCGAGACTTTCAGTTCGGAAATGTTTTTCGGCACTATTCAGCTCGTCAGCCGATAATACAACTAACAGCCGAGATTCTTTTTTTTACATGAAGTAATAGCCAAAAGCGTTTTTGCGTATAATTGTGCAGAACCTTCAACATTTCTATACCAAGCTGAGCCATTAAAACTAAATTGATACGTAATAATTTTATTTATGGAATACTGTGAATCCGCAATTCAAGTAGGAAGGGCGAAAAATTGGTACATTCAGTGAAGATGTTTGAAAATATAAAATAAAAACGCCAGGTCTGCGTGGAAGGAGGCGCACAGTGACAACGAAAGCTAAAAAAGCGGCTTTCAGAGCCCTTTCTAAACACTCATTGGGTAACTGAACAGAGAAGCGTGGTATTCGCTAAACACTTGCGAGGAATTTTGTGCCAACTCTTCATGCAGTGGCTCACGGTGATAAAGAATTATGGCTGAAGAGGTTTTGCGCCACAGTTATTAGGGGAACAAGAACACTCTTTTGTATTGGGTTCAAGAATTGGACGGCCCACTCGTTACACTACTCGCATTGTGTGACGACCGGCTGTTCTTGCGCTGTTTTAAAACGCTGTACACGTCGTATTAACGTGATTGTTTTCTTGACATAAAGCCTGCCTAAGGCAACTTTGCCAATGGTCAGAAGCACCGGCGTAGCTCAGTGGTAGAATATTGCACTGGCACCCAGCGCACCCGGCTTCGTGCTCCACAGTGTCTTTATTGCTTGGTTCTTTTTTTTTTAATTTCGCGAGTTGAGCTTACGGACACTGGTGGTGATGGCGACGGCGGACAACTGCGCGTGACCCAAGCTGTGGTCTCATTACGGCTTTCGCAGTAGAAAGAAGATAGAAAACAAAACCAATTTTAAATAAATAAGATCAATAGATTTAGCAAAACGCTACAGAGCTTTCAATAAAAAAAAGATTACGATGTTGATTCAAATAAACCATTTCGTTCACATAGATTACACAAAAAAATCCTAAATGCATTTTTATATGATTTCTCGCACATCATATATGCGTCTCACTTTGAAATCAGAATGAGAAGTGACCCAAAGGTGTCTTTATTTTAAAGGCGCTAACATGAGCAAAAAGAAGATTGACGTTACAGAGCATTTGTTGCGTAAGAGCTTCCTGATGGCTGTTTTCACCAAGTTTGTATCTGAATGTCCGTCATATATTCCTACTCGAAGTTTTACCGAAATTACCAACGGATATGTGAACGCACGTCATCCATTCCAAAGCCTCCACTGCTATACTGTGCTGTGCATATTGTGCGACCACCACACAAACGTAATACTTTGGGGGTAATTTGTTGGGAGAACGCGTGTAGGCTATATCACCGACATTTTTACGTGCATAGCAACATGATTAACAGAAGTGGTCAATGGTATGTGGAGGCATGTGATGCGCTCAGGAGGCTGTGATAAGTCATCATACATTCGAATAGAGTTGCTCTTTCACACTTTGTGAGATATAAAACACACTTCAATATGATTTTTCTGCTATATTGGATCTATACTACGTACAAAAAGCGTGCTTGTGGAAATATTTAAAAGGAAATTTGAATTTGTTCATGCTCTGAAAATATTGCAGAGATCGCCCTTAATTATAGATGCGAAGCATCTTATGATCAAGTTGAATCTGGTGTGTGGCGTCACCACCCTTACTGCACATACGCATCCCCCCTCGGCCTCCCCTTCTTCTTCTTCGCTCCCTCTCTCTCGCCTAGCAACGCCTACGCTGGTAGCGTCTTCTAGATAAAGCGTTTGAAACTTCCCAAAGAACCGACACTCTCTTCCTCCGCTCAAGTTTCATTGATTGATATGTGAGGTTTAACGCCCCAAAACCACCATATCATTAAGAGAGACGCCGCAGTGAAGGGCTCCGAAAATTTCAACCTCCTGGGGTTCTTTAACGTGAACCCAAATCTGAGCACACGGGCCTACAACATTTCCGCTTCCATCGGAAATGCAGCCGCGCAGCCGGGATTCGAGCCCGCGACCTACGGGTCAGCAGCCGAGTACCTTAGCCGCTAGACCACCGCGGCGGGGCCCGCTCAAGTTTCTCTTCAGTCTCCTCTTCTTCGCACTCTATTTTCGAACGTGGCAAAATCTACCTCGCTCCTGTGTGGCAGACACGTTTCTGCGACGAGGGTGCTTGCTCGGCAGGCAGCACGCTGAGAGCATTCGCGCCAGCCGTCTAACTCATGCTACAATTATCTTAACGAGTGTAACGTTGGCCCATGAACACTCCGTTTAGTTATACGCGCAACGCGTACGCCGTATGATCAAGCCTTGATCGAGTCATTCGGCGTCGCAGTCACCGTATATATGTTAACTATGTGCGCATCACCTAATAGTTTACATGTTCCTGAATGTATAATTGTCATCGCTAGCGAGAAGCCCTGTTTTGTGGCGCATAAATTAGCACGTCTCCGAAGAAATTTTACACTGTAACTAACATCGCTCGAAAGTTCATGTGCGGCTGTTGTGGCTTACCTTTCTATTAGTTGGTGCGATAGCAGCCGAAAGGACGGTGTGACTGTCTTGCCTTACTCAACGCATGGGTGGTGCACGCTTCGCCGTATACAGGCTATACAATATGTGCACAATCATTCACATTGAGTGTCATGTAGTGAAAGCAGCAACTCGCGTTGACACTGTGAGCACGGGATGGTGACGTCGCTGACAGGCAATTTTAGCGTCGGCCGAGGCATCTAATGCCTTAGTACAGTGTCAGAAAGCACACATCATTTATGGTCGATACATTCGGAAAGCTGTGCTTGTTTCGTGAAGTGGGTAGACGCACCAATCATAATTTGAAAGTGCGCCTTGTGCACATATCTCACAAGCGAATTATATTACTCAGAAAATGAGCTAGCGTATGATAGAACTAGCTTGCGACCATATACGCGACTACTTAGCGAGAGTTGCACTCGCTAATAAAAACCTTCACACGAAATAGCAATTAAACTATCGCACGAAATGGCACGCATGTGCGAGGTTCCTAAACGATTCGTGCTCCCAATAACTCGAAGGCTCGCTTTGCATATAGCTGCCCTCGAGTCCCCCGGCTGATCGGTCGATGTAAAAGAGCCACATAGAGCAAACTGATTTGAAATATATATACCAGCAGGCAACAAAGACCAATGGAGAGTACCAATTTTAATAAGAGTTGCTGCACTACAGTTATTGTTTATTCAAAACAGCAGTGCGAAATATCCGAAGTTTCGCAATGACAATTTCGAGCGTCTTTCTGCGTTAACAAAAAGTGAAAGAACAAGTACCGCGAACGCAAACTAGTCGGCCCATAACGATAAGCAGTACACGTAAGCTCGTATATATATATATATATATATATATATATATATATATATATATATATATATATATATATATATATATATATGTAATATGTGTGTGTGTGTGCGTGTGTGTGTGAGAGAGAGAGAGAGAAATATTCTCTGGAGAAGCGTTCATGAAACCTGAGTGGAGCGTCGCCGCGGTGGTCTAGTGCTTAAGGTATACTCTGCTGCTGACCCGAAGGTCACGGCATCGAATCCCGGCTGTGGCGGCTGCATTTCTGATGGAGGTGGAAATGTTGTAGGCCCGTGTGCTCAGACTTGAGTGCACGCTAAAGGATCCCAGGTGGTCGAAAGTTCCGGAGCCCTCCACTACGGCGTCTCTCATAATCATATGGTGGTTTTGGGACGCTAAACCCGACATACCATCAATCAATTAAACCGGAATGAGAGATCACGACGTCCTGCACAAATAACTGCCACTTCTCTAGGGTGTCAGAGCAGACTTTGAATTAAGAAATTATCGAACCATACTCATAGGCAGAAATGCGCCACTTCGCAAAGTGGATTCGAAACTGTCGACCTGAAATTCTCAATTCCCATTCTATGAAGACATGTGTTTTGTCCCAGCTCATTGCGCCTAATGGGTGGTATCATAAAGAGCGTTCGGCCATCACTAGACTTGTTCTGACGGCAGAAGGTGCTACATTAACTCACGGCAATGAACAGTAAGGTCATTCTTAGCTGAAAAGTGTTTCGCAGCTCAGCGCTCATAGAAGGGCAAGATCGTAGCTTTTAAAGCAGATGCGCTGTGCACCATGGAGTCCGTGCCTCGAGAGCAAAAATGGTAATCGCGAGTGACTGTAAGCAAACGAACACGGCGAGCTGTCCCACGTGAAGGCATCTGGCCAATACCGACGCGGAATTAGTCTCGGAGAGTTCGGAGGAGAGGAAAAAGAAAGGAGGCACGTGAATAACCACGTACGTCGCTACTTACTGCTATACACGGGAACAACTTTCTGTGGCAATGAAGGGAACGCTACGGAATCAAAGTAGGCGTGTGCCGTCACTGAAGAATTTAGTCCCACAAATTCGTCTAAGCTTCCCGCACGAAAATCATAAAAAAACAACGTTACATTATTTTCTACAGAATGCTGTTTTTAAGGAGACACTGAACTACCAAGGAGATAATATTATTATTTTGTTTTTGCTTTATGAAGCGTAGTTTCGTGTTTTGAACGTCATTAGGTGCACCTTATTGTCAAAATGTCGTCTTCGCCTTTAGATGTGCGCGCGTCGTCCTCCAGCTATTCTGGCGACTAGCCGAAGAAGCTTGTGTCGAATTTCACTCACAAATTGCTGCGTCAGCAGGTATAGCAAGCTCTATGCTATGGTACTATTTGACTCTGCCTTCAGTAAAATATTATTTCTAGTTATTTCTTTTGAAGATAAAGTTTTTCTAACCAACAATCTTGTATATTCAAATACTCGCTTGATGAAGCTTATGCGGTGAAGAAAAAGGAATAGTACTTTGACCGAAAAAATTGTTTCGGAATGGTCTCCAAAATGTGTTAACGTGTATCCTATGAAGGAGTTCTATACAGAGTGTTTTTTAGGATAATATTAGTATTTAAAAACATTCATGACAGTAAGGTTTCTGCCGCTTCAGCACACGGTCTCTATAAATGCGTTGATGCGGGAACACCTTGCCACAGCCTAACGGATGCTGTTTCTACTGACGTAAGAGAGTGGGCACGTTTTGTAGGCGCCAGGTGCGATCACTTCCGGTATCACCAACGAAATGCGACTATGAATAGGTCGCATTAAATGTAACTTTCTTGATTTATAAAAATGAGTAAGCCATAAATGATCATGCAAAACTACTTCTTAATATATACAACTGCTCCAAGTAATAATGAAAACATTATTTAACGAGTTGTTTTACAGCTCACAACGATGTCACTTTAGCTGCGAATTAGTGCGAAAGCGACTAAAGCCTTGCTGTCATACATTTTTTTCTTCAAAAGCTCTATCCTCTGAGAAAACACCTTGCGTGTGGCAAGTAAGTGCTACGAAAGAAGTAAAATTCAAATATTTTCTATGAGTGTGCTATCTGTGCTTCTCGGAAACGCGCTGCTTCGTCTGCTTTCTGCTTAAGTTTTTGGACGCTGTACATTGATACTGTGTGTATTTCCTCATATGTACGGTACCTACCTTCGCACGACACCAGCTCTACTTTGTATAAGGCATACACAAAAAAGGATTAAGCCTTTATTGCCGAATAATAATCTCGTCCCCATCTCCACAGTGGTCTAGTGGCTAAGGTACTCGGCTGCTGACCCGCAGGTCACAAGATTGAATCAAGGCCGCGGCAGCCGAATTTTCGATGAAGGCGAAAGTGCTTGAAGCCCGTGTGCTTAGATTAGGTTGCACGTTAAAGAACCCGAGGTAGTCGATATTTCCGGAACCCTCCACTACAGTGTTTCTTAAACTCCAACAATTATTATAATAATCTCTTATGGTAGAGTCGATCCCTTTAATGCCTATAAATTTACATTTCAAGTGCCTAAATAACCATATGACGAATGCTAAGCTTTTGCGGTTGATTAAAAAGCATACCCACATCTCAACTTTCATTACTTTTGGGATTTAATTCAATATATTTTAGTCTCGAAAATAAAAGAGTATAAACTTGTTCCCTGAAAAATGTTTTCACTGGAGACCTAGGCCAAATAGTGCTCATAAAAAGTTAAGAATAGTATAGATGGGGCAAAAACCCAATGTGACAAAATGGCACGGGGTGAACCAGTGTCTAAAGTTTAAACGTAAAGCTAGCATATAAATGACGCAAGCGCTCGTCATTAGTTTCATGCTCAGAAGAATTCTAGTGTCGGAGCTTCTTAAGGCGTGGGTCGGGCGTATCCTGTATGTAGTAGCTACCTCTAGTTTCGTCTTTGGATAGTCCACTAGAAGGCGGTATTTGTATATGATGAATGTATGATGAAAATGCGCGATGACGGTACTATGGTTGTTCACTAGATGGACGGACGGACAGACCGACGGACATGTTGACAGATGTATGCACGGACAGATAGGCAGATGGAGGGATTGACATAACTACAGACACACGGACGAAGGGACGAACGGATAGGCGTACATACATACAGACAAACAGATCGACAGAAAGACGTAGATAGACGGATGGGCGGACTGACGCACAGACAGATGGACGTGGCCAACGGAAGATTCACGGTTTGCTGATAAAACCCTTCAAAGTTTCGCGACACTAATCATCATCCACTTCGTGAATATGCTGCGATTTTTTCACACGTAAATGTTAACCACAGTAATTCTAGAGTTGAAAAACAAGTTGAAGAACCAAAGGCACTACATTTAACAGGACTGGCGGCAAGGTCATTCGCTGATTTTGTAATTTAAAGGGACACTAAAGTGATATAATTTATGTCTCAATCACACCTCAGGGTATGAAAACGTGTAAAAGAAAACTATTGTCAAAAAGAGTGCCAAAAATACTCAAAAATTGAGGTAAATGCCTGAGAACACATGCAACGCGAGTAGGACATTCGCAAAATGATCCTGATGACGTCAGATACACAACCTCAAATTAATCACTAATAGTTTAACTAGCGGAACTAAAATAAGAATCTTCTGTGCATGAATAGGCGCAATAAAATGCTGTTTGTCTCTGTTTTGTTAATAGAAAAAAGAACCGTCGGACGTTACTACAGGGAGTGGCACGAGTATTTCGAAAATTCAATTTTCGCCTGGTTAAACTGCACAGGTTGTGCCATCTAGCGGGGCCCAGCTGAAGCAAGTGCACCTACCATCTCGGAGGTTATGGCCAAAGATTGTTCTATCACCATCGTTGCTGCTGTGGCTCATGGTACTTTCGCTCTGCTGCGAATAGTGTCGGCAGCGTTGCAGTAAAGCCGGACGAAGCTGTGCACGGTAACAGTGACGTGGGACGGCCACTTTCGGGTGGGAAATTGAAAGTGTGCTAAGGCAATGCGGACCTATAAATTGTGATTTGATATAAACTAAGCACTTTCTTCGCACAAAAGTAGCACTACCAGGTTTCTGAACTCTTATTTAGGTGACCATTACCAATTTAATATTTACATTTAGTGTCCCTTTAACGCAGTCTAGTAAAGAGACTGCCAGGTGTAACCTGTCTGTTCGCTATTGTTTATTCAATTTTGTGTTTTGCTATTCATAAAAAAACGCCTCTCTTTCTTCAATTACGCATATACGACAGAATTCGCGCAATAGAAAATAAATGCAACAAATGTAACGAGGGCAGTGGGCATGGAGCTCGAGTTTAGAAAAGAAAGAAGACTTGCTGTGTTCGCAGGCTTGCGTTCAGTTAGCCCTTGCACTAAATAAAGCTGTCCTGCTTGTTCAACACCCGTTTCACAAAATACAAGTACCTCCTGCTTGTTCAACAACTAAAATAAAACTCCTGCTGCAAAATAAAACTCCTGCTTGTTCAACAACCCGTTTCACAAAATACAAGTACCTTTCCCATGACAGAATGTCCATATGGTACATAAATCTTCGTGTTTCACCGGTTGTCAGCCCACATAGCCAGCTAGTGGTGACATCTTGCTTAGAGAAACTTTATTTATTCTGGGCCACATAATTACTTGCTTAAACTTGTATGAATCAAATGATATGAAGACATGAAGACATATAAAGTGTGGCAGTAACTTCATTGCCACAGCTTATGTACAAAGCCAAGTCATCGACACTTAAAACTACTGAAGTAAGTATTCGTAAAAAATTGAGCTGTACATGAGACTGGAGTGACATATTACACAAGGAACGCGCAATCGAGCGAACTTTTAATACTTTCGGTTGCGAACAGCCAATCACGGCGTAATGAACATCTGACTTTGTTAGACAATGTTACCTAATGCAACAACTTAATAATGAAATACGTCACACTACCTTATATGTAATGCATATGTATATTTTGTTTCCTGCTCATGCTTCAGTATTTGAAGGGCCGCAGTGGTCTAGTGGCTAAGGTAGTCAGTTGCTGAACTGCAGGTGACACGATCGAATCCCGGCTGTGGCGGCTGCATTTTCGATTGAGGCGAAAATGTTGTAGATCCATGTGCTGAGATTTGGGTGCAGGTTAAAGAACACCAGGTGGTCGAAATTTCCGGAGCCCTCTACTGTATACGGCGTCTCTTATAAACACATGGTGGTTTTGGGACGCTAAACCCCACAAATCTATCAGTAAATTTGTAAAGGGCATAACATTAGAACCATATGTTCATGAAGTGTGTGTACGATGTTCGGCCTGTATTGCTTATTCCTCTCGTAAATTGTGTACATGTATATGAAATTGTTCACTTGCTCCATTATTTTACCTGTTTTGATGTCATGAACATTCATGCCAAGAGTACATAGGAATAAGAAGAGCCTTAGTCAGGCAACATAAACTTTAGCTGTTGCTCCTATTTCGTGTGACAAATAAAGATGTACATTAACTTTTGAGCATTACCTAGCCTCTTTCGTTTTTTAGCTGTTTTCACTGAACATGCACGTGTGACCCGACGTCCACAATACCGTTCCATGCGCTCCAAGGCCGAATAAAACGTAAACGAGGATCAACTGCCGAGTCCTCGTTAGTCACGTACCGAGAAAAAAAAAACACAGGCCACAGTTTTTGTTGTACAAAGCTTGCAAACTTGAATGCGAAATTCTGTGTGCTTAGGTAATTACAGAAGGAGGGTGCATTACTTGTTGGAAGATGGAGGCGACTAAGCTGTTGATCTTTAGAGACCCGAATAGCATACTGTAAGAATCAAATAAATGTGCTAGGCCACATATTAAACATATGTTTTGCAATAGCGCGTCGAACAAGACTGGTGTTGCCATTCGCGTGGACGGCTTAGTATACGGCTTTTAAAACTCAAACATGGTGCATTTTGTCCTCTAACGGCAGAACATCGAAAAGAAACCATCGAAGTATCTGGGCTTCATACTGCCTTTCGCTTTTAAGTAAGGACGTTACGATAATCACCGCATACAAACAACTTCACAGGAGGTCCTCCAGTCAGTCCTGCCCTCTTCAGAAATGCATGAGCCACCGTTATCCTCGGCTATAGCGCTGACGGCGCTTCACTGCTGCTCTAAAATCTGAATAAGCACCTTTCAAGTGACATATGAAGCGTAAGGTTTCTGGTTGGCTGTAAACTGCCTCCATGACACATTCATACATCCAGTTTAACTGACAGAACCCTCATTTATAAGTGCTACATCGTGACTTTGGCATGCTATTATTAAAATGTTTGCTCTAGCACCCGTTGAACAATAAGCAAGGGTGTAGGGTATAGAACGGTGATGATAGCACAAAATTGAGTGAATCTTTACCGTATGGAAACTTCACATGTTTGCGTTGACATGCGTACTGAAGTGCCGAGGTAAATTTTGCTCTTTGGTGGTGCAGTGATATATCCTCATCGCGAATGTGAAGGCTGCTAGCTAAACTCCAGATGACAATAAATTCTCATAGAAGCGACTCCGGAGAAGCACTGAAGAAAAACAGCCTCAAGCTAGCTTGATATGATCTAACAGAACTCTCTAAATATACGTGGTGGCGTAACTTAACAAGCAATATTTTTGCATGGCAAACAGATGACGAAGCAAATGAAGATGTAGATGACGTTAAATGTAACAGTTTTGAGTGCCCTGCGAAATTATTATATAGATGTCTAGAAAGTAAAGTGGACTCCACCGCAGTGTTCTAGTGGCTAAGATACTCGGTTGCAGACCCGCAGGTCGCGGGATCATATCCCGGCTGCAGCGGCTGCATTTTTAATGCAGGTGAAAATGCTGTAGGCCCGTGTGCTCAAATTTGGGTGCACGTTAAAGAACACAAGGTGGTCCAAATTTCCGGAGCCCTCCCCAATACGCCACCTCTCATAATCAATGGTGGATTTGGAACGGCAAACCCCGTACATCAATAGATTAGACAAGAAAGGATAGTGGACAAAAAGACCACATGTCGCCGGCAAGGAGAGAACCTGTAGCCTTCAAATAACACGTGAAATGGTGCAGTAATTTAACAACAATGCCCTTAAGACAGTACAATTATTGTTTCTGTACCTTACTTGGTTCCACATCTGTAGGTTTTTATTAAGGTTGTATCATACAAAAAAAGCGATTCCTCGATATTCTCTTCTATCATAAATCGCTTTGCATGTACCTCGAGAGGTCTGTCCGTAGCACCAATTTGGTGACATTCCTCGTACGATAATGAAATACTACTGCGTGCATGCGTGCGCGCGCATATAAATATATAGGAAACAGGAATGCGCATTTGTTTTTGGCATACATGTCCATACTAATTTCGCGAGTGCGATCAGGCAGCCGTCAGCAGCGATATGAGTGTGCTGTTCATCCACTTCTTGAAAAATTTATTATCATGCAGCGTAAAGTATACGTTGAATTCGTAAGGCCATGTATTCAGATAATTCAGTGATTGGCTCTCAGCAGCATTAGTAAGTGGCTGCACTTCACAATGTCAAGAAAACATGCGGGACCAAATGACGCCCCATTTTTTCAATCTTGGCGCTGCGAAGAGGCGACTACAGCTGACCCGTTTAATGCGTAGGACGCACGTAATAATAATGACCGCAAATTACCACGCAGTGTATGATGATATGTGGGCAAAGCACCGGCATGATTCGAGCAACCCTGAATACCCTGTACATAGCCCCGCCACGGTGGTCTAGTGGCTAAGGTACTCGGCTGCTGACCCGCAGGTCACGGGATCAAATCCCGGCTGTAGCGGCTGCATTTCCGATGGAGGCGGAAATGGTGTAGGCCCGTGTACTCAGATTTGGGTGCACGTTAAAAAACCCCAGGTAGTCGAAATTTCCAGAGTCCTCCACTACGGCGTCTCTTATAATCATATGGTGGTTTTGGGACGTTAAACCCGACAAATCAATCAAATCAACCCTGTACATTTCTTATCCGGACTTGTGAATCCGTGACAACACGTGTGAACAATGTTCTTTATTGCTCATAAGGCGTTTGTGGTGTTGAGGTGTGGGTATGTTTGCTTTATTAGGACCGGTGAAATGCAGAGCCAAGGGTATAACCCCCGTACTCAGAAACGTCCCTTGACATTCTGCCGCCTGCAAAGCAGCACAAACGATTCAGAAATGCGCTGTCTTCAGCACTGCCGAGGAAGCACCAACGCGATTCAAGCACGCTGCTTTAAAGCGGTTAGCGTTGCCACGCTGCATTAAAAGAGGGTGTGCTGGTGGGCGAGCACTGCATGTGGGTGCGGCTTTCAAGTGGTCTCCTATCAAACTATTGTTGAATTCCAATGGTAGAGTGGGAGCAACCGTCGGCTCCGTGAGTGAAGTCTTGGCTCTGACGCAAAGCACGCATAGAATCAAGTATCAATCAAGGTCACGGGATCGAATCGCGGCTGCGGTGGCTGCATTTTCAATGGAGGAAAAAATGCCGCAAGCTCGTGTGCTTATGACGAGTTCCACTCGTCGAGCGGGAGCAAGTTTTCATGCTCCGTGGCTGAGAATCCGCGTTCCGCTGGTAGTTTGCGAGCAAGTTTGCGTTTTTCACTGGGAGATTCGGAGCAACACACGCTGCGACGGACCATTTCCGCGTGCTCCGTCTTACACAGACGGATTTCGCTGGAACTCCGAGAATGCGTTGTCGTCATTTCCTGTACAGTCATGCAGCTAAGTTGACTTCAGCGTTTTTTCTGGTGGTCTGGTATCCCGTGCACCTAATTGTTTATATTCCTAAAATCAGAAAGCGGTACCACTGTTTTTTTAGACTGCGCGGTCGAAATGCGTCCTTTGCAGTGGCAGCACAGTTGATAGCGAAACATATGGAGTGGAATAGAAAACCATTCCTGTTACCGGTTTAGAAACGTATGCGTAAACAACTTCCGGAGTGACCTCACAAGGGGAATTCGCGTGTTCGAGTCACAAATATGGCTTGGCGCAATATGATTTCTTGCTCCAGGATGCCTGCGGCCGCTCCGAATCTACGAGTAGAATTTGCCATAAGATTTCAGTGCACGTTGAAGAACCCCAGATTTTTTTGAAATTTCCAGAGGCCTCATAATCATATTGTGTTTTTGGGACAATAAGCCCCATATATCAATCAATATCCAGCAATATCAAGTATCACCTCGTGCGCCCGGCTACCGTGAGAGGGCGCAAATTCCAACGGCGGTAGAAACAGCGGCAGATAGCAAAAAGCATGGGTAGGGTGACCTAGCACAAGATTTCAGCGTGCACATGTTTTTTTAAAGACGATAGTCTTTCTTGGGGGCCTTCGACGCAAATATTTTGTTCTGTCTGTCTGTATGTTTTCGAAGATAACTGCCAGATAGCGCTCGCGTCTAACGTGCCTCGATGCACTCGTTCGCCTTCGCTGCACGGATTGAGACTCTCTAACGCAACGCTTCGAGAATACAATTCACCTATTTTCTCACGCTGAAAAACAAATAAACGTTTTGTTCATTCTCTCCATACGCAAGACTATCGCCTTTCGAAGACATTTGCAGTGAAATATAGAGATACGGGAGCAGACACACAGACAGCGAACTTTATTAGAACCGGAGGAGTTACTGCAGGACTCTTTAACGAGGGGCCATTTTAACCGCTGGCCGCGCCCACGTAAAGGACCGAACACGGCGATGCTCCGTCTACTCCTGGGCCCTCTGGATTGCCTGGATTTGCCTTCTGAGTTTCGTACTTCTTATGGCCTTCTCTTATTCGGCTTCGCTCTAGAGGAAGTTGTTAGGCAGCGCAGGACATTGCCAGATCATGTGAGCCATGGAGCAGAAGGTTTTATTGCAACCAGGACAGCTAGGGTCAACGTGCGCGTATATTTTACTCAGGAATCCCCGCGACGGGAAAGACCGCATCTGCAACATTCTCAAGGTAGCTGACTGTGCTCTGCTGAGTTTCGCGTGAGGAAGAGGGTAGACTCTTCTGCCAAGTTGGTAATGCGTAGTTATTTCATTGAAAGTGAGTAGTGCATCATTCTCCCGAGTCTCTACCTGCTCCTCCGTAGCCTCCAGACCATCGCGGTGTGTAAGTTCTAGCGCACGATCATGGGCCAGCTCGTTGGGTTTTGGAAAGTCTTCGAGAACGTTCTTCCCTATGTGTGCGAAAAACCAAAAGATAACACAATTACCTGAACAAGCCCTATTTTCTAGAACGGAGGTCACCTCTCGAGCGACGTTTCCCGATAGGTAAGCTCTAATGGCGTCTCTTGAGTTGGTGTAAATGGAGCACTCTTGGTTGGACAAGGCCATCGCAACCGTGATTTGCTCTTCTGTACCCGGGGTGGGCGCAATTACCGAGGTGGAGGAGCGAAGCACCCCCCTCTCGTCTAAAACCGATAACGCGAACATTCTACTATTACCGTGCTGAGCTGCGTCGACAAACAAGGCGGACCATGTCATCCCTAGCTCTCTTCAGGATGGCTCGTGCATGGGCTTTGCGCCTACCCTCGTTTTTTGTGTGTACGTTTCGCGGGAAAGGCCTCACCATGTAGGTTGCCCTTGTTTCCCGACTCAGTGTTGTTCACCGTTCCTCTGTAAGCCTAGGAGACATGCCGACCTCGTCAAAGATTCTCCTGCCTGCCGAGGTCGGCTATAGCCTAACCACCTGGGCAGTGACCTGCGACTCTATAATCTCGTCGATGTTATTGTACTCACTAAGTTCCTCTAGCTTGTCAGTGCTCATACAGATTGGCAAGCCAAGCACCTTGATATTTTACGCATGAGCCTATTTAACTTCCTCTTTTCTGTTTTGGTCCATACGAGAGCAGACGCCACATAGTTAATATGACTCATGACAACCGCATGGTACATCCTCAGGTGATCTTCCTCACCTAAATCCTTCTTTCAGGTGCACACCTTTGCGATTAACCTCAGCATGTTCTCCGTTTTGGCTGTAACGTGACTAATTGTTCTGGCATTATAGCGCCTCCCGTCCATGAGGAGGCCTAGTATCTTAAACGAGTACACTACAGGAATTTTTTGCCCACTCACGTATAATACCACAGGTAGCTTGTTGAGCGGTGTTGGACGCCTAACCACTTGCTAGCTGGTCTGTAAAGTAACAGCTCCTATTTACTGGGTGACAGCTTGAGACCCGTGTCTGCGAGATAGGTTTCCGCCTCGTCCAAGGCCGCCTGTAAAGCTTGCTCTATTTCTACTAGGAAACTCCCTGGGCAACAAATCGTAATGTCATCTGTGTAAAGTGCGTGATATATGCCCCGGAGGCCCCACAGTCTGTCTGACAGACCCTTGATCACTATAATAAAGAGCAGTGGTGAAATGACTGATCCCTGGGGGGTACCCCGAGGACCCAATCTGTACTCGCTCAACTGAATCTGCTCCACGTGAATACAGGAAGTTCTGTTCATAAGGAATGACGTAAAGAATGCCCGGAATTTGACTCCAAGGCCTGTTCCCACCGTTGCCTGCAGTATGTATTGATGACACACGGTGTCAAATGCCTTAGTGAGATCCAGGGCTAGAATACCTCACACGGGCTGAGTGCCACTATCAAATATTTGGTTCCTCAGCAACAACATAACATCCTGCTTTGATATACCGTGTCGAAAACCCACCATATTATAAGAGAAGAGGTCTTTACGCTCTATATACCCGGAAACACTTCTAGATCGCGTGCTCAGCTGCCTTCCCTATGCATGAGGTTAGCGATATTGGTCTCATGTTGTCCAAACTAAGCGGTTTTCCAGGTTTTCGAATTAGTATAACTGTGGCCACTTTCAATGCGTCAGGCACCTGTCCTTCCTCCCATACACTGTTGACCTCCGTAGTTAAACGTTCCGCTGGTTTATCATCCAAATTACACAACAGGCTGTTAGAAACCTGATCTGGCTCCAGAACCGACCTGCTGCTTTGAATGTGCAGCACATCCCTGAGCTCTGATTCTGCGAAGGGCGCATTCAGCTCGTCCACCGTCACGCACTCGATCTGCGGATAATCTTCGTCTTGTGTCGGCCCTATGGAGTGGTATCTATTCACACCTGCATTCAAAAGGGATTCTTCAGTACCACCCTCTTGTTTGTGCTTGTGAATGATCTGACAAATCGATCGTCTTTGATTCCCTTAGTCTGCGTGTCACCAAGGAGATGCTTTAAGAGGTTCCACTTCCCTCCTGTGCGCAAGAACTGGTCACCTGCCGCGCATACCTCATCCCATTGTATCCTATTAGGCTCCGTGCAATACCTTGCTATCTCTCGATTAGGTTCTGCTAAATTTTTCTCAGCCTGCGGTTCAACCGTTGTGTTTTCCATCTGGTCAGAATAAAGGATATTGCTTGCAACATGTATGCTAGGTGTGGGTCCTAGCAGGACGTGTTCTTCCGTTTTGACAACCGCAGTAGCTCTCTCTACATCCTCCTTGATTGAGGCGATAGCCTCGCGGAAAGAGAAATGTGTAATGGTGCGTTCCTTTGTGAGTGTCTAAAGCTTATCTCAGTCCATGGCTCGAAATACTCTTGCTGGTCTGACGTCAACCAGTGAAGTTGCCGCGGCTATGAAATGGCCACTGCCCAGTTTCTTCTTCTTATTTTGCCACGAGACCTTAACATTCCTTACACATGCCAAGTCAGGTGTTGTGTCTCGAGCAACCGACGTGCCCAGCCTAGTGGGGAACCCTGGATCAGTGATTAGGGTAAACGCAAGATCGTCCAGGATGCTCGTCAGATTCTCTCCTTTTACCATCTGGCTCACATAACCCCATGCATTATGAGGGGAATGAAAGTCCCCGGCAACTATCAGAAAAGAGTTTTCAGCTATTGACGTCGCCTTCCTAAGCAGGCTGTTAAAAGTTTGTCTCTTGTCCAATGGCGGGCTATAGACATTAAGCACGAAAATGATCTGCTTGAGCCAACCGTGTGGTATAACCTCCAAGTAAAGGGCCTCCATCTTTCCGCGCCCAGATTGTATTTCGTGTTCAATAAAGACTAACTTTTTGCTGATAATTGTGGCTAGTCCTCTTCCTCCATCGTTCTTTACCGACACAGTTCTGAAGCCATGGAAGGGAGAGACTTCACATAGTGTCTCATGTATTAACAAAATCGGCGGCTTTTGTACCTGACCTGTAGAAAACTTTCGTAGTGAAGCATTACGCCTTTGAAAACTAGCGCAGTTCCACTGCAAAATTACCATCTCTTTGTAATCGCCCGCCATGAGTCCATATTACCATACATTGCGCCCGGTCGGAGCATCGTCGGTGTGATTAAGTGCCTTGCTCAGAGCCTTTTCCTCTCGTACTGTTACTCTTTGTACCAAGAGCTTTACACTTTCTTGGTTTTCTCTACTTATCCGGAGTAATTTCTCCTATATCTTCGTTTACTGAGCCTCGCCCTTAGATGCTTCCGAGTAGCTCTCTTCTGGTAGGGGCACCTTACGTTTTGCCTTAGTGAGAGCTTTACGGGCGGCTACCTGCACGACAACCTGTGGCGTTTGGGTGCTCATCTCTTGTTCAACATGCTTGGGGTTGGCATTAGTGGCTTTGAAGCGGCAAACATCCTGTCAAAGCTCCCTAATTTCTTTAAGTAATTCTTCCACGTGCGCTCGACTACCATGGTATGGCGAAGCCGACCGCGTTACCTCCTTTGGTTTCTGCTGCTCATTTTTCATCTTCCCTTTGACACAATCCTCCCAGGTAGGCTGCTCCTGGATTGTCCCGCTGGACACCGAGCGCCGTCTAGATTTATAGCGGTTCTTTGTAGTTTCGCGCTTTCCTGCAGCAGGCGTGCGTGAGCGGCTTCTCTCGGTGCTGTGCTCCCGCAGAGACGGCGTACGCGAGCGGCTTCTACCACCCGCGGTGCTTACATTGGTCGAGTCACTTGGTTCTTGCATGCGTCGCCATCACTGCTTACGTCATCTTCTTACAATATAAGAAACTTGAAATTTTCCTCTGCACTCCTTGGCCACTGTTGGGTATCGGGTGGGGCCATTTTTTTTTTTCACGCCACATGCAAGCTTCGCCGACAGCGCGGGAGAGTTTTCGACGATACGAAAGAGCGCTGCGGTTCGGACAAAAGAGCGCGCCTCGCCCACCTTTAGAAACAAGCTCTCACTGTGCGATTAAGACGTCCGGAGAGAAACCCGCCGCGCGTCCGCCAACTCGGAGTCAATGTCACAGTGGTCAAGGAGGAGAGAAGGCTTTATCATCAGCTGCTTCGCATCTGAAATGAACTTACAGTCTGACGTTGCTTTGGCATCTTCTCGTCCACGGGATCTTCCCTTTTCCCGTTAAACCTCATAAATATTTCTTCACCATAATATTTATTCTTTGCACAAGAATGCTTTGTTTAATAGGTAGCTTATGCACCTCATGATATCTGAACTGGGCATGTGAAAATGACACGGTCAAATCTACAAACAATCTCTCCATCTTTCTTTTTCTCCCTCTCATACACACGCACAATTTCACGTGCAAAACCACATACACCACACACATCGATACAGTCTGAAGAGGCATGGACGTTTTTTGACGGAATATAAAAATATGTTTGGTTTTGTATCTGCAAACCACGATATGAATATGAGAAACGCTGAAGTAGAGGGCTCCGGAAATTTTGACCATCTCGTGCTCCTAACGTGTATCGCGCAGTACACAAGCGTATAAGGTCTTAACCATGCCAAACGTCCAGCTATTTTGGGGACAACCTCAAATGCATTTAAAAAGTTCTGCTGTTTTACTGCATTGAAAACAGTGAAATGGTAGACAATTTCTGAGAGAAAAAACGTTTTCGTCACGTGCTTGTATGTTTGTAGGCTGTATAGTATGGAGGGCTCTGGCGAAGGCAAAAATTCCAACCCTATCACAAGTGAAGCCAGAAGAGTGCCGCATTCTACGCTCTCGGGTGAACACCGTGGCCTTCTGAACTTCCCGGAATGTCGTTTGGGTGTTGTTTGTGTAAAAATTTGAATAGTACCGCTCTTTTTAAAGACGATAGTCTTTCTGCGGGACCTTTGACGCAAAAACTTTGGTCTGTCTGTCTGTCAGTACATTTGTCTGTTTGTCCACCATAACCGCATATCGGGTACTCTAAACAGCACCAGACGATACCTCGAACGGCTGACTCCATCCACAGCGCACACCAAAGTTGCTCAAGAATAAGCGTTCATACGTGTGCAATTGTTAATTAAAAAGCAATTATTGCGCATATCTCAGGCACCATAACAAGTATATATTCTGCATGTTCGTTTTTTACTAGAAAATGCGTACATGAGTAATTCTAAGGACCGTAGCGCTTATCACGCTGTGCTGACAATGTAAAACTTCAACGAAGAAGCGAGTCTTTCCAACGCTTTGCTAAGAAGACACAGTGGTGGCACCTGCCCGTCGCCTTGCATTCTACACCTTATCACCTCTGAGACGGGCACGCACACCCGTCTCAGAGGCACGTGTATTGTTTTCCAAAAAAAAAAAAAACTGCCAGATGGCGCTCTTGTGTCACGTGTGACGTTACTTGATGTGCTCGTTCGCCTCCGCTGCATGCTCTAGCCACCCTAACACAGCGCCTCCGGAGTACCATTCACCGATTTTCTTGCGCAGAACATCAAATAAACGTTTTGTTCACTCTCTCCACACGCAAGACGACATTTCGACGACATTCGCGGATTACATGCAGATACGGGGCCAATTTTTTATATACCAAATTCGGTCTAAATCTTGAGTAAAGGTTTAAGTTAAAGGTGTTTGAAGCTCAGTAGTTTTAGTCCCATTTTTCTGGCACCTATGCTTCCGAGAATTCAGCCAAATTCTGTTATGATTGCACTTTTTTGTCAGTACAATACTGAACTTTGTTTGACTGCCTGAGTAATGAATACTTAGATTACAAAAGGTATTTTTTGAAGAAAAACTGTTTTTAGACCTCTCAAGTGGCTCAACTTTACGAGGAAAAATTCGAAATTAAACAAAATCACCATTTTTGGCTACATTGAGACGCAATTCACACCATCTGGTGGTCCAATTGAAAACCACTTTTATACTTGGATCAAAAGCAAATGAACACTTACTTTCATATGAAAAATATTATCATTAGACGTTTTGTATCAGGAAAGGAAATAACTTTTCTATTGATGGCATTAAGCGATTTCAAGGCAGCAGCTGTCGTTTGACCAAATGGAAAGATAGGTGCAGTAGGAACGTTCAAAAATTATTTCCTGTCATAAAAAAATTGTAATAATAGAATTTGGCATAAAAGAGATATTATTTTCTTTTCAGTTAGGTATAAAGGTGATTTTTATTTGGACCACCACATGATCCTGATTGCGTCTCAATATGAACAAAATAACAATTTTGAGAAATTTGTAGTTTTTTTTTTCGTAAGGTTTAGCAGCTTGAGAGGTCTTAAAATAGCTTTTCCTTAAAATATACATTCTGTGGAGTAGGTATTTACTACTCAGATACTCTTAAAAAGTGCAATATTAGGAATAGAAAAAACGCAAACAAAACACAATGTGGCTATTTTCTTGTAGGAGTATGTGTTCGTAAAATTGCTCCAATATTACTAAGCTTCAAACATCTTACACAAGCGTTTTTATTGAACATGCAGACCAAATTTGGTACAGATAGAAAGAGCAGTACTTCTAAAATAAACTTTTTTCACAAACAACACTCAAACGCCATTCCAGAAGGTTGAGATGGCAGCCACGTGGCCAAAACATTTTTCTCTCTGAAGTGGTTTAGGAGTTCACTCTTTTTAATGCAGCGAATCACTGAAATTTTTTTCGAATACATTTGAGATGGTAGCCAAAACAGCTCTGACCTTTGGCGGAGAATGATTGATTTATTGATATGTGGGGTTGAACGTCCCAAAACTACCTTATGATTTTGAGAGACGCCATAGTGCAGGGCTCCGGAAAGTTCGACCATCTGGGGTTCTTTAACCTGCAACAAATCTGACCACACGGGCCTACAACATTATCGCCTCCATCGAAAATACAGCCGCCGCCATCGCCATTCGATCTCGCGACCTGCGGGTCAGCAGCTGACTACCTAAGCCACTAGACCACCGCGGCGGGGCCTTTGGCGCGGAATGACTCTATATCAATTTCGCCTTCATAGAAATAGGGTCGGTGCGGCCATGCTCGAACCAGGGACCTTCGGGTCAGCAGCCGATCGCCGTGAACACTAATCCACCATGGCGGCCTATTGACAGAATATAAAGCACACTTGATGCTATAGAACACCAGTTGGTAGCAATTCATTTATGTATACAGTCCGTATACAAAAGCAGAAAGGATCTTAACCCAGAAAAGGTGGAGTGGAACTGCAATGTTGTCTGCCGTCTTGAGCGATACATGCCAGACGCCACTACCACAGCAGTAGGCAGATGCTGAACGCATGCTATTACTGAACGTTGGCGAGTAGATTCCTGCTGCCTCGTCGCTTCATATGAGACGCGCTTTCGCCTTTGCCTAATGTGACAGCCTTTGACAGGATAAGGGTAATTTGCGTGCCCTTGGGCCATTGCTGCTATTGTAAGACTTCTTCACTAAGTGGTATAAATTCGCGACAGCTCGTAAGTGCCCTAATTAAAGTTACAGCAAGATACTACATCAAGCGTGTGAATTCGCGACCCCTGCTGACTTTCCTAATTTTAAACATTAACGTGTTCTTTAGCACATTGAAAATCGACCTGTTATACCTCGTGGTCATCCTAATTGTGTGTAGCAAGGCGGAGAGTAGTAAGTAACTAAATAACTGAATGCTGTGTTCATCAGTTTCTATTGAACACCATAAAATATGGTCCTTACCATCAACTGTAGTATGCATCATGGCTATGGGTTGCGATTTCTGTATTGCGAGCTGTCAAATTTTGCTGATTGCTAAGAAAAGAAAGTGCATGCTTGCTGGCGGTATTTGCTGCCCAAGGCACTTCGCTATGTTTCCGCTGACTTCATTCAAGTGTAAGCGAGGAAAGAGTTTGTTTTCATGAGTGCGATGGAATTGCTTTCCATGATTTATAATCAGTGGCATATAGGCCATTATAATTTTTAAAGAATTTGCACTTACTGCATTTAAATAACTTAGAAAATGTATTGTCACTATTCCACTTAACACAGCTATGCGTAACAACTTTGCTCACGATGGCAAGCCGACAATAGCCACGTCACTGCTGTGACGTGGACGATCACATATGGCAAAGAAACTTCACTGAGTGACATTTAGGGCCTTTGTAAGGCAAATGATGAGAATATTTTGTTCGCTTAAGTCAGCACTGCAAACACTCGCCGAAAATATTAGCCATAGACGGGCTAAGTCTGTTTTTCACTACGCCAGCAAGTCATGCATAAAAAAGCTAAATAGAAAACGATAATGAGGAAGCAGGTCTCGCGCTACGTTATTATGGCGTTTACGGTTAATATAAGGAGCTAAGTATTGTTTAAAGACCCCGACAGAAATTGCGCCTCGGCAGTTGACGTGAGACCTTCGTAAACACAAAAAGCCTGCATTCGATCAAGAGCAAGTACCTACAAATTCTATGTGGTACACGCTGGCATCAATATTCACGACATTAAAAACCTTTAAAAAAGCCACAGTCAAGCGAAGCTAGCAGCTAGATCCACGAGTGTACTGTGTATTAGCTAGAAATACATACATTATATAACACCTTTTGTGAAACGTGGCGTTACATCACACTATTTTGTAATTGAATACGAATTTTTTATTGTTTCACTCGAAGCGTATTCTCAATGTAAGCGTAAAAGCAAAAAAGGTAATTAAACAAGATGAGGTAACAAACTACCGTCAGTCTAGAAAGGTGCGTACGGATATTTATGCAGACCCGCTAGCAACTCGGTAAAAAAATTCTACTTTGAAATCTATCGCGACAGCAGCTGCCAGATCCACTGCATAAAACTTGTTACACTAAACCATTATCTGTGAATGTGAAGGAAATAATAGGGACTTTATTCACGGTACTTTTTTCGGTGAGATGGGTCAATGCCCTGTGCAGCTAAAACCTCAGCAACAAAGTCTTGCAGTCCAGCATGATAACAAGGCAGCCCACAGGCAAGGACTGCACGTCATGGTTGGGGAAACCTCAGCCCGGGTGACGACACTGCAGCAAATTCAATGAAAGTTTGTGAGAACCAACGCGTGCAATCATCTGTCATGTAAGTGAAGCCACATGGTATCTTGGTGTGCTTTCATGTGTTCACTGAAGCCAGCGTCCATGAGATTCGCTAAAACTTTCTTTATATTGCACAAGGGTGGAAGGGAACGCACGACTTCGAAACGCATGACTCGTTATTCTGCTAAATCTGAGGAGTACTGAGCAATTATTCACTTGCTCTTCGCAGCAGAACTATAAGGAAGTATTTCATTATAGCAGCTCAGAATTCATACAAAAATGCATTCATAGATCTACTGATGTTAATTATCTGTTATCCGCCATGGGGGTGTAAACGTGTGTAAGAAACAAAGTGCCTGACAGTTCCTGATAAAATTCATGCACTTGGCATGGAAAACAATTTTTTTATAGGTGACCGCAGTGTGTGCAGTAATAAATGCATGCGTTGATGATTTATGGCCAGCTGATATCTTGTATTACGCTCGCGAAACGTTCACGCGTTTGACGCTTGTTTGCAAGGTAATATAATTTGCGCTGCCATGTGTACACTTTCACACAACAATTTTACCATATAGGGCGAGTTCAAAAGGAATGTTTATTTACTTACCTACATAATTTCGCCCATAGTGCACTTTCTTGAGAATGCATTTGTCAAACTTCCTTACCTGGTCATACATTGACACGTAAAGCATTTATTTATTCAACGAACATGAAGCCAATAGGACTGACCCCTAGTAAGCAGTTGAAGTGGCCGTGCCAAAAACGTCTCGAATATTGGCATGAGTAAGACATACGCACTAACCTTCGACATATCGACGACCTTGTGTCATAGGGTTAAATATAGGAATAGCAAATAAATTTACGGTATAGCTAAGTTTAAGTCAACAATCGATGAAATTTATAGTGGTAAGCATATCGTGCGCCAATCGCTGGAACGAAAGTAGTAAAGTTGCAAACTTGACTTTTGATGGCGAAACATTTCTTAGCAAACTTCTGAGACATTGAGCGTATCTATCTATCTATCTATCTATCTATCTATCTATCTATCTATCTATCTATCTATCTATCTATCTATCTATCTATCTATCTATCTATCTATCTATCTATCTATCTATCTATCTATCTATCTATCTATCTATCTATCTATCTATCTATCTATCTATCTATCTATCTATCCATCTAGCTGCCTACGACAATTAGCTTTCTTGGCCGTTTTGATAACGCCATCGATTCCAAAACTGGTATGGCATAACATGACTATGATTACTATATGTGACTAATCATAACATGACAATCATGACATGTATGTCAGGAATGTCATGATTTACATATCACAGTCTTGCTTCTTTTGCGGTAATTTCGTTCACATGAAATATCACAAAACTGGTATGGTAGAACATGACAGCACGGCGAGCATTAGTGACAGGCCCTAACGTGGAAATCATAACATGCGTGTAATGTAAGTCATGCCTACACGCCTTACTTATAGTGCGATTGCCGTCGTTTTACTAGCTTCACATATACTAAATTTGGTATTACGGGACGTGAATTTATGACGAAGGTATATAGCTAGTGCTAACAAGATAATCATGAGATGCACGTCCCGTAAGAACATGACTACATGCCACTCTCATGATGCGCTCGCGGTCGTTTCGCTAGCTTCAAAAATACCAAAATTGGTGTTACGTGACGTAAATGAATGCCGAAGGTATTTGACTGCTGCAAACATGATAATCATGATATGCGTGTCATGTACGAAAAGGACAAAATACCACGCTCTTGGTGCGTTCGTGGCCGTTTTTGCTAGTTCCACGTATGCCATATACGGTGTCAAGTGACGTGAATAGAGGATGGAGGGGAATGACACTTGCAAACATGATAATCATGATGTGCATGCCATATAAAACATGACTACATGCTACGCTTATAGCGCGCACGCGGTCCTTTCGCTAGCTCCACACATACCAAAAATCACGTGACGTGAATAGACGACGGAGGTAAATGAGACGTCCAAACACAATAATCATGACATTTGTGTCATGGAAAACTTGACTACATGTTATATCATAGTGTGCTTGCAGTCGTTTCGCTAGCTTTTCATATCCCTCATTTGATATCACCTCACGTGAATACAACGACAAAGGTAAATAACACGTCCAAACATAATATTCATGACATGAAAGTCATGTATAGTATAGTTACGTTCGCCTCGTAGCGTTGTGATGATTTTAAAGGGACATGTCATCCTTCCTCATCCGTGCTTCGCATATTATTGACTTTCACTGTATGTGGGATCTCACACTTTTTCTTTTTTGTTTTGTCATAGTTTAGTGACCGTCTTTGCGCTGCCATCACCTACACCGAATTAAGAGTTTTCGTCTGCACTGGGGGGGGGGGGGGGGGGGGTACTATTCAGCGCAACCAAAGCTCTATCTGAAGTTTACATTCATGAGAGACGATCGAAGGTAGGTTTATTTTCAGGCAGTGATTTTCGAAACTATAAAAAACTCGAGTTCAAAGTATGCAAAAAATCTTGATATTGGTTACAAAAGCTATAATAAGAGTCGGTGCCAACATACTAATGGGAAATAAATAGGTTGCTCAATTTACTAATACATTCACCAAAATGTAATCTTTGAGGAGATAACAGGCTAATCCATATCTTTATAATAATGTTTGAGGTTTTACGTCCGAAAACCATGATATACTTACGGCAGACGCCGCAGTGGAGGGCTCCAGCAACGCACAGTACAAAGATCTCTGTATTTCACCTCCATACGATTGCCATGCATGCAAATGTATGGAGGCCAAATGTATGTAACTGAACCCCCGACCTTCGTGTCAACAGCCGCGCACCTTAGACATTGGTGGGCCTGCAATCAACCGTGATGGGCAGGCTGATCCGCATTATTTAAAGCAAGGTAGTGAATAAATCTGTGTCTGAAGACGATGACAAACTATTTCTGATGTAGATCACTCAGTAACAGGCAAAAATTCCCATGGCATTCAGGTACGAGCGGACATGCACCTCTTTTGATGTAATCCTCTACTTATAGTATTTTTAAAAGCAATGTGTCGTTGTGTATCACAAGAAAGCTCGTTTTAGACTGGCAATAAGAAACAGACAAATAGTTTATTTAGTAAATTTGCAATTGTTACTTTATTGACTGAACTTTGGTCGATATTATACATGAACGAAGTAACAGCGAAACTTCTGTTGCTTTGTTCATGTATAATTCCAATGGTAGCAGCGATGGCGTAGTGGTTAGAGCATCCGCCTCGCATGCAAAAGGTCCGTGGTTCAAATCCCGGTGCTGCGCAGTTTCCAACCGGATAAAAATAAAAAAAACCCGCGTGGTGATGGAACTGCATTACGAGGCCTGGGGTGCGGCCTCACCGGTAACCACCACCGGGAACGCACCACCTCACCAGAGAAGGATTGGCCACCCTGGTGCAGTGTCTGGCCGCTACCTTCCACATGCATACGTCAAATGACTCACGGCCCTCAGTCCCCAGCAGCTGCGAAGCAACTGACCACGGCGGCGGTGAGATCTGCAACGCAGCAGAGGGTGCAAAGAATCTCTGGATCCGGACAGGCCGCCATTAGAACCTGAACTTGGCAACGTTTAACGCTAGAACCTTATCTAGTGAGGGAAGTCTAGCTGTACTATTCGAGGAGCTAGAGGGTGTTAAATGGGATATAATAGGGCTTAGTGAGGTTAGGAGGACAGATGAGGCCTATACGGTGCTACAGAATGGGCATGTCCTTTGCTGTCGGGGCTTGGCTGACAGAAGAGAACTGGGAGTGGGGTTCCTAATTCACAGAAACATAGCTGGCAACATAGAGGAATACTATAGCATAAATGAAAGGGTGGTAGGTATCGTAATTAAACTGAATAAGAGATAGAAGATGAAGGTGGTACAGGCTTACGCGCCTACATCCAGCCATGATGATGCTTCAGTTGAAAGCTTCTATGAAGACGTGGAATCGGGAATGAGTAAGGTAAAAACACAGTATACAATACTGATGGGAGACCTTAATGCAAAGGTAGGGAAGAAGCAGGCTGGAGACCAGGCAGTAGGAGATTATGGCATCGGTACTAGAAACACCAGAGGAGAGCTACTAGTATAATTTGCAGAACGCAATAATTTACGGATTTTAAATACCTTCTACCGAAAACGAGGAAACCGCAAGTGGATATGGAGGAGCCCTAATGGCGAAAATAAGAACGAAATAGACTTTATAATGAGTGCACACCCAGGCATTGTGCAGGATGTGGAAGTGGTTGGCAAGGTACGATGCAGTGACCATAGAATGGTACGGTCTCGAATTCGCCTAGACTTGAAGAAGGAACGACAGGAACTGATACGCAAGAAGCCAATCAATGAGCTAGCACTGAGAGGGAAAGTACAGGAATTCAGAGTGGCGCTGCAAAACAGGTAGTCGGCTCTTAGTGAGGAAACCAACCTTCGCGTAGATACAATGAATGATAATCTAACGAGTATCATTACGGAGTGTGCAGTGGAAGTTTGAGGTAGGGTAGTTAGACAGGACACTGGCAAGCTTTCCCAGGAAACGAAGAATCTCATTAAGAAGCGTCAAATCATCAAAGTCTCAAGTACAACAGACAAAATAGAACTGGCAGAGCTTTCGAAGTTGATTAACAGGCGTAAGGTATCCGATGTAAGAAGGTATAACATGGAGAGAATTGAACACGCTCTGAAAAACGGAGTAAGTGTCAAAGCAGTGAAGAGAAAACTTGGGATAGACAAAAATTGGATGTATGCACTAAGAACAAAGAAGGCAAAATAACTACCAATATGGATAGGATACGTAAAATAGCGGAAGAGTTTTAGAGAGATCTGTCCAGTAGCCGAGACAACCACGACCTTAATACTTTAAGAACAAGCAGTAACCCAGATGACACCCCACCAGTAATGATAGAAGAAGTCAGAAAAGCTTTGGAGAGCATGCGAAGAGGCAAAGCTGCTGGTGAGAATCAGGTAACATCAGATCTGCTGAAACATGGAGGACAGATTGTGTTTGAAAAACTAGCCACTCTGTTTACGAAGTGTCTCCTGACGGGAAGAGTACCAAAGTCTTAGAAGAACGCTAACATCATCTTAATGCATAAGAAAGGAGATTACAAGGACTTGAAGAATTACAGGCCGATTAGCTTGCTCTCTGTAGTATACAAGCTATTTACAAAGGTAATTGCTAACAGAATAAACAAAACATTAGAATTCAATCAACCAAAGGAACAAGCAGGATTTCGAACAGGCTACTCCACAATCGACCACATTCATACTATCAATCAGGTAATAGAGAAATGCTCAGAGTATAACCAACCACTATACATAGCCTTCATAGATTACGAGAACGCGTTTGATTCAGTAGAAATATGAGCCGTCATGCAGACACTGTGAAATCAGGGCGTCAATAAAGCATATATAAACATCCTGGAAGAAATCTACAGGGGATCAACTGCTACCATAGTGGTTCATAAAGAAAGCAACAGAATACCAATCAAGAAGGGTGTAAGGCAGGGGGACACAATCTCCCCAATGCTATTTACCGTGTGCTTACAGGAGGTTTTCAGAAGCCTAGAATGGGAACAGTTAGGGATAAGAGGTAATGGAGAGTACCTTAGTAACCTGCGCTTCGCCGATGACATTGCATTGCTGAGTAACTCAGGGGACGAATTGCAACTCATGATTACGGAGTTAGACAAGGAGAGCAGAAAGGTGGGTCTCAAAATGAATCTGCAGAAAACGAAAGTAATGTACAACAACCTCGGAAAAGAGCAGCGCTTCGAGATAGGTAATAGTGCACTTCAAGTTGTAAAAGACTATGTCTACTTAGGGCAGGTAATAACTGCGGAGCCGAACCACGAAATTGAAGTGACTAGAAAAATAGGAATGGGGTGGAGCACATTTGGCAAGCACACTCAAATAATGACAGGTAGATTGCCACTATCCCTCAAGAGGAAAGTATATAACAGCTGTATCTTGCCGGTACTTAGCTACGGAGCAGAAACCTGGAGCCTTACAAAGAAGGTTCAGCTTAAATTGGGGACGACGCAGCGAGCAATGAAAGAAAAAATGGTAGGTGTAACCTTGAGAGACAAGAGGAGAGCAGAGTGGATTAGGGAACAAACGGGGGTTAAGGATATCACAGCTGAAATCAAGAAGAAGAAATGGACATGGGCCGGGCATGTAGCGCGTAGACAGGATAACCGCTGGTCGTTAAGGGTAACTGACTGGATTCCCAGAGAAGGCAAGCGGGTTAGGGGGAAACAGAAGGTTAGGTGGGCAGATGAGATTAAGAAGTTTGCGGGTATAAATTGGCAGCAGCAAGCACAGGACCGGGTTAACTGGCGGAACATGGAAGAGGCTTTTGTCCTGCAGTGGACGTAGTCAGACTGATGATGATGATAATGATGATGATGAATTCCACTGAGGGATGCTTCTTAAAGCGCCCGAATTGACCGTTCATTATGGTTAAAAGTCGCATTTGACTAAACGTCACTATACCATGGCTCTAGCGCGACAGAGAAAAGATAGCCTGCCAATCAAAACTTCAATGCAGAACTGAGTCTTGGTAGCTCTTTCGGTCAACTGAGCAGCCGGTGTAGAGTTCCGCTCAGAAACATACATTGCAATACTTTTAAAAGTTCCACAGCAAGCACGCCCAAACGTATGACTGAAGACGCCCGAGAACTTTGATAGCGAGCTCTGTGTTCAGGCAGCGAGAGTTTTGCGTAATCGCAGCTTTATCGAGTAATAAAAGCGATTCCTACGCCCTGCAAGGGCTGTCAATAAAGATGGGACAGAATGAAGACGCTTACTGCTCTGAAGTAAGAGAAGTTACATAAATGTCAATGTTAGCAAACAGCAGAAATAAAGGACTAAGACATACGAAGACGTTACGAGTGCTTGGCATGAAGCGCTTGTGTCGTGTCCAAGCAGTACTTTGGCCTCGTTTAAGATATGCTCTTTTCTTGTAGTCGCCATGAATAGACAGCAACTCACCCAGTTCTGAATCCTATTCAGAACTTGATAAGTTCGTCCAATACAGCTACGATATATACCGCTGTCCGAAAAATGGGCTGATAATGTTGGCAAGAAACCAAATACTGACTGCAATAGAAAAGAAGGAAGTGCTCGGCATTTCTGAAAGCTTACAAAACAATATGAAGCGGAGAAGAGAAAATGAATATTTCCCCTTCTCGTTCTTTTTATTTTAATAAAAAGTAACGCATATTGTCAATTTTTCAAAGTAGCCAAACTTCATTAATAATTTTAGAAACTAACTTTAGAAACTATGGCTCACTTAAATTCAATGCCTAATGAATTCGTGTTACGGTAAGAAACCGAAGAGGCGGGAAACAAAAGTAAGGAAGAGAGCCAAAAAATACTTCGTTTAGTTCGCAAAGTTACGGATGAAAAGGAGAAAAAGCGATTGAAACTGAGAGGTAAAGGAAGAAAAAAATTCTCCTTGATTGATTGATTGATTGATTGACTGATTGATTGATATGTGGTGTTCAGCATCCGAAAACAACCTTATGATTATGAGAGACGCCGTAGTAGAGGTCTCCCGAAATTTCGACGACTTGGGCTTTTTTTGATGTGCACCCACATCTGAGCACATGGACCTATACAGCACTTCCACCTCCATCAAGATTCGATCACACGACTTCAGGGTCAGCAGCCGAACACCTTAGCCACTAGGCCACCGCTGCGGCGCAAGAGAAATAGTCCTACATGATTCAAAAACGTGGTTCAGAGCACCTACTTTTGGGAACCTAAAGGAACCCTGCCAAACTTCATGAGCATTGTGAGAAAACGTTGCCGATTGGTAGTAGATACACCCGAAAACACGTGATATAATTAACATAGCGCAGCACGTGGCCTGGAATCCTGAATAAATTATCAAATTCAGCTTAAAATTGCTACGCGTGCGCGTCCGCGCATGTGCGCGTGCTCACACTAATGAAGCTGCGCATTGAAAAAAAAAGAGGGCTCAAGGTCACGAGGCATGGTTGACTTATTTTCTTCGCCCTTGTCATCCCTGCCTGCTTAGCTTTCAGCGCTTTCATTGCGACGAGACAAGAAAGAATGCGTTTGCAGCATTCTACAAGCCTTTGTAACTCCGGTCACACTGAACGAACTCTTGAAATTTTTGCGGTGTTGAGTTCGTGAGGCAATAAGCTCTTCCAGTGAATTCAGTGCAAGGTTACTTGAAAAAGTGTTTTAGGCCCCCTGAAGTCACTAGCATTTAGGTGAAGGGGAAGAGCCGGCAGAACTTTCTGGGCTGTTGTGAAGCTGGGCTCCGCAGATATTCTCTTTATAAATGGCCACTCACCAAGCCTTCATCAGAGGAAGTCTGGAGATTATTATGTTGTACGTGAATGCGGAAACAGTGTCACCGGAGTGTACTCACGGTATCTTCACCTGTTCGCTCATGCTTTGCGGCTGAACCAGCCATACGAGTTTGCAATTTCGATGAGTTGGCAAAGGTAACACCCCCCTACCTGCAACCTGCAAAGCAGTGCTACCACACGCCGTGAAATATTTATTGATAGTTGCAGATGTATTGATCAAGTTCAATGAAGTGGTTCAGTTATTCAACGTCGCAGTTGACGTCATACGGAAACCTTCTTTATACTATCCACTTCAAATCAAAGTATAAGTAGGCTCAGCACTCCTCTGTCGGCATATCAGGTGTTGTCGTCGGATGGAGGAATATACTAGCATTGCCAGAGGAAAATAATACTCTGTTCTCCGTTAGCAACATTGAGGCCGACTTTCTTTTGGGAGAAACAACTGATCGTGAATGGCAAGTCATCTTTCACATGACATACACACAATGAGCCGCATACAGAAATGTCTGATCAGAGCCATAAAGGCATACATTCCAAAAAATACGATACATGCGATACTATTCGTTTGACACTATATGAAAAAAAGCAGGGAAATGATGATTGGCTTTAAGGATAGGCGGCCACTCTCTCGCAAAAACACAGCTATAATTAAATTAGTAACTGTGTACGAGCGTTTTGGCCATCGATGTGCTGAACCCGAGTGCGCTGAGCACATTTCAGATAGTAACGCAGCTGTGTAACATCAGAGTCAGGTCTATAATACCAGCTGATTGCGCAACTTACAACAAGAGTCATTTACGACATCGACACTGAAATCTGATACGCGGATCTTCCAGTGCTCATAAAACCAGTGAATGAAGAGAACGTCATTATGCACGTCAGCTGCTTTGGTAACACACATTGTGTGATGATTACGTTCAAAAAGGACTGCCTCTTCTCCTTTGTTATTATTGACCCCTTTCGTCACCAGATTTGACCATTCATTCCAAGACCTATGTCATGTTATACCTGCAAGAAGATCGTTCATATGCAGGATGCGGGCAGGAACTCTGTGGTATTTTCCCGATGTGCAGAACCACACTTAGAGGGCAAATGCAGCACAACTATACTTAAGTGTCTTAATTGTCAAGTTGCTCACCGTGCATCTTCCAATGAGTGCCCGCGCATAAAGAAAGAGATTTTAGGGGCGAAGCTCCTTATGGCGTGGGTCTGTCGCTCTTTCGTATGTATGTATGTATGTATGTATGTATGTATGTATGTATGTATGTATGTATGTATGTATGTATGTATGTATGTATGTATGTATGTATGTATGTATGTATGTATGTATGTATGTATGTATGTATGTATGTATGTATGTATGTATGTATGTATGTATGTATGTATGTATGTATGTATGTATGTACTTAGCCACCGGTGGCACATACCCGTTCTAGAGCGGTTGCGCCACAGGGGTTGCGAGATGGGAGATGGTGGTACTTGGAGTGTTCACTAGATGGACGCACAGATGGACGGATAGACAGTCTAGCAGACGTACGGATGGATAGATGAACACGCGGACGAATGGATGGACTCACGAATGGATTCATAGACAGACGCATAGATTGACACATGGACGGTTGCGTGGACGGACAGAAGCAACAACGAACGCCCGGTTGGAAGTACGGACGGTCTGACGGACGCTTCGCCCCACAGATCATCATTCACTCCGTGAATATGCTGTGACTTTTAGTGTTAAGCAATTGGCGCGAGACAGCTCAACTCACCGAGGACACTCAAACCATCCGGCGAATACGACGATGTCACCGTCCAAGGTCTTCGCTAAAGACACCGTCAACTACAAGAAGAAAATCAAAGCTTCTGGAAACGGCTCCCACTGCAGTTTACATCATGGCAAACGCAAAAAATGCAAAAGAGATAATGAGCAGATCTGTTTCTACTAAAGAATGACCGTCACTTACGCGCACACGACTTGTTGAAGAACTGCAGCAGAAGTCACCTCTATCAGAGCAAGCTGCTATAACAGAGGAGCAGTCGAACTCAGATCATCAAGTGATTGCTCTTTACCGCCCCTGAACTAATGCGATTCGCATGGTGTTGATTCATATGTGGGGTTTAACGTCCAAAAACCACCATATGATTATGCGAGACGATGTTGTGGAAGGATCCCGAAATTTCGACCACCTGGGGTTCTTTTACGTGCACCCAAACTTGAGCACATGGGCCTACAACACTTCCACCTCCATCAGAAATGCAGCCACCGCAGCCGTGATTTAATACCGTGACCTGCGGGCCAGCAGCCGCGAACCTTAGCCACTAGACCACCAGTGCGGGACATTTCTCATGTTGTTAAACTTGTACACAACATCAGAGAGAAGTGCACTTCATGTACTGGACGCTCTGAGTCCAGTACTGGCAGCTCTTGAGTAGATAATTGCTCACCAGCTCATTCAGAGAAGAGGTCAGAAAAGCAGCAGTTTTTTCAGTGGAATGCACGGAGACCGATATCTCGCGTTGCAGATTTTTGTCAGTTTGTTTTCACTAATATCTTTCCCATCATCGCCATCTGCAAGCCAAGTTTCTTGAGCGCTATCGAAATCTCCGTACGAATCATTTATGTCGGTTGCTTTTATGGAAATAATACGGTATTGCTCTTTTGTAACCATGACGTGACTTACATTCTTGAACCTGTACCACCTGACGACGATAACCAATATGTATGCCTGACACTGAAGAAAACTGGTCTTACCGTCACTGTTGTCGGTGCCCACCTGTGTCCATCAAACAGATTTGAGCATAAAAGCCTACGACCTATCCTTACTTCCACTACTATCCTATGGGTCATTGTTCGGCAATACAACGTCCTTCAGACTCTATGGGGAACCGGAAGATCAGCGCAAAGGGCACAAGTCTGATGACGTTTGCTAAAAAGTGGCACTGCCATTGTTTGCTAAATTATAGCAGTCTCACATTTTTACGTGGCCCTGGATACAGCAGCTACCTTGACTTTGATTTTGTTTCTCGAAGTCTTGTCAGATGTGCCGTATGGTTTGCGGACATAGAATCACATGAGGGTGACAATTTTCCCACTTATGTGAATGTCAGAAGATTATTCCTTTGCAAGGTACGTGACACTATTCAAAGAGGGGACGGCACAAAGTTTGAATCTTTCACAGAAGAATGCTTGAATTAAAAGAATACTTCACTTAGAAGAGGCGATCACGTGCACAGTGCAAGATATGGTGTGCACTCTCATATATCCTTCGAGAGAAACGGAGGTTATAGTAGAGTTAGAACGGCTTCGGGCTCTCCGATGACGTGCAGAACGAAGGTACCGACGCATGAAAGCAAACGGCGATCGATGGACCGCTAGACGCCTTCAGAAAGAGATGCAACGCCAGATATACAAGCTAGAGTCACACCATGCTTTTTGCGCGTCGATAGATCCCTGCAAGCCTTTATAACACTTGTGGAGGATAAGAGAGCACCGGACAGTTCCCGTCCAGCGGCCTCTAACCAAGACTGTAGCACTCTCTCAACAGCGATCGGAGTTCGACGTTGCAGAACAGTTCTGTGCCAAATTCTCTGGTGAGCTCACAGATCGGAACATCCTCACCCACTCACGTGGTGGTCCGACATCACGCGATCACCACATAGACCTACCTTTTTTCAGTTTATGAGCTTAAAGCAGCACTGGCTTTGTGTAGACGGACATCAGCGCCCATACCTGATGGAATCACCTAGCTGAGCATGCGAGAAGTGCCCTCCTGGAGATATACAATAATTCGTGACGAGCGAGCACCCTCCCCGTTAACTGGAAGACCAGTCGTCTAGTTTCATTACTGAATCTGGGAAAGTCATCATTGGTACTCACATAGTACCACCCGATCGCACTGGCTAGTTGTGTGGGCAAAGTAATAAAAATGATGGTATAGAGACAGCTTGAATTGTACCTGGAGCACCACAACACCTACGCAAACGCTATGACGGAGTGTCGCCGTGGCTTATCATCAATCGATAGCGTCATGGACCTGCTCACCTACGTCCAACACAAAAAAGGGCCGTAAGGGTCTGTGTCTTTCAATGGGTAATTTATGTTAAAGGGGCGTATATAATATCAGCAATGAAGCTATTGTCGCCACTCTCGAAGAGGTGGGAGTGGGCGGTCGGTTGTTTAGTGGCTACGAAGCTATTTCTCTGGGTGATTCTTTTTTGTCAAAAACCGAGGACGGTGACAATGCGCTACATTACAATCACTGTGGTGTTTCCTAGGGTGGCGTACTTAGTCCTGCACTATTCAACCTAACGCTAATCACTTTCCATGAGACAAGTACTGTAAGATTCTCAACGCACGCGGGGGACATCTGCATTTGGACATATGCAGTAACACGTCTAAAGATGCGAGCGCGAATTCAGAGCTGCCAGTCAAGCTGCTTTTTACCTCAGTAAATAAGGTCCGGAAATTTCCTCAGAGAAATGTGTGCTTGTGGCATTTACGCGCAAATCATTGGAGAGCTACACAGGGTTCTGATGAAGAACGAAAGGATACTTTACCTCCTATCGTACAAGTCCCTAGGTGTTAAAATTGATAAAGACCTCTCATGGAGCCCACATGTATCATACATGAAAAGGCTGTTCACAGGCATCTGCCATTTGTTCAAGTTCTTCGCTCGAAAGAATTGGGGAATGTCTACATTCACTATTTTGCGACCATACAGGGTTTTTTTTTCTCGCATTACTTCTGTACAGCCTGCCTGCGTTAACCAATGCAAGTAAAACAGCACACAAGGAAAACAGTAAAAGAAGTACACAAATGATTCTAAGTGTACAGATTCAAGCGCTCCGTATTTGTCTATAGCCTTTCTTCAAAGTGCTTCAATAGTGGCAACAATCGCCATTGCAAGGGTCTACCTCATCAAAACTCACATTGGTGTTGAAGTGCTGAAGACACATATACAACACCTTGCTCGAACTCCTCGCTACCACATATAGCCTATATTTTAGCGGAACGACCACGAACATCTTAAAAAGAAGGTCCAGCCAAACAGTGACCGCACATGGTGACTAGATCCAACTTCATTCTCTCCTGCCGCCTGACCTGTGATTCCTTCATGGTGACTCACTCAACCAAATATACCTGGCGGGCAGGTAAAAGCTGATCTGTCGTCAAAGGTTTTGAAGCAGCTCACACTACTTCTCTTGTATGAAAAATACGAAGACTCCATGTAGATATCCACTGACAGATCAGTTCTGCCGAACAGCTCAACCGAAGCAGATGTTGGTTGAGTTATTCGTCGTGACCAACCTATCTGCAGAAGCAGATAGGTTGGCCACGACAAATAAATTCAAGACATTCCACTGAACAACATCAACGGCAGCCGAATCAGCAGCCCTTTGTACCACGTTACGATTTGTCATTGATCAACCTAATTGCAAGTAGACTATTTTCTGCGACACGAAGGTGGCCCTGTAGTCTCTCCTGTTAGCTTTTTGCCGTGAATCACACGAGCAACTGGTACTAGACATAGCAGAGGTTGCCCAGTCAGTGCGGAATCATCGGCAATGAACGGGCTGATAAAGCTGCTCGCTCAGGCCACGCAGAAGACCATTCACTGCTACTACCACTGTTTAGGACCGATGCTGCACGGAAGCTCCGCTGGCTTGCTCGTCAACAAACCAGGTCGCATTGACATCAGCTGCACTTCAAGCATGCTTGACTGCACTCGCTTGACCCTACGTTAAGTTTTAAAATCCCTTCGATACTTCGCCGAGCAGACGAAACCCTTTTATGCAGGAAGTGCTTGGGCGTTGCGTTTACTAAAGCCTACGCTTTCCGGATACGGATGGTTGACATCGCTGCCTGTGACCACTGTGGCATTAAAAAAAACCATCCCACAGATCTTTTGTGACTGCTTAGAGCATAGTGGATAGTGACTATGCTTGCGCAGGGAGCTAACCAAATTAGATAATGAACCTTTGCCGGAGGAAAGAATTTTACAGTATCGCCAAGATGCAACGTCACAGAAGAACGCCTTGCGAGCGCTACTGCGATTTTAGCGATCGACTGGCCTCTCTGAACTGTAGCAGTCAGAACGCTCTTCCTGTGAGCGTTTTTGTTTCCTCCTGAGTGCACGTGCGTTTTTTTCTCCTTGTTTTTTCTCTTTTTTTACACCTCTTTCTTGCAACAATATCTGGGCAGCAAACCGGATGCCAATATCTGGTTAACCTACCGGCCAGCCTTTCCCTCCCTTTCTCTTACTATATCTTTTGCAAGCTTTTACAAACAATGGATAGGAGAAGTTTTTGGAAAGAAAGTGTCACCACAGTGGGGGTAGCTTTTTACAGCTTTATGCTTTTGCCAATTTTTTCCTTAGGAACAAAAAAGTTAAAGTGAAACAATCGCCTGGTATTGCGAGATCCACCTATAACTTTACTGAAAGCTACCAGTTTTCCTTGATATACCTGTCAGCATTGAATAATTTATTTTGAAGAAGTAAAAGTGCGCGAAAGAGCTTACATGCTTCCAACAGACGCTTCGAAGTACTCTGTCAGCAGCAGTAGTAAAAAAGAAAAGCTTAGTAAGGGCACGCTGGACACATGGAACAGATAAACAGCCTCCGTAGATTCATGAAGGGAATCTCGTCTATCCAGTGGTTGGTTCACTAGGGTGCCAAGAAACGCTCTGCAATGCCCACGAAGCAATAATTGCTATTGTATACGGGGTACAAAATGTGGGTTCTGCTGGTTCTCAGGAACTACAAAAAATAACGTTCATTACATTCGATGTGCATGTGCCGTCACCTTCACTTATCAAAACAAGCAAATGATCAGTTAAAGCATTTCTTACTTTTCCAAAATAAATAGAACAACTTCGTTCTTTCGGGGCTGCAGAACAATTTGGTGTGTTTGGTGCTATATTAACCAAAACAATGCGACTGATTCTACGTTAAACAAAGTATTCAGGTTGATGTTAAACGAAGTATGCAGATTTAAGGGGACAGTGATGCAACTTTTTTATTGAAAAAAACGTTACAAAGTGGCGCTAAATATGTGTAGTTAAAATTCACGGACACACGTTAAACCACCACATATCTTTTATATAACGAGCGGTTTACAGTTGCGCAACGATGCTAACAACGACATGTATATTAGGAACACCAGAAGCGATAAGCTGATATGAAGCGCCGGTGCTCGCGAGGATGGTAGCTATCGGCACTGATATATAAATCATCTTCAGTGGATGACACCTAACTACAATTGGAGATAACCTGACATGATGGCTGTATCATAGGAACGTGTATGTAATGTTTAAAGTATTGGATAGCCATTACCGCAACCGCAATGAATGTTTCACGAATATTAGGGTCCATTTTAAAAGTATTTCCATGAAATCGCGTGGCTTGCTACGCCAAATAATAGGGTTCAATTTTTGCTACGATATTGACTATAAATTCTTGTATTCGTAGGGTCAATGCTGCGGATGCCAGCTTTTTCTTAACGCGCACGTGTTAGAAATACCCATGTCTTTTCTCGCCGTTCTGGGGTAGATAATACTGTTGATAACATGTGGCACATACCTGCATAACAGTGGCATATACCTTCCCAAAAGTACGTGCCGCACGTCAGGCGGAAGGGGTTTGACGGCGTACGTGACGAGATTGTGATATTATTCATGTCCATGTCATTAGCAGCAAGTCATATTCGTCAAACCATCCTACCCTTTCATACTAATTTTGGTTTACCCCAGTTAATGGGGTATTCACGTGAGCACCCTGACGTAAATAGATAGATAGATAGATAGATAGATAGATAGATGGATAGATAGATAGATAGATAGATAGATAGATAGATAGATAGATAGATAGATAGATAGATGCTCAAAATGTGTGCTGCAGCATGCAAAGAAATGGTTCACTTTAAAAAAAAACGAAAAAGAAATGTGTTCTAGTAACAGCACGACAACTTTAGGAAGAAACAAAAAAGACAGGAAAGAGCGCTGGCTGTCAACTGTAGACAGCCAGTGCTCTTTTCAGTCCTTTGTCTCTTTCTGGAGTTGTCGCGCTGTTACTAGAACACAACCATGATGAACCAACTTGCCCAAATTAGGCTCATGTTGCTGAAAACGAAATGATTTTGCACTAAAGGTTTCAAGGCTGAAGAAGCGTGGAGCTGGGCGGCAGTCTTTCTTCTCTTTATTTCTACCCCTCCTTTCTTTTATATCTTTCATCTTTCATTCTATTTCTCTCTCTTCAATATATATATATATATATATATATTGTAATACAGAGCAAGGCAAGGGCTCGACCTTGAACTAGGCTAACGGAGTGAAGACACAGGGCAAAATAAGAACAGCCAGCTTACTGAACAGGCGTTGTCTCTTATTAATCATCATTACAAAGGCGCAGTATATGATCTACGAACCGTAAGCGTGTCTCCGTCGACTCCGTCGGTCACCGCTACAGCGGGCTTACCTTTCGCGAACGCCGCTCACGGTACCGCGCGATCGTGCAGCCGACGGCCCTCCCACAGCCGAGAGTACATTAGCCACCATTCGAGGACGGCGTCCAGGCCTTCTCGATGGCTCAAGGCCAGGCTTGCCCCCGTGCCACGAAGACATTGCACGACTTACCGTTCACCGGGAATGCCGTTCACGCTTCCCGCAGAGACAACGCCACACTCAGTACTCTGTCAGTGCCTCAGTCGCTCAAGGGTGCTCTGCAAGCACTCTTGATCAAGGATAGCACCACAGTGGAGGGGTTGTCCATATCTTCGGACGTCACTCTTGGCTCCGCATGCGGTCCGCCTGAAAGCCCCGCCGAGGTTTCCCGAACCATCACGTGACTCCGCGTCACGGTCAACACCTTGACAGCGTCTACCTCAGCGCTGCCTGCCTGTCTGTCTGTCTGTCTGTCTGTCTGTCTGTCTGTCTGCGTGTCTGTCTGTCTATCTATCTATCTATCTATCTATCTATCTATCTATCTATCTATCTATCTATCTATCTATCTATCTATCTATCTATCTATCTATCTATCTATCTATCTATCTATCTATCTATCTATCTATTCTGGCCGTCTTCTGAACTTGGTGTCTAATCTAGCCGCCAACGACCTTTAAATCTCGTGATCGTTTTGATAATAGCATCGTTCGCAAAATTGCTATGATTTAATATGACGATAAGGCAAGCGTAGCTGACGAGTCATAACATGAATATCATGACATGCGTGTCATGAATGTCATGATTTACATTCAATGGTCTTGCTGCACTCGCGGTGGTTTCGTTCAGATGACATATTGCCAAACTGATGTGGTATGGCAGGACTGCAAGGTTAGCATAACTGACAGACCCTAACATAGAAATCATGACATGCATGTCATATTTTAATCATGAATACATGCCACGCTCATGGAGTGCTCGCTGTCATTTAGCTAGCTTTCCATACACCAAATTCGTTTTTACTGGAGGTGAATAGATGACGAAGATATATGACTGATACCAACATGATAGCCATGAGATGCGTGTCATGTAAGAACATGACTACATGCCACGCTCATGATACGCTGGCGGCTGTTTTACTAGCTTTACATATAGCAAATTTGCTGTTACGTAACATCAATGGATGACGAAGTTATATGAGTGGTGCAAACATGATAATTATGACATGCGTGTCATGTAAAACATGACTGCATGCTACGCTCATAGCGCATTCACAGACGTTTTTGTAACCTCTACATAATGATATGTGGGGTTTAACGTCCCAAAACCACCATATGATTATGAGAGACGCCGTAGTGGAGGGCTCCGGAAATTTCGACCACCTGGGGTTCTTTAACGTGCACCCAAATCTGAGCACACGGGCCTACAACATTTCCGCCTCCATCGGAAGTGCAGCCGCCGCAGCCGGGATTCAAAACCCGCGACCTGCGGGTCAGCAACCGAGTACCTTAGCCACTAGACCACCGCGGCGGGGCACCTCTACATATACCAAATTTAGTATCACGTGACGTGACTAGACGACGAAGTTTAATGACACGTCCAAACATGACGTGCATGACATGGAAGTCTTGTACAGCCTAAATTACATCCGCTTCGTAACGTTGTGCGGATTTTAAAGTGACAAACTTCCTCATTCGTGCTTCGCATATCATTGATTTAAACTGTACGTTAGATTAGCCTTTTTTTTGTTTCATTTGCTATTTTTAATGTCAGTGCTACTGCGAAGATTTCCCGCCAGAATTTTGAGTTAGAATGTTCGGTAAGTACGACGGTGTACTCCGTGGATCGGTATGAGTAGAAGTTTATTACATTCATTTGCACGAGGCTGAAAAAAAAACGATTTACGAAGCCTGGGATCGCATGCAGAAGCCGTTCTCTTCAGCCTTTGCGTGGTTAAAGAACGCATGATCCGTTCTATATTTCTTGCCCTGCCGTGAGGTTTCATGCATACCCAAAACCAAGAGACAGCCGGATGCACGTTCGACAAAGCTGAAATCGGGGAAACAACTTAGCATTCATTATTGCATGTGAGGCAAGCACTTTCGCAAAACAATATATTTTATACTGCGTTGGGACTAAAATGTTTGGTGAAGTAACGTGAGGCTGTCTGTCCGCGAATAGAAACATAGAAATTGGTGACGTATATTTACGCGAGGCCAGTAGGTGTAGCCTTTTTCTAGCTGTCTGCAACACAATGGTGACGGGAATAAGTTTGTCCTGGTGCTCTTTTTCTAAGTTGCATATTCGGACGTCTCTGAGCAGCCGTGATGTGCTCAGCCGCTCGTACACGAATTGGTTGAAGCAGAAACGGCATAGTGACTGAAAACAAGATAAGATCTTCGTAATTGATTGTCGAACAGGTTATGCGTGCAGGTGTTCAAACGTTCTCGCATTTCACTGCTTTTTTAAAACCCCCACAATTCTTCCCCTAGTGCAGGGTAGCACACCATGCAGTTACGCCAAACTGGTTAACATTCTTGCCTTTCCTCTCTTTCGTTTTCCTTCCTTCCTTCGCATCAAATCGTATCAGTCAATACACCCCGCGCAGAGAAGCACATGTAGTGAAAGCAAAGATTAAGGAGACAAAAATATACGAGGGTTAAGTTCTACTTATTATTTGCGACGAATAATTGTCCAATAATAATTGCCGTGAAAGTAGAAGGCTGCGCAAGCAACAGTTGTCGTGAACAGTAAGGTTAATGCGACAAAGAAATTCATGGACACCCTTATGAAAGGTCACATGAACTTAATAACCAATGTTAAACCATCGGTCGCCTTGCCACTTGATATCACTCTGAAAACTAGGGGGGAAGAGGAGACTGGTGTGAACCGGTTGTGGAAGTCCACGCAGATCAAACCGATACCTCTCGGCTGCGCGCTTTCCTCAGAAGAGCTAGACAGAGGTGTGGGCCACTGCACTTGACAAAGTAAACATAATAGTATGTGAAGTGTGAGAATACTTCAATATACATACTACAAGATGAATTTAATAAATACACGCCTTTTAATAGAGTGCTTCTTTGCGTTTGGCGTCCATCTATAGCGCTGTGGGCACGCGCCCCGTCGAAAGTGCACGATGCGGCGATGACTGTACTTTGGCCCGCAAAATATCTTTGTTAACACTCCAAGTCGTTTCGCTGCTAATATAAACAAAACGAACGCTTTCAAAGTGAGAAAAGCCATGGCTTAACAGCCTGAATTAGTGCATTTGTCAACCACTTCACACAGGTGGTACCACGCAATGTCGTTTCATGCGTCACAGGAAGATTACGGCAGACGTCTCCATGGTATGTCCTAACCACCAATAGTTCAGACTCATACGACGTAGAATCACACAGTGGCGCCACCAAATATTCACTTGTATTAAATTGTTTACAAAAACAAATAGAAATATGTCTTGCCGAGACCTTAATTGAACAATTGCTGCGTATTCTTCTTACTCAAGATGGGGATATAATTTCTTGTCCACGTAATAGCTTTCGTCTTAACAATAAAATAGCTGCTTGCGGCGTACCGACTATTGCCTGCATGTATATCTTACTCATAGCTACATTTTCTGCAGATTGTTTGTTTGTAGCGTTTAGTCATAACTCTTGTAGTCAGCCATAATAAAAGGTCATGCCCTTGAACGTGTCCTACAATAATGAGAATCTGTGCCGATAACACCTTAGCGTCTATAGTAGCTTGGCCACCGTAGTAGGTGTCTACCGTTTTGTTAAGCTAGAGCAGCGCTTTTGGTTTCCGGCTAAGGTGGCTGCATTTGGATGAGGGAAAATAAAACACGTGGTTTCTCAAGTTTAGCTGCACGTTAAAGAGGCCCAGAAAGTCCATATTAATTACAAATCATGGTTCTGGCGATTGAAACACACAAAAAACTATTACTTGTGAACATCTTCTACATTGCAACTAATATTCCGGCTGTCACAAACATCGTATAACGCATCATGGTTGCCATAATTTATAGCAAAGCTTCCTTGCGCTGACTTCTATTACTTTTAGTGTATACGCACACAACAAAATCCTGTCCTGGCTACCTTCCACTTCTCGTATTTTACTGTAAAATTTAGTTTATTTTATAGTACATCACACAACTATGTTAAGATTCCTCTAACGAGAATGATGCCTTCAACGACAATAAATCGAACCGAACAATTTTTGCTACGTATGACAACGATAGCACACATCAAGAGCCCACACATCCAATGTTGATAGTTAGAAGTATTTGCGTATGAGATGAAGGCATACGACGAGAAAAATACTGAATCCAACTATTACACTGCTGTGAGAAAATACAAAAGTACATGTTTGCCCTGCATACGTTGTATATAGACAGGCATCGCGAACATAGTGAGCACTTGGTGTAGTGATCTGGTGCTTCGCAAACCTTATCTGCAGGCTGCACCGTGGCATGAAAAATGCGAATATTTGTTCACGCCGTATCTTCACCATTTTTACCTTGATGTTACCCCTTGATACAGTTGCTATAATATTCAATAAAGTTATGAAAAGGGGAGGGCAAACACTTTGCGTAATATATGTGCAACCCACTCACGTATATGCAGTGTTCGCAATGACCGAGGGGAAAAAATGCACCCAACACACTTCCAGAGTCAAAACTGGCGATTACGAAACTATAAAATCTTGATTTGTGCGGGTAATAATATTATTATTAATATTATTATTATCAATATTATTGTTGTTGCTTTTACTGTTGTGTGTGTGAATAAAACGGCGCCACGTATCCTAGGTGTGGTTCTTACTTTCGGGTAACAATATTGCTAGTTCCGTTTCCTGAACTGCAAGTGTCGTGCTCGGCGCTCTCGCAACATGCAAAAGAAGAGACAGCGGAGCGAGAACTGCTCCGGCGCCCGGCAATCAGGGCGCGTGCGTCTGCGGAACCGGCCACGCGCGCACATCTACGCCCCACCGATCAGTGCAGCGTGGTGTCGTCACTCTGTCTGGCAGGATCGAATGCTGTGGATCTTCCGCCGCCAATGGTTGAATCGATTTCACTGAAGCCATATATGTGTGCGAACGGGAACGAGCGATCTGGGCTTGTTTACCATGCGGGATCGTTTCACAGCTTGTGCGCATTACGACGCGGTGCTGCGACGCGGTGCGCATTACGGCGCGGCTCCCGCAGGCACATCTCACAGCCGTCGCTGCCTCGCGCCGGGAGGCTTAGCGGCACCACCTCGTGCACTGCAGGGCTATAAGCCCAATCTGCTGGCGAAGGCAGTGGCCTCGCGATGGATGCCGGGGTCACTCGGCAATTTCACTTGAAGAAGCGCACGCGCGGCCTGATAACGATGCTCATTCCAAAGAGCAACACGCTTTTGCTTTTGTGTATAGTGTTCGGATTAGCCCCGTTTCCGTCGACGCTTGCCTTACTCGGGTGGTTTCACGATCCATCAGCTACAGTTGACTTGCCGTGGCGGTTTATCGCGCAAGGAGCCGCAACCCGACAGCGAGGATTTCATGCCTGGCCACAGTGGCGCAGGAAAACAACACCCGCGTGCTTTCAGTGTGTGTTAAAGAAACCCATGGTTGGTTGAAGTTACTGCGGAGTCCCAACTATCGCGATCCTCACAATCTTATCGTAGTTACAGCAAGTTAAACCCGAATTGTCATTATTATTATTATTATTATTATTATTATTATTATTATTATTATTGCAATGACTATTACGGTTCTTTCTGTTGTTTAACGAACCCAGCAGCTTAATGCCATTTTTCTTTCTAAGCTGAGCCTAAACACCACTACTGCTGAGATGAAAAAATAAAACATTATTTCAATGGATATCTCTTTCATCTTTTGCCGGCGCCTTCAAACTAAATTTCAGACTTTTTTTTTCGCACCGAGGTTGACAAGGTAACTCTACAGCTCTTGAATGACCCTACGATGTGGCCTCAGAGATGCCTCTTCAACCCATTTCGTGGGGTCCTGCAGGATGACATGATTACTCCCTCTGAGCAAGGGCCAAGTGTCGAAAGTACCACGTAACGTGTACACTCTCTACCAGAATGCCCATGGTCTACGTACCGAGAGAAAGAAGTTTTTCGCTAACGTTCTCTCGTTTTCTTTTTCTATTGTCACACTTTCTGAACCTGGCTGTGGCCTAAAATTCCTTACTCAGACTTGTTGCTCCCGACTGTCACCACCTTCCGCAGCGACCAAGATTTCAGCATGCAACCAAACAGAGAGGCAGTGTCATGCTGATTGCCGTAGACAGTTCACTGAAACCTGCTCGACAGAAAGACCTCGAATATTTCGAACAATCTATCTGGTTAGAACTCAGCCTGAAGCGCCAAAAAATTTGTTGTTTCACGATGCCATGTCTTTCATTGAACGTGTGATTTCGTCTCATAGTGGGCACATTATTATTGTTCTGGGTGACTTCAATGTGCCCAGAATTGACTGGAGCATGCTTACATGTTCTCATAATCATTTCATTGAGAAAGCTGCAGGCTGCTCTGAGATTTTCTGGCGTTTAATTTTCTACTGCTACATAACACAGTCGTCAAGTGCAAAAACAACGTCTTGGACCTCTGTGTGTGAACGATCAACCCTTTGAAGCTGCACGCTCTGACACCTCCCTTGTTTGTCCTGACAAACTCTACCCACCACTTAATGTAAGATTATCTGTTTGTGCTAAAACTGCGAGCTACAGTAGTCATTCTAACCAATCTCAAATATTTGCTTTCAAGATAGGAGACTACACGGGCTTTTACCATTATTTGTCAGCCGTTGGTTGGTCCCAGGTTAATGACAAAGCAAATGTTGATGAATAAGTTGAGCAGTTTACGCATCTTGTATTAAACAGCATGCGTGAGTTTATCCCACAATATACGCCTAACCATCGTAAGTATCCCCACTGGTTTTCCCCTGAACTTGTGCACTGAAGCATAAACATCGCGCGCACAAGAAGGCTGATTGTTCTCCACTAAGCACGTGGAAAGAAGAGTTCAGCTTTTTCAGACCTCTATCTAAACAACTATATAAACGGGACCACAATTCATATCTTGCATTACTGGAAAAAAGTCTTTCTGCCAGGCCTGCTGAGTTTTGGAAGCATGTACGCAAACGATCTAGCAAAAGTGGGAAGTCCTTCAGGCTATTGGACTCGGATAATGTCGAAGTGCAGGCCGTTGCTCGCTGTTTTGCCACGCATTTTTCTTCTGTTTAGAAGGACTCAGGCACTTCGACTCAAATAGTACAACATCCCAAGGAAGTAAACACATATATTGGTCTATCACTGGATGAAAAGCTCATCTGCTCTTGCATTAAGCGCCTAAAACCGTTCTTATCGTGTGGCCTAGATGACATCCCTTCCACCATACTAAAAGCTTATGGTAGTATATTTGCCCCAGAACTGACTTCAATATTGAACAAATGTCTGAAAGCTTGCACAATTCTTAGCATCTGGAAAACTGCCCTATTTCTCCAGTATTTAAGTCAGGCTGCCAAACTGATGTTTCTAATTATCGCCCGCTTTCTCTGTTGGGTGCTCATCGAAGATCTTTGAGCTGGCTCTTCACAATATATCGTATGTTAGCTTGAGTATATAATTCATTCCTAATCAACACTGGTTTCTCTTTGGCTGCTCAACTACAGCAAATTTTCCCAGTTTTATGACACAAATTTCTTCTCCAGTTATTCACAGAGGACAGGTTGATGTAGTCGACTTTGACCTGAGCAAGGCTTTTGACGTAGCCAGCCACTCACTGTATTTGTTTAAACTTGCAAACTTTGATGAAGACTCGCCTGTTGTGAATCTCCTGCACAATTATCTGCTTACTAGATGATGTTATGTCACCGTAAAAGGCCAAAAGTCTTTCGTGTACAAAGTGACTGGTACAAAGTCCCTCTAGGGTCGGTGTTAGGCCAACTGTAATTTTTATTTTTGTTAACTATGTTTGTATATGCGATTTCTTATTCTTTTTTTCTTGTATATTGATGACATCGGGATATTTAAAAAGAATTCATTCAGTCAACGACTGTTGATTGCTGCAGTCACATTTGTGTTCTTTCTCCGAATAATCTGACAACAATAACCTTTGTCTGAATACCTAAAAGACCAAATTTATGAGTATATCTCACAAACTATTCATCGTGTCATTACCGTAGCCTATCAATACCATGTATTTATGTATGGTATATGAATTCAATGATCTTGGTGTTCTTTTTGATAGCATGTTAAACTTTCCGGCTCACACTAAACGTGCTGCCATGCGTGTCTTTCGTTCTCTCGGCTGTATTTGTAGAATATCTCGACAATTCAGTTCTCCAACAGCCGTCCACAAATTGTACACCACCATATGTTTTCCTCAACTGAGACATGCATCTGTGATCTGGAATGGCATTGCTAAATCTGGTGGGGACGCCATTGAGCGAGCCCAAAAAAAATCATAAGCATTTACAACCATTGTTTCGCATGAAATGACTGTGAATCTTGTTCCTGTGCTGCCACAGTATTATCATTTCCAACACTTCACTGCCGATGAAATTGCGCTGACCTTTATTTCTTTACAAACTAGTTCACGTAATGATAATCTACCCTTTACTTTCTACTCGTGTAAATTTTCGGATTCCGCGTAATTTAACCAGAGAGAATCGACCATTTCATGTACCTTCCAACTTCTTTCAACACTCTACTGTTCACGGAATACAAAGTCTCTAAATTGTCAACTTTCATGATCTAAATGTTTTTCAGAGTCTAATGTCATTGTTTTTGTCTCAGCTCTGCACTGTACTAAAAGAGTATTTGCATAATACAGATTGTCCCTGTTCCGTCTTTCAGGAAGGTATATGCTGGATGCGTATATTTCCCTTTATTTTTTACTTCCTTTCAATCATCCTCGTGTTGTCTTTTTATTCTTGTAAATTTGCGCATATTTTTTTCTCTATGCATTCTCAATGTTCATTTGATTTTTCTTAAGAGCAACTGCATTGAAATATTTGTATTGTTTTATTGTTATTTCTTGTTTATTTTTCTTGTTTTATTTTGGGCCATCTTTTGAGGGCACGTGAAATAAATTCTTATTTGAATAATTACTAATAATATATTATCATCATTATCTGCCATTCGGGGCGGATAGTTTCTGCGAAAATGAGCTGCATCATTTCATAGCCATAACTGACAAGAGCTTCAGCGGAATGAGGTGTGAAAATGTGATGAAACAAAAATATGTTCGACACAAGCAAGAGGAGATAGGGAACACCTAAAAAAAACTCCACTTGACAGAACGTTTTCTGATATATTTCTAAAGCAAAGAGAAGGACGCCTTGTTTAGTTAAGGCATTATAGGTGGCACGCACCACTTTGCACAAGGAATGCACTCAGTCACCCATTAAAAGGTTGTTTGTGCGGCGTAACTACAACTATGCTAAAGGTGGCTTTCTTATTCAAGAGAGAGAAAAATATGACTGCTTCTTTTGTAACGGTGGACAAAAAGGACTACTATTTAGGTTACATTGTATAAATCTACGCCACCGAATAGGTTTCATGAGAGGAACAAGCTATGTCCTACGTTGAGCGAGGTATCAGTCTGCAGTTATAAACATATGCTGTTTTGCAAAGTACAATGGTTAACGCATTACACTATTTTTATTACCTCCTGAATACTACGGCTGTGCTTCTTTACTTCAGCGTTGTTGTAAAGCCATTTTCTTTAGGTTCTTGCTTCTCATTAGTCCATGCATATTGCTTTATACCTCCACCTCATCTTTTGTCGAAAAAAAGGAGATTAGCCCTTTAACCCGCTATTCGGTTTCGTTCAGTAAAGGAACTGTTTAAGCACATTTTCTTGCTCTGTGCATCCTGTTTCTGGTGGAACACGTTTTTCCTTCAAGATTCGTTTGACGTATACTGGCAATCTTCATATAACGAGTATGCTCTTTAATTGTAGCAGCATCCTTGACTAATCCAGCAAGAATGTTTTAGACGAGTTTGCGTAGAGGACACAGTAAATTTTGCACTTGCGGCTACAATGTAGTTGCTGCTTCAAACAATCAGTGGTAGTACAATACCAAGTCAAACTAGAAAGAACAAATGAAGAAATCACAGTATATCTATGGAGTGACTGATGATGAGTGGGGTGAAGCGTCTGTCAGCCCGTCCATGCTTCCTTCCGTCCGTTCGGTCTTGGTTCTCTCCGTCCGCGTGACCATTCGTGCGTCCGCCCGTCTGTCCTTGCGTCCATCCGTCTGTCCATGCATCCGTCCATGAGTCCGTTCATCCGTCTGTCTCGCCGTTCTTGCATCCATCCGTTCATACGTACACACGTCCGTCCGTCTGTCTGTCCACCTTCTACTCTGCCTGTCCGTCTGTCTGTGCGTCCATCTAGTGAGCCCTCTAAGTTCCGCCATCTCGCATCTCGAATTCCCTGTTGCACATACTCACTCTGCATGTCCATCCATCCGTCCGTTCATCTCCTAGTATGTCTGCCCGTCCTTCCATGCGTGCGTTCGTGCAACCATCTAGTGAACACTCCAAGTAGCGGCATCTCCCATCTCGCAACCCCTGAGGCAAATACTCGCTCTTCAGCGAGTATGTGCACCCAATGGCTGCGTACAACATCGGAGGATGTACACACCCCCGTCTTAAGGAGCTTCGCCCCTAAAATATTTGACGATTTCACTTCACGAGCCTAAGCATGAGCGAACCAGATAACAAAATGAAAAAAGTGTTTTACTGCACCAATTACCTACGCGAGCGCAGCTTTATAAGCCCAACATAGTGCTTCATTGAAGGCTCAAGAGCAATTTCTTCTCAAACACATTTATATAAAAAACAGAATGGTTGCCTATAATAAGCAAACCTTAGTGATTAACTAGAATCGATTAACTACGCGAGCGCAGCTTTATAAGCCCAACATAGTGCTTCATTGAAGGCTCAAGAGCAATTTCTTCTCAAACACATTTATATAAAAAACAGAATGGTTGCCTATAATAAGCAAACCTTAGTGATTAACTAGAAGCGATTAACTTTCGCTTGTATAGTGATCACTAGAAGCAAAAGTAGGGCTAGTTCGTCGCTCATGCTTGAAATGTAAATACAGCGCAAAAATATTGACAAGGACTGAAGAAGAGTGCCTTCATCAGCGCTTTGTCACGTCTTTTTCAGTCCTTGTCTATATTTTTGCACAGTTTTTTACATCTCAAACCTTACACAGTAATTCATACTTTTGCGAACAATATAGCAATTAGGTCAGTCTATTAAATGTCTTCAGATAAGGAACAAGCTGAAAAGAAATAGGAGAGAAGACGACATCTGAAAATGTTGAAAGCTAAAAGGAAGGTGCATATATGTAGGAGTACGAAATCTACTCTTTCTCTCATTGTGGAAGAACGGATACAGAAGCTGTGGAGCCAGCTGTGAAAAAAAAAGTTCAAGCATTCATCACCCTCACGTAACGCGGCCCCGTGTTAGAAATATTTAGGTTATGTCGCGAACAGCGTCACCGCAACTTCATATTTCACTCACATTCCAGCGAAGTCATCATCTCAGGATGTTGTCGTAAGAGGGCACGTTTTGCAACAACTTTCATAAATATAGTCAGTGCATAACATTCCTGATATACGGATTTTATGCGAACATACCACTCACACTCAAGGCGCTTCAGATATTGCAGAAAGTATTCGAAGGCTTTCAATATAACCAGTGACTGGAGAAGAAATTTATGATGATGTCACTTGTACCCGGAAAAACGTATTGTCTTTTTTAGTACGATAGAGGACCTGGCAAAGTCTATATAAACATTTCATTATATTGCACTTCAACTGAATGGTTGTATTGCAGAACTGCTGCAAACTTTCCTTGCCTTACTATTTTAATAATACCTGCATCAACGCGCCAACTCCAGCATATGTATAGGAGGCCTGGGAGGACCGCAAATAACATTTCCCCAACTGAATATATATTTATACTGAGCACCTTAATCTAGATACATAACGTTTTCGCACCTTTCTACGTCAAAATTCGGCCTCTGCGTTAGGAATATAAATCGAGGTATTCACCTTACTGCGTCGGGACTATACTATAGTATAAATGTATTGAGACACATACAGACACAGAAGAAAGGGTAGGATATAATTACCCCAATTTTGCAGTTGTTCTCCCCTCCTTTGTTTAGGTTGAGGCTGAGGTACGCAAAGTTTACACACGAACGCTATGGAACGCAGATGCAGCCTTGACAAAGACAAGTCCGCTTGTCTAAATGTCAGCTTAATTCAACAACACCATGCGTTCACAAATTTTTGTGTTTTAAAGCTTTTACCGTCCTCTGAACTTGTGCCTTCATCAGAAAACCAGTAATAGAGTTAAGGCAGTAGAATGTGGCAGTTGCGTTTATATGTCGAATTGAAAGTTAGCGACCTGTACACCCAGCCTTTTTTCCTGTGAGTTCACGATGCCGATGCAAAGAAATGTTATTCTTGTCTTGGTCATGCGGGATCGCAATTCATTGTTGTCATCTCCTGCAAAATCTTTTACACCCACATATAAAAACATGTGTGTGTTTCTGTGTCGGTCTGTTTTTTTTTATTTCAGGCAACTTCTCGGACTCCATGCACTTGCGAAGTCGTAGAGCGTCGAAGCGGCACACTTCGATCAATTACTCAGGATTCTTAGGCAGTTTTACGGCCGACACACGGCGACTGAACCGGTGCATGTTCGTAACTGCTGTCGAAAATTTTGAGAGTTTCCTACCACGACAAGAAGGGGAAAAAAAGGCAACTAAACTGCCAGGAAAGCAGGCAATAGCCATGATATGGAGTGTCTAGTGAGGAATTCACAGCAACGCCACGCCGGACAATCTGTACTCTGAAGACTTTCGGGGGCCACGTTTTCACCGTACTTTGTAGCTGTTCACAGGAAACGGTAATCTTAAGGTCGTCCGCTTTTAATCACCCTTGACATTAGACAGGATGGATTTAATGCTTCGCTTATCAAGCAACTAATCGCGTTTTGGTATATACTCTCAAGACCACACAACAGGGCGGAGTTTTTACACACACAGGCAAATGAGTACATTACTCCTGTGGACGTTATAATCTAAATACGTCAATGACAATTCTTTGCTATCCTTTCGGAACAGTGTTTGCTTTCCTTGCAACATCCCCCTCCTCTTACCACATCTGTCTGCGCAAACACCGCCTTATTAATAATCACCAACGACCGGTAAGTGTGGGCCTTCAGTTTCTACAACGCTGCAATAGATTGATGTATTAAGTTGATTGCTCCAGCTGCTTCCTTTCGCATTCACAGTGACGTGCTTATCTAAAAAAAATGACGAGTGGCAACGAATCGTTCTTCCCTAGACAATGCACCTTAGACATGCCATTATCGAACTCGTCTTATCTTTCTTATTCAGTAGGTTATACAGATTCTTTAGTAGGAAATATTACGATATGGCTGGGATGCTGTGGGCAATCTACATGCTAAATGAACATAACGTACAATATTGTGCATCGTAATTTAGAACTTCGTGATTTAAAGCTTCCTTCATGGAATTTTTTTTCAAAAAAACAGTGCTCCTTCTTTGCAGTTTGCCTTCGTGACTGCCTGGTTTTCGTCGAACAAATATACCAGATGTAGCATTCGTGGGTATCGTTCTTAAAAAAATGAAATATCGGAAATTCAACCGCACACGTTTAGTAAATAGGCACGACATGACCCGAATCCAAGAGTCTGTAGTAGACATACTTGTAATTACGCAATGTTTAAGTATAAGCGATGTAAAGTGTTCTCAAAATTATCTTCAAGAAGAAGTAAATGAACACTTAATGAGGATACGAAATAGACAACTTCTCTTTTATAATAAAATAACAAATGTTTCTAGGCGAATAATACAGGTATGCTATTTTTATACCTTTAAATATAGAGGTTACAATTTATAGGAGCAAAATTCCAGTCTTCAGAATTATTTAAAAAAACAGCGCACTTAAAGAATTTATACAGGTACAGTATCTGTGTGCTGCTTTGTTTATGAGTTTAACATTTCTTACTACGCTGACAATAAATGAATGCAGAAAAACATATATAATAAAGGAAAAACTGCTCCGCCACAAACATATCACGTAGGCATTGGCGCACATGAACTTGTAATATATTATATAGCTAGTATGTAAGTTGACATTTTAGTTCAGTAGCGCTACTAAAGACGACTTAGCCATATTGGTTATCATTTTGATGGCTTGAAAAGAACGTGAATATCTTGTCCATTCCACGCATTGTGAGAACCGATGTTATCCGAACATGCAGTCACTAAGGATCTGAACACACCACACTGTTTGGCTAGGACGCAACTCATGTCATCTATGTGATGACATGCCTTTTCTATTGTAAGTTTGTCGTGCGTTCATGTCAATGTGTTATATAGTGGTCCAATGAAGCAACCAAAACGGCTTCAAAACAGTTGCACGATGTCATTTTTCCTCCGTACGGTATAGAAGTGCTATGCATGTCACAATTATTCACATCATCATTTGTTTTTCATGCTCGTCATACACACAAGGAATTTGAAGCACATTTTATTATGCAGCGAGGTAACAAAAGGGCCACAGTGGAAATACGATGATGACTAGTTTTGTACGTCATGACGCACTGTTGCGATTGAAAGAATCACAGACAGGGCGGAATCGAGGTGCTCTGTTGTATACACCTGGCTGTTCCGGAAAAGGCACTAGATTCATCCACAAAAATTTCAATGAGGTTCTGGCCCCTTTTGTGACTACCAAGGTCAGAAAGCGATGAATATAAAAATAAGAATGAAATTGAAGAATTGCGTGGGGCAGTGGGAAGGAAACGGGAGGTCTTTTTGTGTAGCCGCGTGAAGGTGGGTAACAAATGCGCAACCGTGCAGTGCCGTCAGATGTAAGGGGAGTGAAGATATAAAAGAAAAGTTATGTGCACATGACATTTGCTTTGTTTGTTATTTACTTCTTACAATACCACTCATCAGGAAATAAGAATGTAGCTTGACACTGGAAGCTGTTCTGTTTCCAACAAAGAGCGTTGTACCAAAAGAATTTTTCGAATCTGTTCGTTACAAGCCGCAGAAGCATGAGTCAGGAAGGTGAGCCTGAAACCATCCCACCTGCCCCGTGTAGCCTGTGCAAGGCAAGTTATTTCTCCGCCCACTTTGGCATCATTGCTGAACAATCACATGACGCAGACGCATCAACGCGGCAAGCGCACGCAAGAACACGTGCACATCACGTTCCCAAGCCGCTCGTACACGTGATCTCTGTAGTGCCGTTTCGGCGTTCTCAGTAGAATACTGCCCATTTCTGCGAGATGGATCCCTCAGCGCGTGCACGTTTGGAGAGGCTGGCAAGGACCATGCATCCCTATATCGCAATACACCACGTCGCACCGCTGAATCTGTTGTCAGGGACGATGCAGCAAACACGCGCAAAGGCACCAGCACGGCATGAATGTATGAGAAATACAGGCAGAATAGTAACTTATCTCAATACATCTCGAATTAAAAGTGAAAAATGAAAACATGCACAGATCCCGTCTGTATGTTTTGCTAATGAGTTGTAGAGTATCATACGCAAAACATAGCAGTCGTTGTGGTCATCTGCTAGTTCCGCTACTTAACTGTTTTCGCACGACGTGCGTAATCACGATTCAAACCTGCGGATTGCATTCTACATCACCACAGGTCAACAGCTACTGCGTTCTCGCTTCGATCCGCCAGGAGAGATTCGCGAAATTGTGCGTGCTTAAATCATAGTTATCCTCGGGGAGCAATGCTGAAATCTCTGTTTGTAGCGTTTTTTCCTGTCGTGTAAATGCTGGTTTTCGAGAGATTCAAAACGCGTACTGTCACTGATTAGCCCATGATCATGACCATCGCGTGAATGCATGTAGGTTAACAGGGGGCCACAATAGGTTAAGCTAGGCTACGACGCGTGCACAGTGGCCGCTAATGCCAACACAAAGCTTTGCGTAGGCAATTCTAAAGCTGCCAGCTTCTTCTGTCGGTGCTCATTCATCTTTTCAACCTACAGATCACACAAAATGCACATGTTGCTCTCATAGAATTCTTACTTTGTCGCCTGCTGTGATGAGTGACGTCGGAGCACCAATAGGTTCTTTTAGCTGAGCGTCACATTACGTTTATAGCAACGCGCAATCGTAGCGTCTAGATAAAGCGAAGGGAACTGCATATTAGCTCGCATTTTGACGCGACACCGTTTAGAAGATGGCGTTATTCACATTTGACCATGAGTGATAATTATTAGATATGCAATAAAAACAGAAGCCGGGGGGCGTTTGTACTTTCGCGCCACATTTGCTGCACAATGTAGGTCTCTTGCGAGATGCCAAGGCACGCATACCATTGGAGAGGCAATAGTGTGTGCGTTCATTATGAGTTGATCTGATTGCTTAGAATAATTTCAGTACGTGTCGCGCTTAGAAATAATTAGGCCTGTTTTTTGGTCAACAGAAGCAGCATGTCACGTGGCAAAGATATGAAAACCTTACACGCTTTATGTCTCAACTGTTACATATGCGCGCAGTAATCCAGCTATTCCTGCAGTGCTGCCATCTATAAGTCGTCATCGACTAAAGAACAGCAACTAGCGCCGCTTCCGTGACGCTTCCTCAGCCTGTATCTGGACAATAAACACTGCCATTTCTGCTCTCGACTGGGCTAGTTCCGTATCTATTGCGGTCCAATAACAACGCAACGTAAAGCAACATAGCATGGTGTTAGAGTGATCACAACCACCCCACAACAACGGCCAACGCCTTCCTGCAGCCACCGGCCCAATTGGAGCCAGGCGACGACCCGCAGCAAACCTGGGAGGGCTGAAAATAAGCTTATAGCATCTACCAACAAGCTTGTGAGTACGCCACCAAGCCTACGGCTACGTGTACAGCCCTACTTCTATATGTTTTCAGGCCCCACGGTCGCCACGTCGCACAGACATTTACCCTTCCACCTCCAACGACCGAAGGCGAGCAGCCGACGGATCAAGTTACGTACCTCCTCGAACAGTTCGACGCCCTCTACAGACAATACAAAAATATAATACAGGCGTCTGTCGGGTTCAGCGCAATAAAGCAAAAAGAAAAATTGGGAGACCCGTAAGCTTCGCCTTTAAGATTTAAACACGATAGCGAAATCCGGCCCCTAGTGTGCCGTTCAACCACTGAGCATATACTTAGTATGTTTTGTTACATACACATACGCACACAGTACATTGCACCAGCACGCGCGCGAATGGTACACACAGGTTTTTGATCAAAAGCGAAAGTCGCATGGTCTCCAAGATACAAGCCGCGCGCTTGCCAACTTATAGGCCATAAAGAGTCTGACAATGTCTCATAGATGGCAACACATTATCTAGCGCTTGCTGTTTGCTTGACCAACACCTCTGGAAAAGCATGCTATGTTTTCCGCTAGATGGACATGGCTGTTCAATTTTAGAGCTCTTTTAAAGTTCCTGTGTTGTTGTAGCGAGATGGCTGCACTATCCCAGCGTTTTTTTTTTTTTTGCGTAGTTTGAGGCCTCGCAAATGCTCCTACGAATAGCCGGAAGGGCTCGTTTTTTTCATGACTCCTGTCGAAAAAAAAATACGTTAAAAAGGCCCTGAAGCACTTTTTCAAATAACCATGGAATGAAATCACTAGACGAGCCTATTGCGTCACAAAATCAACGCCGCAAAAATTTTAGGAATCCGTCCAGTGCGAGTGGAGTTACAAAGGTTTGTCGCATGCTGCAATTACATTCTCTCCTCTGTCGTCCCGACGAAAGCGCTGGAAGCTAAGCAGGGATGGGTGGCAGAGGCAAAAAAGCCACATCCCCCGTGGCTCTTGACTTTGAGCACTGTTTCTTCTTTTTTTTCGAATGTGTAGGTTTTTCAGTCTGATCACGCGGGTACGCGTGGACAAGTAGCGGCTTGCCGCGGCGATCTCTGTCGTGAGCTTTTTCGCTCACGGCCGATTTTTCGCTCGCAACGAACGGGTCCGACGCCAATGGCGGAATTCCAGAGACAACGTTCTCTAACGCTATCGCGTAAAAAAACAAACATTCGGCTACTTTGTAACCGACCTTCGGAGGCAAGCAGAAATATGCGACATTCGGGAGAAAAAATACCGACTCATTGGCGACCGCATTGTCGTAGCAATCAGAGATGCAACTTTAAGAGAAAGTTTTTTTCGTGAGCGAGACCTTACTCTCAACAAAATCGTAACGTGCAAGGCAGCGGAAATAACAAAGAAGCACGTAAAATAGCTCCAAGAGACTTATTTGAAGTGAAAGCCCTAAATAAATCAAAGCAATGGAACTCGCAAAAGCAGCAACAACGGGAAATCAGCAAAAGAAACCCCAACTAAATCTGCAACATAAGGGTTCACGCTGTGGAACAACGCAAAAACCATGCAAATCTCCTGCTTATGGTTGCAACAATTATAACTGCGGCAAATTTGGGCATTTGGCAAGGATATGTAGGCAAGGTAAACGAGGCAAGAATACCTCCCGCCAGTGAATAGGTCTCCTAGAAGATGCACGTCCAGAGAATCTACAGCTAGACTTCTTCTTTGGGAGTCTTGACCTGGAATACATCAACAACTTGCAGTGCACCGAAACGGTCAGCATAAATGGGCACGACACCGGCTCCGACGTCATTGTAGTTCTAAAAAATCAGCTCCGCAATTTGGCATCGCAGCCTGCATTCAATAAAACAACAGCACGAGTGACAACTTATACGAGAAAGCAACTTCCAATCGAAGCTGAATGCTAGCTGCGCTGCTCGACTAAAGAAACGGAGTGCAGCCGAACATTTCTCTTTGTGAACCAACCACTGAAGCTAATTTTGGGCGCCAACGCATGCCAAAGCCTGAACTTCATCACGAAAAGGCAACCACAGCAAACGGCTGTAGCTGCGTGCACAGCAGCGCAACAACTTGAAACCGTACTCAATGACTTTCCAGAAGTTTTGCAGGCATCGGAAAACTACCTGGGATTTATTCCATACAACTGAAGGAAGGAGTAAACCCCACGGCGTCAGCTCCACACCATGTACCCAGTGCATTGGAACACTAAGTCACAGCAGAACCGCAACGAATGCAACAAAATAGAATCATCACCGAAATCCCAGAGCCTTCCAAGTGGGACCATCCAATTGTTATCATCAAAGCGTTCAATTGTGCTTAGATCCGCAGAACCTAAATAAGGCCTTGAAAAGACAACTTTACCAGTTGGCTGTGGCGGAGGAACTCTTCTCAAACTTGAGCGGCACAAAAGTATTCTCTGTCTTTGACGCAAAAAAGTGTTTTCTACCAACTCGTTTTGGATTAAGGAAGTTCGCGCCTGTGTATGTTCACAACGCCCTGAAGAAGATATCGATTTCTCCGCGTTCCATTTGGTCTCGCGACAGCTCCCGAGCTCTTCCAGCAAGCTATTGACTGCGTATTCGAACGGCAACTTACCGTTAAGCCCACTTCGACGACGTTCTGATCGCGTCAAAAAACCTTGAATAGTACGAGAAAGACCTCAGGGATGTGTTCACCACAGGACGCGCCAGCAGCCTGAAGTTCAACAAGGCCATACATAGCTCCAGCTTGCGCTGACGGAAATCACCTTTTTTGGTCACGAATCCTTACCTCAAGGAATCGCCCCATGCCCAGATAAAGTGAAAGCCTTCAAAGCCATAACACTATCATCAAACAAGCAAGAAGTGCAAAGATTTTCTGGAATGGCAACTGACCTTACTAAATTTATTCCCAACTTTTCAAAAACGACAATGCCTCTTCGTGAACTACTAAAGGCAGATGTCCACTGGCATTGGAGACAGCATCATTCCGACACTATAGAGCTCAAAAAATTGAAACTAATGACAGCACCCATGCATCGTTATTTTGATCCATCAAAGCCCATCACCATCTCAATGGATGCCAGCTCCTATGGAATGGGCTCAGTGCTGCTTCAAGAAGGGAGACCTGTGGCTTATGCATCAGCAGCTCTCACAACCGCGCAGCAGTGGTGCGCACAAATAAAAAAAGAGCTGCAGGCTGCCATGTTCGTATGTGAAAGGTTCCGCTACTATACCGTCGCGCGACACATCACAATGCAATTTGATCGTAAGCCACTGATTGGGATTCACAATAAGAACTTTAACAAGCTCTCACTAAAAATCAAGTGACTACTTCTGTGACTACAGCGATACAACTTCCCTAACACCTACGTACCAGGCAAGCATATGACAGCAACAGACACACTGTCACGCGCACCAGACTCTTCTAGCCACATGTAAACAGTGGCTCATGATCAAGAACCTCTCGTATCAAGTTTGATCGAAGCAACTCCTGCAAGGCTGCATCAAATTAGAAAATTGACTCCGCAACGCGAGTTCTGACGTTAAGGAAAGTGGCAAGGTACATACAGGGCGGGTGGTCTCAGAGACTTTCAGGTGTCGACAACAATGTCGAGCCATTTTACCACATAAGAGGCGAACTACACACAACAGAAGACTTCGTTTGCTGTGGTCAGTTGTAGTCATACGAACAGCATGTCAACTGTCAACTGTACTTCAATCGTTGCACCAAGCACATCGCGGGTTAACCGCTTGCAAAAATATGGCAAACCAGAGTGTGCACTAACAATCATCAAGCAAGGACATTGAATCCTGGGTAGACCGGTGCGAAATATGTCAGTCACATCGCAATGCTAATCCATGGCAGCCAATGTTGGACATACCTGTGCCTGAACGCCCTTGGATGCAGCTTGGAATGGATTTTTTTCCATCTTAGAGAGGAAACATACTTTCTAATAGTTGACTCTTTTCCAAGTATATAGAGGTTCGGCAGATGAGGAGTATGACAGCCTCTTCGCTAACACATGTACTCAAAGATACATTCGCCAGGTTTGGCATACCAAATGTTGTAATATCGAACCAAGAGCAGCCGTTTGACAGTGCGGAGCTCAAACATTTCTTTATGACTGGAATATAAAACATATCCATTTATCTCCACTGCACTCTAGCAGCTATAGTCAAGCAGAAAGAACCATACAAACAGCCAAATCAATGATAACAAATGCATGAGAGAAAGGCAAAGGCCTTGCAATAGTGTTGATAAACTATCGTTAAACTCCAACAATGAGAGTGAAATCCACAGCTGAGCTGCTAATGGGCAGGAAATTGCGAACCTTCCTACTAACTCTTCTTAGTGTACTGCAACCGAGATTCTCGACTGCAACTAACCGCACGCTTCTCCATGAAAGACAAAATCACCAAGACAAACATGGAGACTGCCACACAAAAACCTCAAAGCGTTAATTCCCCGTCAGCCGGTGTGTCCCCACCTCAATCAAAAATAGCAAAAAACAACTGTGGTGAACGTCAGTCTATAACCGCGAAGATACACCGTAAAGACAGACACTGGAGGCTTCTTCTTCAGAAATCACATCCGTCTAAGACAAAGAATAGCAAAACAGATCGTCGCAGAGACTTCACCAGAGGACTATGACATAGCTTAGCTAAGCACAACAGTTTTATAACAGCAAGTTGAGAAACGGCCTCGTCCAGCTCAAACTACACGCTCGCGAAGAAGAATCAAGCCTCCTGCCCGTTATACCAGCTTAAGAAGCGACTTTACTTAAGACTGAAATGCTAATATGCGCGCAGTATTCCAGTTATTCCTGCAGTTCTGCTATCTATGAGTAGTCATCGACTAAAGAGGAACTTGTGCCACTTACGTGACGCTTCCTCAATCTATATCTGGACAATAACCAGTGCCACTTTTGCTGTCGAGTAGGCTGGTTTCGTATCTATCGTGGTACAGCAACAACGCAACGTGAAGCAACATAACATAATCGTTCAACATATACGGCGAATGAGTGAGAGAAAGAGGTATGCGAATTTTATTTCAGAACAGCTTCTTCCTCGAGCCATCAGCACTGGTAACATGCTTTAGATATATCTTCACGCAGTGTTCTGCAGAGACGCGGTAAGCTTGGCTGCCAAAAGACGTCGAAACCACATTGACGCAGATACACCCTTCACTCAATTGACTTTGTAAGCGGAGAAAGGGATGCAATCTACGTTTCGCTATTCCAGCGATCATTCAGTGCATGCGCTATATTGCTCCTTTTTTGCATTTTTGTGGAAATTGCTAGAACACCATCGTATGACCAAAGAAAATCATGAGCGCTCAGCTAGAGGTCCGTAATGGTACTTAAACGAGCGACGTAACAGTGCAAACAAAAATTCGCAGTTGTTTCGTGTCGAATAAACCCGATGAGCGAAGCTCCTTTGCATTGGGACGCAAACGATTACGCGCCTAATCTATCTTCGAGCCTTCATGAAAGCGGTGGAACCAGCACAGCTTCGCCACTCTACGTGCGTGATTCGGAAACGCGAAGTACGCAAGGTGGAACTTTAGCGCCGCTAGTTTTTGCGTCATCAGGCATGTCCACTTCGAAGAGGAAGCGTTTCATAAAGGCGGTAGTGTGGGGAGCGAGTGGAGGGAGCGTCTGCTGCGCTAGGCAGCGATAATGACTGAGCGTGTGAGCTTGCGGCACTCCTAGCGCAGAGTAAGCCAGCCCAGGGGAGAAGGCAGATACGAGTAAAGGGGGAGAGAGAAACAGATGAGAGGGGAGGGAGCTTGATGGAGCAAAGTGCTTCAACTTGGCGACGCTGACGGTGACGGTAAGGTGCGGGCCCAGTAATATTTGGGGTTTAAAGTCCCAAAATCACGATATGATTATGGGAGACGCCGTAATTGAGGGCTCCGGAAATATTTACCATCTGGGGTTCTTTAACGTACACCTCAAACGGGCCTCGAAAGAAGATGCCGCCGCTGCAGCCACTATTCACTCCCGCGACCTTCGGGCTAGCAAGCAGTCAAGTCCTATAACCACTACACCACTACGGTTGGGTACGTGGGCGTTAAGTGCTTCGTTTATATAAACAGGGGTAGGGGGGGGGGGCTGCTACGCCAGTCGCCTCACTTCCCACCAGTAATGGGCTCAGTGTTTGCACCGCGTGCGAGACGGGGCACACCAAGTCCACGGCTTGGGTGCATAACAGCTCGTACATACCCCCTAAAAGCGATTGATGCTTTGAAACCACGGATTAAATTGCTTGACATTGGTGCGGCAGGATTGAGCTGAAGTTAAACAATTCCTGCATTTTTAGAGGACGCAGAAACAGTCTTATGCATGAACGCTATGCAGAATCGGCCAAATTTTGCGAAACTCGGTATCTTCCTGAGCTCTGGCAACACCCCCTTAAAAACGAGCCAAACTGTACGAAAAATTCAGATCCACCCCTCAGCGCATTGCATTTCATTGGTTACGATGGAACCAGTCATCGCGCCAAGAACGGTCGAATAAGTAGCGAGATGTTTTCAAACCAGAGGCATCTTCTTTCATTTGTTTGTCCTCCCACTGAGTGCAGAAGTGCACCCATGCAACAAAAGCGTCAGAAGCAATTCGGGATGGTAGTTTTAGATGTACAAGGTGTTTAAAATAACTTGGAGCTTTTAGTGCCTGCACTAAGTCTATTTTAGAATAATCAGCACGGTTGCCTCTGAGATCAGTACCGACCGAGCATCTTACATCACGACCACAGCTAAACCCAAGGCCACGTGTCAATCATCATAGTCAGCCAGTACATTCTAGTGCGCTGCTCGGCCGGTGCGCGTTAGATTTGTTGTCATCGCCAGCTAGCACCCATGTATGTGTGGCCACTTAATTAGCTATTAAGGGCGAAGCTCCTAAAGCTTTGCGTCTGTCCCTCCTAGCTCGTGAGACGTGACCACCTAGTTAATGACTCACTCAGCAGGCGTGGATCGACAGACAGACAGACAGACAGACAGACAGACAGACAGGCAGCAGGCAGGCAGGCAGGCAGGCAGGCAATTCACAGTTTATACCGCTAAACCCCACAAAACTTCGCCCCACACACCATCATTCATTTGCTTTGACTTTTTCGGCTGGACGGTATACCTAAATAGTTCAGACAGACAGACGAACGGACAGACATCCATCTGTGCGTGTATTGATGTCCGTCTGTCCGTCTCTCCTTAAATAGGAAGGACGGCTGGACAGACAGACAGACAGACAGACAGACAGACAGACAGACAGACAGACAGACAGACAGACAGACAGACAGACAGACAGACAGACAGACAGACAGACAGGCAGGCAGACAGACAGACAGGCAGACAGACAGACAGACAGACAGGCAGGCAGACAGACAGACAATTCACAGTGTATTTGATAAACCCTTCAAAGCTTCGCTCCACACATAATTGCATTATGCTATGAATTTTTTAGCTCGCCCGTATACTTGGCTAGTTAGTCCAAGACAAGCTATGACCCAGTAAATATGCCAAATCAAGGTAAGGCCGAGGTAATTAAGACACATTTTAAGAATACCATGGTAATGAAGCCATGTATAGCTGGAACTGGGCTAACTAAAGCATGCTAGTTGATGAGCTCACTAAACTATGCTAATTAACGGGACGTTATTCACCAGCAGGCTAAGTAAAATTATGCTAATTAGCTTCTACTAATATGATGATAATTAGTATCCTGCCACTCATGATTACGTTTAATAGCTCGATATTACTCCTGGCCTTGATAATTGGGCCCAAGATAATACTTTCTAATTAAAATCTTTATAATGAAGACAAGACAGCTCAGTGTCATAGTTGTTAAGCCTCAGCCAATTAGTATAATAACAATTGGGACAGAACTGATGCAGTCTTCACTTCGAAGCCGACCACGCACATAAGTAAAGAACTAACCTAAAAAGCTGCAAGAAGCTTGGTTATCAGAACTCCTCTATGGCTTCAGCCTTGCACAAGTAAGGTAAGCTCACCAAATTGATGCGGCGATTTGTGCATCAAATCACCGCATCCGCTTAGCGTTTACCGCATCAAAAGCTTTTACAGTCACACCGGCACCATCACAGACAAGAGTTGAGCTCGGACCTTCTCCAAAACAACGAGCTTGTATCCGAGTTCACGCGTCCATCAGTTTATTTGACATATGCCCGCGCGAATATCGGGTACGCAGACCTCGTTTGCCTTTGCGGAAGAGCAGTACTCGCGGCAAGCGGCATGATTATTCTATCAGCTTTATCACGCATACCCTGCACACACGCGAGCAGAAGTAAAAGGCATATCACCGAGCGGCTACGACGTCTCGCATTCAATTTCACCGCGCTCGCGACATATCCTATCACAGCCACGTTGCCGATAAGATGCAAGTGCACCTGGTTAATACCTGTCCTTCTATTTATTTGCAATACTTGATATAATGAAAACGAGCAGCATGAGAGTCCTGCGTGTGCACCCTTGCTGCTTTCGACAGTGGGAATTTCCATGCTGTAGGTGGAACGAAAGAACCTGTACGAAAGAGGACATACGCCCAGGAACACGCCTGTGGCAGGCGCGTGTTGAGTTGGAAAAAAAAATACTGCATGACAAGTGCGGAGCATCTGAGGAGATCTGAGGATGATGTTAAGTGCGGAGCATCTTAGGATATTTAGCTATTATACTCAGTAATCGTAAGCTGTTGTCATTGCTTGGGGTAACGTATATATCAAACCACATATAGCATAGCCGTTTCAGCGAACGGTCACGCCAAACAGAGGTTTTCTTCATCTAGTTCTTCGGGCGCCTTGTAGATAATATCTGCGCAGAACCTTGGGCACCTGGCCTGTTGTATACTGTCGCCACTTGGCCTAATACAGCCAAACCAACGTATGAACATTCGGAATGGAGGAAGGAAGCGAGAAATGAAAAGAGATAGAAACAAAGAGGAAAATGGCATGAAAAATAGGAACAAAGGGAAAAATAAGAAACATCACAGAAGAAGCAGGGAAAGAGAACAGGAATGAAAGAGAGGGGCAATAAAAAATAGAAAGCCAGAGTGAAACAAAGAAGGGAGATCATCTCCACACTTTCTTCAGGATTGGCACCACGAGGGCCTCCATTTCTCTTTCTCGTTCTGAACTCTGCCGTTTATATTCGTGTACACTCCAGTCGTGCTAAGCAAGTTACAATGTATATGAAAATAGATTTCCCACGAGAGCCTCAAGACGTATGTGGACAGAGAGACAGACATAGCAATAGTTCGTCAATTTTAGTTCACCTTTCTAATTGGGGGGTCCAGCATAAATTTAGACGCCCTTGATTTTGTCATATAAAAATATCAGTACATAAAACAAGATTAAAATGCATAAGGTAAGCAGGTGTCAATTCTTTTTTTTTTTAGGGTATACTTAGAAAAGCCTGTATTTCCGTCCCGCCGTAGGCCAAGTGAAGGTACTACTTTTTACTGAAGGCTCCCTAGGTGCCACAATAACTCCTCTGAGCTCTTAGCATGCGTGACCTCTCAAAATGCAGAGCAGAATCTGTGACGTCATATTTTGTATTTCCGTGCAACAGCCCAGAAAGGTGGAGATCCTCCGCTCTGGTTAAAAAAAAACGCCAGGCCTGGGCGGAAGGCGCAGCACAGTCAGGGCGAAAACTAGAAGACTGGCCTTACAGGGCCTTTTATAAACACTCATTAGATAATTGCTGCAAGCACACTTGCTGGGTTCCCACTATGGCATTAAAAACTATAATTTCCGATTAGTAGACCAATATTCACTATGCTATTTTTGTCACTCTTCCGAGAAGCGTTGTATCCGCTGCCCACTTGCAAGGAATTTTATGCGAACCATTGCCAAAGCGAAGCACAAATTTAATAACGAATGATGAGAGTTCCTTTTCAAAGCCGGTGAATAGAAAAACACTTTTTCGCTTTTCGAGAAATAAGAAAGTTCTGCTGGTACTTTGAAATGTAGAATCTGTCGTATCATCAACAGCTGAACTAAAGGCCTTACTAGAATATATAGCGCAGGGCCTAAAAAGTTACTTTTCGACAACCCTCTCATACCAAGCCCAGTCCCCCCATAGGGCTGAGGATTTTGAAGAGGTCACACCTGCAGAACTGTCAAACGCAGTCAGAACATTACTAGATTCTGCTTTCGGTCCTGATGGTATGACGACGTCAGTGATCAAATAAGTACATAAAATATACCCACTAGGCCTACTCGAAATTATTAACCACTCACTTAGAAGATCTTGGATTCCACCCAATTAGAGAATGGCAAAAGTGATTCCATTATTAAAAAAGCAAGGCGCTGGGTTTACCTTAGATAAAACCAGGCTCTTACATCGAACCTAGTAAAACTTGTTGAAATAATTTTATATAGACGCATAAATCGATGGATGTCGAAAAAAAAAAGTGACACAAAGCCCATGTCAAATCGAATTCAGACGTGGTTGCTTCATTTGGTGTGCGCGCGTGGATCTCGAAAACAGAGTTCAACTTGCTCGATATCAGAAACAATATTCCGCCTTGGTAACCTTAGATATCACAAAAGCTTATCATAACGTAGAGCATGTGAAACTACTAGATTGGCTTCAGAACTTAGGACTGCCTCAATACTTTGTGGCCTGGATCCATGCTTTCTTAGGTGATACAGAATTTTAATGCTCACAATCTGGTGTAAACTCTTCAATATATAGGCAAACGAGAAGTCTACTGCAAGGGTAAGTACTATCGCCCTTATTATTTATTGCACTACTAAGAACCATTCCAATACAGCAAGATGTACAGGTCCATGTGTATGCCGATGATATCACAATTTTTCCTGCGTCGGTGGACATTCACACTGTATCTTAGTCTGCATACATACATGAATAGCCTGGAAACGTGACTGGAGGATATTAACCTATGCCTCAATATAAACAAAAGTACAGTCATAGTTTTCGCACAAAATGCCCCAGTGCGAATTTCACTAATGTACTGACAAGATGTCATACCTCAGGTCAAGTCAGTTAGGTACTTGGGTAACCTACACCAAAACACTTAACTGGAGTTCCTACATAGAAAACATGGCTGCTAAAGAAGCACGTGCGGTAGGGATGCTGCACAGGCTCAGTAATTACGTGCCGGTTTGCGTAGAGACGTGCTCGTCATGATATATTGCATGTACATTCGACCGATATTAGAATTCGGCTGTGTTTTTTTCTGGTGCTCCGGCTTACAAAGTTCGATCACTTATTCTGTTAGAACTCGAATCATAACGCTTATGCCTAGAGCTACCTATATATGTTGCGAACAATATCCCATATGAAGAATCCCGCCTGTCTTTCCTAATATTCTAACAGTACGAACATTCCTTAAATTCTATGCATCACCTCGGAGGAGGTCATGGTAAGTGTTCATTACCAGCAGATCTAATTTTCAACCACCAATGGTCTAAATACCGGTGCCCTCAAGGAATATATACACATAAACTTTAGGGCCCCTCAAGAGTTAACCTTTGGGAACTACTTGTACTCAACACTATAGATGCAATTAGGATCGAATTTCATGGTATATATCTCAAGATGTAAACATTTTACCATATCAGTATATAAATGGCATTTTTGAAGATCATTTGGCCAATCTAGAAACCATCCATTGTGATAGCGATTGACGCTTCTGTTTATGAAGAGTAGGCTGGCGTAGGAATTGTATAATACTCTTTAGATTGAGCCTTCTCAATTCTATTAGCTTACTTTACCCCTATTTACCAAGCTGAGCTACTGGCAATAGTCCTAGCATTGCGTAAAGTGCCCCGAGATCTATCAACAGTGATTATTCTAACAAACTGCCTCTTGGTCTGTACTGCCTTAAGCTCACCAATTTTTTCGCGTACCTTAGAAACTTTCTACTCGCTCATTCCTACACATGTGCGACTCGTTCGACTAGTTTGGGTACCAGGCCATAGAGGTTTAGCTCTCAATGAGCATGCAGATGCACTAGCTGTATCTTCCTTCATTGTCCTGTTTTGCCTATTTTGCATACTTCTGAATATATCACAGCACTACGCTTTGAAAAACGCACAACAGCTAATAACTTTAAAAAATCTCCTTCCTTTTTATCAGACTATCCATAGCTAAAGTTTCCTGGGAAGAACAAGTGGTGTTCATCAAGAAAGGAAGAAATAGTGATTACCAGGCTGCGTTGTCGAGTCCCTTCATTCAACTTTTACCTTCACAGGTCGGGTCTGGCACAGTCGCCTTTGTGCCTTCACTTTAATGAGAGTGAATCTTTAGAGCACTTCTTTTGTCATGCCGAAAATTCACAAGTCAAAGGAAAAAACTATTAGAAGAACCCCAACGAAAGTTGGACTTAAACTTGACACTTCCGGTGATTCTATGATTTGGCGCAATCGCATTTAGTTTCAGCCACAGGAGTGTTTTTACCGCTGTTACAAATTTCTCACGACAATCTAAAAGAATAGAATGCTAAACATAAATAAATTCGGTTGTTATATGTATAGAATTTTTTCTTTTTATGTGTTTATGTTATCTTTTTCAAGGTTTCTCTTTGTTTAGAAATCTAACGCCTTTAAATTATTACCTATATTACCTAATGAATTAAACCCTTCCTTTTGAGAAGTAAATTAATTTAAATAGCAAGGCACCGTCCCTTTCATGGCCTATCCCCCTAGGTGGGTCACGCCAAGTTGTTGAGGAACCAACCAACCAATTGTTCATGCAGTAGCTGACCACGATGAGTTATTGTGCCTGAAGTGGGTAAGTGCCACAGTTATCAGGTGATAAGAAACAAGGTTTTTTATAGAGTCGGAGCATTGGATGACCCACTCGTTACGCTATTCGCATTGTGTGACACCTCTTTATTTTTTTGCTGTTCTGAAACAGTATTCCTCATATAACGAGATTCTTTTACCGACGTCAAGCCTGCTTAACGCAAGTTGGTGACCAAGTCCCAAGCACCGGCGTGACTCAGTGATATAATGGTGGACTGGAATGCAGTGGCCCTGGGTTCGAGCCCAGCTGTATCCTTGGTACGAGGTTTTTTTTCTTATTCTTATTTAGCGATAGTGGTTATGGACACCGGTGGCGGCGGCGGACAACTACGGTGCCGTGCGTGGCCCGTGTTTGTGTCTCTTAACAGCTTCGCTGTAAAACGTGTATTATTCGTCTGCGAACGGAACCAAATACTACCCCAACTTATACGGGGGGGGGGGGTGATAGGTGCGGTGTACGGAGAACGAAGTGAAGGTGTAGACAAATAGTTAAGACTTTCCCGAAAGCGAAAATGAGCTGTGAATGTTCATATGATTGCTGTCGAAACAAAACATAGACCACTTGGAGAACGACATTACGAGCAACACGCACTGGAGGGCTTCATACATTTCAGAACTATGTATGCAATACGAAAGGTATAGATACTTCTTTGGTTTTAATTTCTTTGTGTGCCACGTGCACTCGAAGAACATAAACCTTTTGTACCTATTTCTAGAAGACTTGATTGTAGCATAGTGCATATCCTGTTATACATGCTATTGTATAAAGAACACATTTGGCGGGTATGGCGAACACGCGAAGACGTGAAATGAAGCAGTGATAATTAAAATACACAATCTTTGTTCGGAACCACTCATATTTCCATTGAAATATTACACTCAGCGTATCGGACATGCTATTGTTGAATGTCTTCGGCATATGGAGTGGAACTGCTGTCGTTAAACAAGGTAGTTTTGCTGAGCAGATTGGCCGTATTTCACGCTAGTTAAAAATAAAAATACGTCGACACCAGCTAAGATTGTTTTTGTGTGTGCCAAAGTTTACTAATGGAGAAAGTCATTAGGAAATATCGATTGCAGCTGCCCGCTAGTTTGGCGAGAGGAACATGCTCCCCTGAACGCAGAGCGAAGAATAACAGTGATGATGCGCTCTTTTCACTTATGGTCACGGAGAGTGCGTTTTCCGACGTTTTTTTTTCTTTCGTTTTTTTAAAATAATGTTGGTCGATCGTAACACCATAACTTCTTGTGGTTTATTTCTATTTCTGTTTCTAAAAGGCCACTTTCTAATTACGACTCATCTCAACAACAAAATAGATAGCTATGCGGTTGTTATTATTATTGCAGTAAATAAAAACAAAATATAGCCATTCGTCATAAAAAAAAAACACGCCTGCGCAGAACACGTAGCACAGTCGCAGCGAAGCCTACGAAAGCGACCTTTCTACGGAGGCTGTTTTCTTTTGGGGTTAATACTAGAAGTGCTCCTGCAAGGTACCTACTACACCACGAATCATAGTTTTGTGAAGTAGGCAGCTGCCTAATGTGCCATTGTTATTCAGCGGAGAAACTGGTTAACCGCTACACACCTGTGAGGCAATATTTAGATTTTGTTGATGCTCTGGCTGATGACGATGAAGAATTACGGCTGGCCCTTTTAAACTGGGTTAAAGGCTTTAAACCATTAACTGGTTACGAAATTCACATTGGGTGACTCTGGTGTCATTTTACTCTGATACCATGCTTTGGTACATCTGTTAACAAGGTGGATTGTCCAACATGAAGTCAAACAGATAATTTTCGCGATGCAGCTCTAAGCGCCAGCGTTGCCTTGTGGTATAAAAAACTGGACCACCAGATAGGGCCTGAGTTCAACTACCACTTGATACTAGATTTTGAGGGAATTTCTTAAAACGTTTTCGTCACTACGTGTAAAAGTGGTTACGGACACAGGCCGAGACCGGCAACTAAGTCGCTGAAATTGGCTGTTGTGCTGTCATAAGAGATTTTCCTGCGAAACATATGCATAGCTTTTCCTAGAATCACAGGTGGCAGTTACTTGGTTGTTTAGTTTTATGGTTTGGAGAAATATTAGTGGGTGGGGGGGGGGGGCAGGGTGAAAATAGAAAGAGGACGCTAAGGACCTATTGCAACCTTGTCCTTATTCACAGTCATGTAAGTCAGCGACTACTGTTTTTTTTTTTTGCAGTGAAACGAAATATGGCAGAAGAAATTAAATGGTGGAGTCTTGCGGCACGTGTATGGTGGCACCTCGTTATATTATCCGTCCCAAATAAAACTAAAATAGAACAACCTATCCCAAGGTGTACAAATAGTTTCATGCCATCATCTCAACCGTTAAGCAAGAACCCATGATTCAACTGCTTTGATGCGCGGGACTCATTGTCTTCACATCAGAACAAAGGTTGTGGGAGGGGTGGCGAAAATTTACCAAAATACCTCCTCTCGTACGCACACGCATACGGACATACTCCTATCGGTGTTCGCGATAGCAATAAGACGCATAAGGCCTACAAATGCATAAGCCTAGAAAGCAGCTACAAATCCCTAGCACCGTGAGTGAAACGAATTTCGGAAAGCACAGAGTGCGTGCATTATTTTTTAAATAACGACAACCGTTTTACATAATGCGATATCATGGCACACACAAAGAAAAGTGGCTTTAAGAAGTCACAAATTATTGTTCGAAGACGCATGACTTTGCTCTGACAACGCACTAAGCGGGCTCTGCTTTTGCCAAGGTGGTTCTGTTCGCGCAAGCTCCACCTACGAGAAATTGGCATTGTACGCTTCAGGCGCGTGGTCATGGGAAATTTGATACGGAGCATTATTAGGACAGTCTGTCTTCAAGGCATATTTCCTCTGGATATGAGCCCAGTAGTAGTAGCTGTCACAACATGCACACTTGGTCTACGTTTTCTTCGCCTATTACCTTTATTTCACAGCTTATAAACTATATTAAAATATATGTATTCCTCCGGCATAAGAGTCGGATGACAGAAAAGTTCAACGTGTCTTCACAGAAGTTTAGTACTTTTTGTGCTGTAAATATTAGAGTTTGTACAGTGTGCACCTATTAAAGCTCGGCAGCGATAACACCTTTTGACATGGGTGCACTCTCACTTGACGCTTCTGGCACATGTCCATCGCGACGACTAATGCCTATGATCAGGATTTACCCGCTGTGGTAAATAAACGTTACAACTTATACCAAGGCGAAACTGGTAAGGTGAGTGGGCGTTTTGTCTACGGATTTCACAATGTGTCTGTTTCCACATCGCGACGCAACACCATGTTGTCACTGCGGCCCTGCCATTGCCTTCCTGATTGCGGTTCACGAGAAAGTAGACGCCAGCGTGCGCCTCTTTCTCGGCAAGCAGCAAGCAAAAACGCCTGTAACTACGGCGGGGTCACTGCGCCTCTCGCGGCGTGCAGTGACGCTAACCGTGGAGAAACACTATCATAGTGTTCAACCCGATGGACGGAACCATGGCACGCCTTTCCTGCCCGGCAGGGCCTATATCTGGACACAGCTTATCCTAAATCGTGCGTCAAGATGACATGAACACGTGCTAAACACTATTCCTGTGCACTTCTTCTGAATCATCGTCAAATAAGCAAACGACATGGAGTGTGCTTCCGCGTTATTCGGTAATCTGCGCCTGCCCTCATGCATACACCACCATTCAACCACACAGGTGGCGGAGGTTCATATCTTGAGCCGCGTACGCAAGCAGGCGTTCCCTGTTCCGTTGGCCTCCGTCTTGCTCCACCAAGGCACCACATTCGCCAGTCGACGTAATTGCCTTTCTGCCCCACTCACTGCATCAGTTTATTTATTCGGTGCTATGGCACTTTGAGCAATAGGCGTTGAAAACCATTGTTGCCAGTGGGTGCTGCACTCTGACTTCGAGCTGTCACACGCTAACAAAAAGCCAAGAGTAGAGAAGATAACTAGAACTACACATAACTGCGTATAGGGCGACTCCCCGATGCTGGTGCAAACAGATTTCGTTACTTCTACGGAGCCGCTTTAATTATGACTTCCCGCACTGCACGCTGGTGTTCGATCGCGTACGCTATGCTCTAACGAGAGTCCTTCAATACATTAAGTAGTCACGAAGCTTGGGCATAACCCATGGGAGAGCTTTGTGTGCTGCAAGCGGAGGGGATGGGCCGGCACTACGTATTGCCAGGGGCATCGGGCAGACGGTGGCCGCATACCGTGGCATGTCCCCGCGGGTTTTCCATCGTATGCTTGGTGTTCTGAGTGTTGTGCCTGGAGATCAAAAAGAATGCCATGTACATGCTGCGTGCATGTGTGTCGATCCGGTTACAAGGGAAATGAAGAAAAATTATGTTCTCGCCGCCTAGACAACGAACTGGGTCCGCGACAAGAAATTGGTGGTTTCACATTTAATCTCTCGCATGTGCGTGGGTGCGAAAAGCACTTCAATGAGAGAGAGAGAGATCTTTTCCGGGAACCAGTGGCTAATCGGATGAATTGTGAAGACACCACTATATAGTTCCGAAACTTTTGCTCGACGCTGTGCTCAAGTGTTTTCCACGACCTACTGGCGTATTCATCTTGTGCAAAAAGGTCGAGAGCTTGCCCGCCTACCAAGCGTCGCCACGAACCAACAGCTGAGCTAGAAACTATCGAGGCTGCACTGAAACTGTGCATGAGCCCCTTTGACACAGCTTCCATGGATAATCACGCAGTTACTAGAGGTGGGCATACTGGCCGCCTCATCCTAGTTGCGTGCCAGTAATGGAGAAGCTCGATGGGTGAAATGCTTGCCGTTTTCTTCTGTTTGCCATGAGGGCCTCTACTGAGAGGCCAGCGCTACCATTGTTTTGACGTCACAGATAGATTGCGTGCGCACGCCTTGCTGCGCACGCATTAGTTGAGAAACACGGCGTTAGGGTGAAATCGCGGTGCGCTAAGTTTGAATCTCAACTTGTGAGGGCATATTTTCCTGTGTGGAAATAATATAGCCGTAAATGCAGTGCTATAAGTTGTGTGCAAGCAGCTGATTAGCTTGGAGTAGGTAATGTGCAAAGTGCGAGACATATCAAGATGCGAGTTTTCATTATTACCCCAAATGTTATCAAATGCGTGACACTTGGCTGGTGAAGCTGAAAGAGAGAAAAGACGCTAACGCTAATTTACGCTGAGTCAAAACTCAAGACTTCCATGCCGAATACTTTTTGTACGCCATCGCAGCTAAGATTATCGGTTACAGCTGTTCGCCACCGCTTCCGTCAGCTAATCGTGGACATTTTTGATGAATTTGTTCGTGCTATAGAACGACAGACTCGATTTAAATGAGGGGTCTCAAACGCGTGGCCCACGGGCAGCATGCGGCCTGCTGATCTTTCGCCGCCCGCCCACGTCCCGCACAAGGCTGTCTTAGTTTCACGATTTGTTCTAATTTCTTTAGGAACGTTCACGAGCTGCTCAAACATGACTAGTCTCACCATTTCTTGCGTCAGGCACACCATGCAGCCATAAAGCATTGAAACATAACAGTGGAAGAAAAACTATGCAGTTCAGAATCAGCGTAATGATTGTAGTAATCTTGGAAATCTGTAGCAATGTGTTTTCATAATCTTGACCTCAAATTCTCTTCAGAGAGGTGTGAAGAAGATACGGAAAAATACTACTTTCAAATGGCAACGTTAGATAACAACTTGTTCAAGCTGCCCCCCTTCCCTACCCACTCATGCCTTCTTCACTGTCCCAACTGTCGCAACACTCAATATCCTGACTGCAGCCCACTAGCTCAGGCGAGGTTGAGACCCCGACTGTAAATGAACTAAATAAGTAAAAAGTAAACTACCCACGCCTCAAATATCTCACGCGGTGAGAACTAACGTGAATTTACGTTACCATCTTGTGCAAGGCAAGATGATACGTAAACACATCAGTAGAAAATAAAAACCTAAATCGATATGCTCATGATAATCAATATGGTCGGAACACTACTAAAGAAAGTACTGAACGGGAAATCACTTTTATGAAACAAAGTTCGTTTTACGCTGGAAGGCACTGAGAACTAACATCGACACGATGCTGACAAGTGGAAACAAAGGTGAAAAGTATAACTCATCAGTAGTAAAAAAAAGCAAGCGAAAAAAAAATGAAACGTCAATGAGATCGCAACACAAGTAAATGATTGTAAGTCGTCTTTTTGCAGATCTCACCAGCACTTCTAAGCATGTCAGGTGATTCACTCCGCTCACCATTTACACGTGTATGTTGAAAACAGCTCATGTGCATCGCATGTATCTTCGGTGGCACGTTCCGCTCGTTGTTGCAAGTTCACGCATTTGTTTTATAAAATGGGTAATCATTCTTACTGGGAAAGTATTTCGCGATACGTTATTTGGCAGCTTTGGTTTCGCGACACCACTTGCATCGTCCCCCATGGCGTCAGCTGCACCGGTTCTTAGTCGCAATATTCCAATGCAATATAGACATGAGAGTGCCCCCGAGGGGACACATCAATTTGTACTTTGTATTATCAGGTCTTACCGCTTTTTTTAAGTACTGAGCTTCAAAACTAAGGGAATCACGCACTGTGTCCACAGCAAAAGCACGCGTGGTGGCAAAAGCGGAGGAAATGCGGTGTTCTAGCAGACAACACAACCAGACATCCCATGAGTGGCGTCATCACGTAAGTGGCGCCACGGTATGATGACTGATTGATTGATATGTGGGGTTTAACGTCCCAAAACTACCTTATGATTATGAGAGACGCCGTAGTGGAGGGCTTCAGAAATTTCGACCACCTGGGCTTCTTTAACGTGCACCCAACTCTGAGCACAAGGGCCTACAACATTCCCGCCTCCATCGGAAACGCAGCCGCCGCAGCCAGAATTTAATCCCACAACCTGTGGGTCAGCAGCCAAGTACCTTAGCCACTAGACCACCGCAGCGGCGGGGCGCCACGTTATGTCCTCGAGGCCGATACGGAAATTGAGATGACCAAAATTGTAGAGGTAAAATGTCAAACAGACAGATCTCCATGCAGCTTCTCACAGCTTGAAAATTCAAAGCACTCATTTGTTGCTTGGAACAGAGACTTCAGCGCTACAAATCGTAGCTTCCTGGGGTGATGGCGCAAAATAGAATGCACAAAAAAAGTGTACAAAATTCGCGCAAGCTGTGAAAGCGTTAAAAGTTCACTTTCGTTAGGAATGCCTCATGAGCATGAGAAAATATTTTTTTGCGTCACATGTTGGCGCCGCTGGAGAATGCGGGACGCCTTCGGCCAATTTTCGAGTTTTGAGGAGGCATGTAAAGCTTTTGCTTAAAGACGACAATAATTAATGACAAGGAAAACACAGCATGAGTAAGCTATACAGCAGAGTAAATGACAAAGAAACTACATTGCAATAACAGCCGAACTGTAATTGCGCTACGGCGCAGTAATTATGAATCAACGCAAAACAAAACATGAAAACCTTGCAAAAGCTGTATGAAGTATTCTTGATCCTCGTCCACTGCTTAATCTAAAGCTTTCATTCCTTCAAACTGTGTGTTGGTTCAATAATTACGAGTATAATTTAACTTATATTCGTTTAAGCACTGAATGTATTTATAACATAAAATATTAGTTATGCGCTGTCAAGAGTTGCAATCACTGCACTTTAGCGGCACATTAAAATTTGCCAGTTTTTGAAAAAACTCTGTATGGTCCAGAAATATTCATTAAATGTTTCGGGGAAAACAAAAAAGCATGCTTTGAAAGTGGCAACTACCCTCCAGACATAGACCTTCCAGCCATTCCCCTTCGACCCCAGCCCCTAAACTTACTCAAATGTTCTCCGGCATGATACACGTGCTCTCATTCCACCGTGTGTGTGCTCTCTCCCCCTAACCTTACTAGGGCGGAGGAAGTTGTGCTTAGGAGGCTTCGGGCCGGGGTGGCCCTTACACCGGCCGTTATATCGTCATGAAACTGGTCATATTTACGAGTTGGTGATACGTGTCCGTATTACGTATATGTGCAACCCTGTACAGGGTTGCAGCCAGCACGCTCCCATCACCTTGCTCAAGCCAACCTTCGCTACAGCGACACAGCCAGTTACAACCGCTGGATACACGAAAACAGATTCCACAAGACACTACTTCACTTCATACACAACACCGGCCTAACAGCACACATTTAACAAAAATATTATGCCTTAAAGGCAAGTCTTTGTCGCTATAAAAAAACGTATCTTAGAGGGGAAGCAACACGCGTTTGTTACCATCGACGTTCTAGCTTCAAGGCCCCATTCAACGCTAAATTTCACCTAATTGGAGCTTCCACAAATTTCTTTGAAGGTATCAGCACTGTGAAGGTGTAATGAATTTTCACCGGTACATTTATTCACAATTCGCAGTTACAACGCGTGCCATACCATTGAAGCGCCGGGGCCGCTCCGATGGCCCCACGCGGACGAGGGCGCCTCGAGTGGTTGCTCCTGTTTCTATGCCAAACGGTCGTCGAAGCTTCATGACCAGGAAAAGTATTCAAGGACTCTGATTTAACTGCTTCGTCAAAAAATCGTTCACTATCGGTGCTAGTGTGTCGTGCCGCATTACTTCTCTCCATCATTCAAAGACGGCGGCACCACCGCGCTCCGCCAACGGAGAGCACTAAGCGAGAGGTAATATCTGAGAGATACAACGCCCGTTTATGTAGGATCTCCTGTCGGCTCTGGTCAGTGTCACGATGCAGTAATTTGCTTAACCTTTCCAAACCGTTCATACCACCTTTCGCCAACAAAGTCATTGGGAAAGTTATTGGGCACATTTGTAAGGGCTCACATGAGCGTTGGGGGAGCAGCGCAATAAACTCCTGACTCCCATTGTCACGGAAGGAGAGTACACGGGTTAGGCTGTAAGATCATCATAACAAATGAAACCTTTGCTTTTGATTTTCTTGTTATCTGTTCATAAAACTTTTATTGACGTCACACCTGTGAACAAAATGCTGCTAGTGAAGTCTTGCGGGACCACGACATAAAACACTGTCTAGTTAGAAAAAAAAAACAGTGTTCACATAAAACACACTGGAAGATTAGATGTGCATGTAAGATATCATTCGATACATAGTCGGCGCAATGTCGTTGTGGTCAGGATAAAGGGTAGTGCGAGAAAAGGCCACCTTCTAGCTATTTATTACCCACAATGCCGAGTGCCAGGCCTCGGTGGGTGCCCGGAGGTACTGGGAACCGAACCAAGTGGCTCCCGCATTTCAGTCTGATGCTCCAACATCTTGACAACAGCTATGGTGCCTTATATTGATATTCCCGCTTCGCCTCGATCCGCTTTTTCCCCCTCGCTCTTAGCTATCGTCGTTAATCATATTTCACTGCATTCACTATGTGCGCGCTCCCTTTGATCCTCCCCTGTGCCAATGGATATTTCGGTGAATTTCGCCGATAAGAAGCACGCGAAAACAACTAATGCGTGCTTAAGAGAACCGCTACAAAAGGGAGTGGTGCTCTTCAAACTAGCCTTGTTTTCATGTTGACAAGCTTGATAAATAGGTGCATGCGTCTAGGTGCTGTGATTGTTTCCTTATCTTGGCATACGCCATCATATTTTAATGATGATTGATATGTATGGTTTAACGTCCCAAAACCACCGTATGATTATGAAAGACGCCGTAGTGGAGGGCTTTGGAAATTTCGACCACCTGGGGTTCTTTAACGTGCACCCGAATCTGAGCACACAGGCCTACAACATTTCCGCCTCCATCGGAAATGCAGCCGCAGCAGCGGGGATACGAACCCGCGACCTGCGGGTCAGCAGCCGAGTACCTTAGCCACTAGACCACCGCGGCGCGCCCCCCCCCCCCATCATATTTTAGCATATTGGCATAGGATGGTATGACTGTGTGACCAACAACAATAATAAGCTATATATAATGACATCAATAACATCACATTCTTGTCAGGTGCGACATAAAACGCTCCATGATGTATATTGGTCGGTTCATTGGTTCATAATGATTGCTGAGCAGTTAAAAGTATACAGAGGTTTTTTGTTGGTTTTAATGATGAATTGGGTCCAGACTTCACTTAAACGAGATATGACAGGTATAAGACCTACAGTCGAGGGTATTTAGGTGACGCAATTTTGTCACGCACCGAAGCATGCCCGAAAATTAAACAGCACCTGATGCGCGAGTTTTATGTACACTTGCGTCCCCGTGCAGTATAGAGACAGCGTACGAAGAGTAATATGTTTAGTGCGTGTACTGAGAGGTAGGCCTATCTGTTTGTAAACTGTCCGTAACTATTCACGCTCCTACTTTTCCGAGCATGCGCACTCCGTAAACGACGTGCTTAGGAAGTCTAGCATGCGTTGTTTCAAGACTAGCCTGCGGTCCATAACTATATATTTGCTGTCTCGCCGCAGTAAAAGCACCGAGACGTTTATGTAGCATACTGGTAGACCGTCAGCGTTTACAAACACACACACACGCCCACACGCACTAGCACACATTCTCGCACACACACACACACACACACACACACACACACACACACACACACACACACACACACACACACACACACACACACACACACACACACACACACACACACACACACACACACACACACACACAGACACACACACACACACACACACGCACGCACGCACACACACACACACACACACGCACACGCACACACACGCACGTGCGAGGGCTTTTGCGCGAACTATACTCTACAGCAACCCGAAATATGTACACACATCTGACTTGGGATGGCACGCGTTGTATAGAGATCAAATCACCATAAACCCCGACTTTTTTGATGCCTTAAAACTTAGGTATACATGCTCCATGACGTAGCACAACATGTAATTCAAACAGAACAGAAAGATTATAGTTACGCTAAACGTTTTATAACACTGTAACAATTACCGCATCACACACAGCCGCCGATACGCTTTTATATAAGGGTCGCGCATATAGGCTTTCATATAAAGGTCAGTTACGTAAGAAAGTAGTGCTGTTTTATAACCCACCCACTAAGCAAGTAGTACAAAGACAGTATTTACATCTAAAGTAAACTGTTAGCAAAAGGTATAGTAAACGTGTGAAAGGGGCAACAATTGCCACATTTTTTTTTACTTCATTGGATTGTAGCTGTGACAATGGACGCACATATTTTGAAAACTCTACACGTGTGATTTAAACCAACATTGATTGTGGGTATGTACGTGTTGCTTAATTAACATCGCCTGTGCGCGCTGCACCCTTTCAAAATACGACCACTGAGAAGTCTGGTTAGTGCACTGGTAGGCTTAAAGAGGTGTTTTTCAACAAGTGGCTCTGGCAATTTATTCCTTCGTTTTGTCACAAAAAAAATTTGACCTGCTTTTTATTACATGATAAGATGATTTAGCACATAAAAAACGGAAGCACGAAGAATGAGGAACACAACACATTCGCTAACTTTCAACTCAAAGAACCTCTGCTTGAAAGTTAACGCACGTGCTGTGTCCCGCCTTTGTCCTTGAATTATATATGCGAGAACCATTCATACCTATTGTTTTTGCAAGCATATGCATGACCTTTATATGAAAGCCTAACAAAAATTAGTGCCTGTATCTTAATTAGGAACGTGCCAACTCGCCATTTTCATTCGCAGAACAAACGCAGAAACGTCCTATAAATGTACCAGAAATCCTTAGAACGGGAGCACCCGCACTGGGGACTACGATGGCTTACATTGTTAAAGCTATGTAAGAAAACGCCAAGAACGCATGCAATAAAATGTATTTTAGGTGCTGGCTGGCGCTTTTACTGAAAATAGAGGAAAGGTGACTAACGTTAGCGTTTGGGCTAGTCGATTGTTTAATGTCAGGAAAATTTCAACAGCGCGGGAAAAGCTATGAACGGAAGAAAAGAGAGCTCACAACGGCATGTGCTGGCTTTCAACTGATATTTAAATAAAAAACGTATTTGTTCGTATCACGTGCCGAAAACGTGGTGTAGGTGTTCCTAGTTTAACGTGGAAGTAATTGCCTCGGCCAAGCGTCAATAAGCCCCGATATGCGCCTATAGATGTGAACACCGATGAAATGTGCAGAGCGGCAACTCCAAACTTTAGAGCGTGCATTGTGAGAGACGGAGGGGGGAGTTGCTTGCCTTCTGATACTATAATTACGGTAACTTTCACAAGCAAGAACGTGCTCACTAGAGAAATTGTAGAGGCGACCCACAATGCTCGTTTGAGAGAGGCATGCTTCAGCAAGGCCTTGCATTGTCTTGAAAAAAAGAAGTTGTCTTCCCTATATGTAGATGCTCAGTATTATAGTGTTTTCTGGCGTTATTTTTTTTAAGCTCGTCACTTGTTAGCGTTCATGGACGGTTGTTGTCAAATGTTCATTTGCGCAGGGCATTTTTTCCACTAAATACTTGTGTTTTTTTTCCAAATTCAACAATACATGAAATCCAGTGCTTGTCCGCGTCAGCTCTCCTTTCGAGCGTTCGTGTGTTTTTTTTATGCAGTTGAAACTTTCTCGACAAGGAAGGGCGTTGGCACGCATCTAATTAAACAACACGTCATACTCGTAGTTGCACCCTCATATACAAGATTAATTTAAGATGGCCTAAAGATCGATACAAATAAACACACTCACGTCAGACTTCTCTGTGGATTCGCCAGTATACTTACCCCCTGGCTAGTTGCTTGTTGTATCACTAAAGGAAGACAGCGAGGGCTTGCATGTATAATTAGTAAACATGCAGTAGACCTTAAACTCTACAGTACTTTATCGCTTTGAACATTCTGTACTATATAGGTACATGATTCGCCGCCACAAAGCATGAATAAGCTACACTGCGTAGTAGGAAGTACTACAGCATATAGCTGATTACAGAAAGGCTGATTAGGCAACACACCTAAGAACCTTGCTTCCGCGATTATGTGGATAGTTCAAAGCAACCGCTCTGCAAAGTTTCCAGCGTACCTCAAAAATATTGCAAACAAGTTTGTAAAATCTGAAGCCGGAATAAGTACTACGCTAAGACTTTTGCGCGACTGTGACACATGTCGCCCGAAATCACAAATCACAGGTAGACAACTTTATGAAAGCATAGTCATTTCGAGTGACTATGCTATCGCAGATGAAGTAATCGCAGCTGCGCGATTATTCAAAATTTTCGAATAACGTATCGTATAGCGCATATTACAAATGCCTAAAGATTTTTGAATAATCAGCAGTGAAAAAAGATGCTGAATGAAGGAAATTTTTGGATAGTGGGAGGCAGGTCTTTTTTTTTTTTGCTTTCATGAGTGACTCAACCAGATACGTGCAGCCCATGTACTTACGGAACTATTGATGTCGAATTGATCAGAGTACGAAGGCATTTTTGCTTGAAAATCCAGTTACATATCTACTATGTTAGTCAAGACATTCATGTTATTGTCAACTCACGAAAATTCTTTATGATTGTGTACTACCGTTATCTAAAAGTTGCTCATAAAGTGCCACCCTGAATAAAATTGGCACTCCTATATCTGAACCTGCCGTCACGAAATATTTTGAAGGATCTAGTCACTGTTGTATATAAGCTATACCTATAGTGTAATAGTTATGGTAGTTTTAGTCGGTTAGAAGTTGTCGTAATATTCCTTTGTCATGGAGGCAAAAATGCTATAGGCCCGTGTGCTCAGATTCGGGTGCACGTTAAAGGAGCACTGACATGAAACTTCGAGATCGTGATGTGCCCATCATTCGATCACTTCGTATGCCTAGGTCTTTTTGGCCAAATTTTAATGACATCCGTCGCATGGAAGGTATTTTAATTTGATGTGAAATAACGTAGAAAAGCTGAGTAGAAAAAAAAAAACAGGAAATAGACTACCCTGCGACATGGACACTAGTGCTACGTGTTCAGTGTGATGCATACTACAAATACCATCCTGAGTGACGATACGCTAATAACAATGACGTCCACGATCTGAGTGTGCTTGGAGCCGACTCCACAACCATGCTCTCACTAATGGCTCTCCCTGCTCTGTTGAAGCGTGCGTGCTATTCATCGTGTCACAACGACTGATTTGACATGTGCGCCACAGCGTGAGTACTATTATTCAGAGTGACAAAACGTGCCAGAAGGTCGGCGAACCGCTGCGCAGAGAGAACTTGCTCGTCGAGGTTCGGAAAAAGCGGAAATTGTGTGGCGTTTCATGCTTTTTCATGCCACGAACCTCAATGCAGCCAGTGGGTCGACTTTGTACGCGCCGATGGACAGAAGTACTGGACGCCTAAGAAGAACAGCCGGATTTCCTCGCTTTACTTTGCGCCGAGCTGCTACAGGGTAAATCCTGTGTTGGTGAACGAGTTAGGTTTTATTAGCAGTACGAGGCCCCTTCTCGAAGCCGGGGCTAAAGGGAGAGGGTAAGAACGAGTTGGCGCTACTTAACCTAGCCGGCGGATAATGCATGGAGGGGCTTTAGTCAACATCATCAGAGACACAGCTGGACTAACTGCAAGTGCGCTCCTACCAGACGAAATGCCAGTGTGCATGAGGCCACCATTTTTTTTCTGAAAGCAGCATTAGCTGTGCAGTGGCCTCGACGTGGTTGCGAGGTAGCGCTGACAGCACTACAATTTGGCGGGCTTTCGACCCGTTAGAAACCACGTTTGATAGCGCATATATTAGTCAATATTACAGATATGTATTTGTACCTTAGATGCATTTCAGGTCGCGAATCGCTACTAGAGGGTCGATAGCTACCGGTTTACGCAGAAATCTTGACATGAGTAAATATGATGTCCGTGCTCCTCTAAGAACCTCAGGTGGTCGAAATTTTCGGAGTGCTCCACTATGGCGTCTCTCATATTCATATGGTGGTTTCGGGACGTAAAACCCCACATATCATCATCATTATCATTATTCCTTTGTCAAAACTTGCTAATATTTGTTTAAGTAAATGGGTGTAGAGCTGTTGGGCTGTTTTGGTTATTGTTAACGTACCAGTTCAGCGCTACTTCGAAAACGGTTGCCTTGCTATTCGATATAGGTGTTGTGAATGTGTTCAATTTCTATTCGTGTTCCATTTGGTGACATCGCTATATGAATCAAATTCGAAATTTTGTTTTGAAATTCCCTATTCGCAAGCCCATTGAAGAAGTTTTACGGTATTACAAAGGCGAAAATTCGGTCCCAGCGTTGTGCCCGGGTATAGTGTGTATAGTTCGATTATGTGGCAGTACGATAAACGAACCAGCGGAGCGCCTGTCCTCTATCCACTCTTGTGCTCGTCAGTTTTAGCGCTTCGTTTTAAGTGTTCTGAATGCGTATGTTCGCGACAATATTAAGTTGGGAGCCTCAAAGTGGGGTTCTATGAATGTCACAAATCACTGAAATTTTCAGGCGCTCCCCCATTGGTCGAGGTGTGAGGAGCAAATTTTTTCATGGCTGTCTATGAGGCATTGCTGCCGTCTATGCGTTCACCCATCTAAAACAAAAAGGCACCTGCCGGTAGAATGCACCTCAGATGGGAATGCGTATGCACCACAAAATAATTTTGGCTGCTGTGGCTTTCGACGCTGAACCAGCGAAGAGCGCTGTCATTGGTTTCGTGAGTCTCGTGTTGGCTGTGAGCAGACAGCGTCACGCTCAGCGAATAGAGTCAGCTGTAACACCGAGCACCCTCTTCGACTATTAAAGCTGTTGAGACTATCCGCAGCACCATGCTACTTCGACTTCTCTGCGAGGACCACAAACTGACATGATTCGTCCTTTAACTTTTGATTGTAATATTTGCTGACGTTTATTGGTGTAACGATCTTTCAATGCCCTACTATATAGATTATGCAGCATCCCACAAGCTCGGAAGTGGGAGCACAGTGTTTCTAAATTTTTGTCGTGTTTATTTTAGCGCGAATTTTGTCGAAATATTTCATTAGCATACCGCATTATCTATATTTATATAGGTAGTTGTTCACTTATCGCATAGCTTGTTTTGTTGTTATCCTTTTTATTGCACATATTCTTTATTGCTTTACGTTAGCTAATTATATATGTGTCAGGTCAATGTTTCCGTTCCAAATAGACGCTTGCTTGTTCCTTTCACTAAGTATTCGTGTCCGCTCAATCAGTCCTTCAGTCATCCTGATTATCACTACGCGTGCGTTGCCGGTCGGGTCAACCAACCAACCAAAATTCATAATGCGCACTTGGAAGCTTGTAAGACGTCGCAGGCCTAAATGCCTGACCACTAGCACGCGTTGCAGTGCGTTAGCACATAGCTTGCAGACTCTCTCTCTGCTAAAATAGTGGGCACGCAGCTTCATAAAGCCCCTCACCCTCTCATTTCACAGAGAGGAGTCGCAGCGACGAGTCTGCATGCCACGCGCTGATTTGCTTCAGCGCGTAAGTGTGGCTAGACTTTAAGCGTAAACGGGAAGCCTGCGAGTCCGCCGAGACATCGTTCCAGGATCAGCGGGGCCTCACCGAAGAGTGTGACATATCTGGCATCTGCAACAGGGCTGGTCCATACCGCGAAGTGGTGTCTGGAGAATAGACGTATACCTCTCAGATCGCATAGAGTAGTGTCCTGTTACATCTTTATTATTCGACAGCTGTTTAGAGCTATGGATGACACAGTGTTCGATAAACTTACTGAACAAGATAAAGCCTTTGCTTGTGAAGACCTAGTCGAAATAGAATGAAACAGGTCAAAAGAGGAGGCAGAAGGAATATGATAATGACAACATGCGGATTTTTAGATATAAAAGTAACAGGAAAAAAACAAAGTGAGAGTAAGAATGCGAGGATACGAGTGTTTAAAATTAGAACTGTAGCTCACTCTCTGAATGCCCAGCATATGAAAACCCTGGCCCGAACAAGTTTTTACAGTAGTACTATGATTATGTTCAATGATGAGACACAAATGCTGAAAGCAGGCGGCCTGGGTTCAAAACATTAGATGAATGCACAAAATATGCAAATAGCCCATATGCGCCCAACCATCGGCCGCCGAACAAAAGACCAGTGCATGCCATGAGAACAGCCAGTTCATCAAAGAACTAAATGTATTGACTGCCGAAAGTGCCATAGAGTAAACAGAGTCCCATAGTAATACAAACCAGGGGCTGGGCCAGCAGAGTTCTGTTGAAACCGAAATGCCATCTGTAATTGAGTTGGCACACCTTTCATGTTTCTTCGTCGCCAAGGCAGCTAAAGTTCGCGGTACTACGGGCCCAACAGGCGAGAACACCCAAACGGACAGTGCGCGTATATAGTCACGGGCTGAAGCCCACTGCGAACTGCCAAAAGCAGTTGCAATTAGATCTTCCAAGTTTGAGCGGCACAGAAACATTCGTATTGTTTGGTAGTAGGCTAAGCTGTCCGCAAGCCCGGGCATGAATGATTAAATTATACCGGCTCGGTGAGCAGCGGACCGACCAGACTAGTTCTGCTAATCTCAAAAGGAGATGCCTAAAAAAAGATTTACTAAAAGAGAGCACAAGAAATGTTCCAAAAGAAAAACGTTACCGTAAAGACAAAAGCAGAAAGGGGTGTAATTAAACCCACGCCAACGAAAGAGCCCCAATTTCAAACAACGCAGCGAAAGGCGCGTTTAGTTTTGGTGAATTTGCTGGTAAAGCGCTTCCTCATGCGCCTGGCTGCCCGAAAGGTAGATGAGGTGCGGCGTGGATTTGTTGCTGGAGCACCATTGAAAGGCACCATGCCGAGACAATCCTTGTCTCTCCTTTCTATTCAAAGCCCAGAATGCATGGAGAAGGAGCGGGGTTGTGGCAGAGCGGCGTGGCGTCACAGTGCGGTCCATTTTTATAGAACGAGGTGTCTACGAAGGCGGGTCAACAAGGTGCAAGTGGCTAGAAACAGCTCCAGTTGTAGTTACCTGTGCAGTATGTTTCCATCTTTATGATGTCTTGAAACGTCTACGAAAGAGCGATCACATCGAGCGTGCATCAAATTTATGAGGCTGTCTTAATGTAAATAAAACCAAAGAAGCAAATCGCATTTATAGACATTGTTCATGTGCTCGGCTTGCTCAATTTGCGGCCGAATATATGTTTGGCAACCACTAGCGCATTTACATTCACCGACTTAGTAACAACTTTTAAATGTGATGCATTTTTTTGCGTCATAGAGAAATATTTAGCGTATCTATCTATCTATCTATCTATCTATCTATCTATCTATCTATCTATCTATCTATCTATCTATCTATCTATCTATCTATCTATCTGTCTGTCTATCTGTCTATCTGTCTGTCTATCTGTCTGTCTGTCTGTCTGTCTGTCTGTCCGTCCGTCCGTCCGTCCGTCCGTCCGTCCGTCTATCTATCTATCTATCTATCTATCTATCTATCTATCTATCTATCTATCTATCTATCTATCTATCTATCTATCTATCTATCTATCTATCTATCTGTATGTCTGTCTGTCTGTCTGTCTGTCTGTCTGTCTGTCTGTCTGTCCGTCCGTCCGTCCGTCCGTCCGTCCGTCCGTCTATCTATCTATCTATCTATCTATCTATCTATCTATCTATCTATCTATCTATCTATCTATCTATCTATCTATCTATCTATCTATTTATCTATCTATTTATCTATCTATCTATCTATCTATCTATCTATCTATCTATTTATCTATCTATCTATCTATCTATCTATCTGTCTGTCTGTCTGTCTGTCTGTCTGTCTGTCTGTCCGTCCGTCCGTCCGTCCGTCTGTTCGTTCGTTCGTTCGTTCGTCCGTTCGTTCGTTTGTTCTTCCGTTCGAAAGGACTAAATTATTATGACTATCTGGTGATGACATGAATAATGTAAAGATCCCGTCACGTACGATGTCAAAACCTTTCCTCCAGACTAGTGATCCTCATACCTTTGTACCACGGGCCGTGATATGCGCCACAGATGTTTGAAGTTTATATGTGCTGAGGAATGACGAGAACATAAATAGTACCATTAAAAGTAACAGTAGTTTTGTGAGGGCGTTTGGAAATACTGACATTGGTGGCGTTGACCAGAAGAATGCAAAAAATTAATATTATTGTTCCCGAAAGATTCGAACCAAAGTATCCTGCGTGGAAATCAAGTAATGTACCAGAAGGCAACGCTAGGTCTTGGAACTGTTTTGGGAAAAAGACGCCGTGCAGGCGTAACTTTGGTAAAACGTCGATTTTGGTTGTAGTGTTCCCATTTATTTTGTAAATACGACATATGTACTCCGACGACATTGATGTCACGTAAGTTTAGTGTCAAGTGCATACTTGAGTGCAATCTAGTGAAGTTTCTCTACGTAGCCCTATGCACGGGTACTATCATCGCAAGCACTAACTCTACAATTTAGCCTACCACTTCTGTTCTTGGTAATACCCATGTTGCTCTGCTCGTCGTAACGCAACCTCAAAGAACTGGTTATATAATACGTATGTGACGGTTGAACATGCATGCCTGTGCGTACAACATTTGTAGGTATGTTTACCGTCGTTTTGTGGCGTTTCGCTTAACAAAAATTACACCAGAGTCGCCTTTTCTCCACATGCTTCGCATGACATTGATACGCTTCGTACGTGGAATTTGCCGTTTTTTTTCTAGCCATTTTCAAGAAATGTTGGGGCTCTGTGGTGAAAAAAAGCATGCTTGCCGCTCAGACGGCCTGTGTTCGAAGTTCAAGCCTCACTTGGACTTGGAATTTGATACTTTTTATTTTACTTTATTGTTGTTGGCTTTTAGGTCAAAGACAAGGTAATTTATTGTGCAAAAGCAACAACGCCAACGCTGACAGGGATAGCGACTATGACACCTGAATGTAAACGACAATTGCGTTGACAAAAATTCACCCAAGATCATGCCTAATGCAAATTCTGAGTGCAGTTTCGCAGGCAGGAAGGATCACCTGTCTTTGGAATTTTAGCTATCAACACGAGATTGTCTAGTCCACGCCATAAATGATGTTTTGACACTATGACATCATCGACTACAGAATCACTAGTCCTTATGCAGATGAGCAGGTAACTGCGTTGCGGTACAGATCTGTAAGGTAATTGATTTCTATGTGAGGTCTAACGTCCCGCAACCACCATGTGATTATAAGGCACGCCTTGGTGGAAGGCTCCGGAAATCTTGACCACCTGGGGTTCTTTAAAGTGCACCCAAACCTGTGCACACGGGCCTACAGCATTTTCGCCTCCGTCGAAAATTTAGCCGCCGCAGGCGGGATTCGATCCCGCGACCTGAGAGTCAGCAGGCGAGTACCTTAGCAACTAGACAACCACGGCGGGGCAATCTGTAAGGTAGTATGCGCACTTGGTTGATGCTGCATGTGGCTGATGACGATGAAGAAATATGGTTGAGCATCTTGCAGTGATTCGAAAACAATAAACCACACACTTGTTGCACAATTGACATTTTATGAAGACTGGTTAGTTTTATTCTTTTGCCATATAATACCAGTTGAGGCTATTTCTCGATCGGAATGATGCCTCCATACAGTCTTTTGGTAAAGTAATATCAAACAACATCGTAGCTAAAAAAACAGTGATGAATCGTCTCTAGTTTGAAGCACAATCTACATTCACGTCACAGTGAACGAATGATCCTTCAGTCCTTTGCCATGTCTTTCCAACAAGAGTGTTTGGGCGCTCCTTAAAAAAGAATCTCTTTATTTCGGAAGAAACAAATGTTAATTTTTTTCAACTCGAGGCAATACAGCAGACAATAGTGCACTTCAAAACAAATAGCTTGAGAAAGTAGATTGGGAAAGCAAACATCAAGAGCATTCTTCAACTAGTGATGTACTATTGTTTTGGGATAGACTGCAGCGTTTCATTTGCGTTTCTGTTTGTGATCTGTTTGATTTGTATTTAAGTGTACCCAAATTCTAATTTTCGGAATACCAAACTGAAGCAATTGTTTCTTTCCCTGGAACGAAAAAAAAACATGATTTTAGCTCCACGGTCGAATACTCGACTGCCACGCAGAGAGCCCGAGTTGAAATGCTAATCGATCGGGTGTATTTGTTTCTCTCATTTTATTTTTTCAAGTCACCACGGCAGTCGCATTTCAATGGATGTGAAATGGGAGCGGCCCGTGTACGGTGCACGTCGAAGAATGCCAGGGTGATTCCACGTAAGATCGAACAAAGCATGGCTGGTCGACCTCTTAAATTTCTTATAAAATTTTATATATTCTTGCCTGATCACTGGAAAGAAAAGATCTGCCACTAGTTTTGCTAAAAAAAATTTGTCTATGCACAGTAAATCAATAATGATGGAGAGGTGGAGTGCCACGCTTACCTGCTCTGCTGCTTTTTTTTTTTCAAATTTTGCGATGAATGACACAAAATATAGAAAAGCTACATGCCTCAAACTTGTTCGGTTACATATTGGTGTACTGGCGCTTACGTTGAAATATATTTTGATTGTCCGCGTAATGTATATATATATATATATATATATATATATATATATATATTATTTTCAAATTTCACTTGAAAAACGTCTTTTTGCCTAGTTCGCAGGCTTTTATTTCAAAAGCCACCTGTGGCAGAGCAATGAAAATGCTCTGCCACAAGGAAGGCCCGTCCAACAAGGCCTTTGCGCTATACTGAGCACGATGTTTGGGTCTGAAGATTGTATAAAATTTGGGATCACCTACAGTTTTTCAAATTTGGCATGATATTGTATTGAGTAATTATGTCTCGCCACTACAAATTAGCAGTTATAAACACGGTAATGAATGATAGAAGATAGTGTTGCGCGCATAGGGTTCATTTAGGTACTGCGGCATGAAAGTCCATTGTGATCATCATCAACATGACCGCAAAGGCTTGACTACGCCTGCATTCTATACCTGGCAGGCAGGAAGTCCGGTCTACCATTGCGTATCCTTGCGCAAGGGCACTTCTTGACGGGCCGTAACTGCAAGCTAAGTCATAAAAGGCAACATGTTTTTATTGGTTGTGAAAGCTGATATACAGTAGTATTAGTTAGTAAAGTATAAAAATTATCAAAAATTGTTTTTTATTTAATCGTCGTCAAAAGTTTCTCTTGTATGCTCTTTTGTTGAAATTAGCACAATTATATCTTTTTATGAAAAAGTGCCAATAATATAAGCTTTGGCAGTTATTTTGGAAGTTTTATGAATAAGCATGTGAAATTTTCACCGCTCTGCCACTGGCGCTTTGTTAACTAAAGGTCTGTAAACTATGCAAAAAAAGACGTTTTTCAGGTCCAATTTGACTATATTTCAAAAAATATACAATCTACGCAGGAAGTCGAAATATAATTCACCGTAACCATAAGCACACTTATATATAGCAAAATAAATTTGAGCTACGTAGCTTTGATATATCTTGTATTATTCAATGCCAAAAAAAAGGGTGGCTGAGCAGGTAAGCATGGCACTCCACCTCTCCATAATTATTGATTTACTGTGCTTCGAAAAAAATTTTACAGCAGAACCTATAGCGGATCTGTCCTTTCCACGGATCAGGCCCAATATTTAAATTCTAAAAGAAATTTTAGAGGTCGACCAGCCATGTTTTCTTCGATCGTACGTGTAACCACCGACCATATGGTCAAATTTCCCGAGCCCGTCACTACGGCGTGCCTTATATCCATATCGTGATTTTGGGACTTAAAACCTCACATATATTTTTTATCATTAACTCACGTCGATGTGCTACGCTACCCACTGCGACTCTACTTAACGGGCGAATGGCTGCCGAAAAGGTGCGCTCCGTAATCTTCGGTTCGAGTGAGAATCGAACCTAGACAGTGTGCGCAGCAATTATGCATTACAAGCTATTGCTTGAAATCTGCCAGAGACGATACAAAAATGACCAAACCCCATTGCCACAACTGAAATGCAAAGCTGGCTGTGGCACCCTTGGTAGAAAAGACGGCCTTAGGTCACTCGTACTTGGATCGCGTGGCGGGTAATCTCGGCGTGGCAGATGCGCTGCCTATCTCCACCGCTCTAAGTGGGCGCAAAGTGTGACGCGACATCGCTGACAGGCTGACCACCAAAAGGTAGTGGCACTTCCTCCGACACTTCAATGCATCGCAAACGAAACCTACTACCCAGCCCCGCGTCTACCGGCTTATACAGGCACACATGAACAACACCAATGATCTCCTGGATATACTTCGTGAAACCTACGCATCACCCGGCAGACCACCTCTTTTTGCATTATACGTAAGACAACCGAATACCGAACTCGAAACCGATATAAACGAGGTAGAGGTCACAGCCCCCCTTTTGACTCTCCGCATAAAATACTCACCTGGTTCCGACTTGCTCACCAACATAACACTGCGAAATCGGATCTACAAATCAATAACTCGCTTCACGTTTTCAACCAGTGTTTGAAGGAAGGCGCGCTTCCAGTCCTGGCACCACGCAAAAGTAATTTCCTTACCGAAGCCCAACAAACCACTAACAATCAAGAACCTTCGCCCAATCTCGCTAACTTCATGTTTGGGTAAGCTTTTCGAACATTTGTGTTGGGGAGGCTCACACAGCATATGACAGACCAAGATTTCTCCTCTCACACAATGGTTGGCTTTCGCTCCCATTTGTTCCGGTTCGATGCTACGCTACAAATCATCCAAGACATTTTTGATTCGCTCATTCTGGGCCAAACTAAGGCAGTCGTAGCTCTGGACTTATGCAAAGTCTTTGATTACGTTGAGCATCATGCCATCGTAACAGCTCTTTCCCCCCTGAACGTGCGTTCAGCGTACAACAAACCTTTCTCATGGCACGCATGACCAAACTTCAGTTCGGCCCCCTCACTTTCCGAACCAATCACAATATGGAAACTCAAGAAAGTTATAGGAGAGATGTCGCACCTCATCCGCCAGATTTCAGGGCGCCAAATGGGCATGAAGAAGAGTCACCTATCTCGCCTGATTCATGCATTCATACTGAGCCACGTGCCCTACTCCCCGTCCTACCTCCAACTCTCTCGCCGAGACACAGACGTCAGTGTCGCCGAGACACTGACGAGACACTGGGGGCATACAAAATAGCCCTTCACCTTCTCACATGTACACCTGCCTATCGAGTTCGCAAGCTAGGTCTTCACAGCACGATCAGGGAACTAATAGATCCGCAACGCCACGAATCATACCTTCACCTCAAACAAAGCGACACCGGTCGACATATTATGGTTTTTCTTGGAATCTTCATACTTGCTGATGATCCTAAAGTACTTCCCCTAGCAAGACCTCTGCTTTGCGAACTGCTCGTTCACGACTTTCCCATAACATTCACCCCACTCACCAGAGTAAACACCACAGAGCTTGCGTTAGAACTCTACAGGGATGTTACGGCTCTGAATAGGACATTGAATATGCTCAAACGCATCCTGCATGATTGTTAAAATTGTCGCTGTCATGATCAATCACACAATATCCATAATAAGTACACACAGACTTTTTCCTGACACTTGCTCGAACCTGCAGAGGAAGCTGTCATTGGCTTTGCAATTGTGAACACTGAAGCACGGTATGTTGTATCTGATTGCCGAATGGATATCCTAATTCGCACAAAGCCAAATTGACGTCCTGGTTTTCGAATATTGGTCTCGCCCAGAGCACCTAAACCCCGTAATGTTGAGTTAATTTCGGAGCTTGCAAACTTGGGAATACTGCATACGACGCCGCCAACTTCTTAGGCCTAGTTTCTTTTAACCAGGCACTGGCGGCCCCGGATGCCGGGCTCACGAATGAGCACGGACACACTTTCGAAGAGCTTACTCAGGCCTATAGAGGCCAATGCGTCAGCTCTATTCTCCACCACACAAGTCACTCAGCCACCGAAAGACCACTCTGTGGCACCAGATACAGACTCACACTCTTCTTTCTCTTCTTTTACAGCACTATCATCCCCCTTTTCTCCTCGCAGCCTATACTCTCTGGCATTAAAACCATGCCTCTGATGTTCTCATTTTCCAACTGCCCGGTGGATTCTACCCTAGGGGCCTCTAACGTCTGAAAACCTGGGAGAAGTGGGAGACCCTACTGTGGTCAGAGGACCGGGTTGAGCAGATTATCGCTGCTGACTCGCCTGCCAGCGTCAAGGACCACCACCAAATGAACGCTTTAGCGAAGCACGGTAGTGTGGAGGCTCAAGACCCTGCGTGCTTCAAACTCCTCTGGTTGAGTAAAGTTTTCTCCTCTCCTCCTACGTCGGTGGGCGCGACTGATAAGAAAAATCGCGTGATAAACAACAGCGTGGAGCATTTTTTGCAGACATTTGATATTCTAACGCGAGCTTTAAGAACTTCGCTCTTAAAACAAAATATAAATAGCATGTGTCGTAAGGAGTCACCTTAAAGCATGTAATGGGGCGTGTGTAACGTTGTGGTTTTTCTTGTTCGCATAACGTGCATGTTTGCTTTGGGAGGTCCGAGGAGCCACCTCAGGACACTTCCTGAAGGATGAGTTCGTTTGACGCAAACATTTAATAGCAATAGCTTGAGAGAACTTAACTCAAATATAACAAATCTCATCTCTCGAATACAGTTCCCAAGGAATAAAGAAGCTCGATATTAGTCCCTTGACAAGAACTCGCAAGCATGCAGTTCCTATTCACTGAGTGTGTCGCGGAACGTCAAAGGAGTGGCAGCTCACCCACGTCGTTGCGTAGGCGCATGGGCGCGAATCACGGGGTTGATGTCGCCGTAGTTGGCGTCGGCGCTCGGCAGCTACACGAACCGTAAGAGCAGCGGCCTTCCTAGGCTGCTAGACTGCTGGTGGACGCTGCACAAACTGACACTGAGCAAGCTGACGCCGCACAAGCTGATGCTGCACTTTACGCACTGGCCTCAAGGTAGAGTCGCGACCGGACATCCTCGCCTGAGCTCGAGCCTGAAGATTGATAGCTCAGACCTGTCCATTGGCACGGGAACGTCACCGCAGCCTGATAGTCCTGAAGCCCCTCAGGTCACAGGATGATGGAAGTAGCAGCCTTGGCTCGTGTCCGAAACCCGACCACCCTGATTCGTGGCTTGTCTTCCTCTGGCCACCACTGAGACTCTTATTTTTCTTCCCTGTCTCCCACGTGCTTCGAATAAAGCTGCGTCTGCGTCGGATTGGCGCTTCAGTCATTTCTTGTTATTCATTAACCTCCGTGTCAGCTTCTTCCTTGCCGACTTCGAACTTGGTTCATGGCGCGCACCTCAAACCCCACTCGCCCCGTTTCAAGTTCCGCGCACTCCACCCGCTTCAAATTCCGCGCACACATTCACAACAGTCCAACAGGCTGATCGCTTTAGTGCGGCATTGCTTGGAGAACAACAGTAGTTGTATCCTACAAGTGTTAGTAGTCTGGAACACTCCACTGCGCTGTTTAGTCACGTCATCACCCCGTCTAGGCACAGATGTCTTTGCGACATTAAAGATTGTAACCCTAACGACTTCACCCCGCCGCGCTGGTCTAGTGGCTAAGGTATTCAGCTGCTGACCCACAGGTCGCGTTTCTCACACGAAGCCACAATTTCCTCGTCTTTTACACCCATGCGTCTAGCCAACTCTTCGAGGCCTGTTCTACTCATGTTCCTGTTCTAGTGTGAAGAAGTAAGTGGTAAAATGGGCTCGGCAGGTCACCGGATGCCAATTGTCATGAGGCTATTTATTGGGCAAGCTCTCGTGTAGGTTCGAGTAAAGCAAAAACCACCGATGACGTAACCATCATTGAGAATGGAGCCGACGAGACCATTCGCTTCCACCAAACCCTTAACACTCATTATATTTCAGAAACCCCTAAAATACAAATTACAGACAATGAACACACCATGCATAGCTAGAAAGAGGTTAGGAAGAAAAAAATGGCTAAAGACGTGAACAGTGCTTGGAAATAAGTGTTCAACAAGTGTTCAAAATAACCCTTGCCACAACATAGCGGGACGCGGTGCTTGCAGCGGAGGCTCTACTACCAAGGCATGGACGCACTCACGCAAACGGTGACAGTGGTGACGCGGTTGAGACGCTGACGTCATACACTGGCAGAGAAGGAAGCGTCGGGCTGGTTGAGGTCAGTCACCTTTCGGTGTTCGGCAGCCGCAGCTCACACACGAAGCCGGAGACGTTTCTTGGCCAACGCCAGAAGATCAGAATAAGCCTGGCCCGTGCCAGGTGACTAGACGGAGCTGTGTGTCGAGGTGGGAGCCTGCAGCGATCTTGATGCATAGCTCTGCTGACCGCCATCCCCGCACCCTGGCCACCTTCTTCACTCGGTCCCGACTCAGCCACGTCTGCCTGGCTTCGCTGGTCTTCGCCCGTGGCTGTCTTAAATCTCCATGGAGGCTCCTTATTGGCTTCAAATATTCATGCCCACACGTGCCGTAACCAAGCGGCATCTTTGTCGTCCCCTTTGGTTCAGGCTAATACCGTCGCGCACTTTACAAACGAGCCCAATCGCACCACAGCGTGGTAGAACCGCAGATTCACGCAAACTTGGCGTATGTGTAGCTAGCGAAACAACCGCCAGCGCATCATGAGCGTAGCATGTAGTCTTGTTATATGACACGCATTATGATTTCCACGTGAAGGCCTGTCACTTATGTTCGCCATGCACTCATGTCATACCAGTTTTGTGATATGTCATGTGAAGGAAACCGGCGCAGGAGCTGCAATACGTACCATGACATGTAAGCCAGGACATTCATGACATAAAAGTCATGTATAATATGTTATGACTGGTCAATTATGCTCGTCATACAGTCATTTTATGCATACCATATTTGGTATAGATCCCATTATCTAAACGGACACGAGAGCGTAAAGTAGGAGAAGCACTTATCGAGTCTTTTCAAGCTCGTGTATTTGTACTATAGCTGCCCCATTCAATTCATTAGAAGATAAAAGTCGTAGGTGGATAGATAGATAGATAGATAGATAGATAGATAGACGGATAGATAGATAGATAGATAGATAGATAGATAGATAGATAGATAGATAGATAGATACGGTCAAACTCACTGAAGTTCGCTAAGAAAGGCTTTGCATTGAAATGAAAGCCCATAATTCAGGGAGAACTTCCCTATCCAGGGTTCCTGGAACGTCAGTTTATGATCTAGTGATGTTACGATATTTTCTTAATGCATGCATGAGGTGCCAATACACTGTTTGCATATAGATAATATTTATTCATTCGGACTTTCCGTTTAAGGTGTTCATTATAAAGATTATCTACATGTCGACTAACTACAGAACCACCTCACCATAGGTCGCCGGCGTGTCGAAAATCTGTCGCCACCAAGCTTTTACAGTGAAAGTTGTTATGAGATCAAAAAAGGGTCGCGTGCGGTGCCGTAGCTGTCCGCTACCGCTGCTGGTGTCTATAGCGATTATCGCACAAAATAAATAAAAGGCGTATCCCACGTACAGTGGGAATCGTTGACTTGCGAAGCACGAATGAGGAATAATAATATGTCTTTTAAATTACCACAGTACGAGGCGGGCGCAGGTTATGCCATACGAGACTTCCTTGTCATGATTATGATGTTTGAACGTGTCATTTACCTTCATCGTCTATTCGCAGTCTCGTAAAAAAACTGATACATGTGAACCTAATTAAACGACCGCGGAAACGCTATGAGCGTAGCATATGCAGTTATGTTTTACATTACGTGCTTATCATGATTATGAAGTTCGAACCTGTCATTCACATTCTTCGTCTATTCACGTAACGTGATATCGGATTTGCTATTTATGAAGCTAACGACATGTCGCCGAGCACATCATGAGCGTGGTATGTTGCCATGTTCTTACATCACACGCATGTACTAATTACGATCTTTGCACCAGTCATATACCTTCGTCATTTGTTGACGTAACGTAACGCTAAAATTGGAATATGTGATGCTATCAAAACAACCTTGAGTGCACGATGAGCGTAGCGTGTAGTCATGTTGTACATGACACGCATGTCATGATAATCATGTTTGGAGGTGTCATTCACCTTCGTCATCCGTTCGCATCACGTAATACCCAAATTGGCTTATGTGAAGCTTGTGAAATCGCGGCGAGCACATCATGAGCATGGCATGCAGTCATGTTGCTACATGACACGAATCTCGTGATTATCATGTTTGCATCAGTCACATACTTTCGTGATCCATTCACGCCCCGTGATAGCAAATTCGAATATGTGAAGCTAGCGAATTGGGCGTGAGCGCATCATGAGTGTGGCATGTAGTCATGTCGTTACATGTCATACAAGCCCAGATTACCATGTTTGTATATGACATTTGCCTTCGTCATCCGCTCGCTTCACGTAATACCAAATTTGGTTTATGTGAAGCTAGCGAAATGGCCGCGAGCGCATCATGAGCATGGCATGTATTCCTGTTACATTACACACATCTCAGGAATATCATGTTTGCAGCAGTCACTTTATCATCCATTGACGTCGCATAATGCCGAATTCGGTATATGTGAAGCTAGCAAAACGACCACGAGCGCAATGAGTGTGGCATGTAGTCATGTTGCTACATGACACGCGTGTCATAACTTTCATGTTAGTGTTTGTCGCTTGTGTTTGTCATGCAGTCATGCCATACTACACCAGTTTGACAACATGTCACGTGAACGAAACCACCGCAAGAGCAGCAAGATTATGAATTGTAAATTATGGCATTCATGACATACATATCGTGATTTTCATGTTATGACTTGTGAATTATGCTCGTCATACAGTCATGTGATGACATACCAATTTTGGTATTGATACAATTATCGAAACGGCGAGGAGAGATAGAAGTGGTAGGTGGCTTGATAGATAGATAGATAGATAGATAGATAGATAGATAGATAGATAGATAGATAGATAGATAGATAGATAGATAGATAGATAGATAGATAGATAGATAGATAGATAGATAGACAGACTCAAAGTCGCCGAAGTTCACTATGAAAAGCTTTGCGTATAAAAACCTAGTAAATAAAACACCAAGAACAGGGCGGGATTAAATCCCGGGTCTCCTGCGTTCTAGCCCAGTATTCTGCCACAGAGCCTTGGCGGTGCTTGAAAGTCCATTGTAAACTTGCCTTAGGCAGGCTCATGTCGGGAAAAGAATCGCGTAAGTATGAGTAGTAGAGCGTTTTAGGACAGCACATTCAAGTATACACGGAGTTGTTCCACTAGGCGAAGCGAGGCGAGGCAGCTTCTTCACATTTCTCATGTGAAGCAGCTGTTTGACTCACGTGTGCAACGCCGTATGTACGTGTGCCCGCACGAACGCGCCGCAACGCATTCTCCTCGCCAAAGGTGTTGGACCTGTGCCAAATAAGCCAGGCCGTAGCTGCACGTTGACGTCACGCTTTTCTCATAGGTGCATGCTGACGCCACTCTATCCCTGGCCCGCAGCATGGCCGCCGCAGCGCCCACAGCTGCCAGCATTTCCACCCACTCGCAACACACTTCTCTCTCGCTTCAGCTTTTCCAGCGTCCGCACCGAGCTGAAAGGTGCACTATTTAGGCTCGTTTATCATCGAGAAAACTTACACGAAACCCAACCCGCCTCCCGTGTCTTTTCGTTTCAAACAAATGATTACTCGAGTAAACGCGACAGCGAGTTTTGCTTCAAATCGTTTTTCCAGCACTCGCGTCGATGGCCGGTTTGACCGTGTCAATGCCGTGCGCACGGCTGCTGCTTGGCATCCCAGCAGGGTTCGCTTCGGGGTGACGATCCATAACTTTATCTCGGTACATCCCCAAGAGAACACTGGAAGTTACGCGCTGATGGGTGGATTGAAATGCTAGTGCAAAGCGAGATTGCACCACCCACAACTTATTTAAAAGCGGGTCATGGCCTTCCAAACTTTTTTTATTTTTTTATTTTTCGTGGAGGTATGGCCCGCTATTTTTTATTTAGATGACTGCGGCGCCTTCCCGTGGTCAACGAGACCGGGCAATGGCACGCCATTGATGAAATCAGCCAACATTTGTCGGACAGCTTGCTGCGTATATATCGGGCAATGACACTGCGATGAAGTGAGCATGCGATTGTGGATGCGGCTTAAGCAAAATTTCGTACTTTTTGGCTACGTGTACTCGAATAATAATTGACCGCACAAGCTCACAGAAAGCTTGACCATACAGATCTGCAAAGTTTTCTACGTTTTTTAAGCGCTGCAGCACCGCATCAGGTTTTCCACAGTCAAACTTCGAGAAATGGAAAATGACGACAATGGTGTACAGTAATCCCTCTTTCTACTGTTGCCTCCATCAAGTCTCTCAGATTCCTTTCTGTTGTATACATTCCTAGGAGGTCGTATACAAATCACAATCATATGCTGCTAAATAAAAGATACGTTGCTTTTAGCCACGCAATCAAAGTCCCAGGCTGCAGCCAGGATCTATTTTTTAAGGATGAAAGGGCTTCTCGAAACACACAGGCACACGTTCATGTGTTGGTGTGTACGCGCCAAAATGGGGGGGAAGGGGGCTTAAGTCAAAGTGCTTTGCTCTGGGATTGCCGCGTGGTCGCGCGATGTGTGAAGCTTAAGAATGATCAACCGAGAGGATCTTTGAGACTCAGATCAAGAAGGGCTTTCGACGCCGGGAAATAGATGTGCAATATACTTGTGTCTAAGCCATGGCTTAAGCAGCACCGGCGGCAGCCTCTAGGGCATTTCGGTAACACTTCACTTGTATAACGATGTGGACTGCTCTTACATCGTTGCGGTATGTCGGGCTTTCTTATAGATGAGGTCTCAATATGAGGGCGAGAGAGAGAGAGAGAGAGAGATAAAGATGCAAGGAAAGGCAGGGAGGTTAACCAGACACGCATTCGTTAGGCTACCCTGCACTGAGGAAGGGATGAAGGGGGGAAAAGAGGTTGCAGAGAGATAAGAAAAGTACACACAATCCGAGCACACTCGGGGGAGCACACACAGTCTACAGGCGGTCGCTCATGTTTGTTGTCTTCAAGTAATGTTGGAGTGCTTTAGTCGCTTTCTTCACAGTTGAGGCAGACACCCAAGGTCACAGAATCTTCTGCATAGAGAATGGTCTAGAGTCCAGTTGGTTCAAAACCATACGGAGCTGGTATCGCTGTGTGTTGTAGCAAGCGCAGCTGCACAGGACGTGTTCGATGGTCTTTTCAGTTCCGCAGAAGTTGCATGTAGAGGTTTCGAATTGCGCGATATAGCTGTCAGCTGCCACCAACTGCGGCTGGCCTCCATATAGTGTGAAATATCACAATGTATTCACTGGCAGTCAGCACAGCAGATGACTGCTCTCATTTTCGAACTGCTCGTATTGCTGCTCCTTTTGTATCGTTATTCAAGGGCGTGAATAAACGAAACTTCGCGTCGTTACGAGAATACTAAAATCTACATTTGGGATGTATGCACGTATACTTACGCGTGTACGTATTGGTGTGTGTATAAAAAAAACAAATGGGTACACATACGAGAGAGAAATGGGTACACAAACTTTCATGCTTAAAGTTTCTGCCGTGGCACAGCCTTCGTCAGAGATTTAATGGTATACAACGCATTTGCTTTGTTTTTTTCATTATTCGATAAAGGCTAAAGCTCATTTTTAAAGACAACAGTCTTTCTTGGGAACTTTAAACGCAAACATTTTTGTCTGCCTGTCGGTACATTTGTCGGTTTGTCCACTCCTAACGGTTTCGAGTACTTTGAACGGCACCAGCTGATACCCTAAACGGCCCACCCCATCCACAGCGCCCGCCAATATTACTCAAGATTAAGCGTTCATACTTCTATTATTGTCAATTAAAAAGCAATGATTGCGCATATCTAAGGCACCATAACAACACGTCAATATTCTGTATGTGTGTCTCTTACTAGAAAAGGCATACATAAGTAATTATAGGAACTGTAGCGTTTATCATGTTGCGCTGACAAGGCAACGCTTGCACGAAAAGGCAAGTGTTTCCAATGCTTTGCTAAGACGACACCGTGGTGGCGCCTACACGTCGCCTTGCGTTCTACACGTTATCGCCTCAGGGACAGGTGAGTAGGGCGCGCGCGCTTCGTTTTTTAAGATAACTGCCAGAGAGTGCTCATCTCTCATGCGTGACGTGATTTGATTCACTCGTTCGCCTCCGCTGCATGCTCGAGGCACTCTAACGCAGAGCCTCCAGTATACCATTCACCGATTTTCTTGCGCAGAACATCCAATGAACGTCTTGTTCACTCTCTCCAGACGCAAGACTGTCGTCTTTCGACGACATTTGCAGTGTAACATGCAGATACGGTGCCATTTTTTTTGCTACTGATAACATGATCGGGCCTATTATAAGAATTTCCGCCAGTATGTTCCGTTCCCCTAAATAGCGAAATCTATGGTTAAAATATACCAGATAGTAATGATACCATTAAACACTGTGTGAGGATTAGAACTCGCCACGGCAATTATGCGAGTGTGGTTTTTTGGATTACAAAGACTTTCAACCCCAACCAAAAAAATTTAGCTCCGCCACCAGTGGATAATTGCGATCAACAGAAAAAAAACTATGAGCCCAATAAAGGTATACCAGTAAGTACACTGACCGCGTGTATTCAAGCTTGACCTCAGCTATTTCACTTTACAGCCATAATTTACGTGCAGGATGCCTGTAGCATGCGGCGCCAAATCATTGTCATACTCTTTCGCTGTACGCTTCCTTATGATAATAGATATTTACATGCATGCGTGCTTGCACACAATGCGCACGTTTAATACAAATGTAATGGCGTACTATGGCGTTGCAATGAAACGTGAACAGCAGAAAGCGCCACTTTTGACTCAGTCGAACTCTGAAAAGCCTTGACTATCGCTAACAGAACCTGTGCTTTCATTCGCCATCCCCGTAGCGCAGCAAATGTTTGCTCTGCCTGGTACTTTTGCACCGCCTGTGTGTTCCGAGTGCCACGCATGATTGCCGAATTATATAAGCACAATCGGTGCATGAGTGCAAGCTGGAGCCGAATTCCAACGCTACGCAGTGACGCGCGCAGAAAACACAAGTTTTTAAGCGACAGTCACGGCATGTCGCAGTTCGACAGAATCGAACTGTATACGTTTTCTCCTAATCGCGTTTCCTTACCATCGTGATAGTAAGCACCTGATGAATTTGTTTCCACTGTCTGCAATTCACGTGCTGTAGACATTTTGAATGATCTAAAAAAGGTCTTCTCGGCGTTTTACAAAAAAACACAAACATTTAAAAGAAAAAAGTCACGGTTTCACCACAAGGGCAAAGCAATGAATACAATAGCAAGAAATCAGAATATCATACGAAGAATGCCGCTGCAGCACGCGACTTTCAGCGCACCGCTGCAGCACAACGAAGGACGCTCGAAAAGAACGCATTGATGTACCCAAGAAAAGTCTGAACTAGCAATGTGTCATAGTTGTTTCGTGTTTGTATTTGAAGATACCTTGCAATGCGAGCTCGTAGCGTAGACATAGAGTAACTGAAGCACAGACAAGTGCTGTATTTGAAGAACGCGCTGAAAATTCCCAGAAAGCAGAAGTGTGTGGCCGATGGTGTGGCTCGATGCCTGAAAAAAAAGAGTTACTGTATAGTATTTTGCAGTAACTCTATCTGAATATAACAGCACACAATGAGCTCACTGTGTTGTAGTGCACATTGCGGCTAAATTGTATCTAGCCCACTATGGAATTCCGGAGAAAAATTTCTATTCGGCTCTTACAGATTGGAAAATTTCACTTGGGTTATATAAACAACTGAAATAAGCCTACAACAACTCGAATCTATGGCATAGCAAAATTTAGCGATAAAATTGACGATATCCCTGTGATTCACTGGCGTCTTCATTCATCCCATAGGTGTCATAAACTAGACATGAAGAGCGAGTGGACTATCCTAGGAGAAGACGCCCTATTCTGAACTATCAGCTGCGTTTTCTTCTTCTTGGAATCCACTGAAGCCCATGAAAAGTGATCTAGCTGTTGTTCTTGTGCGCTAGATTTATGCCGTGTCATTTCAAAACATTTCTTAATCAGGGAATATATCGGTACTCAATACCTTGATTTATTAGGTTTTATTTCAAATATACGGTCTTAGAGCCTAAGAAGGACATGATACTGTAACGCTGAGCCCCCCAAAAATGGCGCTGAAAAAGGAAGGAGGAAGGTTTGCCACTTACTTTTTGTATTCAAGTTTTTCTTTAAAACGTGAAGTCCTTCAGTAAGTTCCAACTTGCCCTAGAGAAACTGTAACGTAAACACCATAGCAAGGTAACTAGAGTGAAAATAAAAAAAAGATTGTATGAGACAAAGTTTGTCGATCACAATTGTTGGTGCAGCACTGGTTTAAGTATTGTGGCTGAGTTTGATTGAAACAGATGCAAGATTTGGCTCACTTGTAATGAGAAACCGCCTTTTTGAGTTCCTACAGGCATGGCTTGCCCCATATTGATACCAATTGTTTTAAAAGTGAAAGATACTGAACCGCACTTTACGATCACGCGAATTTTAGCCCAGTTTTGGTTGCTGCATTCAATGTGCACAACTTATATATATATATATATATATATATATGAGGAAAAGAAGGGCTCGTTTTTCCTTGTTTTAACACAATAGTAATGAGATCTAACAGACTATAATGCCAAGGAATGTATAGGGGAAGGTATTAAAACAAATGGAATGTAAATAAGAAGAAAAGTGGGTGAAGAAATAACCAGCCGTGAGCAGGAATCGAGCCTACGACCTTCTAATGCGTTCAATGCTATATATATATATATATATATATATATATATATATATATATATATATATATATATATACCACAAACGAATACACGCATACACAAAATCCACCACTTGTCACCCCCCTGAAAATTCGGTTTCACAACAATCCATTCATTCAACCACATGGACCCTAGGCGGCACTTTTCATATTTCAATTTCTTTTTCTCACCGCACTATATACATGTATCACTTTATTGACTTGAAAATTATCTGAAGCAAATCAAACGAATCTGTAATAATGGTGCCTGAGGAAGTTTCCATTTATAACGAACATCCTGAAAGTTTGCCCGTTCAAACGTGGTCACCCGATTTCCTAAGGGTCGTGTTGGGAGTTATAAAATTTTGAAGATAAATTGATTAGCTAGAAATGCATCGTCACGTACGGTATGCCTTAGAGACAGATCTGACACCTAGATTTCATAATCAATTTTCATATATTGTGAAGAGGATTGTAACTGTTTAGAACAGTACTGTTTGGATTGTGCAAGTGTTTAGAACAATATATTTGCTTTGTTTGAATTCTAGAGCATGCAGTGTAAAATTGATCTACAGCTGAGGTGCACCAACCACTGCTTAAATCAAGATTTATACTTAAGTTGCTTACACAGCGCAGAACGTTTAAGGGTGATGAAAGCAATTTTTATTCCGATAAGTTATCACTTTCGCGTAGACGTTTCGTTATACAGTCTCCGTCTAGCACAACAATTTTTCATGCGTCTATCTTGCTGTCAATAAACGATTGTCATCAGAACTGGAATTTATGGATCCCAGAACGCTATAGTCATTACAGATAGCACGTGTTTGTTAATCCGCCATAGCCAAAAATTGTGCTACATTGACTCTGCATAATTTTTCGGACGGAAATCATCATTGTCCGCTTTTTTCATGGTCTTCAAGACGATAAATAGCTGACGGCGTTCACAGCACTGCGGTAAGGTCTGTTTGTTGTATAGAGGGGAAAGCGAGCATGCTTGCATCGAGATATTTTATATGCGAAGCAGCTTAAGGTCGAGCGCAATCCAGTGTGCGACGCGACCGCCCTTATTGCGCATGAGCGTCCACCCCCCTCTTTCTCTCTCTTCTACGCTACCTTTCTCTTGCATCGCAATGCCAACACAGAAAGCGTCTTATTAACCTACGCTCGTTCGCCCCCCTCTTTCTTCTCTACGCATTCCTCCCCACGACATTTACACCCCTAATGCGCATGCATGCCCCTCCCTGCTCCTTCCTCTCCTACGGTTCTCCTCCGTCGCCTTGCAACACTGGCGGAGGCAGCGTCTGCTAGCAGTTTCCTGATTAAAAAAAAAGAAAGGATTGCTCGTGCGGCTCAACCGTTCACTGGCCACCCCGTATATATAGACACTAAACATTGACCTTCAAGGTAATGCTGGTGGGATAATTCTCCTGTGAGATGTTGAACAATACATTCCCATGGTGCTTGTTAACTAAAAGGACTGCGGGTTTTTGTGTGTAATCGGAGTCGTCTGCCTCTCATTGCCCATTAGCAGTGATTGGAATGTTCCAGTAGGAAACATTGGTTCATCTCTGTGTGCTTTGTGCCTCCCCCGGTTTCTCTCCTGCGCAACGCCGTCATGAGCGCCAGAATCAACGTCGCCGCCAGTGTATGCGTTATCACCCGCTGCTCGCATCTACTCATAGTTCCTTTTAGTGGGAGTTGGCCTATATATTTTTTTAATTTTATAGGTTTTTTGGACGCGCCAAAAACTCCCGCTTTTCTTAGTGTACTTCAAACGCTAAGCAGCTTCTGCATCTACATGAAACTCTAATCGAAAGTCTGGGTCCCCGTCACTTTCGACAGCGTCATGAGACGTGTGCCAAATCTAACTACTTCGCGTAGCACTACATGTGCAGAAGTTCTGCCCCCATATTTCTGAAGCAGTAAGCTTAGCAGAGAAACTCGCAACATAATAAGTACCATTCTCGCAATATTGGGACAACCCATAGGCGCAACCTGTGCGCAAAGAAAAGCCGAATACAAATTTTTATATATGAAATGGCAGCAAGTACTATACACATATTATTTGACAGTTTTAGAATACCGGACGCAAAGCTTCCGGAGTTATGGGCATAGATTAGCGCTCGTTACTCAACAGGAGCCCGCAGAAAGTTTTCGTACGACGCATGAGCCATGCAAATGCAAAGCTTTGCGTTGCACTGCTCTAAAATTCTCTATCCTCAAACAATGCACATAGGAAAAAAAAGACGGACGCAGGAAGAACATTTGAAGTGCGGAACACCTCCCTCGCTGTTTCATTGAACCACCGGTACATCAGGTAACACAGCGAGTCACTTAATATCAGAACACCGACAAAACCGGGCACAAAATAACAAGATGGAATGATCGCAGAGCTTGCGGAACGGAAACACTGACGGCGTTGATATGGCGGCCCGAAAAAAACTGGCTGCTATAGGAGCCGCGTTTGGACACCGTGCTGAACAGCACCTCTGGGTGTCTTAAAAGGTCGGCTGGCATCAATTTCTCACTCAGCATTTCTTATTCAATGGGAACGAATGAAGCCTGAGATGACGTTTGAAAGTAAAATTAACGCAAAATGGTTGACGATTTTTAGTTTCCTGATGTTTGTTTATTTTTTAATTGTTAATAACCGTATCCTCATTCAAAATATTAGGGTTGAATAACTAGAGAAGTTTGAGTTCTTCCCGAAAGGGGTTATTTACCATTAATTCAACACGAGAAAGGAGCACATATTCACGAAGCATTGACTATTGATATACTGCGCACTCGAGAACAAGCGTCCTCTTTAAGGGCAAACGTATACTGCAAAAGCCTTCAACAAAGAGATGCAGGTGCGCACGCATAACATTTCATTACTTTGAAATGAGAGGGGATATCCGACAATAATATACATTAGCCTTCATTACCTAGCAGGGGGCAACATGAGTAATGATTAGGGGAACTATAGGCAATATGAGCCAAAATTTAGCCTATGCGAAGTTGACATGGCCCAGGGCTGGTAGCACTAAGAGTAAATTTTGTAGGCTTACCAAAAATGATATGCTGTTTTTTCATGAATAGTTAATCTTTCAATGCATGTATTTTTTACAATACACTTCTGCTGCACAGCTCGTCACAATATATGTCACAATAGACGTTTTGTTTATCCCAAGTTTTAAATAGGATTTTTTTTCTTTCGGCTGAGCCAAAAGTGCCTGTCAAGCTGCTTCCGGGTCCCTAGTGGACTTGCAGTAAAATGCTTTGCAATAGCAATGGCAGGGCTAGACTGCACCTGCGCAATCCCTTCTTACGGCCTTCGCAACGGGTGTAGTACATGCCTCTCGCCACTCCTTTGAGGGGGGCGCTGCAACCCTGCCATTTTCTGCCGCTTTATACAGCGCGCAAAACGCCAGTGCATGAGTTTGGGCGCACTACTACACTTACCACGTGTTGAAAAACAAGTTTCTGAATCATTGAAGACGCACAAATGGTTTATGGCGATGCTCATACCTGATGATGCTGGTCGTGAACCTATACACCTCTGAAGAGTGCACTTTGCTGGCAGTGTCACAAGCCCTGAAGTGCGTGTATGATCATAGGCTCTTTGTGACAAAGTGGCATACGACACAACCCTTACAAAATCGTCTGGGTACGCTGAATGCTTTCTTCCATCACAATCAATTTGATGTAAAAAAAAAACACGGCCTTTTGCTCTCCTTTCTGTGTATATGCTGCAATTTTCTTCATACATGCATGGTGCTCACTTTCGCGATAATATTGGGACGCATTTTTTTCTTCTTCAGCAGTCGCTGCACTCTCTCGCATTTTGAACGATGCTGCGACAATTGGGAGCACAATCGTTCTACCAAAGTCTGGTATCGACCCACCCGATGAGCGTCGCTGTTTATTGTTTGCGTGCAAACATTTGCTGGTTCAGTTAAGGTGTCTTGTGAAGTTTCGACATCGAGATCTGTTTCATTGGTCTCCGCTTTTCGCTTCCTTGATGTTTGACGTCGGAGCCAAACTCGTGAAGCAAGATTTTGCGAGGCTTCTATGCACTTTAAGTCTTGCACGAAAGATAGTTCTCGAAAAGAGTAGGCGCGTGCAGAGGCAGAAATAAGTTTTCTGATGCAGAGCGCAGGCACATGGTCTTCATCGCGCAAGTGTCTGCTGCATACGACTGTCGATGCAGACTTGTCGTTGATAATGAGGTTGTCTATTGCAATATTCTTTTGTCACTTGTCGCACCGCCTCGTATTGTTTAGGAATTGGCGAGAAGAAACACCAGGCGTTTTACCCGAATGGGACTTGCAATATAGAACCACGGTGATAGAGCAGCCGTGACAAAAGAAAGCAATAAACCTTCACGCAGCTAATATATATCTAGGTGCGTAATGCGCAATCTGGAGGTTGTTCGACTGCTTTCTCGACTAAAAAAATTACTGTAGACTGAACACTGACAAAGCGCTGAGTGAACTGCAGCCGTGGTGGGTAAATTACATAATAAAGCAAGCCACACAGTAGACATGCAATGCAATTGACCACATTCTTGCAGCAATAAGCCACTAGAGAGTTTATACAGATTTTTCAGAAAAACAGCTGCTTACTTGCCGAAAAGTTGTAATGTTGTCAATTTCTATTTCTAAACATGTTCTACGAACTAGAAAGATGGCGCCGAACTTATTTGCACTACAGTTTTAGTTGCGGGGCAAGCGGCTTGCGAGCGTAAGTAGCTGCTTACTTCATTCGCATTCTTCATGGACGTCGCTTGCCGTACAAAGGAATGCAAAAGGGCTTGGAGTCTCCGGAACCACTATTTCATGGTGGTGTTAACACCTTGACAATGCACATCACTACTCTCTGTGCGTGCCGTCCGAAGACGTGATTCAGCAGCAAGGACCCTTCCTTTTTTTTTCATTTATTTCTCCTTATACGCAGTTTTTAGCCATTAGATATACAACACACGCGTACTTGTTTAAAAGAGTTGTCAGGCTGCAGACAGCCGCTAGTAGCCCTGAAAACACTCCAAATGCATATAGAAAAATAAAGGAAAGATAGAAAATAGCTAGAAAAGGGAAGGTGCGCTCGTCACTGCGTGAGCGACGTCTCTAAATTGCGACGTCGTTGACCGACGAGATCGAGGGCCAAAGTTGTTTAGTGCTCTCTGATTGCAGAAAAGGTGCAGCATTGTTCTTCTATCTCTCTGATTGTTGTTGACAGTGCTTTATGCCTTCTGCATTATACCTCTCATTAGCCGATTCTTCCGAGATTGCACTGAGTTTCAGTTGTGTTATCCACGAGCACATACCTACGTTAAGCGATAAGCCGTCCAGTAAATTAGTTTTCTTTTAGTTGACAATCTTCCCTCTATTCTTGATTTCTTCAATAATCCCCTCCCCCTTTTCGTCGAGAACCCTTATTTCACGGTTTCTGATCGAAAATCTCCCTTGTTCCGTGTGCATGGCGCAGAAGATGCAATGTCAGGGTCGCTGCGCCCCTACAGCCGATCGGTTGCGAAACAATATACTCAGAAACTCTTCCATTGCATTCGCGACGGTGAGAAGGCCGTAAGGAAAGGAGCGCGGGCAGGTGAAGTCTAACCCCGCCGTGCAATGGCGAAAAGTGTAGATGTAGAGCGCATAGACACAAAAAGAGCTTTGATTAGGACACCATATATATATATATATATATATAGTCGAGATGGTCAATTGTAAAAAATTACCTCAAACGCTCTATAGCTGAAATCTAAACTGATGTAAAAGTTTGACTACACAAAAGAGAAAGGCGCATGATCGTAATGAGTCGCCATTTACGGGCGACATTTTTCTAAACGAAACGAAAATAGATACTCAAAAGGGTAACAACGGTAGCTTTCACAAGAGCGTCAGTATTGGTCATTAATATTTTCGAAATACCTTTCATGCTACAAACAGGAACAGGGACAGATATATAGATGTCCAGCGTTCCAAACGTTGTTTTACCGTGATGGCGTTAATGAGCTCGTGTCGAATAAATTCCGCCGTCAGCGTTGGTGTCGTTGGTTTGTGAGCGAAAGCTCATCATTGTACGCGTGACCGAAAAATTGAGAAGATGCAAGTAAAATAAGTAATAAAACAATCCTGGTGTGAGTGAGGATCGAAACCGGGTCATGGCAAGCGGGTGTTCCACCACACAGCCACGCATCAGTTTTTTTTACAGCGAAAGCTGTTATGAGATCGAAACTCGGGTCACGTGTGGCGCAGTAGTTGTCTGTCTCCGCCGCCACCACTGTCCGTAACCGCTAGCAGAAAATAAGGAAAAAAAAACATAGTACCAAAAACACAGTGGGGCTGGAACCCGGGTTCACTGCGGGACAGCCCAGCATTCTACCACTGAGCTACGCCGGTGCTTGTGAATTGTCCGCAAACTTGCCTTAGACAGGCTTGTTGTCGGGAAAGAAATTGCGTTATTATGAGAAATCAAGCGTTTTGGAACAGCAAATGAAGGAGGCGTCACACAATGCGAATAGCGTAACGAGTGGTCGTCCAATGCTCTAACCCAATACAAAAGCATGTTTTATGCAATAGCCCAGCAGGGGCCTTTAAGGGTTAGTAAATGATGATGATGATCATGATGAACTAATAACTGGGGTGCATACCCACTTCTAGCATATTCCATCATCGTCATCAGCCACTGCCTGAACACTTGGCACAAAATTCCTTGTTAGTGTTTCGCGGGTACAATGCTTCTCAGACAAATGACCAAAAGTACCATAGCGAATGCTGGTTTACTACTCAGAAATTATGATTAATAATGCCGTGGTGGGTATCCCAGCAAGTGTGCTTGCAGCAGTTACCCTATGACTGTTTGGAAAAGGCTCTGAGAGGCCGCTCTTCTAGGTTTCGCTGTGACTGTGCTCGGCCTTCCACGCAGGCCTGGTGTTTTTTTTCTTTTATTGTATTCATAGGATGTGTGTTAGAATTAGCATGAAATGGTACTAACATTATGGAACACAGGTACAATTACACAGTGAGGATACGCGCTTAAGCATTACTGAGGAAACACTCAAAGATTAACGAAGTTCAGTAGAGCATCTACAGCTCTTCAAATTACGTTGTACACAAAAGTTGGCGAGGCAAACATCTCATCCAGAGATGGTACCAGTCAGGTTTAAAGTCCATTTGATCATAAATGTCTTTTATGTGAACAGCCGTTATAATAAAGTCTGCGCTCAAAGAAATGTTGGATTCTGCGTCATGGTGTTAGCAAGTTCGGTTCCTTTAAGCTTGCTCTTCTGTAAAATAATTGTACACAGTGTTTCGCAAAGTATTATACAAGGATTTCTATATATGCTTCCCCCCTCCCCCGGTCGTACCGTTCATTGTGCTCTGATCTGCAAGATCTCATGATGTGCTGAAACGAGTGCGCAAAATGTATGTCTTCAAACTTAAAAACAATCTTCTATAGCCTACATACTTAAACGTTGCCCAAAAAAAATGATTAAAGAAAATGTATTTTTTTCTGTGTTAACTGCCACCTATGTGATGTGCCGGAGACAACAGAAGACAGCTTTGTTAGTTGCAAAGATGCTAATCTGTTCTTGGCTGTTCTTTAGTAGAATCTGAAGAAAAATTTTGTAGTAAATTCCAACACTATACGTATTGCCAACATCACCTGATGAAGTGCTTTTCGATATGTTTTTCCTCATGGGTATACACAGCATATGGAACACAGCCACGCGTCTGCATCGAAATACAGTGAAAATAACTTCCTCCGCTTGTAAATGTAGTGAAGTAACTTTCACGCTCTTAAATTGAACATCTGCGTGCTTCCATGGGTGCCATCAATCGTCGCACGGGTTTAATCGTGATGAATAGAAGAGCGAGTGTTCTTCCTGACAAAAAAAGACGCACTATTTTGGACTGCCGACAGCGCTTTTTTTGTTCTGTCTTTTCAAGCAGAGTGTCAAAACAAAATGTTTTTCGTTCTGGTTTTTGTTTCGTTCCACAGACAAAAGTTTCATTTTGGTTGTATTTCGGAAAGAAAAAAAAACGTTCCGTAATGGCTCGTAATGGTTTCCTAATAATAAAAAAATAACAAAGAACTTGATACAAAAGTACTTATTAAAAATAAAAATAACTAACAAACAAAATGTAATAATAAGTGTCGGGGTTTTACCTCGGGAAGCCAGGGTATCATTATGAGAGAAGCCATAAAATATTCCGAAGCAAGGCTACAACAAAACTTGATATTTATTTTTCCTCGACTCTTTCTCGATAGTATCATTGAGTTCGGCAGAAATTGAGGGTTGAAATGGATGCATAAACAAAAATGAAGGCATGGCGCACGTCACATAGCGGACTGCCTTTGAATCCCGAATTTTCGTCATGGGAGTGCACATGATTTTAAAGCAGCTGGTCATCGAGTGTAGTTCCCAATAAACGAGACTGCTGCTCTAATAAAACAAACTTCAATGCTGAAAATGCCCTCTCAACACTGACTTCTGTAGCTGGCACACCAAGGCCTACTTGTGCTAACATGTATAGCTCTGTTGGCCGCTCGTTGCGCTCATCCCAAAATGTCAACACATTCGTGCTTCTTGAAATGCATGGCTCTTTGTCCAGCTTTTTCAGTAAGCATGCGATGTCCGCTAATCGTGGCTCACTTGTGAAATCTGACTCATAACCAAGTGCAGCTTTCTTCGTTTTCGAAAAAAAAACCCGCCTCGACGGCATCTTCTGGTGCCTCTGAAGTTGGCGCAGTGGTGTTCTTCGTAACTCAGCTTCTACACCGATTCTGCTGAAGGCCTGTAATGCGCTTCCAGGTTTTGCACAGGTGCATTCTCTCTCGATATTTTTTGATGAGGTTATAGTGGTTACTTTTGTCAAGAGCGAATTAGAAATTTGTAGAGGAGGCTCAATGCTTTGTGTCAAGACTGTGAGCATGACTTCACAAGGAGCCCTTTATCTGATATACGCGACCGCTGTTTTGATCAAGCAAACTGCAGCTTCGACATTGCCTTCTTCACGACGGCCTGTGTGAGAGGCACAGGGAAGTACACTTGAAACAATAAAAACAGCTCTGTTTGCGACATTTTTAGCTTTCCGCAATATTTAAACACCTTTACTTTGGGATATCTGTCCGAGATGCGCACGGATTCTGTACCCTGACTTATGCCTTGATGCTTACGTTGCATGACCTTGGTTTTTCCGTTCCGCCAAGTTTTCCCGTGAACCGAAATACCACAAAAAATATTTTCTTTTTGCTCTGGACCGAAATAAAAGATCACGTTCCGGTTATGTTTTTGTTCCGGTCAAAAATAATATTTTTTTGTTTTTTTCGTTTTCGGTTTTCGTTCCGTTCTGACACTCTGTGTTCAAGGCATTTAAAGCTCGTTTGAGCTCGTTATATGCAGTGCCGTTCCTTATCACTTCTTATTGAAAGAACAGATTCGTGTATGACACCTTCATTTCTTATTATTTTATTTTAAATATACCATTTTAGAGCTAAATAAAGGCATGATGGTGTAGTGCTAAACTCGAAAAGAAACACTCGTTGCCAGTAATAAGTAGGAAAGTTGGAATCTTACTCTTTGTACTTGAATTTTGCGCGACAATAGCACGTCTTTCAGAAAGTGCTAACTCGTCATAGATAACTAATTATGCAACTTAAACCCAATAACAAAGCATATATGACAGAAATCAAAGGAATGATATAAAACCATGTTGGTTGTTTTAGTCGCTATGAATCAGCAGCGCTGATTCATTCAGTGTGACTTAGAGTGTGACAAAAGCAGGCTTTGGCTCAATTTCAATTATAGACGGCATTTTTGAGCTCATGCCACAGTCAAAAATAGCTCCATTTTAATTCCTGCTGTTTTAAATGTTGAAGATACTTGGGCAGGCTTTAGGCTTACGTGACATAAAGCTTAGTTTTAGTTTCTGCATAGAGCTTTTAAAAAGCGCAATAAAGTTATACCATCACATGGCTACAACGTCTAGCATTAAATTTCACCGGGCTAATGACCTACCACTCAAAGCTATAAAGAGGGTACCCCTGATGGCACCTTTGATAGAAAATGTTACTACTTGTTTGAGTATATACTGTTTCCACCAATTCACTGCTGCAGATAAGTTTTCAGACGTATAATGTAAGTAGGAGTAATATGCCAGTTTGTTCCCCTGTAATATTTGGTAAAAGCAAAAATAATGATACCAGGGTGCTGCCTGTACGTCCTTGTTGCCTTCTAAAGTGAATATTTTCGTGTTGCAGGTGGAACAAAAGAACTTACCTAAAAGAGGACAAACGTCCGCGAACGTGCCTGTGAGAGGTGCGTTGCTGAGTGCGCAAAAAAAATAGCGAGACAGGCACGCTGCTGTCACTGCACTATGAGTGACGGTGCTGGCGCATTTGGATACGATGTTACTTAGAGAACCACCACAAAACTTCCACATTTGTTTGTGACGCCATGCGGGTTCTCGTAGCCGTTTTGATAAACCCTGCTATCACGCCCTTCACACTGTCTTTGTGTCATGGTTGCCGTATACTGCGAGGTCGAAGCAAACCCGTGTGCCCGAGAAGCTCGGGCCATTCTGCATAGCACTGCAGGAGAGGATTTCATGAATGGCGTATGTAGTGAACATATTTTTCGAAGCACAAAGAAAGGAAAAGTTTACGGTTGACGAATCGAGGTTCGAAAAATCTGCTATTACCTTTAAATGTGGCTTGTTGGGCGGTCGCACGGTTTTTTAATTTAATGCTAATAAGAGATCTCTACGGTCGGCAGCCATTCTATATAGTTGGTGAAGGGATGAGCAAGCAAAGAGGTTCCCGATATGATATCATTGGCAAGGAATAGTGCGCAATAATAATTGATCAATATTGCAGAGTCATTCCGTAGCTTGCCGTTAGCAGCAGTGTTTCGAGGGCCTGCGTTCTTTTGCAATAAAAAAAATTGTTAAGCAGGGTGCACAAGATATTGTCTTAGAGGCAAATCTATTAGCATTTGCTACCCATAAGAAAAATACCAAATAATATCAGACAACCAAGGAGAGTCCGTGAATAAGATTAGAACTCCAGTAGCGAGAAACATATCGTTCTCAAAGTGTTAGAAGAATTCACAAAATGTAAATCAATAAAATATTAATTGATGCTAGAGACACTATGTCTAAGCATAAAAATGATGAGAAATGGTAAAGTCAAAGGATTCTTTTATTTCCTTAGATAAATAGTGAAAGGTTCCCAGCAGCACCACTACATTGCAATTCGAAAGCGGCCGCTTTCGCTTACGCTGGTGTGAGCCTTTTTGAACGTGTGCACGTATTCTAAATTACCAAGTTTGTAGAACGTGTGTTCTCTACAAATGACAGTTTGATGAATTGCAGTGCCGGATCACCCGTCAGAAACGCACGAGCAGCTGTTGAGATGTTGTAATGATGTAAGAGGAAGCAACTTCAACAAAATTTATGAGGGCTATTTTTTCTTATAGTTTTGCGTGCAGCAAACTAGTGCAATTTTTTACACTGCGGCCATATACTATTTATCTAGTATTAATGCATCTTAAAGGCTTCAGTAGTGGGTATGAGTGGACTTCTGAGCCCTTGCGGTTTCAGTCAAGCTCCGGTGTTGCAATATCCGGCTCACGCCAATGCGACGTTCGCGCATTACGCCAATCTCCTCACGCGTTCCGGAAGAAGGTGAAGAAACGACTGATAAAAGAACCCTTCAAAGACTAACACGCATACGAAAGAACCTACAGAAATGGCCTTGGTGATGGCGCCGCTCAAGATCGAACTGATTGTGACGCAAAATATCGGGGCAAGCGGAACTTTTTTAGGAAGCAGACTGTCTAGCCTGTGATGACGTCACGCAGCCAAAGCCACCCGTAGGCCGCTGTCGCCACCACCACCCACGCGTGCTGCACTGATCCGTTGGAAGAGAACGCATAAAACGGTTTTCAGGGATAGGCGGAATAGGTGCGGCATATGAGAAAGTGCGTCGCAATCGACCGCTTTCTGTAGTGTTCACGATGGTATAATGCCTTTTCGCATTTTCCTGCAGACCGTATGCATAGAGTACACAAGGGATAACAACAAACTAACTAACAATTAAATGGAACAATACTCCGCCCCACATGTATAGGAAAAGCTGTGAATGATTACAATCAATACGTTTTCGAGGCAGCAGCAGCGTCTCCTAGAGAGGCAACAAATTTATCGCATTTTCTTGTTTATTATATTTCGTCGTTTTCTGTTTGCTATTGGTGCAATAATGACCGAAAAATCGAAACCTGTTGAAGAAAAAAATGTTTTCTTTTTTTTTTTACTTTTCGCTGGCACAGATACACTAGTCATGCTAAGTTTAATGAGAATAAATATTTCAAAGATCAGCCTAAAGGCAGTCAACCGCGTGTATATCAATGTGGTGATTACCATAACCTCAATGATGATTCAATGGCTCCTATTGCATGTGATTGAATTCGGTGTTAAATAGTTGACGCTCAACTACATATGCGGTATGTTAAAAAAAATCTAGTTCGATTAAATGTAGCTTACACATACACTGTTTAAAATGAAAAGAACGTGCTATTATTACATAGTGCCTCTGTATGGTGCCGTCCTGGTCGTATATGTACCTCGTTTTGAATTCCAGCAACCTTAATAAACTACATTAATTTTAAATACTGCATTTGACACGCCAATATCTGCAGTTCGATCCGCACAGACTTCACTTATGGGCACAAAACTACCCCTCACTAGTCTTTCTTAGCACAAAAGTTATCTTACTCTGGTGTACTGTCTATGCTGTTAAATTTGAAAACCAAGTCTTCATGTGGTGCAGACCAGATTCCAAACGCCTTTTTACGCAGATATGCCGAAATACTTGCTAAGTTTCTTGTAGTAATATTTCGTACTTCTTTGTCCACTGGGAAGCTGCCGAGTGACTGGAGGATGGCTCTGATTGTTCCCGTTTTTAAAAAAGGTGACCGGTCCAGCTTTCAAAATTACCGTCTGATATCTTTAACGTCTCAATGCTGCAAGATCATTGAACATATTATTTCCAAACAGATTTTTGAATTCCTAGACGAAAATGCCGTACTAACAAATTTTCAACATGGTTTTAGAAAAGGTTATTCCACGGCAACCCAATTGGTGACAATAATTCATTCGTTAGCAGCGTGTCTTGACAATAACGGCCAAATTGATGCTATTTTTTTAGATTTCAAAAAAGCTTTCGACAAGGTACCACACGGCAAATTAATAGCAAAACCTAAAAACATTCACATTCCGGATATTTTTGTTTCCTGGATTGCAGCCTACCTATCCAACCGCCAACAGCTTGTAAAAATTAACGAAGAAGAATCTCGGTGTCTTGCTGTCATCTCAGGGGTTCTTCAAGGTAGTGTTTTGGGACCATTGCTTTTTTTGTTTATATTAACGATTTAGTAACTATTGTTGACCCTACTGTTCAAATTCGATTGTTCGCTGACGATTGTGTTTTGTTTCGGGAAGTCACATGTACTAATGATCAGAACGAACTCGAGAAAAACATTGAAAACGTGCGGGAGTGGTGTGTAGAATGGGGAATGGAATTAACTTTGGAAAAAAGTGTATATCTCTGTGTAACAAGAAAGAAAAACCCTAGTGAACACGTGTATAAATTAGGATCGTCTTCTCTCGCACAGGTTGACAGTAATAAGTACCTCGGCGTTACGCTAACAAACAACTTATCATGGAACATGCACATAGATAATATTTGCTCGTCTGCCTTTCGGAAATTATGCTTCCTAAGATATAAGCTCAGAAATTCCCCTCCAAACGTAAAGCTTCTTAGTTATTTCACTTTCGTTAGGCCGAAGCTGGAGTATGCGAGTATCGTGTGGGACCCCCATACTAAACAAAACGTTAAAAAACTATAAAGGATTCAGCGGAAGGCCATTCGGTTTGTTTATTCTAAGTTTTTGCGAACGGACTCCCCCACAGACCTAATGCTAGCTAATAATATTCCTTCCTTTCAGGATCGTAAAAAGAAGTCCCGCCTTGATTTTCTGTCTCTTTTATATAATCGTAAACTTTCCCTTGATCCAACCCCTTTTCTTTCTCCATTAAACACAAGACCGACAAGACATCGCCAACCAAATGCACTAACTCTGTACTTCGCGAGAACGGACACGTTCAAATTTTCATTTTTTCCACGCACCATTTCAGACTGGAACCAGACAATCGAATGTAGTACTTGCGATACTGAGTAACTGTGCACTTGTATTTCTCTTTGTGTATTGTATTTGAGTATTCTCTTTGAGTGTATTGTATTTTTCTTTGCATTACACCATGCCCTCCTGCTTGGACCAAAGTGTGGTCCGCAGTATGTATTAAATAAAATAAAATAAAAACAAGCATTATCTGATCAATTCGATTCGGCAGCTAAAAATCATCAAATTCTTGAGAGAATCAAAAAAATATCACGATGAAAGCATGAATACTGCTCTTGGAAGTAATCAATCAAAATATCAACACCGCATTGTTGTGTGGAAGTCACATACATACATACATACCTAGATACATACATACATACATACATACATACATACATACATACATACATACATACATACATACATACATACATACATACATACATACATACATACATACATACATACATACATACGTACATACATACATACATACATACATACATACATACATACATACATACATACATACATACATACATACATACATACATACATACATACATACATACTGTAGAGGAGACAAAGGGACAACGCCTGTATTCCAGGCCGGCTGGTATAATGCTGTCTTCTTTCCCTTCCGCTTCGAGCTAGAAGAGCTTGCGCCAGTGCCTGAGTGCCGCTCTTGCTTCCTTACAATCGGCCCCACTGCGACATTAGAAGGCCAGTTGCGAAATGGCCTCTGGAGGGCAGCATTGACTGTAGCGCGCCGGCCTGACTATAGCTACACAGCGAGCTGGCCTGATGATGTGACAACGATGTCTCTGGCGGGCGATACTCGCGGTATCTGGGTGGTCTCCTTTCAGCCCGCCACGACAGGTCATGTGGAGGTGTCGTAATCTTCGGTGGCCGACATTCGAAAAACGGCAATGAAAATATGCTGACGAATACCGCCTATGAAAGCACAAACTGTTCACTGACCGAGTGGGCGAGTAATGGCGTTCGTCACAGCACAGAGAGACAGGCCCGAGTAAGGGGTGGTCACTTTGCGGAGACGGGAGTAAAGATCAGAGTGAACAATTGAAATAGCAGCACCAGTATCCACTGACACGTATACCTTCTACTAACACTATTAACAAGTTCGATGGTCGGTCTGTAAGAATTGCTGCCTGTCCAGTGGATGCAGTTTCCCATTCTAAAACTGCATTGGGAAGTTTTCCGAATGGGCATTCAGAACATTGGATGCAGGTCGCAGGGGCTACACGGAACGGGATTTGGAGATGGTGAGAGTGGGTGAAACTCACAGTATTTCACAGGCATACCCATTTTGTGAGGAGGAGAAGGCGAACGCTGAAAGGAAGACCGGTAAGACGTGCGCTGGTAGTTCATTAGTGGACTGAAGCGTCCGTGTTCCTCTGAAGCGTAGCTACGTTGCTCGCGCTGTTGGCGCCTTCGGCAAAAGCGAGGTATGTGACCGCCTATTGGCCGCGAGATCGAGCTGAGTCGCCGCCTGACGGCAACTGGCCGAAATGGTGGTGTGTGGATTGCTCCTTGTGTCGTATGCTAGCCACGTGCTGTTTCTATGTGCGCGTACATCATACACGTTTCCAAAGTGTGGTTTGTCCGTTCATGTCAGAGCGAATGTAACTGTTTTTACGTTTGCCTGAAATGAGGTACGAAAGCATTTGGTTTTTCTCGGCGGCTAACGCTTATAAATAAGATCGGCGAGTGAGACTTTCTAGAGTGCTGTTTATTGTCGTCGTACCCTCCATTCACCTGAATAATTTCAGAGTGGGTGCTGGTTTCTGTTCTAGCACATCGCAAAATGCTCTTGGCACCCTTCCAAACACGAGGACTATTAAATTCTGGGTGAATGCAGCGTTTTAGAGTGACTCGGTTGAAAAAAAAAGGCTCTAGGTCATGCACTTGCCCGCTGTTGGTAGGTGTACAACCACGGCACTATAGTTTATCGATAATGCGAGGTTCCTAAGTTGTGTTTATCTGGCCGTGGTACCACTACATAGAAATATTAATGTCACACGAACTATGAGACTTCGGTACTTACGCTGTACTTAAAACAAAAAATACCATGCGCAACCGTGTGCTTAGCTTTAGGAACGCTTTAAAAAACCCATACGTTGAAAACTATTCCAGACGGCATGCCCCATATGTAATGCCATAAAATTTCACTGAAAAATTTCTCTTTTTTACTTTGTTTTCAGCGTTTGTGTGCCATTGTTATGGACCGACAGAAGGCAGTGGAAATTTTCGTCTGAAAAAAAAAAAAACATGCATGTCTTATTAACCAGGCCTTTGTTGTAGCACCCTCATGCACGTAATCCATCGATGAAAGCTTTCTCCTTAACTCTTATATAATATTTTTACTGGTGCAAGATCATGTGCGTACACGTGGTAAACGCAGTGTAGCTCAAAGCGCCGTGAGCCATTAAGCTTTCCTCTTTGGATTTATCGACCGTTCCAAATTTCATGGTGAACAGATTGAGAAAAAAAATCATATGCGCACAAGGTGCGAACGGTGGTACTGAACGAATCGCACAAATATGCGGGCTTTCTACGATCTTCCTTTTTCTCTTTTTGTAGTATGTAAATGACAAAAATGTAAATACGTAGTTCAGTCACGCTACAACAGTGCGTAGCAGGTGGAACACAAGCTAACCATGTACAAACAACGCAGCAAAGACGTGATTTAGTGCGAAAGCGTAAAGAGAGGAAACCAAGGGCGAGCATCCCTATGAAAGGCAGAATGAGCTTAACTCGCAGGTAATGTTAACGTTGCATAGAAGTCATGGACCGATTCAGTAGAAAAGAGCGTAGATATTAACAGTAAACTGTGGTCAACGCATTTTATCTGCCGACAATCGGCCCAGACCACACGCAATGAATCGCTGCTGCGTGTATTTGTATACACGCCGCCAACCACATATCCACACTTTCGCGGGGCAGGGCTGCCACCTATAGCCCGATCTCGCGGCAAATAGCCGCCATAACAGGTCGCGCGAGGAGGACGCGGCATGGTGTATTACGGCTGTAGACGCATCTGTGGTGACACTGACGCCACAGGTACACGACCACCTGGTGTAGCCGCTGGGATAGTGGTGGGTGCTAGAGCGCCGAAACTTTGGCATATGTTGGTACCTGACGAGGTATAAATTCGGCGGAACAAGGTAGATATGACGCAGACGAAATCTTTTTCCTAATGATGTCCCGCAAGTTGGTTGGAGCTGAGGCCAAAGTAGACGGTAGAGCGCTGGAAGAGCAGCACCCATGAATCTCCTCACGAACGATGTCGCGGACCAGGGCACGGATGTCGAGGGCCACAGGAAAACGAATGTCCGAGGCATCATAGCAGAAACGAAGATACTGAAGCTCGTCTAGTCTCTGGCAAATGGTGATGACATCTTGAAAAACGCTGGAATTTCACGACGCAGGGGCGTTGAATGCGACGGTATTTATGCATTTGATATATAATGACGTATTTGGTCGTTTTGGGGCATAAATGACTTTACACGCTTGCACAAGGCAAGAAAATCCTCAATGTACAAGGCGTAGGATTCACCCGGCAGTTGAATGCGTTCAGCAAACTTCTTCGTTGCTGCTTCAGCGTGAACACTGGGGGAATCAAAAACCTGACGAAGCTGCCGTGTAAACTTGTTCCAGTCAAGAAGATCTTGAAGGCGTTTCAAAAACCAGGTTTTGGCAACATCACCCAGGTAGAAAAGAACAACGCGTAGTTTGTGTAGAGTATGCCACCTGTTTAACTCGCTGACGAGGTCGTAGGTGTGTAGCCGTTCTTCCATGTTATCCCCTTTGAGACCAGAGAACACTGGCGGCTCACGTTGGTGACTGTGGATGACCAGAGTCGACGGTTGAGGCTTCACTGGGCCCGCGGTGTAGGATGAACCAGGATTGTCTTGCACTGCCATGGCAGGTGGTAGTAGACGACGACCCGAGTGGAGCCCCGGTAGTAACGTGCGAGAAGACTTGGGGATCGAGAAGCACCGTCCACGACCTATGAGGAAGAGATTTATTAGAGACGAGCTCGAGCTGGCACACACTGATGATGGCATCTACTGATGACGAAATTATGCGAATGATGATGACAAATCCAATTGATAAAGAAGAGTCAGTGACATCGCTCACAATATATATATATATATATATATATATATATATATATATATATATATATATATGAAAGCAGGTTCCGTTCCTGCTCACGGCAAGTTATCCTTTTACCCACTTTTCTTTCTTCACACTTACATTAGAATTGGGTTCAATGACTTCCCCTATACATTTTGTGGCATTATTGCCTGTTAGATCATATTATATTGTGTCAAAACATGGAAAACCGAGACCTTAAGTATACACTTCTTTCCCTTATTCATTAACGAGGGTCTTGTGCTGGTAGACTTGTGCTGTTAGGATTTATACGAGGGACTATTGGACAGCTGCCAGGTCATAATAGGTTCACGTGCTATGTGACGCCAAACAGGCACATAAAGAGTGTGCCATACTCGCCGCCATGGCTACAGATGGCGCTGACTAACGCCTCCACATTTCGATTCACATATAAACCCAACTAGGTGGCTGGGGGGATAGCCACCGTGGTAGCTCAGTGGTAGAGCATCGAACGTGTTATTCGAAGGTCGGAGGTTTGGTTCCTGCTCACGGCATGTTATGTTTTCCTCCACTTTTCTTTCTTAACATTTCCATTACAATTGGGTCTAATAACTTTCCTATACATTCCTTGCGTTATTGTCTGTTAGATTTCAATATTATTGTGTCAAAATACAGAAATACGAGCTTTTAAGTATAAGCAAATGTATATAAATCTCTCTCTCTCTCTCTCTCTATATATATATATATATATATATAAATATATATATATATATATATATATATATATATATAAATATATATGATTGAAGAGAAGGACGCACGTACGAAATGTGGATTTATTAACGTTTCGGCTGGTGGACCAGCCTTCTGACGAAGGCTGTTAATAAATCCAGCCTTCTGACGAAGGCTGGATTTATTAACGTTTCGGCTGGTCCACCAGCCGAAACGTTAATAAATCCACATTTCGTACGTGCGTCCTTCTCTTCAATCATCTATTACACCGGACCATCGATCTTCATTCCTAAAATATATAAATATATATATATACATACATACATATATATATATATATATATATATATATATATATATATATATATATATATATATATATATATAAAAGGATGTTGAATCTTGCGGGATATCTCAATATGGCCGAAGGAGTGTATGTGTATATTATTTGTGCGTAAAGTGACTGATTCATTTGGCGACCGCGGTTATATCGAGCACCCGTGGGCTAGACTGCCGAGTGACGTGTGACGTTGAGGGTAGTTTGGCCATGTACCATCAGAAGTAGAAAACTTTGATTGAGGGGATGCACCTTGACCTAATTGATTAGCAGAATTGGAAGTGGCGCTTTTGTCACTAACTCTGTTGTGGAAGTGGCACGTAATCAGGGCGTCTGTGAACAACATGCTGTGCTCCAGGTGGACGTCAGCTGTCCTCTGAGCTGCAGCCGGACGTGGAGAGGACGAACCCGATTTATGTGTCGATGGTGTATTTAATGACGACAAAAACCCATGCGGGGAATAAAACCAAAGCGACTGCTACGAGCGGTAGTTGAAAGAAAAGATAGACATGCGTGAAATGGCACCTCTTGGAGCCTAGTCCAGCGTGGCGCATATATGCGCGGCCATGCGTGGCCATGCGCGACATAGTTAAGCTATATACACCGGCAAAAAGTGGATAACTTATAGTCTAGCGTCATGGCGTGGCACACCTGGCGGTGTTAGGCGTGCTTGCCTACACCCACGCAAAGATGGAGCATGCATTCCTATTTCACCCACTCTGCATGCTAGGGCTAGACCACAATACACTGCGCGTGGCTACGGCGGTCGCGAAATGGTGGTGCGTGGGGTGCATTTTGAAGTGTGGCCATGGTTTCATCGACATTGATCAACGACCACACTATTCTGGGTTGGCTGGAAGGGCTCATATATATATATAGATCACATGTGTCTGTAGACAAGCAACAACGCGGCCTGCTATGACACGGAAAGAAGAAAAAATGCCTGGGAAGCCTTCAGAATGAACTCTCGTAGGTACATAAGTGATCCGCTTTTGTTTCCGATGCAGCCTACGCAGCTATTTTCTGGCTCCCAGGCGTTTGAAGCAATGCTTGCGAGGAAAGACATTTCCTATGCGAAGTGAAACGGTGCACAGAGCGTGAAAATACACGTGCGTCAACCACTAGGCATGAATATGGAAGCAAAGAGTGAAAAAATTCTATATCCGTCATCATGAGAACGTGAAGCTGTGGATGCCGCTTGCGCATTTGACGAAGACAGTGCACATAGGCCACTGTGAAGCTGGTATGGCGAGTTCCCCAGTTCCTACACTCTAAGCCGAAAAGGACTAATGTGGGGTATGCCATTGTTCCTTTAGGAGACTAAATGCGCTGCCACAGATTTTGAACCAATTTTGGCCTAACTGCGGCACCAACTGCAAGGGTTCAACTGTTACCCCATAGCACTTACTCCAGTTAATTAAACTGTTGGTCCAAGTAGAATCCTCTAGTGTGACTAACAGTGTAACCGTCTGCACGATTGGTAAAAAATTGGCGACCCTGCACTTGTCCAGTATTTTTTCATGTTTATGTCAATTCAATCAACACTGAAGAACGCAGTATATGGTCATGCAACACACATTCATACATAGGCACTATTATTTCTAAGTAAAACACCGCAAACACTGACCACCCACTCTACACTTCTGAGAATTAAACTATCGGATATATATAGCACAGTATTTTGCCCTCCAACGTTGTGCCAGTGGGCGACTTTTACTCAGCTTAAGAAAACGCTAAACATTGACACCGTATCGTAAAAATTTACATGGGCTAATTCGTAGCACCGAAGCGCACCGATCTATTATTATAGATTCATCTATTATTCAACGCCCCTACAGTTAGAGAATACGAATAATCAGCTCGCTTTCGAACATGTCGGCTGAACCAGCGTTCGCATTGCTGATGCACGAGCCCGCAAACACAAACATAGCAGCAGCGCTCAAGCAGGAAAGCCGGAGAATCAGCCAGGCGCCTCGCTAACATGATACCCTGTCGGCTTGCCGACGGCGTCGCTAGGCTTACGAGGAGTACGGCTAAACGACCACCGGCGATCGCAACACGCGGCTTGTGTGAAATTAGCGTCGTCGTTTATTTATAGTTGCAAATCAACAATACGTAGGTGTCTAATGTTCGCGGTTTCTTATGGAGTGATGTATATATCTCTATACTTACAGCGACGAGACCGTTCGCAGGCACGGTTTTTTCATCGTGTTGATAAGTCGCTTGCTGTGCACCGCCGGCTACGCGATTAGTCGTATGATCGCCTTCACGCTTGATGTTTGACAACGATTGTCGCACGGAGAAAAAGACACAAGTTTGTCTGAGCTTTAATGCAGGAGATATTATTTCTTGCGAAAGAAATTGTCTTCGACGTTTCCTTCGCTTGTGCTGGCAATGCACTCACACCGGCAGCCAGTTTGATACCGATGACGTGCGAAGCCTACTTTTACTCTATATCGCTTTGAAGTTGTGGCCAGTGAGTGTGTGGGTACACTACCATTGACGAACTGCTTACATTTATTAGCGTTGTCAGTGTACTTCGCAGTTCTAATTCGGCACATTGAAGCGAGTTATCCGCAATGCCCGTGTTCTCGGAGACTCACTTGGTTTCGGCCCGCCCGTGCCGGCATGGTGGAAACGCGAGGGCGCTTGCTGTGTGCACTGGCTGCGCATTGTACGTGCCTCTCGTAACATCTTCTATTCGTTTCATAGTGCTTCGCTTTCACAGACGTGTAGAGCGGATATAACTTGTTTTCGTGATCACCGACCACACCGAGCATTGCAGTGCAGAACCCACGGAAGGTGATTGCGGCGCAGTTACCCTCCCCGTTGGTCCCTTCATTGCCAGGCGTTTGCGCGCTGTCACGCACTGTCACGCATTTAGTAACCGTTGGACGAATCGTTTGTCCGTTGGTTTAACGACTGCAGTTAGTCCAAATTTTCCGAATTTCGGCTTACCCCCGTATTCTAGAACGTTCTTAACTCAACGCTTCATCTTCACTTGAGAAAGCCGATGGGAGCGCCATCTCTGAGAACGGCAAGTCACTGCATATCAGGGATAATCTGCTGCGATTCTTGAGTTGCGCAGCGTCATTTTCAGCCGAGCAGTGGCGCACTGCTCAACTCAGTCAAGTGAAGGGTGAAAGTCGAGTCGAGGAGCGTTTGTGGATACGGGGGTTCGAGTGTAGAGTGAGGTTGAGTGCCTGGATTCGAGGTGTGAATGGCCACCGTCGCAGGCTGCGCGTACCTAGCGTATCCGACCTCGTCGAGGAGGACCTGTAGGCTGAACACGCCGGACTGCATGTAGGCCTTTAGTTTTTTTAAAGTACCTGATCCGACAACCTGGTGCAGGCGCATGACATAGGTGCGAAAGAAAGAAAGGCAAAAAAAACAAAGATTAATTTTTTTGAATCAGCATTTACGCAAGCTGTTTGCACTGACTTTATTTTGAAGCTGGGAGCAAACTCAGTGACTGTCCAACTGACCCACACATGTAGGCGACCCGTTTCACCAGACCGTGACGTATGAACTCCGCCCATTTCGGAAATCCACCACAATACGATGAATACAGAAGGCGACGGACCTTTCCAGAAATTGACGCGCGCCCCCTAAGGCGGCTGCAAAGCATCAGGGGAAACCAGAGCGCCGGCAGAGTGTCATCTGCTCGCGCCGCTTGCCATCACGCGTGAGCGTATACGAACGCATCGTTGCGGGAATGTCGCGCGTCATAACCCTTTCTTATTCTGCACTCGCAGAAGAGGCACCATCCAGAGCAACATGCAGTCAGGAAACACTAGTATCCTCTACTTATTATTGACTTGGGAAATTGCTCACGTACCCGTGAAAAGGCCCATTGAATTTGAAATTTTTGTCGGCTTTCGCGGCGAGTACTCTGTGCTTCGGGGATCGTATTTCCGCATAGCAGAAGCGTTCGTCATATATTTATTGTCAGTATGACCGTAAAGCTTCATTATTAGTGCTTTAGGTTGAGAACTATCACTCGGGATATGCTTCCGCGCGATGCACAGTGCAAGACCGTGCACTTCGCAAATAATTATGTCAAAAATATTCCCTTAATAATGAGTTAGAGGCCAACTATGCTATGTATATTTAAATACTAATTGCCTGTTTCAAATGCTGCGTGTGAGAAAGTTTTTGGTTCACAAATCATTTGTCATGGTCGACACATATAGATGATGTTACGCATAAGACATTGCGTAAATTATTCTTTTTAAGACGATCCTTAAAATCATCTCCTTCAATTTGTTTCCTTCTATACCAATCCACTATATCTGCTATGCTTGAATATGCCAAGCCAGTTTGGGACCCATACACTGATAAAAATATCAGCGAAATCGAAAGAATACAAAAAAGTAGTTAGTTACATATGTAACTCACATGGTCGTTCATCAATTACTAAACTCAGTAAACGATCCGGGTTGCCCTAAGTTAGCAATAGGGGCAAAATTTGCCGTCTTAAATTATTTTACTAAGTAGTTAAAGGGCATTAAAACATATACTGCTCTACCATTATTATTTGTTATGAGAGTTACAAAACCAGGCAAAGACATTCTTTCACGATAACCGCTTTACTTCAACGAAATAACGGCTTTAAATACTAATTTTTTTCCTAGAACTATTGTTGATTGAAATAACCTTTCGACAATATTGTAACGCAAGCCTCGCTTTCTTTGTTTGAAAAATATTTTCAGTAGCTGGTTAGCCCCCATGAATATACTTCTTTTTATTATTCGTTCCAGTTTATTGCATATTCTTGTTCTTTTTTATAAATTTTTTCCTTGAAATAATATCCTTTTTTTGTGTTTTTTCAGCTTGTCCTTGTACTCTTGCATTTTACAGCTACTATTTGCTATTCAATTCCGTTGTGTTCTTGTTCATTTTCTTAGCCTTATTGTTTTATCTGTATGCATTGTATTTCTCACTTCATGTCTTTTCTTTGAAAACTATTGTGCCTTTTTTAATATGTATTATTGTATCAAACCTACTATAGTCTTTGCTTGAGACTGCAGTATCAATAAATAACTTTGCACTTGGGACGCTGAGAATAGTAAAACCCAGCTTCAAGCACGTCCATAGAGCGAATACTTCGCATGCTGTATTTGCTTTCAACTATCGTAAAACCTGCTGTATCCGTGCAGTTCCTATTTCCACGACTGTGAGTTGGAAATTAACTTAAGAATTTCAGACCTGACTGTGCAAAAGGTCAAGACAAGTTAACATTTAGAAGAAATATACAACGAAATGAGCGTCAGTGTGCATAATGCACACATTATTCTATTTACTGTTTCAGCTCCCGTGATCTCTTCTTTCATTACAGTTAATGATTATGCTAATTGAGTAATTTGTAGTTTGTATAGATCTGCCTCTCCAAGCTGCCCAAAACATACAACCGTTCCTATCACCTTTGTGAAGAGGGCCAAGAACAAAACATATGAAGAACTCGCCTCCGGCGTATTCATAAGAAAAAATTGCGCAGCATGAACATTTTTATGGTGCTAATAAGCACTTTATACCTTGGCATAGATAGTTCAAGCAAGAAAACATTGCTGTGGAAGGCTTTGAATAGCCAGAATGACTTTAAAAGCAATGTTGAAAGCCTCATTCAGTGTGGGAAAGGTATAGACGGCAACAGCAGCGCTTACATAAACTGAGCCTCTCCGCGGTGGTCTAGTGGCTAAGGTACTCAGCTTCTGACCCGCCGATCGCGGGATCGAATCCCGGTTGCGGCGACTGCATGTCCGATGGAGGCGGAAATATTGTAGGCCTGTGTGCTCAGATTTGAGTGCACGTTAAGGAACCCCAGGTGGTCGAAATTTCTGGAGCTTTCCACTACGGCGTCTCTCATAATCATATGGTGGTTTTGGGACGTTAAGCCCCCATATCAATCAAATCAATCTTACATAAACTGAGAATGTGATAGAAACTGACGGCAAGTGTAGCTTTTGTATTGATAATGATGAAACTACAACTAGCGCTCTTTGCCTTGACACCGGGAAAATAGAAGACAGATGCGCGAAGCAAAAATAGGTGAGGCATCTAGGTTTAAAATGGATAAAAGGCAGATGCGATTGAACATAAGCGTGCAGTAAACAGCAATATAAACACTACGTAACAGCGCAAAAAAAGTTAGCAGGGTTTCTTATGCATTCAACCAAGGCGACCTGAAGGCGACAGCCGTCTGCTTCTTTTTGTTCAGTAAATTTATTGGTCCTCCCCCCCCCTCCCTAGGAATGTTTTCTGCACATAAAGTGGCTTCGCACTGATTTATGACTTGAGGCATTCCAAATTTTTAGCGCGTCACTTGGCTCTGCTCCACCTCCGTGATTGGTGGGCCGATCACACGATAACAAAGCAGTGCAAAGCGACGATGTCGTCTCATGACGGGATCATAGTACAGTCATGTTGACCTTACACATTCTGGTGATTTATAATGCCACGATGACGTCGTGTGGTTACGCAATCACGCAATGATTTTTGCACCACTCCTGCTGACGCCAACGTCGTGGGATTCTAGAGCCACCAAAGGTCAATTTTTGTTTTCAGTCGAAAACCTTAAATGTTTCATCAAACGTGAAACTCGACCATTTAATCCCACGCAACGGTGACGTCGAGTGATAAAGAAAAACCATCACGTGATAACAACATATATGATGTCAAATATTGCCGAAAATTTCAACGTCATCAAAACATCACGTGACTTCCCGTGATCACGTCATCGCATGACATCCGAGCTTGGTGTAATGTGGTCTGATCTTGGAGGCAATGCAAAACCAGTTTTGCAGTGTCTCCGATTTGAAAGAAGTACAAACCTCGGGTATTACGGCAAACTAGTTTTCAAAGGGTGGTGTGAATGGTGGCGGGCTGGGGCGTCGTTCGGGGGGTGCAAAAGGGGCACTCGCCCCCTTCAAGCCACAGCGGCACCTGCCCACGCCCACGCCAAATCTACACAATTGCTCTCTCCAGCCACGATTCAAGACGGGTTCGCACCCATGGCTTCATCTTGCTGACACTCATGGACTGGCGGGGTAGGATCAGTACATCGACTGAGAAGAAAAAGAATATGGCTTTCGCCATCGAATCATCTTAGGTGGAGGGCAGTTTTTGAGTTTTTAATAAGGTATGTAATCCTCTCGCCCTAATGAATTCGCGTAGTTATTTACAGGGTAAGCTGCGAGTGTAACATCCCAGCGCCATAATCACAATAAGAACAAAGCTAACAAAGGTCCAACTAAGCCGCAGCACCACAAACCTTGAAGCCATGAAGTAGCATGAAGCAACGAACGAATAATATAATCGTTAAGGTTTAACGTCCCAAAAACATCATGCGATTATGAGAGACGCCGTAGTGAAGGGCTCCAGAAATGTAACGCCAAGGGCCTAAAGCATTTTTGCCACCATCAAAAAGGCGGCCAGGATTCGAACCTGTGACCTGTGGGCTAGCAGCCGAGTGCCTTAGACACTTGACCATTATGGCGGGTAAGCAATAAAAGAAACGTCCAGTGACTTTCACGTACACATCCCAGAATCGTGCAAGTGTGCCTGCCACTTTCTTTATTCAACCTGTTCAGTGATAATTACGGTTATTTGCGATAAAAAACACGCTCTAGTATGCGTGAATGAAAGACAGAGCGATGAGAAGAAGGGTTCCTTCACATTAGCAGCTCCTTACACCCGCCAAAACCACTCACGGTGCGCGATGAAAGCAGGCGAAAGCGGGAACTGTCGTCTGCTCTGACCGCCGGTGCTCCGCTCTGCCATAATTCCCCTGCGCCGATTCACTAGGGCAAGGCGTGACGCTGCAATTTCTGGAGAGGTCCAATTTCTGGAGAGGACAACAACCGAGAGGCCTCTCATTTCAGCTGAAAATGCCATGAAAGAATAAAGAGTCGAGCAACCTGGGACAGACGTGTCACGACCTCAACATCGCCAAACAAGGAGGCACTCCAAAACAGCTGAGGAGAAGTCACATGGTCGTGAAAAAAACAGCTGGGCACACAGGCACGTTACAGGTTCATGGTTTGACATATTTAGGGTAAGCGCATGGTTGTGTAAACACTGCCACTGGACTTGCCTCAGCATCATTCACAATGTAGTAGGCCGAGCCACGTGCCTCACGGCACACGATGAATCTCTAATTCTAGGATGTTAATAGTGGCTTGACCATCAAGCGCAACTTCCCCAGAGGTACCTGTACCTTGAGGAATTGAACCCTGCGCCATATCAAGGACCACTTGCTGCATTCAGTGTAGAGCACCACGCCACCTTGATCAAGAACGCAACGTGGAAATCACGGCGATAGTTATAGCGCGAGAACAAAATGACGACAAAGAGACAAAAAGGGCACGAGTACTAACCTCCAACGTGGAAGTTAGCGCTCGCGTCCTTCCTGTCCGTTTGTCGTCGTTCTGTTCTCGCGCTATAACTATCGTCATGTCATACCAACTAGCCCTAACTGCCACACTGCGGAAATCACCTCTCAGAGCAACCTCTCACCGCTTACCCTCCGTCGCCATGCAATCCCCCCCCCCCCCTCAGGGGCACTGAACGACAATGAGACACAGACTCAGCAGGAAGTTCAGGGGGTTCGGTACGTATAAAAAACACAAGCATGAACACGTCCGAGAGAGGAGGGAGCAATGTTTTTATGCCTAAAGTTTCAGCCATGGCATGGCCTTCGTCTCTGACGGAGGCCATGCCACGGCTGAAACGTTAGGCATAAAAGTATAGCTCTCTCGTACGCACACGGCCACGACTGCGAGTGCGCACAGCTGCCGAAAATTTCTCTGGAGGATGGCATTGACTGCCTCGAGGAGACCTGTCATGGCCGCGCAGTGCCTTGGCTCGCTGAAGTGCCAACGATGTCTCTGCCAGTCGGCCTTGGCTGCGAGCCGTTAGTCTCTCCGGTAGGCGGGTTTGACTGCATCGTGGTGGTCGGTCAAGGCCACGCTTTGACTTGTCTTGTGCAGCTGCTGTGAGTAGGTCTTATATGCGACCCTGGTCAGATCGCACGTGGCGGCGGCAGATGAGCCGCGACACCTGCCCCTGGCGGCCCACTTTGACTTTGTCGCGTAGGCGACAGTGGATGCAGCATGCCCAGGGAAGGATGCTGTAACAGCAGTCGAGGAGACACCATGGCAGGCAAGTTCTCTTGGTCTTTCTCGGCCTAACCCACATGATTGTCAGCACCAGAAAGATGACAAGGACATCCATCACAAGCGTTATTCGGGCCTGGGGAAACTGAAAAAGATCTTTCTGCAGCTAAGTTACCAAAACAAATTAGCACTTGATCTTGCTGTTTTTGTCGACGACCTATTGTTCTGGAAGTGGTTCAGCTGACCTCCCGGGTGGCAGTGTTGTAAAGTCTAGCGCAGGTTTTTCCGCAATCGCCACTCTGTGACATAGCAGAGAAAACAACGACAGGGCAATCCCACCGCGATCGCCCCCGTCCAGTGAAGCCCGCTCGCTGAACTCCTGCGTACTAGACACATGACACTGCATCCCGTCCATCCGTTCATCCGTAGGGCGCTGATGGTCCGCAGTAGAGCACTGTGGCTCCCCCCCCCCCCCAAAGGCCTCCGTTCCATCACACACAGGCGTGTTCTGGCGTCCCCCCGATGGCCATCGCGGGCAACCATAGTCTTGGCCTCGTCAGGCGTTTGAAGGGTCAGCGTGCCGAGTACGAAGGGAGATGGCGCGTCCACTTCAGCCTAGGAAGATAATGCTTGGGGCGCGTGGTAGCAACTTGTGTGGAGAAAATTGAGCCTCGGCTTCCTGCCTTGGTCCTTCCGCTGCAATGCGAGTTCTTCGCGATACGAGAGTTTTTCCGCTGTAATGCCCACGGCACCAGGCGCGAAAATGCAGACGTGGGTTCAAGCCCCACTGTGTCATTGGTACTAGGTTTTTTTTCTAATTTGCGTGATGTGGCTATGGACACCGGCAGCGGTGGACAACTACGGCGCTGCGCGTGACCTAATTGCAATCTCATAACAGCTTTCGCTGTAAAAGAGAAAATCGGTATCGCCGCGTCTACACATCTCACATTTAGTGAAAAGCGCTGAGCTGTTCCCTAACCCGGGATACAGAAAAAGTCATAGTTTTGTCGCAAAGGCGAAGCAATGATCACGATAGCAACTTATTGGAAGGTCAATATTCTACCACTGATTCACGCCACTGCGGGGGACTTGTTGGCAAACTTGCCTGAGGCAGGCTTGGTGTCGAAAAAGCAATCGCGTTATTACGACTTATCAAGCGTTTTAAAACAGCGAAAAAACAACCAGTCGTCGCACAACGCGAAAAGCGTAATGAGTGGTCGTCCCATGCTCCAACCCATTACAAGAGCTTGATTTGTTCAGCTGTTAGCTGTGGCGCATACCCACTTCAGACACGATTCCTCATCGTCGTCAGCCACTGCATGAACGATGGGCACAAATTTCCTCGCAATTCCTTAGCGGATACTACGCTTCTCAGAGTAATGACAAAAAATAAAGCAGTGAATGCCGGCCTAATCTCTAGAATTTTTATTATTAATGCCGTAGTGGGCATCAAGCAAGTGTGCTTCCAGCAGCTCCCCGATGAGTGTTTAGAAAAGGCTCCGAAAGGTCGCTCTTCTAGCTTTCGCTGTGACTGTGCTACGCCTTTCGTGCAGGCCTGGCGTTTTCCCATCGGCGCTCACTTAGGTAATCTTTCTTATCCACACGACGAAGACAATACCTACCCGCCTCCGGCGGATCTCCATCGTTTCCTTATTTCTTTCCCTTTTTTTTACTCTCTCAACACACAGCCGCCGTTGGTTCTCTTTTCTCTTATATACAATTTTTCGTTTGCTATCCTTTTCTTCTAAACCTGCGTTTGGCCGCCAAATACGGCGGTTGGCCTTGTACCGCTCTTCTGTCCCGTCATTTCTACTTACATCGACTGAAGAGAGCTGAACCACTAACCGAAGTTGTTAGAAGAAAACAATATTTGTTTTGTTGTGTATACTGTAGCAATTTTAGTTTCTCTCTCTCTGTATATATATATATATATATATATATATATATATATATATATATATATATATATATAGAGAGAGAGAGAGAGAGAGAGAGAGAGAGAGACAGAGTGAGAGAGAGAGAAAGAGAACGCTTTTTTTTTTGCGGGTTGAGCTGAGCACATGAACTCCACGTAGGGCCAGAAATACTCTGCCGCCAGTACTATGACACTGTTGTGAATAATTAAAACAGTTATTTAATGTACAGTTTATTATTCACTTCAGACAAAGGTTGATTTAATAAAATTGCTTTTAATCACGAATTTTGCAGCACCTTAACATATTAACCACAAGTTGATGGGAGAAATTGAAACGTATCGCGTAAGGCGCGCACGAAGCGCGACCGTTGTACTGCGTGAAACCGGAACTACCGAACACACAGGAATGAAAAAAAAAATCTACTTCTGCACGTAGTAGATCATACCCGTTTTCGTCACACTGTGCATGAAAAAACAGTAATAGCAACAAGTGTTCTTTTTTTCTGGGAAGCATAAAGAGTGGTTAAGGAAAGAAACGGGAAGAAATAACAAATTATTGACGCTGTTTTCTGCCTTCCGTCGCGGGGACGCGGCTCAGTGCCTTTAGCTAGGGGAGGAGGAAGTAAAGGTGATGAGAGAGGAGAGAAAAAGTGAAAGGCATAGCAAAAGAACGTCTTGTCAGTACAATGAGTAGAACAAAGCGAAAGCGTTCGTCTATAAGGCGGCGAGGCTCGCAGACGCACAACACTATGGGAAAGTTCGGAGGGCGTACGTCTTCCAGTGCGTGGAAAAAAAGGTTGTCTTTCACCGTTGTTACAGTCGAAGCATAATTCTCGGTCCACTACGGCGTTTATTTTTGCATTCAGGATAAAGAGATATGACTATTTCACAAAATGGGCTGGCATTGTGATCTTGGTGGCTCCATTTGACGGCTCAGAGCCCCTGGACTCAGTAGAAATAGTTTTTCGCGCCTTCTTAACTTAAACGAAATGAATTTGCACCACAAGTCGCACGCATACATTTAGCCGTCTACTGGCCTATTTCACAACGCTTGATGATTTTTTGTTTTACGAGAATATGCTTTGGTGCGCTCACGGCGCTTTCATTGAAATTTTGTCACTATCCGGTCACGTGTAATGCCTGTGTTCCGCTGAGGTTTGCATGCGCTGAGTACGATAATTTTCAATTTCGCACTTCAATATCAGTGATTAATATCACGAAATACGTTCATTTTCTTACTTCTAAAAAATAGGTATTCTATAAAATGTCATGCGCTACGAAATTACTTATAAAAGGTTGTGGTAATTAGTTGCTACAGTGTCACGTTGACTCGGCTATTTATTGCCGCTTTGATGTGGAGTTCATGTGCGAAAACAACAGGAACCTTACTCTCGCAAGATTCTTAAAAATTATGTATTAAAACACGCCTTGAATATGAAGTGACACCTTGTTTTAGTAAAATCGACTGCTGAAGTAAAATTCTACCTTGATATAGCAGCAGGTCTGTATGAGTGCATATCTACATTGATGGCTTAACAGCCGGAGGCCCACGCCTATGCATAAGGATGTGGTTTCCATTCGTAGAGTTTTCTGATCACCGCGTGCTTCGTAAACATGTGGTGGTTATTGCACGTGAAACAGCAGAACTGATTTTTGATTTGCCTTTCTTCCTTACTAAGCCAGTCAGGTTCAATTTTTTTTTGAAAGTAGCTTACAATAGTATACTATTGTATGTATAAACAAATGTTCTTCTAGTTTCGAAAAATGACTCGTAGAGCCTCGTCTGAAACAACATATAGTACTCGGACGCTGCTCTCTTGGATTGCCTGATTGGAGTTCAAGCATGTTAATTACTTTAGTTTGCGATGATATAGATAGGACCGTTATTAGATAGGACCGTATAGATAGGACCGATGATATAGATAGGACCGTTAAGTTTTTTAGTACTATAACAGATGGCAAGTAAAGTTTGTTCATCTTCATTGATAATCGGTCATGTCACACATAAGGTAGACAATGATAACAAATCTAAAGCGTTAATATTTCACTATTTGAGCCCAATGTGAAATAACGAATGGAAGTATGAAATCAAACCTCTCTGCGCTAACCCTTCGTTTTTTGTACACAATAACGAGAAGAAACATCAGGCTGAATGGCTGTTGTAAAACTTGAGAAATTGGAAACAGTTACGTTGAAGAATAACCCTTCATTTCTTCATTGAATCACTGAGCCGAAAGTGCTGCTTATACGCACGAGTCAAGTCATATATCTTTCGCCCATCCGCCTTTGCTCTGACCCGTGAAAACATTGTAGCAAATCCTGCTTCCCAACAGCGGTAATTCCACTTTCGCATTAAACTGTGGACGCTGGTGTATCGTTGACGCACCTGGGTTCCTGCTATTTTTAAGTTTCTCGCTGTAGTCTCTAAACCTTGCTGTAAACGCAGACAGTCGTAATAACAACTCCATTTTACCCACTTTATGCCGTAATGCAGATAAAACATGAATACAGGTAAAAATAGATAGCTGCCTCAAATTTCAGAAATTGTTGCTTCCGAAAAGCAGGATGAAATTACACTATATTTCTTTGTAGCGTGCATTATACAAAAATACAGAACAGTCAACCAACAGAAAAAAAAGCACAAAGCATCTTGACTTGAAGCCATTTTTTCTTTCAACTTCCCACATAGAGAAACAGCCCCGAAGAAATCACTATTCCTATTCAGTGAAGGCTGTTGGTACGAGAAATGTTTCTTTTCTATATGCTAAAGAGAGTACTGTTCTCAAAAAGAAAGAGCGGGAAAGAGAAGAGAGACCCACGTATTAGATATCTTTATGAGCCAAGTGTCTCAAAGACGCCTAACTATACAACTTATCACTTGTTTTGCCAAAATAGGTTCGTTACTTGCGCCTATAATAAAAAAAATATCAAATGTATTGTTGAAAATTTAAAGAAGCTCCTCACCCGTAGGTGGCATGAACGCCATTGCATGACATCTGAATAGTCCAACAATGCGCTCTACAAAAGCTCATGCATACCTGTGACGTGCACCAGTAGCGCGAACATCTGCGCCTGGTGACCACAAAGCGACTCAGGACGACCGATGTTTACACCTGAGTGAGACTTAAAATATACTTGTTGCCACACAAAATTCCAGTATGCTCGCCCACAGCTCGTATTGCCCACTGCTCCGTAAAATAAGCTGCCATCTTTTTTCTGTGCCTGTGATTGGTTCAGAGCTTTTCGGCTATAAATACAATGTCACAACTAAAAAATTGAGCAGTGAGAGACTGGACCAAAGTAGTCGCTTTGCGACTAAATCGCGAGTAGTCACAGATGTGAACGAGTTTCAATGTGGCGGTACTTTTGTTGCGATCTAGCCAGTAAGGGTGAAAACGACAACGCCACTGAGGCAGGAATAGAAGAACACTGCAGTCGAATTCCCAAACTTGTGCTGTCTCGTCACACTGGATTAGGAGATGGGAAGCGGACTGCCGCAGTTCGGAGAAATGAAGCCTTCAGCAGGGCTTTTTTTTTCCTCGCCTTCAACATCTCTATCCTTGCCTCTAAATCCCATGCTCACTTGTCCTCGCTTCCTCTTCAGCGCGGTGCTTTTCACGCGAGAAACAATGGCGCAGCAAACGGGTGAAGTTTTCTTTTGATGTGCAGACTGTCTACCAGTCCTGTCTCACTGGTCAGCTACCCTCCATGACAGTGAGTGATGGAATGCGCGGCTGGCTGACGAACACTCTCGTGAAGTCGCATCACAATTGAACCATGAGACATCCTTCGGTATACATGTGCAAATAATCTCCCACTGTAGCTTACTTCTGCCTCATTCAACGATGGCCATCTTTCAGTTATAATATTGTTGAGCCAGACAGCGGTTTTTATAACGGAATCACCTTTCCTTTTTATCCATTTTTGTGTTATTTATCAAGTTAGCAGACACTCATTCCTATTACTCCCTAAGACGCCACCCACGATAACTGTCTCTCGAAGCGGACACCTCAACGAGAACACACGCGGGAAAGAGGATGAAAAGGTAACAAAGCGGGAGAAAGGGGCAAAGAGGGGGAGGGGAGTCCTACTTCCTCTGTTCCACCCAAACTTCTGCGGACGCGCCAAACTGGTTCAGGAGGGGGCGCCAAAAGTTTCTCGATCCGGTGAAATGAGCGCTGAGCAGGGCTTTTTTTTTCTTTCAACGACCAACCTTGCTCTTTCTCTCTGCTTCTCTAGAAACCCTCGCTCACTTGTTTTCGGCTGAGCATTGCTTTTCACGCTGGAAACCACTCACATAGGCTCCTGGCCAGCTACCCTCCGCGACAACTAGTGCCGAGATGCAAGATTCAGTGACGAGTTTTATCGCGGATGTTACATCACATGCTAACCATTAGACGTTACAACATTAGACGTTACATATTGCCCACTGCTCCATAAAATAAGTTGCCATCTTTTTTCTGTGCTTGTGATTAGTTCAGAGCTTCTCGGCTATGCAATGTCACAACTGAACATCTGTGCACATTACTAAATGGTTCCTTCTGTCGCTGTCCTTTACTCTTAACTCACTTACTGATGGCCACTATTCAGCCATGGTCTGAGCAAGGCAGCGGTCATCATGTCAAACTGTGAATTTTCTTTTCTCTATTTCCTACCACCCTCTATCCTGTAACACACCTTGAGACAAGCAATCTATCCACTAAAAATGTATTTCGCTCGAGAAATAGTTGAGGCCAATAACATGTAAATGCAAGGCTATGTTCATAAAGTAATGACTGTGTATTGTCATACTTGCAGCTACTCTATTCTCTGTGCACACACACACACACACACACACACACACATTATATATATATATATATATATATATATATATATATATATATATATATATATATATATATATATATATATATATATATTATCACCTGCATTTCTTTCTTCACATCTACATATCCATTTGGTCTAATAACGTCCCCTATATTTTCCTTGACAATGATGTCTCTCATATTTCATCGATATTGTGTCAAAAACACGGAAAAGCGAGCTATTAGGTATCCCCCTCTCTCTTTAACTCCTTAATGAGGGTTTCGTACTGGCAGACTTGGTGCCTTTAGGTTGTATACGAGGGACTTTCGGTCAGCTGCCAGCTTGTACTAGGCTCACATGCCACGTGACGCCAAACAGGCTCATGAAGAGTGTACCACATTCGCCGCCATGGCTACTCGTGGCGCTGACTGACACTCCCGTGTTTAAATTTACATATATACTCTATAAAGTGGCTGGGAAGATAGCCGCTGTGGCAGCTCAGTGGTAGAGCATCGAACGCGTTATTCAAAGGTCGTAGGTTCGGTTCCTGCCCAAAGCAAGTTACCTTTCCACCCACATTTTTTTCTTCACATTTAGAATACATTTTGGTGTAATAACTACCGCTATACTTTCCTTGGCAACATTTTCTGTTCGAACTGAATAATATTGTATAAAAAACACGGGACAACAAGTCCTTAACTTTACACTTCATTACCATATATATACATATATATATATATATATATATATACATATATATATATATATATATATATATATATATATATATATATATATATATATATATATATATATATATTCCTGCGCTAAAGCAGTCCGGGAGACAGCATGGTCTCGCAAACAGAAAAAGATTGAATAAATAGCAGCCGTCTTCCTACATACTTGTCGACTATGGCGCTCTTAGAACCTTGACCTTCGTGAATCTTTGTGTTACCCTGCAGAAAATCGTGACGCTCTTCCTGCAGCCTTTGCTGGGTACAAGGCTCAATCATAACCTTATGGCTTGAAACACGAGATGGAAGCAAAACAGTAACTTATCCTTCCCCTATGCAGGAAGCGCACGAAATGTCCTTGTCTAACACGCCCTCTCCCTCTCAAAATCATTTCACCCGAAACACCATCTCGGTCTTTTGTAGGAGAAGGCAAATGATGTCTACCTGAGCTTCTGGATGTTCGAAAGACTGTCAGTTCGGCGAACTATGGCTGGTTGGAGTTGGCGTATACTTTCAAATTTCCGCTTGCAGCCTAATCTAGAAAGTTTAGAGCACAGCAAAGGCAGTTAACCGTGATGAGTTGTTCTCGTGAGACGCACTCTTGCCACGCCGTAGTTCGACTGGCCCCCATTTGATTAACTCGGAGGTTGTGTATATTTGTTGCAGTGTTTGCACCGTAAGAATGACAGAAAAGAACTCAGCAATTGCAAAAGTTTTTCTCTTATTTCTTTATATGGGCCTCGTCTTGTATCTATGCTGTTTATTGCTATACATAGCTTTCACGTGACGTCACAGACAGCTTTTGTGCACTGGGTACATGAAGATGGCACGTACCATGACTTTTTAGCGCATTTGAGAGTGCCAGTGCCACGAATGACAGAGAGTCATTCGGCTCTCGCATTCTTTTGTGCTATCCCCGCTTCCTTCTTTTCGCCAGTCGCACCATGGAAGAATACAATTAATAGGAAGGGGCACCGACACTAGACTGATATTACCGTTTTTCGCTGGCCGCGGCCGAGCTAGAGTTCACACAGCATCTCCGCTAACTGGTACTTGAAGAGCCAGACCAAATTGACATTAATGCAAGTTCTGGGATTCATACCAATAAGCCCAGCCAACCACATTTCTGGTCGACGTTTCTGCTTTCTTTTGCCTGCCGTTGATCACCTCTCAAATATTTCAAGTATATAGCCCGAGTGGGGCAGAAAACAAATGCCCACATGCACAAGGAACATTCTAGGGATAAGAATTTCTTTTTCACCTGACGATCTTTACCCCAACCTTTCAGAGGACAGAACAGCTGCTTGCTGCTCTTCACCTGAGGGGAGGCAAGATGAAAAAACAGGTTCAAGGAGCGGGCGGTGGAGGGCTAATTAGGCAGGGACTGAAGGGGTGCATGATTTTAAGTTGAAAAAGACATTTCCTCCAGAGGCAAAATATTTTCGCATGCCTCACTCGGAATAATGAGGAGCTTTTCAACGCTGTGCTTTTGATTTGTCCGTGTCAAAGGCGCCATAGGAATAATTTAGATGTAGTAGTCAAATAAAGAAGATTTCTCAGTGTCAATGCACTATTTTTGTATGATTCGTGTGTTTAGTATCATCAGGAGACAGGAAATATTTCAGAGTAAGCTATTGGTGTTGAGATTTCAACGCAGTTTAAAGACTACTGCGGTTTAGTAGGCGTTTAGGGCATGATAAATGAGAAAAATTTACAAGCTTCGTTTCGCCTTTCTGCTAGCTTTTTTGAAAAAAATATTACGTGGAGGAAATATATCAAGGGCTGTACTTTGTGTTTGTTCAAATTTAGCCACAGAACTTTAGTAGCTGGTCACAAATATGGGCAGAGGTAGCTCCATGTATTGAGAAAATTTCTCAATTTAAATCTCTCTAAATAAAAAGCAAAAAGCGTAAATCAATGAAAGTAAACACCACGATGGGGAATGTTGTTTTCTATGCACTTCTTGAAAATAAACCTCCTCTATCGAGTAGTTAGCGGCCAGTCTACAGCTAAAGTGACTAAATTTGACTGTTTTCAAAGGGTGACAAACAGTAAACTAGAAGTCCTACATAAATTTGCTGCCTCGAGGAAATAGATAATTATGTCCTCAACGTGTTGTGCAAGAAACAATAGTTTAACTGTAGCAGATGTATTTCAGAAAATGGTCACAACTGAGGCACAGTCAGCCCAACCGCGTAACCAGCGCTTGTTGTTGCCTGCCCACCTCAAAAAATTTGGGATAGACATACTTTTAACAAACATATTTGAAATGTGTGAAAATCAAGCCTTCGAATGATATGTAGGTTAACTATACAAAAGCAAAGACAACAGCCGCCGCGTATTGGAAAAGTGGCGAAAACGATTTGTGCGTGCCGCCGGTGTGAGGCCGCCACCTTATGAGACTACTGAATCAAGGATTTGTGCACTGTTATACGCATTATCCCAGCTATTGCATAATAAATTGCAAAAAAAGCAAGAATGATAATTTTGAAATAATTTGATCGAGTGCATCTCATGTAAATTTATTTATCTGGTTGTTACTTTTATTTTGTATTTATATGTCAACATGTGGACTAGGGAGATGCAGAAAATTAACAGGAAACTTAATTAAAGTGTATGCTGAAAAAAGCACATCAGGTGTTGAACCTGGACCACGTTGCTTGCTGCCCCGCCGCAGTGGTCTAGTGGCTAAGGTACTCGGCTGCTGACCCGCAGGGCGCGGGTTCGAATCCCGACTGCGGCGGCTGCATTTCCGATGGAGGCGGAAATGTTGTAGGCCCGTGTGCTCAGATTTGGGTGCACGTTAAAGAACCCCAGGTGGTCGAAATTTCCGGAGACCTCCACTACGGCGTCTTTCATAATCATATGGTGGTTTTGGGACGTTAAACTCCACAAATCAATCAAATCAATCACGTTGCTTGCTGGAAACAGCTCACTTAGAGGCAGCAATGTATACAACTGTTTAATCGGTCAGATGTCAACTTCAACGTTAAATGAAGTTGCAGTGATAAATTTCATTAGGCATCTTTATGCGACCGACAGTTTAATGCAATGACCGCGGCACTGATGAAAACATGAGCCACTTGTCTACCACTGTCGTCGATATGCATAGGAAAGACAGGAATTGAGACGCCCTGTGACTACTCAGTTATCGGCCACATTCCATGTAGCTGCTGTCACAATCGCTTAGTGTTGAGTTATTTGGTAAGCGATCATCTCAAAAGAAACTGGGCATGCAAATATGGACCCAAGCGAAGAGATCACAACACAAACGCCAATGATCACCTGAAATAGCACCATGTGAAAGAAAAATTAGACACGAAAACGCGTTTGCACATGTGCAGGTTATTGAGTGTCGCCTGTCAATCTGGAACAAAAGGGGGCCTACATAAAATACAAATGTCATGAATGTAATCTATTCTTTATGCAAGTTAGTCGACCGCTTGATCGCGCATGTGCTTCAGGCGCTGTTAAAACAGCGTCTCCAACCGTGGTATGCCCACAAGAAAGTGATGCCATTTTTTGTGATTTCTGAAGATGATGGTGTTGTGCGAATGCCTTTGACTGGTAGTTTGGTCCACAAGTGCCAGTGTATTCACCACGAAAGTCACTTCCTTCTTTCCTTCCACTCTCTTTGTCTGATCTATAAGGGCGAAGCTCCTTATAGCATCACCTGGTCAGTCGTCCTTCCATCCTGCGTAGCCAGCATATCCACGGAGTGAATGATGATTAGTGGGGCGAAGCATCCGTCTATTCGATGCATGCTCTATGGTGATAGAACAGACAGACACACAGACAGACAGACAAAGGCTGCATCATGTTCAGGATGCGAGTGATCGTGCCAGCAAGGTGGCGCAGCTTGCTGCTGGACGAACTCCACGAAGGGCACCCAGGCATCGTGCGCAGCAAGCAACTGGCGCGGAGCTACGTGGGGTGGCCGTCAATAGAGGCGGACCTCGAGCATCGAGTCAAGGGTTGCGTAAGTGGTCAACAAGAACGCGACGAACCGTGCAAAGCGCCTCTACACACTTGGTCTTGGCGAACAGCGCCATGGCAGCGCGTACATATAGATTTTGCTGTCCCCTTTTTGTACTCGATATTTCTTGTAGTCGTGAACTCGCACTCCAAGTGGCCGGAAGTGTTGGTTATGCGCTTGACTGCAGCAAACGTTATTGTTGACAGATTTAGAGAACTGTTTGCGTGGTTTGCTTTCCCTGAAATGATTGTCACTGATAACGGCCCGCAGTTCTTCTCAGAAGATCTTAAGCTTTTTGTCAAAGAAATGGGCTGTCGTCACGTATTTACAGCACCGTATCATCCCAGCTCAAATGGGCTTGCAGAGCATTTTGTTCAGACACTTGGAAATGCTCTTCGTAAACCTACTGGAAAGGACACGTTACATGAGAGACTACAAAAGTTTTTTCTTGCTTATTGCAACGAGCCTCATGCAACAACTAAGGAGTCACCAGCAAGCTTGTTGCTACATCGTCGGCTGCGAAGTAGACTCCACGTTCTCAAGCCAGAGGTGGGAGGAATGGTTGCATATAATCAGTTCAAGCAAACCTTGGCTCGTCCACGTCGTGATCATGACATAGCAGTCGGTGACCGAGTGATCGCTCTCAATTATCGTTGCAGACCTAAATGGGTCCCAGGCGTTGTGGTGGGGCAGTCAGGCCCTTTTTCTTTCACCGTTAGGTGTTACCACTCTCAGAAGAAGTTTCACTTGGCGTCGTCACAAGGACCAACTGCTCGGGCAGACCACAGGCCCAGACTGCGAAGCATCGGACCAGGAGCGATCAGAGTTCCTGCTGGTTCAGCCGAGCGTCGACCCAGGGACATCCTGCGCTTCTACAACCAGTAGTCCTGAAGTTTCGCAAGACATTCAGACGGCGGGTGCGAGACGCTACCCGTTGAGACGCTACCCGTTGAGAGACCGTTGACCACCTGAGAGATATCAAGCTGGAGTTAAGCTTGGCAGAGTGTAGCCAATATATATAGAGGGATGTGGTGTCCGGCCAAGCACCGCATTTGATCAAGACAATAATGCGCACGCGCATGAAACGAATAAAAAGCATGTGCCGCATCTCGCCCTGGGCTTATCCAGACCGGGCCACGGAATGGTGAATATGTGGCAATAAACATCACTCGCTCCCAGGAAACTTGTCTGCTCCTCTTCCGGAAGAACCGACGCCCCCACAACAATATATATGAAAAGTGTTAGTGCATATAATGACGGTAGAAAAGAAAGGTGTGCGTGTGAACAGTTTATGACAATGTGAACTGCTTCAAGCAAACTGCGTATTGGCATGATATTGGAACTGGTTTCAGTGTGCTATTATGTTTTTTGGAATGTTCATTTTTGGGTACCATTCAGTTCAGCACCGTTCGCTGCAGAACTTATTGATATAGAGTAGCCAAGGCAATGTGGACCTCAACCTCTCCACAGCAAAACTGTTAGAACAGAACAGGTGTCTAAAATTCTGCATTCACACCTCGATATTTGGTACTTCTTTCATTTAGGACGGTGCCAAATTCACTATGTGATATTCTAAAGTGACGACGCAACACCAACACTGAAATAAATTTCGCGAACAGATGATTCGCTCATAACACCTAGTGTCAAAAAGACACATGCCTACACTCATTTATTAGAGTGCATACAAGCCTCGTAAGGCGAAATGCTTGTGTTAACATGCAGGAACTTGTACTGCAATCGCTACAGTGCTGACTGTGCTAACACAACGAAATAGTATGTACTCTCAGGACGTGCGCGACGATCCAACACATGCGAATAGTGTGGCTAGCAGACGATGCAAGGCGCGAACAGCAACGCAGGGTTAAGCCCGCTCAACGCTAGGTTCCCATTCTGCGGAATTTTGAAGTCGGTACGCTGCCCTTCATTCGCCACATCAGTATCCTCCAGTGCTTACTGAAAGTGACCTCAACTTGCTAGACGTCACCATTGCAGCCGAGCTCCGAGTTGACGCAGCTAGTATGATGACGTTATAATCGCAATGGCGCGTTTGCCATGCTTGCACCATGCAGCAGCTACAGCAAATCGGCAGCTCCCTTTAAGTCTGTGCGTGCAGCCATAGAGTTTCTTTCATTATTTACTCGAGAAAACTGGCACCGCAATCGTTCAGCCAGCATGTGAATGATGCATAGTACATGGGTTTGTCGAATCTTCGTGCTTGCGACTTCAATCGCACTTGTGGCTTTGTTTATAGTTGTGCTTACGCGTTTGTTTAGGACAACTAAATGGATAGATCCAATTGGTGATCGTAAAAATAATACTGTGATGAAAGTAACTGCCAAACGTTGCCCAACATCATCTCTCAAAAAGCGCCTCTAGACCTCACGGAACCAAACGGAGCTCAAAAAACGAAGCTATGACAAATACGTGTTCTAACTATCATTCGTATGCTTGCATAAGTGTCATGCGTGGCAGCTACCATGAACACTAGTTCCCTTTAGTGAATTCATAAGAAGCTATGCCCCCCGCGAACGTTCGGAAAGCGCAGCAGCATAAAAAATGTCGTGCCCCCAGGCGACAATGACAACGACGACGACGATGACGGCGCAGTATGCGGGCAAATTCACCTTATAATCGGCCAATCCCTCTTTGAGATACTAGCCATTTGCAGAGGAAAGCAACAACAACGCGGCAGGCCAAAGAACGCTAGAAAATGATGCAGGCAGCGTTGAAGTTTGTCAGTTTCGTGTACCGTTTCAGATGGTAATACAAATACCTTGGGCTTTACGTCCCAAAACAACGATATCATTATGAGAGATGCTGTAATGTAGAGCGCATAAAAATTTTTGCCATTTGGCATTATTTAACGTACACCTATATCGCACACTACACAGGCCTCTACCATTTTGCCTCCATCAAAATGCGACCACCTCAGCACGGATCAAACCCGCGACCTTGAGGTCAGAACGCTGAGCCCTGTAAGAACTCCGCCACCACTGCAACGCTGCTGTAATAGGAAACTACAAACTCCAGATTATCATTTAAGACACAAAGTTCTTTAAAAGGTTCCTAAATCTAAGTGCATCCCCTCCCACATTTATGCATCTCCTCCCACCAAAGAGCGGCTGTGGTGGCCAGCAATCGAACCCATGCCTCTTTACTAGGCAGCGTTACGCCACAGCCAATACAAGCAACCATGACGGCTAACTCCTACGGCGACAGTAAAGCTGCAGGCAAGGCATCAATAGCATGTACACGTCTGATCACCTTGCTTTTGGTTTTACAGGAATGCATTCGAGCATCACATGGGGATGCGATGTCGTAAAGTGTTTACTGCAGTCACAATTCACAATAACAAGGAGAAATGGCTGGTCACAAAAATAATGGTAAGCATTGTACGAGGCTAAGCATTGGGGCAAGGGGACAGGTCCACATGGTGGAAACCGGACAACCTTTCTAATACCGCTGTCACACGGGCACTTTTAATCGTGAACAGGGCAATCCGGATCGGTTTTTTTGATCCTGATCAACTTTATGCCCTCTGCTACACGGCCCAAGCTGATCCGGTTCTAGCTTGGGCCGAAACGCACCAGGTGGCCGTTGCGTGCCGCAAAATATGTCATTGACCACACTAAGCGTACGACATTTCAATGCAGCCATTTCACGAGCAACATGTCATTCGTGCCAGAACAGCTCGAACGTCAGTGTCTCTACAAAAGTAATCCAATAAATCTATCATTTGGTAGAGTTTTCTTTGCACTTACCTGTATTTCTGTGCGAGACTCTTAATATTGACTTTTATTTCCGATGGCACCTGCTCGTATCCGTCCAGCCGCAGCGAAACGGCAAACTCGTTGTACACGCCAGAGTTTCACTTCCCCTGCCAGTGGTCAAATACTGTAAAGGTCTCTTCGTTCGACCACCAAGTGCATGTACGCTGAGTCGTAGCGGAAAAGCTGGCAACAATCATGATCAATTTGCTTCGAGGTGCTCCAACCTCTCCGACGGTGCGAGAGTTGATCTTGTCGTCGGCTTGTCTGCTTCTCCCATAATTATATGCGTTCAATGTGAATAAATAAATATGTACTATTGGATATTTTTCTAGTGGAAACAGTTTTACATTTGTTTTATAAATGAATATCTTGCTTTTTCAATCTGTTTTTTTAGAACTATGCTTGACTTTCTTGTTTCTTTTTGGTTTCGACCAGCTATGGCGTGCACACTACACAAAATTGCGATCTCTCAGCCATACTGCGCTGCAGGGATTGTGATAGTCTTAATCCCGATCAGACCTGATCACAATTAAAAGTGATCCTGTAGCAGCCCCCAATCCATATCGTGGTTAAACCAGATCAGCATTGATCGTGAATAAAAACGCCCGTGTGACACCAGTATAAGCTACAATTCTGGAGCTTCCTTTACTTATGCAGTAATCAATGATCGAGTGGAGACGTGCAGCGACAACAGCTGCCACTGTGGACGCTATCCTTCGGAGGTCAATAAGACATAAATCAAGGTTTGCTTGCGTTCGCTTCGCTAAAACATCTGGCTAAAACAATACAGGTTAGGTGTCAACAATACCAGTAACAATTCATAATCATTGCTTAAGAATGAATTTTCAATGATACACTGTAGGGCATGCAGCTCCTTGGTGAAAAATGCAATTTGGGGGATTTCGAGGCCTTGATTCGCAAAGGCTTCACCGAGTTATTGTCACTCAAAAACTGCTTTAAAACGTGGGAAAAAATGATGAATTTTTGCTTAGTGCCTGCCCTAAATACAATAAGATACGTTTTGTATGTATATGCTATCCAGCACCAAAATTAATTGCAGTAAATTACTTTAAACGTGTTTTTTTTGTAATATGTGGCAGAAAGAGGCTAGGAATTCCAAATCCTATTATCGTTTCTTGGGTAGGGCTGACCCTAGATGCCTAGAAAAGTATTGTAGCATACAGATACCGAACTTCATGCGCTCAACTTCTAAAATACAGGTACTAAGATACACTTCTCTTTGACGTAACGTAATATTTCTAAGATGCATTTGCTAAAGGACGAAAAATGTATCCCGATATATAGATACAGGAACACAGATACATACACTAAAATTTATTTTTTGCGGGTCGCTGACATTCCAAGAACACATTTATTAAGTGCTGCTTAGCAGTGTGAACAATTTTGTAGCTCACTAAAAAATGCAAGTGAACTACATCGACCTGAAGTGCGCAGATATTTATTGTTACGATGATTTATATGTGGGGTTTAACGTCCCAAAACCACTATATAATAATGAGAGACGCCGTAGTGGAAGGCTCCAGAAATTTCGACAACCTGGGGTTCTTTAAGCCAGTGCACGGAGAGGAAGCACACATTTTTTGCAGATCTGATTTCTTGAGAAGGTAGCAGCTTCTCTGTCTGTCTGCTAATTAGCGTAGGTTCGGCTTCCTTGCAACTAACGAACTACCAAAATGGCTGGCCCCCGAATAAAGTAAGGGGTGCTGCTCCAGGTTAAGATATCGCGACTTACTCAGCAAGACTGACAATATTGCTGCGGGAATTCTGCCATCAGTGACGTCATGCGCCTTGCTGTATGAGCCGTTTTGTGCGTGTGGGATACCCCTCGTCACCGGACACGAGTCGCCGACAGGTGGCTCTCCTTTAGTTTGTTCAGCAAAAATCAAGTGACTCTTTTTTCTTTGGGAAGTGGTGCGACCATTTTCCACATAAAAAGTAGCGAGATACCCGCGTCCAGCATAGTATCGCGATATAAGTGATACATCATAAATGTATTTCACTACTGATATAGAAATACATTTTTTAAATCTATCTCAGTACAGATATAGACATACTCACTAGTACCTCTAAGATCCTGCCCCAATACTCAAGTATCGCGATACTGCCCAGCCCTCGTTTATCTCTAGTGGATCACAGTCGTCATAATTTCCTCGTCAAATATGTGCGAGGAACTCTTGGTAGCCACAATGGACAATTCAAATGTTGTGGCGTCGACACAAAAGTGTTTCGATGAGGTACTATAGACAGGCTTCAATGTCGCATTTCTTGATGAGACAACACCTCAAAAAGTATGAACTTTATTGTAGCAGTTTCCCAGCACCAATCATAGTGAGACGGCCAAACGTTGATAAATATTTATCGTGACTGGTAATGAAGGCGTGGTAATCTGAGCTTCCGTCAGTTAGAAACCGCTGACCAGCACAATCGGTCAAGACAACGGGCCACCTCTCGTACGTCGGAGGAGCACTCCCTTTTGCAGGGGACGCTCATAAATGTGGTTTGTATGTTTCCTTCCATTTGCAAGGGTTGAGTAGTTGTACTAGACCAGTGTCTAAAAATATGCCTGGCTATCTCTCTGAATTTTTTACTTTGTTTAGGCTTTGTCTAACAACGTTTATTCAACTGCTCTGAGATTCATTCAATTATTTCACAATTGCGTAATTAATTCCGCTTTTTCACTCAATTGCCCACATTATAAGAGTATGACCAGATATGGGGCGTGAGTACAGTGACTTATGAAGCTCTTGTGTATACATGATAGTACAAACGCAGGTCCACTCTGAGGCACGTACGGTAGTAGCTGCTCGCATAAGAGAAATTTCTAGGAAGGCCGCTTTAGTCCCCCAACAAGTGGCAGAAAATGGGTGCTTTTTTTTTTGCGCCTGAACTTTGGTTGAAAAGGAAACTGTCCTAAAAATGAAGTTTTGCTTTCAACCTTAGATAATATGGTAGTATGTGAAAAAGTAAAAAAACTAATTATTAGGCTAGAAGTGTATTCCTTTCTTCCAAGAAAAAAAAGTTCATTCATGAATGATTTGGAAAGTGTACAAACACAAAACTTGCAGGAACTTGATCGGCGAAAAAACAAAATAGAAACCATGGACACTAGAATTATTGCCTGCAGCTAGGCCACGAAGTTTAGGTTTTTATTTATTAGCATTTGTTCATTTTATTTTCTAGACCCCTCTGCAGGAAATATACGCGTCGGAGAAGAGTCCTACAATGCAATAGAAACGAAAAACCTGTGTCTAGAAAGGAAGCCATTTATATAACTGTCGAGCAAGAAAGAAATAGCGACAGAGGTAAAGCAGAGAACAAAGAGAGACGACAGTGAACGCGTACGTCTAAAAGAAACGCCAGGGAGGCTCATTAATTAGGCTCAGAATTTCGTATGCACATTCCGAAGGGTCCACCCCATGGTACTCGAGAGGCAATCGAGCCGAAAGCAGCGGCGCATAAAGGGACTTCTGCCACTACTGCCATCGTTACTGTTGATGGCCCTGATGCCGCCTTTGTCGGCGCATGAAGGTTCTGGTTTCATGGTTCGGGAGGAGAGCAAAACTGGAGAAACTGAAACTCGGCGCAATGTATGCAACAGGTCTAGGGACGAAATAAACCACCAATACCATTCTCTGCAACGGAATGTCTGTGCCATGGACAAAGACGCTAATGATGATCTAGGATGACTTATTCTCCGCGTCAGACCGGACAATGTACGCGTGGAGGCCTTAGTAACGTAGGCCGCCCCCACACACTCCTCGGCCTATAGCCAAGAGCAAGGGAAGGGCACCCGAGTTTTCGTAATGGATGGCGATCGATTTATGCGCTCTTCGTCGAGGTTTAGGTTAGACGTAGCATACATATAGCAGAAAGAGCAATGAAAAACGAAAATAGTAGAGTGGGTTGGTTTAAAAAGGAAAAGAGAGACAGAGAGAGAAAGATGAGCGGCGTCGAAATGGGCCCTTGTCCAACGGCGTATACATAATCAGTGCCGCGAAGTTGCCAAATAATAAGAACTCATGCGTAGAATAGCCACCTATAGCCAAAGAAGCTAAGTAGGCTTGTTGGCCGCGTGAACACGCTCATGGATTTCCCGAGTGTGCCTCGTAGAAGGGTGATCGGTCAACCATGCCAGCAGTTATTACGGAAGAGGCCAATAAAAGAAAGCCATCGAGAATGTGTTTCGTTACAGACAAAGGCCACACAACTCTCTTAAATGAATTGGACCACCTCCAGTTTCTGGCTACTTTTTCTCCATTCTTTCTTTCTCTCTTGCTTGCTATCTTTCGTTCTGTTTTTTCTTTTTTTCTCTCTTTTTTATCCTATAATGTAATTCTGTCATCTACTTTGCTGTGCGAACCACTGAGTGAAAAATACCTGCAATTGCTAATGAGAGCCTTTTATCAATACATCTTCACAACGATTGCAAAATACACCGACGGATGCAACACAGTAAATTGCGCATCTATTCAAAGGGTCGGCCATGGACTAAGAACCACTAATTGACCGTTCCACCTCAGTGCCTCAATACACATTTTTTACAGAAGCCTTATATCACCATTCGCTGACTAGGTCAGGAAAGTTCTGGCCCGTCGGCCTCCTCGAAATGTTCAATGGTGACCTTATTGCCTCCGCGTAAAATATGAGCACTCACTCCATCTCTGTCAGTGACAGTCTTTTCAGGAAAGGGAATCGCTTTTTGAAGTACATGTGAGTAAATGGAAGTGGATTCGGGAAGCAAACTTTAAGGCTGCATCATAGAAGTGTGGCAATCCGAAATGAAGGGTTGTTGCTCGATTGGGTTCGGTGCTTGCACAAATTACCACGCCCAGCTACAAAGCCGCCAATGACGCGCCGAAATAAACTAAAGTACTGTCTTTTTTACTTTCTTATACTTATTTACCATAATATTTTCTATAAACAGGACAGCCTCGCACACATCTTCGCATGGTGAATATATTGAAAACGTTTTTGAAAACAGCTTAATGGTATGATCTCTCCCTCCCCCCCCAAAAAAAACTGCTGGAAGGGGAAGATGCAAAGTTGCAGTGAAAAAATCCATAAACAGAGGTTGTGCTGAGCCGCCGTTTCTACAGAGGACTTATCCTTCTCAACGTTCTAGAACTCAACTGATTTGTTTAGCCCTAGCGTGTCTACGCGCCGTATTTTGTACCCTCTCCTCCATCATAACGTATGATGGCGAGAGGGCTACACTGAGTATGTCAGTGTGGGAGAGAATAAAAAAAATGCGGTTTATTCCTGTGTTTAGGAATCGGCATACCAAGAAAGTCAAACATGTCTTCGCAGAAGTAGTTGAGAATCCATTGTGCATGGTTTCGTCATAAGGGTGAAGGAATGTATGCTGCAGTAATAAATTGCACTGCCATGCGAAGAACATCAAGCAGCTCGAAACATGTAGCGCACGCCTGAAGCAGAAAGCACGCACAAAATGAGCATACAACGAGCGAGCGCAGACAATTTTCTCAGCTGGACAAATAAAACACTCTGTCAAAACACAAAGAAATACGAATCAAATCAACGCACATGTGTACACAGGACGAGCGTGAACAACGCTCACCATTCAAATTGCCACCCACACGTAGTGGGTGGCAATATGATATTGCCACCCACACATATTGCCACAAAAAAACAAATTCATATTGCCACTCACACAAGAGCGTCCTCAATCTGGAGGAAAACAGAAAAAGAAGATCGCGTGCTTCTTCTCGACTCGGGAGCCAGCCACGACTGACGCATTGTCCTATAGAGCTAGCTACTCGGTGGTTTAATAAACCCTCAGTACTTGTGATTATTCGTGACAAACTGGTGGAAGTGCTGGGTAGTCTCACGGAAGCTGCAGACCCCCCCCCCTTTCAGGAAGCCGTAATACGAGTTCACTGCCAGTCAATACTCCCGTGCATCGGACCAGCCGCTGAATCAGGGGATTGCCTCCAGAAGTCGACGATACTGCTCCCATTACGTCAAGAAACATGACCAGTGCTTCTGTGCAAACCTCGCCAACCGGCACAGGAAGCGCGACGTCAAACCGCTATACGTTGGAAAGCCCACGGGCACCGGCGACGTTCTATGGTACGGAGCGCGAGGACGTTGAGGACTGGTTGGCGAACTTAGAGCGCGTAGCCACATTGAATCAGTGAGACGACGCGGCGAAACTGGGTCGTCTCTATTTCTATCTCGAAGATGAACTCCTTACGTGGCATCAAAATTGAGAGGAGCAGCTGACGACGTGGCCCAAATTCTCTCGTAGACTTCTGCAGACCTATGCCAGCGCGGATCGCCAAGAAAAAGCTGGACGAGCTATTCTGGCCCGCGTCCAGTCGCCAAACGAAACCGTGACCACGTATGTCGAAGACATGACGTGCCTCTTCTGACGGGCCGATTCAAGAATGACGGAGGGAAAGAAGTTGCGTCACTTGATGCGGGGTGTGAAAGACTAGCTTTATGCCGGATGCACGGTGTCAAGGACAAGCTTTTTGCCAGCCTTGTGCGAAGCCCTCCGAAGACGGTCGCGGAGTTCTTGTCCAAAGCCGTGACAATGAAAAAAAATGCTGCAGCAGCGATCCAACCAATGCAACAGGCAAGTCAGTGGCATGTCCACTGCTGACATTTTCACCGCCACTGGGACCAGCAATGACTCTCTACGTGAACTTATCCAAAATATCGTACGTAAAGAGTTGCAAAAGACTGGTGTGACACCTCCTCCTACTGTTAGCTCTACTACAACTGTGATCAAGGATGAGCTGCACCAGGCCCTCTGAGATGCCTTGACTCCTGATACATCTGCGCCAGCTCCTGCTGAATGCCGCCGTGGGACAACCTGCGTGGAAGCCTTGAAATGCCCTGCTACATCGCCGTCATTGTTCGTTCATCCTGTCCCTGCTCTTTCACTCGAGTCAGCGCAGCACATGCCATACTACGAAGGCACGTACACGCCACCGCCCCTGCCCTTTGTCCGTGGGGCTTGTGTCGACCATCGTTCGGTGTAACCGGTCCAGTACATCGACGATCGGCACATGTCCCCTCGGAAGTCTGATGTTTGGCACACACCCGATCACCGGCCTCTATGCTTTCACAGCAGAGAAGCTGATCACTTGTACCGCCAGTGCCCATATCGCCGTCTTGGACTTCGCGGCTTCACTGCGTACTCGCCCTCACCCCGTTACGGCCAGAGACCACGCGGCATCGAAAACTACTTCTCCCAGCAGCATGCACCACCAACAGCCGGGCGCCAGTCACGCTTGCCATCATTGAGGCAATTTTCATTAACGCCCCAGCGTATTTCGCACGATCTCCCAGCCCCCGCTGGTAAAACTAGCCGAAGAGACCTCTGGGGGCGGGGTTGCTGCACGTCGAAGCGCTGAAGACCTCCTATTGACGCAGTAGCGTACACAAACTGGTCCGACATCACCTGCTGCTGCAAAGGATAGCCGGCTTTCAATCGACATAGCAGTGGACAATTGATGGTTGTGTAGTTAATGCGTTAGTGGACACTGGCGCAGACTATTTCATACTGAGTGGGAAACTGACAACGCATCTGAAGAAAGCAATCACGCCATGGCATAACTAGCGTGGCCATGTAGTTACTCCACTGGGCGCCTGCACAACTAAAGTACAGATTCAAGGTTATACATTCGTAGCAAGCTGCCTTGTTCTGCGTGAATACTCCCGTGAAGTCATTCTGGGAGTTCACTTTCTGCAGGAAAATGGAGCTATCATTGATCTGCAAGAGCGCCGCGCCGCGTCACGTTCTCAGCCCAGCGAGCAATCAACGTGCAGGATGACGGAAGGCGTGTCGACGTATACTCCGTATTTCTTAACAGAGCGTGACGCTTCCTCCCCGAGCAAATGTTCTAGTCAACGTAACTTGCTGTGGTTTGAGCGATGGCGATGTGGTGGCCAAGGCAAATTTAGAACACCTCCTGCAACGTGGCATCTGTATAGCTAGAAATGTAATACACGTTCGTGATGGCCGATCTGAATTGCTCGTTACCAGCTTTAGCAACGAGCATCGACACCTTTTCCGTGGAACTTCGACAGCGTTTGCCCACGAAGTAGCTAACGTAACCAACTGTCTCACGTCAGAACAAGTGGATAACGCAGACAGGTCAATGAGTAATATTGACATCAATCCTGATCTGTTCAATGATAACCAGACTGCGCTGCGAGGACTCTTGTTCGAGATCAGGTCTTGCTTCGCAAGTTGCTCAAATACAGCCAGGCGTCCATCACTCAACACAGGATTATCACGTACGATGACGCACGCGTAATACACCAGCACCCCTACCGCGTGTCGGCTAAAGAACGCGAAGCGGTACGTACGCAAGTCCGCGAGATGTTGGACGATGGCATTATCGAACCATCCAACAGCCCGTGGTCACCTCTATTTATGCTTGTCAAAAAGAAGAACGGGTCACTATGCTTCTGCGGCGACTACCGAAAGCTTAACAACGTGACTAAAAAGGATGTGTACCCACTGCCGCGTATTGACGATTCGCTGGATAGACTTCGTCGCGCCCATTATTTCACTTCTCTCGATCTCAAAAGCGGGTACTGCCAAATCGAGGTAGATCAGCGAGACTGCGAGATGAGAGCCTTCGTGACTCCAAACAGCCTGTACCGATTTCGAGTACTCCCTTTCGGCTTGTGTTCAGCGCCGGCAACTTTACAGCGAATGATGGACACTGTCCTCACAGGGCTTAAGTGGCAGATCTGTCTTGTCTACCTTCATGATGTGGTGGTCTTCTCTGCCACGTTGGAGCAGCTCCTTTACCGCCTGCGCAGCGTGCTTGAGGCTATCCAATTGGCGGACCTCACACTAAAGCCACAGAAGTGCCACTTCAGCTATGAAGAACTAAAATTTCTTGGATATATAGTTAGCGTCGAAGGAGTCCGGCCAATTCCGGACAAGCTTGCCGCTGTTACCGAATTACCAGTTCCTGTCGAAAAAAAAGCCGTCCGGCGCTTGCTTGGTTTCTGCACCTACTATCGCCGGTTCATTCACGGCTTTTCACAGATAGCAGAACCTCTGACTCGTCTCACAAGGGACGACATGCCGTTTGTCTGGGAGAACGAGCAACAAGCAGCTTTTGATGAACGGCGACAGCGCATGCAATCAGCGTCCGTTCTCGCTCATTTTGACGATGATGCAGACGAGGAGGTCCATATTGACGCTAGTAACGTTGGGATCGGTGCAGTGCTCGTTCAGCGTCAAGAGGACATCGAAAGAGTGATAGCCTACGCCAGCCGCTCTCTGGCCTGTGCCGAGGCGCATTATTCCACTACGGAGAAAGAGTACCTCGTTGTCGTGTGGGCAATCACCAAGTTTCGCCCATATCTTTATGGTCGTCCCTTTAAGATAGTGACGGACCACCACACCCTCTGTTGGTTGGCAAGCCTGCGCGACCCTTAAGGACGGCTAGCACGGTGGAGCTTGCGGCTGCAGGAATTTGACGTCACAATCGTCCAGAAGTCCAGCCATAGGCATGAAGACGCTGACACACTGTCACGCGCACCCCTTCATGTCGTCTATCAGGAAGCAGAGGAAGACAAAGGCTTCCTGGGCGCCATTAGCTCATCAGATTTAAGCAAACGGCAACGAGATGACGCAGAGATTTGTCTGATCATCGATCATTTAGAGGGCCAGGGCGCAATCATACTACGTCATTTATTCCGCTCGTTGACGTCGTTCTGCCTTCGAGACAGTGTGGTACAAGAAGAACGCTCGTTCATACAACCGTGCTTACCTCCTGGTGGTTCCTCGAGATATGCGAGACGACGTCCTCTTCGCTTGCCACAACGAACTCACATCCGGTCATCTGGGCTACTCACGGAAACTTGCCAGAGTGAGCGAGAGGTACTATTGGCCAGAACTTTTGGTAAGCGCCAAGAAGTACGTCAAGAGCTGTCGGGAAATTCAGCACCGAAAGCAACCGTCTGTTAAGCCAGCTGGTTTGTTTTAGCCCATCGAAGCACCTCACACGCCGTTCGATCAAGCCGGCATGGACATTCTCGGGCCATTTCCCCTGTCGGCGGACAGCAACAAATGAGTGATTGTCGCGACCGACTATTTGATACGCTACGCTGAGACGCAGGTGATCCCACTAGCCACGGCTTTTGAGGTAGCACAATTTTCCACGCGCCACATGTTACGACGTGGTGCTCCTTCCAGTATAATAACGGACAGAGGGACGGCATTCACGACGCAGCTTATGGACGAAGTTTTCAAACTGAGCAACACCAGACACCGAAAGACAACTGCGTACCACCCGCAAACCTACGGACTTACCGAGCGACTGAATAAGACCATCGCAGACACGATCTCAATGTACATTGACGTACAGCAAAAAACATGGACCTTCGCGTATAATACCGCTGTGCAAGAGACCACGCGATTCACGCCATTTCGGCTTCTCTACGGCCGCGAAGTGCAGACCATGCTGGACTCTATGTTACCGTGTCAAGACGAACACGAGTTCGCAACTGACGCCGAAGAATTCGCAGAGCATGCTGAGGAACCCCGGAAGCTCGCGCGACTACACATCGGCCAGCAACAGCAGGCAGACGCCCGGCGCTATAACACCCGCCACAGAGAAGTGTTTTACAACCCCAAACACTAAGTTTGGGTGTGGACTTCCGTACGCCGCCGTGACCTTAAGTAAAAGTTACTGAGCCGGTACTTTGGCCCATATAAATTGTTACGCCGCGTCAGTGACGTGAACTACGAAGTGGTTACGGACTCAACACCGCAGGCACGGAGCAGGACACGACCGAGGCCGGACGTCGTTATTGTGTTACGGATGAAACCATTTACTGCGCGTTATTCGTACCTTTTCTTTGCTGTACACTGTCCTTTGTGTTATTTATTTAATTTTGTGAACTTGCTTCTTTGTTTATTGATTTTTTCTATATTGGCATGCTCTTTGATTTCTACTTTCATTTTATCCGAATTTCCAATTTCTTTTTTTTTCACGTGCCTATGTAGTAACATCGGGGTGGTGCTATGTACTTTTCTTTCCCTATTTTGGGACTTTCTTTTTTTTTCGAAAGGGGGGATAATATCACCCCCCGTAGTGGGTCGGCTACAAGAGCGTCCTCAATCTGGAGAAAAAAAAATGAGATTGCGTGCTTCTTCTCAACTCGAGAGCCAGCCACGACTGACGCATCGTCCAAGAGCTAGCTACTTGGTGGTTTAATAAACCCCCAATACATTATCATATACATGATCGTTACATTATTTTGTGTGTCAGCGGCGTGTTCTTTTTGTAAACGAGGCAGCGGCAGTGAGCGAAATGACATTCGGGCTCTCTTTAATTGATGTAACCTCAAAACAAACATGCGATGGAGCCATAAGAGGTACAAAGCACCCGAATCCTGAGATAAGCGTGCGCGCCATTGAGCCACCCCACTTTGCCCCGCCTTGTGGAGGCGCACATGGTGGGGCGTGGCACGACGACCAAGCGCGCGCGCCCGTCGTGCCATCTCGCTAGTGATGACAGAAACGCGCTGAAGTTTCCAAGCTCTGAAGACCACCACCGGTACTCCATATGGCTTGTCAATAATACGGCGGAGAAGGGGCATTCTGTGGCGCATTGATTAGCGTCGCACGCTGCGCAGCGCAAAATCATTCGTTCGACGCTTCGTTGTGGAACATTTACTTCTCGTTTTTTTTTAAATACGGAGTATTTCTTATCAAACTTAGGCGAGTTCGACCGTATCTATCTATCTATCTATCTATCTATCTATCTATCTATCTATCTATCTATCTATCTATCTATCTATCTATCTATCTATCTATCTATCTATCTATCTATCTATCTATCTATCTATCTATCTATCTATCTATCTATCTATCTATCTATCTATCTATCTATCTAGCTAGCTTGGTAGCCGACTAGGATTTTTGAGATAATGGGATCCATACCAAATTTGGTATGGCATAGCATGTATGGCGAGCACAATCCACTAGTCATAGCATGAAAATCATGACATGTGCGTCATAAATGTCATCCTTTACATGTCGTGGTCTTGCTGCTACTGCGCTGGTTTCGTTAACATTAGACAGCGCAAAACTGATCTGCATAACTTGACTGCATGACGAGTATAAGTGACAGGCCCTCACGTGGAAATCGTGACATGCGTGTCGTGTAAGAACATGACTACATGCAATGCTTATGATGCGCTCGCGGTTGTTTCGCTAGATTAACATACACAAAACTTTGCATTGGGTGACATGAATGTATGATGATGGTATGTGACTGGTGCAAACATAATCTTGGCATGCGTGTGACGTGAATGGAGGATAAATGTAGATGACTGGTGCCAAAATAATATTCATGACATGCGTGTCATGTAAGAACTTCACTTATGCCGTGTTCATGATGGGCTCGTGGTTGTTTCGCTGCCTTCAATTACACCAAAGTTGCTATTACGGGAAATAAATGAATGTAGAAGGTACAAGACTGATGCAGTTATAATAACCATGACATGCGTGTCATGTAAGAACATGACTACATACCACGCTCACGATGCGCTCGCGGCCCTTTCACTAGTTTCACTTATACTACATTTGGTATTACGGGACGTGAATAAAGGTTAAGGTAAATGACACGTCTAAACAAAATAATCACGGTAAGCCTGCAATGTAAAACATGACTACATGCTACGCTCGTAGCGTGCTCGCCGCCGTTTCGCTTGCTTCATATATTCCCAATTTGGTATTAAGACACGTGGATAGATGACGACCAGAAATGTCAGGTGCAAACATGATAACATTGCGTCGATTTGAAAGTAACATGTCAACGCCCCTCATTCATGCTACGCACATGATCGACTCCCACTGTACGTGGGATCTGTATATTTCTCTTTGCTATATATCTTTAAATTTTTACAACGTCATATCTGCCTCAAAACTACGTCACGTGGCCATCGTGGACCCTGGAAGAAAACAGTTTCGAGTTAAAAAAAGAAAGAAACGGTAAGGAAGTGAGGATGTACACGGTTGTCAAAAGTTAGCAATAGTTGGTATGAAAAATTGGTACTTTATCACTTCTTCACTGTTTCCTTATTTTATTTTCGTTCTCAGAACTCCTGTTCCCTATCAACTCACACAATTCATTACAGCACTCCACCCTTCACGCATTCTCCCACCCATACGAATTCAAAGCCACTTGAAGCGTACGTCCGTAGCAAGTACGGGGCAGCTGCATAGTGTGAGAAGGCCTTAGAAGCAGCGCGCTTATGAAGAGCGCCTGCGACCGCAGAAAGGGAAGTGCCCCTGTTGTATCCGCTGACCTCTTACCTTCAGAGAGAGAGTTGGTTTGAGGTTTTATTACAGTGATGCTTTATATGGTTATATATGCGAAATGACAATTCATATATCCGATTTTTACAGAAACTTCTGTCTAGGCAACGCATTCAATTACAAACACCTCTAAATCGTGCTCACGCGCTAGTTCCATCGAATGCGCCGCCTGTGACGTCATTCTTTTCGTCATACCCAAGCATGCGCGTCACGGCGGGCGGGCGCTTGGAGCAGGCGGCGTTAATGGGGTGGGGTGGGCCAAGGAGTGCCAACGTGAAAACGGGGAACCTGCACTGGAGTTTCCGCAGACATAAAGCACCACCCTGTCGAGCGCGACCAGAAAGCTCAGGCCATATAGATAAATACTAACGTGAACCATGCCGCCGTGCGCGATGACCGAACGAGGAAGAAGACGCTTCGAGGCCAGCTTTATTGTTGCATTCACGAATGGCACAATCACAACAAGTTGTAATGAAAAAGAAAAATAATTTAGTGTACGTATAGTTGACTTTCTCCGGCGTCGATTTCTGCCAATGCACAGGAGTTGGTGCTCTGGAAGATATCACAAGCCTTTTATATTAAACCTTGCCTTGAAAACGTTCAAGAAAGCACATAAAAACTTCAGTTGCGCAAGCATCACGCCGTGTATTACACAAACCGTAACTATTTGGCCACGATTAAAATGCGAGTTTTGACATTTCATTATGTCAAGGAATAAAAAAAATGAGTTCTCGTACTCGGCACGCCAGGGTCACCTTTAGTAGCCAAAATCTGAAAGAAAGAAGCAACCTTGCGTCACGTTTGAGTAAATACGGTATTACATCTGGCTGTCACGTACACAGTTCCAGGCCAGTGACCAGAAAATGGTAGGAAAACCGTGATGATCAGCATGTTGCATTACTGACCACACAATTGATGTCGACAACGAAATCACCACAAAGTATATTACCACCAAGTTGTTCCAAAGTGTTCCTCTTTTTTTATCATGCTTAGACGATGGCCGACCGCAAGCTGGCAAATGGTCGGCGGACGACGGCGAGTCGACTTCGTTAAAGTACGACCGCTGAGACGCGTTTGCACTTCCGCTAACAACACTATTCTCCGCTTGACACTGCCCCTTTGTGTGAAGGTCGCCTTAGGCATTCATTTCATGATTCATCGTCAGTTTGGAAAATTTATTTTAAATACTGCGAAGGGGGATTTTGTGGGTTCACGCTAGCCGTTGAACACAACATAAATGAGAATGCGTAGCGAACGAGCTTTTGTAATTTATAGTGGGGGAGCTGCGGCTACCAACTACCTAAATGTGTTGTTCTCGCTTGAAACAGCTGTCACTGGGCCGAATGCTACCTCAGTGTTGCTTGAGAAACTACTAATTTTACTTCAGAGTTGTGGGACAACAAGCTACCCGCACACTATGTCGAGCTTCGCAAGAGCTGTTTGAACACACTTACCTGTAAGCTTACCCCTTCAATGCTTAGCATTACGTCGAAGGGTAGCACTTTCTTCCGCATTTTTGACGTTCTTCACATTGGACCACGTCTGTTTTTTTTACAACACATTCTTGCGAAAGCGTCGGGCCACGCACACCACATCGCTGAAACAGTAGCAAAGATTAATCGCTGGCATCGCTGCTCACCTGCTGTGCTGCAATTTTCAGCGAAGTGTTCAATTCTTCGCTAGTCTTCCATGTTCCAAAGTGCTAAAACACGATGGATAACGGTAAAAGCCATAGGTAGTGCCACACCATGCTCGCCATGCGTTTCAGCACGTGCGAAGGGTAGGAGGGCACGTAAAAACGTGCCCGTAGTAACCCCTCATGGCGGCTGTGGGTGACCAACACTTTCTCAGCCAGCTCGCCAGGGCGGCGCATCGTGTAAATTTTTAGCGTGCACGGAGAAAAGGTAGGCGAGCCATCTGGGCAGCACTGGCTTCCTATAGCAGCAGCGTGGTCGATGAAGCCACCACCCACTTTTCGCGGGAGTTTCTCAAGTAGCACTACGGCGGCGACTTTCACGTTTGTGACAGCCTGCGGTTTGACAACAACGGGCTATAATCAGCGAGATCTGGTCTCAACAGCAACTATACAATGTCATGGAAGTACTCACGCAATGTTTTCCAGCTGCTACCGACGTCGGTCTATTGGAACGCGTGGGTCTTGCAAGTAATCTCTGATCAAAAGTAGTCTATTAAATTTATTCACCATGAATGGCTACGTTTACCCATCGATGCCTCCACATTTTCCGTGGCTGAGACGTTGTTGAGCCGAGTGATCCCACCTAGTGACCCCGCGTCTACCGTTCATGGGCGCTTAACAAACGGCAATGGACAAAATACAATCAAAAGAGAAGTTTTCAAAGCTCTGATGTATACTCACAACACCCTTAAACTACCGTGCAAACAAAGCTGAAGGCCTACCAATTGGATTTATGTCAAACGCCGTCCCCTCGGAAACATAACCAGCACTTCGTCAATTAATGCAACGTCGAAGCCTGGCTGATGTACCGCATCCAAACCACTTTGTATTGACACCATAAAATATGAGTAGACTACGCAACGTCAAAAGACATCCCTGGAAACAAGCCGATCCACAAAGACGACATTGAAGCCACCACCTAAGTATCGGATTCGGACGATCCCGTTCAGTGGACATGCACATAGTGAGCAACAAGGTGATTTTTGACGACGTAGCCATGGACTCAACTCTCGTCCCATTGACGGCACGCATTACCTAGCCATCGCTCCCGGAGCCGCACCGTTTTCCGTACCCATATACAACGATAAACACGAGGACAAACCACAAGACTACACGCCACACAGTTCTCGAAAGCCTCCAGTGAGATCGGTGCTTCAACCTTCGAAATGAAGAACCGGCTCAAATTTTTTACATAGCCATGAAAGTGACCTGCTTCAGCGTCGTCAAAAGAACTATCTCATTACATACCAACGATGTTACGAGCAGCATCACTCGTCAACAGCTACACGATAACTTCATGAGAGATGCACCTTGTTGGTTATGGTAATCATGCGTGGAGTCCCAAGAACAGTCTATTGCTGGCAAACGTGTGAGGAGGATGTGTGGGCAATGACAAGGCAACTTTGCAAGCCGTTGACTTGCCAAGTTGTGGGCTTCTATGTCAAATCATATGGTCAACATTGTCTGCCTCCGATATTCATTGGACCTCATGCTCGAACGCATCAGGACACAATGCGATGAAACGCAGGAGATGGCATTTCTCGAACACTTCCATCTTTGGAACAATGATCCTACGAAGTGTGTGTTATCCATCAATGGACTCTTCGACATTATCCTAAAAATCCTCAAGCAGCGGTTTTTCCCCCTTAAAAACTATATAGTAACAATTAAGAAAAGCGTTACACACTATCAAGATTAGCATACACTGATTACCATCGCGGGGCCACATGTTTATGCTTCACTGATTGACCAATGTACTGTTTATGGAGTGATTTTGCACATTCCACAAAAATATGGCTGTTCTTGGGGGACGAAAAAAAAAACGCAAGGCCTACGCGGAAGGCGCAGCACAGTGCTGCGCCTTCCGCGCAGGTCTGGCGTTTTTATTCGGCCTTTGTTACAAAAGCCCTTAAAAAATAGCAAGCTGTATTTTTTCTTGTTGCCGCCCATTTAAAGTTATCGTGAAGCTCCTGCATTATTATCCCTGCAATAAAAAAAAACCCTTTTTTTTTCGTCAATGTTCTCCTGGAGACGAAATCCTCAGGTCAGGAAAGAGCTCAGAGGCTAATTCGAACTTGTGGTCTATTATCGCAAAGCCCTTCTAAATTGATTATTAACGGTGTAGGTGGGGAAGCTACTACAGGGAGAAAATTGAGTAGATTGATGATCGATATGTGGGGCTTAACGTCCCAAAACCACCATATGATTATTAGAGACACCGTAGTGGAGGGCTTCGAAAATTTCGACCATTTGGTGTTCTTCAATGTGCACCCAAATCTGAACACACGGGCCTAAATTATTTCTGCTTCCATCGAAAATGCAGCCGCCGCAGCCGGGACTTGATCCCGCGACCTGTGGGTCAGCAGTCGAGTACCTTAGCCCCTAAACCACCACGGCAGGGCAGAAAATTGAGTAGAGGCCGCATACTCAGCTTGAAGAAATCATCAGTCTTTTCTCAAACATCGTGTAAAGGCCACTTTGTTTGAAATGGTGTGTTGTTTTCTGATAGGTATATGAACAGAGTGGCCCCACTCCTAGCTCAATGTTCTTCAAACTTCCTGGCCTACTTACAAACGACAACGGCCATAAAACAAAAAAAAAACGCTGTAAGTGAATATCGATGCCTGATATCTTATATCAGCAATGACTATACAGTCTGATACCTTGACTGGCGCTCTCAGTTATTTGACACCGCTACGAGCGACGCTACTCTGATCGTAATAAACAGCCATATGACACACGTGTACGTATGTCCTACATTTATCATGACGATAGCTCGCCGGCCATGCATAAACAGACCAGGGTTTCAGGGATTTGTGGGGTTTAACGTCTCAAAACCACCATATGATAATCAAAGACGCCGTAGTGGAGGGCTCCAGAAATTTTGACCACCTGGGGTTCTTTAACGTGCACCCAAATCTGAGTACACGGGCCTACAACATTTCCGCCTCCATCGGAAATGCAGCCACCGCAGCCGGGATTTTAAACCACGACCTGCGGGTCAGCAGCCGAGTACCTTAGCCACTAGACCACCGTGGCGGGGCCCGACCAGGTTTTCAAAGCACCACGCTAGCGTTCCTTTTTTTCGAATATATTTTTGTTTATTTATTACGACGCCTCGCAATTTCGGACGCGTAGCGTGTTTCCGAGGTCGCTGTGACAGAGAGACATTGTCGTGCTATCCGAGCTGGTTGTCAGATGACGCCACGAAAAAAGAGTTATGGTCGATCGCCAAAGCGCGGGCCAAGTAGCGGCACAACAAATGAGGGTGTGGCAGCGGTCAGACATCTGCGGACGTCGGCAGCAGCGCGGCTGCTCTCGACACCGCCTGCTTTCGTGACGCCTTCTTTAGTAGCAGTGGTGGTGGTGCCGTCGCTCCAGCCCCCCTCTCTGCGAGTGCAGGGAGTGGCAACGTTCAGTGTGCCGAGACGGAAAGCAAGTGCCAGCAACGACGAGCGCGAGCGCGATCACCGCATCCTTATTACAAGCCTAGGTTTATCTGCCTGTCATTATACGCTTCGCTCTAATCTCAGCACAGATTGCTAATGTACGTTGGAGAATATGCCGGTTTGTGGCAATAGCCAGATAATACATTGGGAGCGAATTCGAAGCCTAATAACTTACAGGTACGCAGAAAATTTATTTCACAAACACGAAAGTTGGAATGAACTTGAAGATTGATGCTGAAGATTGATGATGAAGATTGATGCAGATCGGGCTGCATCAATCTGCTATAGTGCAAGCTGTAGGGCCTGTGCCCAAGGTAGTATCTCTAAATATATCAGCAAATCTTGGCCGCTTTCCTCGACAAGCATTATCTTTCAACCTGTGATCCCTTTCAAAAAGGCTGCTTTCGTTTATGTCAATTGACTGAAGTGGATGTTTCTAACAGTGTGAAATGATAATTCTGTTTACAAATGCAAGGTGACTTTCCTAATGAACCTAAAGCTTGGCCTTGTTACATTCTTAGCATCATGCCTTCCCTTCTCTTGAATACCCAGTATAGTTTTGTTATACAGACGCCTTTCTGATTGACTTCCCTATCTTCTGCCTTCTGTTTCGTACCACTTTCCAGAAGTTAATTAGTTAAAACTAACATGTAAAGAAAGAGGAACAACCAGAGCACATAAACACTATTTGTCCCACGATCTTTTTTAAGTAGGCGTGAATGCATCCACAATCCGATTCATCAAGCATACCAGTGAAAAATCGGTATAAGAGATTCAACATAGGTGTACATAAAAACGGAGCGCTGATATGACAGTATGGTGCCCCCACCCTTAACCCATTTTATGCAAATGCTGCCTGGGCGAAGCTTGTTCTAAAGCACAAGTTTCTTTGCGAACAACCAATTGATTTCATCATGGACGTAATTCACTAAGTAGACTAGAAAGCATGCACCAACCAGGTGGGCACACGTCGCCTACTATACTTCCCTTAGAGAAGCGCTAGTCACTTCATGTATGGTAAGTGAAAAAATGAAAGAAAATTGAAAAGAAAAGAACCCATGTAATGTCGAAATTGATTTCGTGAGGCGCATTCAACGAGTAGAAACTACCGCCGGATTATTTTTGTGAGCCAAGTGCTACGACGTAAACCAAAATCCTTCATTAAAAAGAGCAGTTGTGCACAATCGAGTGCTTTTCTGGCAGGTAGAGAACGCTAGTGGGAGGAGAACTCTTTAACCGACGTAACGCCGGCTCTCACGTTAGAGCAGAGATGTCTATTTTACAGCCACGAAACACCCGCAACAGTGTGAGGATGTTCGTATCATATGTAGTGGCAGTAGGCAATCTAGGCGACGCTCGATTATGTCGTGTAGTTATAGCTGTGAATATTTTATACATTAGAACACACACATACACATATGTTATATATATAAGGGAAATAAGTGTATACCTAAGGGCTCGTTTTTCCGTGTTTTTACACAATAATAGTGAGATCTAAAAGACAATAATGCCAAGGAATGTGTAGGGGAAGTTATTAAAACCAATTTACCGTATATAAGGAGAAAGAAAAGTGGGTGAAAAAATAACTTGCTGTGAGGAGGAATCGAACCAATGACCTTCGAATAATGCGTTCGATGCTCTACCACTGAGCTATCAGGGCGGCTATCCACCCCAGGCACTTTATTGAGTTTATATGTGGTGCGCTCACGGCCATTTCAAAACGACCGTGAGCGCATCATCAGTGTGGCATGTAGTCAGGTTAAATGAAATGCATGCTATGATTTCTATGTTAGGGTTTGTCACTTGAGTTCACCATGCAGTCATGTTATACCATACCAGTTTTCCGACATGTCATGGGAAAGAAACTATCGGAAGAGCAGCAAGGCCATGAAATGTAATGCATTACATTATTTACATACATAAATTTTCAAGTTATGACTAGTCACCTATGCTCGGCATACAGTCATGTTATGCCATACCAATTTTGATATCGATGTCATTATCGAAACAGCTTGGTAGGTGGTTTGACAGACAGACAGACAGACAGACAGACAGACAGATAGATAGATAGATAGATAGATAGATAGATAGATAGATAGATAGATAGATAGATAGATAGATAGATAGATAGATAGATAGATAGATAGATAGATAGATAGATAGATAGATAGATAGATAGATAGATAGATAGATAGATAGATACGCTCAACGTCACTGAAGTTCGCTAGGAAATGCTAAGCATTTAATAGTTTGCCTTTTGAATCTTGAAGAAGGTGCTTCTTCGTGGCTCCATGGCTGACGCCTCGAGCTCAGATTCCGAGGTGGAAGGTTTTATTCCACGTGCCGGAGTCTTTTTCTGGATTATTTTGCTTTTTTACGTTTTCATATATATTGATACGTAAAAATATATGGTCAATGACCGCTACGCAGACGTGGGCGGCAAAATCTTGTCGAGGTGGTCTATATAATTGCTGTCGCAATAAAAACGGCCCCGTATCTGCATGTTACACTGCGAATGTCGTCGAAAGACGATAGTCTTGAGTCTGAAGAGAGTGAACAAAACGTTTATTCAATGTTCTGCGCAAGAAAATCGGTGAATGGTATTCTGGAGGCGATGCGCCAGAGTGCCTCGAGTGTGCAGCGGATGCGAACGAGCGGATCGAGTCACGTCGCACGTGAGACATGAGCGCTATCTGGCAGTTATCGTGGAAAACGAAGCGCTCGGCGTGCACGCCCGTCATATAGGCGATAAGGTGTAGAACCCAAGGCAACAGGTAGGTGCCGCCAGGTGTCGTCTTAGTGAAGCATTGGAAACGCCTTTTCATGCAAGCGTCACATCATCAGCGCAGAGTGATAAATGCTACAGTCCTTAGAATTACTTTTGTATGCCTTTTCTAGTATAAAGGAAAACCTACAGAATATTGACGTGTTGTGATTGTGCTTCAGATATTACCAATAATCGCTTTTCATTTAACAATCGCACAAGTATGACTGCTGAAACTTGAGCAATGTTGGTGGGCGGTGCGCATGGGGTCCGCCGTTAAAGGTATCATTCTATGTCCTTTGGAGTACCATTAAGAGCGGACAAACAGACAATTCTACAGACAGACAGACAGACAGACAGACAGACAGACAGAAGACAGACAGAGAGACCAAAATTTTTGCGTCGAAGGTCCCCAAAAAGAATATCGTCTTTTAAAAAGCCACCTGCGCTCGGCACTCTGCTCGTCACAATGCACCGACGCGCGCTCATCTCCTACGCTTACTTTGCCCGGAGAAGGGTGGGGGGGGGGGGGGCGGGAACGCGAGTGAGATGTTCGTGCACACGCACCTATCTCTCGGCGTAGAGAACCATGTGCCTTCGGCTTTCACCGGAACGATTGCGTTAGTTGCCGCACCCACAAAGATCACCTCGCTCCGCTGCACAGGCCCCGTTTGCGAAAAGAGTGCGCTTGGCACGCAATGCGCCGTTTACGTAACAACTGGGACACTTGCTAGTTTGCACTAATCTGTACTTGTGATTACGTTTCGTGCATCGTCTCTGTTTAAACAGCGCGTCATGTGTCGAGTAGTAAATGTTGCCAGTGTAGTGTCATGCTGGGTATGTTGTTTTCGTGCGTCATTTGGGAACGAGGCACGTTTCGATCTGCTTGTTTTCAGCGTTACATTCCAAGTTGTTGCTTTCGAATTCGTTGCTTTGTCCTTGCGCCAAAACTGTGACTTTTTTCTAATGCTTTCACAGAGTGAGTGAGAAACACAGTAATTTGACTGGCTTTTTGAATAAATATGCGAAGATACCACTTTTCGCTCACTCAGTCTTCCACTGCAGCCTTCTACTGCAGCGTACGCACGTATGCAAAATTGCGTACTCTTTACTGTGGGAAACCAGACAAAGCATACAAAAAAGGTAGAAAAGTCTGAAGGTATGCAGCAGAAGCTGCGCAGAAAAGGAAAACTCGGTAACAATGATACGTGTATATAAACGAAACAGATAAAAATAAAGGGGTTATTTTCCTTTGTCATGTAGAAGGCGCTTGCACATGCATGTTGAGTTCAGGTTGCTCTGTTCTGAGCCCTTTTTTATGCCACCAAGTATTAATTTATTTGGTGATCGTTTTAAGGCGCTAGCATTCAAGAGCTCTTTTTCAGAAAGTGTTGGTGTAGGTGTCGGCGTAGTCCTTAAGCAAAAAATCGTCATTAATGGAAATAATAAAATCATGGGACTGAGGCAGAATCGAACCCAAACCTTATGCATGACAAAAAGGTGTTCTATCATAGAGCCACGCAAGTTCAGGTGTTGAATCACAAAGCCACATCAGTGTTTCAACTTGTTTTGTAAAAGAAACGACAATAAATTAAAACGAGAGAGAGAGAGAAAGTCTTATAATAATGACACACGGGTATAGTGCGAGGAGTCGCGTTGCACGGCAGCAAAGTACAGTCGCACCAGATACCGCACCATATCAATTGCGACCCGACTGGGTGATTAAGGGCCCACCCAAAACAAAGCTATATGACAGTTATTATTCATCATTATTAGCAAATCAGGCCCCGCCGTGGTGGTCTAGTGGCTAAGGTACTCGGCTGCTGACCCGCAGGTCGCGGGCTCGAATCCCGGCTGCGGCGGCTGCATTTCCGATGGAGGCGGAAATGTTGTAGGCCCGTGTGCTCAGATTTGGGTGCACGTTAAAGAACCCCAGGTAGTCAAAATTTCCGGAGTCCTCCACTACGGCGTCTCTCATAATCATACGGTGGTTTAGGGACGTTAAACCCCACATATCAATCAATCAATTTGCGAATCAGCACCAAAAAAACTGTGCAGCTGTGTAGGTGCGCATGTTGCCTTACAGAGGCGTAGTTTGTACTTCGCCACAAAGATGAATTATGACGCAATGGGCACGCTAGGGTACTTTGTCGGTGAACGTGCTGGAATAATTTGAAAGCTGGTAAGCTCATAGAAATTCCTTTCCTTGCGGTGAGATTGAGACTTCCTCCGCTAAGCGATGCAATGCTAGCGATTGAGGAAGCAAGGCATATCGGGCTCAGTTATACTGTGGATTTCTAGTCTGGTGAACGTTGGATATGAAGCACCTGCTGCTTCGGCCTAAAGTGCGAACCACTGGCACGCGTATACATGCGCCTACGCGTCAAAAGCGTCTAGTGGCGCCGGTGGAGGAAAAGGGCGCGCAACCACGGGCACGCGTCCACCGCGTTGGTCATGGAGGAAGGAAAAAACTTAGGAGAAACCCTGACGTCCATCGTTGTGAAGCCATGGTGAGGCCGGAAGTCGGCCATATTCACTGGGCAAATTCTTCTCTCTTGTTTACAACCGAATGTAAAGCAGAACGCACGACTCTTTCTCCGGCTCGGAAAGCACGTGGGCTGCGCAGCGCGCGTGTCGTGACTATCCGAAACTAGTGGAACAGGGCTCAACACTCTGGGACAGCGTGACACCTTTGGCCAAATTTATTCGTCCGAGTATTAACAGCGAGTAACAGCTCACCGGCAACGTAACAAGTACAAAAGAACGCGCGCTAGATGCACTGACAACGGCGAGTGTTTTCAAGTCATTAACTTAGCAACTCTATAGACATCACGAATGGTCGTGAGCCTTCTTCTACGGTTGAATTTCGACACGAGGCCAACGCAGCCATTCTATTACACAACGCCTGGCCACTGTGCCCGTGTTCCGCGTGAAACTCACGGGTGTCAGCATTCTGCGACCGTGGTGACATGGAGCACGGTGCTAGTAACACTTGAACGCGGTTGCTCAAACGTGGAGATTGCAATTTTGGGGGCGATTATAACAAGCGGAACAGAAAACGTGTTTTATTACGCACGTGCAAGTTGTTAGACTGTACACATACCGAACACGAAATTACGTATGCGCACATGGTCCTCATTGAGTCTTGCTGGGCGCAACAGTTTCGTCCGTTGCCACAAGCAGAAGCGCTGCACAACCGTCACTGACCTGCAAGGTAATGGTAGTCGTTCCGCTTCGTCATGGTGCCCAACGCGATTTCGCTGAACACTTCAAATGATGCATCCGCGTCATCCACCGCATGACACATGGATATGCGCTCATTCTACGCACTGTTGAGGCGCCGTGGTGGACGAAAAGTTTTGTAAACGTACCTAAGTGTTCAGAAACGGCCAGGAGAACACTGCGTAACCAATAACGCGGCGCAGAGCACGGATATTGTCCGCCACAACTCAGAACGAGACCTGCGGACTCGTGCACCCAAATTTGAGCACACGGGCCAACAACGTTTTCGCCTGCATCGGAAATGCAGCCGCCGCAGCCGGGATTCGATTCCGCGACCTGCGGGTCAGCAGCCGAATACCTTAGCCACTAGACCACCGTGGCGGGGCTCTTTGCTTAAAGCTGTCCTAGTTCAGCACAGAACGGTGCGTTCTAAATTGGAGGGGGTTCGTACGATCCCGAAGATATGATAGCACGTTAAAATGTTGATAGCGCTTTATCCACCACAGTTTTGACAATTTTAGAAGTAATTGACGTCGTAGCGAGCAAAGTAACCACAGCGGTATGCACCAGAACTCAACGTCGGTGCGTGCGCCACTCCCGCGAACGAAAATTCACGTCTAGGATACTGTTCGTCTATCATAGGTGTGCACAGGGTTCTCCTTAAGGAGAGGGGGGGGGGGGCATGATCGCCGCAGTGCCCCCATCCTATTATGTGAATGTATGCGCTGCTTTAGCGCCCCCTCTTTATTATAATATTCTATAGAACTGACAGTGCGCTCCCCCTCTCTTCGGTGACTAAGGGGCGACTGCTCTCCTACTTATGTTTAAAAATCAGGTTTATGAAGAACCAATGTGTATAAATCACCAGGTTGCTATACCTACACTACCAAATTCAGTATTAATAATATTGTGAATATCCTAGTATATTCAGTACATTTACAATTCATAACTTACAGCACTCATTAACTTATTAGTCACACACAAATCTTCTTGATGTATCAGAGTCAATAGATTCTAGCCCTATGTAAACGGCTTTCGGATGCTGTCTGCGATAGAAATACGCTCTGATGCAACAAGCCACTCCTGGCTCTGAATGCTGCAACAGATATCGGTCATAAGATAGAAACTGTGTAGAATGTTTGTTAGCATTTTTTGTAGGTTAAATACGCTTTGACACAACTAACTGTGCCTGCCACTTCATAATGTGACACATATTCGTCGTATTACTGTAACTCAATCCTGTATGGAAGACTTCTGGACGTTGTCTGTATTCAATATATTCTCTAAAGTGACAAAGCGCACCCAATAATTCGTGATGTCACATATATCGTTCATAAGATTGCAACTGAACCCTGTGTGGAAGGCTTTTGATGATGTGTGTATTAGAAATATCCTCTAATGTAAGAAAGCACACCTGGCTCCTAATGATGCAACAGATATTGGTCATAACTCATATGATAGGAACCAAGCACTGCGTAGAATGCTTTTAGCATAATCTGTAGGCGAAATTTGCTTTAACGCCACTAACTGTCCCTGACACTTCAACATGTGACAGATATTACCCAAAAGACTGCAACTTAATCCTCTATAAAAGACTCCTGGACGTTCTCTAGAGTCAAAATATTCTCTAAACACACAAATCAGACCCAACACTTTATGAAGTCACAGATATCGATAATAAGATTGCAACTGAACCCTGTATAGAAGGCTTTTGAACATTGTCAATAGTCGAAATATCATCTAAAGCGACAAACCACACCCGACACTTCTTGATGTCACTGATATCGATCATAATATTGCAATTAAGCCCTGTATTGAGGGCTTTTGATGATGTCTGTATTAGAAATTTCCTCTAATGCAAGAAAGCATAGCTGTAACCCAATGATGCAACAGATATTGACATAAGATAGCAAGCAAGCACTGCGTAGAACGCGTTTGGCTATTGTCTGTATTCGAAATATTGTCTAACGCAACTAACTATAACCTTGACTCTTCATGATGTGACAGATATTGCTCAAAAGGCTGCCACTGAATCTTATATGCGAGACTTCTGGACGTTGTCTGTAGTCAAAATATTATTTAAAAACACAAGTCGCACACAACACTTCGTGAAGTCACAGATATTGGTAATAAGATTGCAACTGAACCCTGCGCGAAAGGTTTTGAATGTTGTCTGTAGCCAAATTATTCTCCGCGGCCCCGACACGTCATGATGCAACAAATATCAGTCATAAAGTAGGAACCGAGCACTACGGGGAACACTTTCGCAAGGTATATTTATTTATTTTCAAATACTGCAGCTCAATGCACGGCTACTGCAGGACTGATGTACAAAGATACAATATGAAAGCATTGAATTAGTAGTATCACAATAAATGTTCTAACGTAAACAAATATCACTACCTCTTAAGTGAATCCCGGTAAAAAATGATAGAAATAGAAAAATGAGAGAAATAACGCAAGTGCTTACAAAACATACGACTGTTATCACGAACCAAACCAACTAAATCATTCCAGTGTTTGATAACACTATCTGAATGTGTCCGAGAGCACTATATGGCTTCTAAGCTGGATTCTGATTGCACATCAGTGCCGTGTTCAAGGCTTCTCTACTTTGCTGGTAGTTTAAACATCCGTTATTTTCTACAAAATGCATCTGACACTTTTTGATGAGACAGATATTGGTTTTGAGATTGCAGTCAAGCACTGTATAAAAGGCTTTCACTTGTCACCAGTAGTAAAAATACCCTATATTGCAATAAAGTGTGCCCAAAATTTTCAATGCGACTGATACTGGTCATAGGATTGCACCAAAGCACTGTACAAAAGTTTTGACAAGCTTTCAAACATTTAACTGAATATCTTCATATTTTGAATATGCTTAAGTGCAAGCATATATAGTACAATTATTGCGTATACTAAAAACCTGAACAGAAATGAAGCAGCCCTTTGAAACACATACGAAGATTCAATGTTCAAAACCATCTAATAATTTCTTCGGCTCATTACAGTCTGGAGGAACAGATAAATACAATCACACTTGCGAATGGTCTCATAAGTGACATGAGGCACTGTTTGCATTTCTTCTATACAAAGTGCAGTACAGTACTATGCACTTTCATTCATTCTGTGCATACAAGAGGTGACTTTCCCTTCCTACTATCGTGTCATCGTGCAGCTGATTTCAAGCAGGTGCTTTTCCCTTACAAGGTTTTCAGTTATCCGTTCGGCTGTGAACAAAACGCGTGTTATAGTATAGTGAACTGTAAAACGACGGAGAAGCGCCATTTTAGGCCAATAGCTATGAGTATCAGGATGAATTTGAAATTATGAATGTGTGTGTTAGAATGCTTCCAAACAAAGTATGTGCTACTGAGCGTAGCAGAGAAGCAGAACAAGTGATAAATGAAATAGCAGGCAATACCAGCAGCACTTAATCATGCAACTTTCGTTTTCGATCACCGCTGCAACACACGTTCGAGTTTATATCTTGTACAATAATGGAAATGAGACCGCTGACAGCTGAATGTGTCAGTGTCGCTGGTACCCAACACGGAATCACATCTCACTGCTACCAACCAGCGCACGCTTGTATTAGCTTGGCAACACAAGAAAACGATTTGCACCGAAACCAACGAATGTTTCAGCGTCGTACTATCCGCGAATACACTTTTATAGGTACCTACGTTTTCTCATCATCCAAATGTGCTGCCTAGTGCGAAGTTCGCTTTCAGCGATGATGAATACCGATGTTGAAAACAAACACAGCGCCGATAAAAACTGCTCCGTGTGCACTACGCGATGTTTCGGGCGTCGTATAAAGCGTCTATAGTGCGATGGAAACTGCCGTCGATTTTTTCAGCCGATGTTTCTCGCATGAGCTGGTTCATACGAACTCGATAGTAGAGGCCTACGCTGGATGCAGATGACACCACTCTGAATTGCCGCCGCGGTAGGCGAAGGGCTCATGCTCAAAGCTTCGAACCTCCGAAGCCTGTTTACACTCGTTTTAGCAAAGAAAAACACAGATCAAAGCACAGGAACACCGACATGCTCCAGTAGTCTGTACGATGTTTTCGCTCGGCCGAAAACCGCACTCATGACCGGCGCAAGCGCAGCCGGCCGGAATTCACTGAATTTGTCGGCGTCGCTCGAACTCGGCGCAAAATCGCATCACACTGGTAGCACTGGATTGCGATTACTGGTACTTCTAGATTGCGAAGCGATCAATCAGAAAAGTTTGGAGTAGTTTCCGTGCTTGCTTCTAGCACTCGGCCGTGCCTTCGAAGCGGAGGCCGTTAGGCAAAGCATTCGGAACCATCGCGGCCTCTGGTTGGTTGGCGCCGATGTACGCGTGGTGACGTGTTGTACGTGTGCCAAAAATGTCAATCCAGGCTTGACCCCTCGCGCCTCGTTGCCTATGCCCCTCCGACGTCGTCGGCGAGAGGCACATTTGACGCTTTTGACGCGTTGGTGCGAGCATACACGTGCCAGTGGTTGGCTCTTAAGCCCCGCGGTGTCAGCGGCGTCCACACTCACACTACGCGTGCACAACTCTCCTCTTTCCCTCTACATCAGCTGTGCGTTACTCTCCTACCAACTACTTGCGCTCACTTCGCCTCTCTCCTCTAGGCATCCCTACCAAAGGGGATACCACCACCACTGCCCATGCGCGTTCCCTCCCCTCTCTCCTTTCCCAGCTTACCCCCCTTTCACCTTGCAACGTCCATAGAGCTTCCTCAAATTAACTCGAGTGGACTTTGGCACTGCGTTCGTTCAGCAACCCTGGGAATGATGGGTAGTACACGGATTCACTTAGTATTTTTACTTACGAGTGGCGAATCACACTTGTGGCTTCGTTAATTGCTGTGTTACGGTTTTGTTTCCAAAAAAAGAAAACGAACCCTTTTGAACTTCATGAGCGATTTCGAAACGGTAAGCTAGAAAGTGTAACATGATGAGCGCCACTGCTGAATTTTGCCGATTGTTGTTTCATGACAAAGCTGCTTTATGCCACACGAAACAAATTGAAACGTTAAGTACAAATACTAGGCGAATACGTTTATTACCCATAATTTTCATGCTCGCTGAAGCATCATGCGTTGCGCCTCCTATACGCACTAGTGCAAAAGTTTCCTCGAGTGTATATGTAGGAAACTCTATGACAATGCCGACGTATGGAGCGTCTGCTAACCTACGCACATTCCCTCTCTCCTCTAAGCATACCTCGCAACGGAGTTCACACAGCCATCGCACATGTGCGCCTCCTGCCCTCCCTCTCTTCTCCTACGCTCTCCTGTTGCCTCACAACGTCAACGCAGGCCAACACCCTCTAGAAATATATGGTCTAAGCTCTCTTTGCGTGACGTCACAAGATGGGGTGGATTGAAAAAAAGCTATGGCACGCTGTTCAAGAAAGGTTGTCTTGCAGGTGCACTGCAGTTAAACAATTCTTTTCTGCAGGAACAGCAATGCCTGTACCTAAAAAAATAGAATACCAGAAAACTGTAGCAGCAAAACATTTATTTACGAAACTAGTTTCTTTTTGTACTCGCTTTATATAAAAGCAATGCATGAAGTTATTTGGTCTCGAGAGTTGTGTCTTTCCTTTTTTCATTTGCCGACAGCTTCGAGAAGTATGTCGTTCACCTTCTTACAAAAGTTGTTTAGCACAATGTTGGTGCTGCACCGCAGGATGTATTAAACACTAATTCACGTATGTGGCGATTCTCACACGTATTGAAGCCGGACTGCTCTTCACTAGCCAGCAATTGTAGCGTCATTTTCATTACGACCTGGCGTGTTTCAGGCATTCTAAGCAGTGCTAGCTCTATAGCGAGCTGTTCTACTACAACGTAGCTGAGATAAACTAGTTAAGTGCTAACATTGATGAATAAACTAAAGCTTTTCAGGCCAGCTGCTTTACAATACCATAATGTTCGTTTGTCGCGGAGACTGTGATCTACTTGTCCACGGTCATTAAGTCCCTGCGTTGCTCCAGTTCAACTTTTTACGGGCCCGTATACTGCATAACCTACAATGTAGACGAGTATTGGGAGGACGTCCTGTATCTTCGCAAGAGTCTGGCTGGTAACAACAACACTGCTGCTGGAAAGCAATGACTCGATTTGCTTTCGGAAACATTCGCAGTGCTGGTCAGGGGAAATTGTAGGCAAGGTGCTCCGCTGGCTAGCTTGTTTTGAAATTCATATATCTGTCTGATGTAGATGTGATATTGAGCACCTGTGAGCCTATTATACTTTCCAAACCAATTTTCAAGGAAATCTGACTGAGTATTCATAAAAAAGGACATGCGACAATCTAATCTCTTCGAAGATGTACCTAGCGAGCTCAGAAAACGCATAGGTGGTGTCGTCGAGAGCAGCATGAGTCTGTCAGAGTACCGTTGTCAAAACCCCTGTTTTTCTACTCATTCAGCCACATCAGAAACATAAGCAATGGGTCAATTTTTGAATCGTTTTCAATTGAAAGCACTGCATGTTGAAAGTGATCTCTAAGCCTTTCTGACTTCCATTAAGTTTTGACGTTAACAATTTTCTACCACTTGGGTATAATCTCGATTAATGTATCCGTGGCATCAAGAAAGACTAGCTTGTGCTTTGTCCCAAGAGCACGTAACGTCTCTGATAAACAATCACTGAAGATTTGTAAAGCAAGCTTTACATCCGGCTTTCCAACACTCGAATGGTAGAGGGCTTTTCAGGACAGCCCATAGCCACAATTCAACAGCTAGTCACACTATTTGCTGCGAACGTCCCTGATTGTTGCGAATGACGCTGTTTGCATTCGCTCCAATTCTGGCGTTTCTCTTCGGATCTCCGGGAAGTGGAAACAAATTTGGTCATTCTTCTGATTGCAAGTATAAATGTATTTTAAAATGTGCACCGGTCTATAACAAAGCACATCGGCTCTGAAAGGTCTGATGAATGCTGTTACACATGTCTGTTACCGGAAGGGTATTCAAAAAGTGACATGCTTTATCTGTTCACAGAGTTGTTGTCACTGACGACGCACAAAACCAGGTACTCAATCTTTTCCAGCCCAAAAATCACGTCATTTAGCGTATTCTTCAGGAACTCCGTCTCTTCTTGGTGCACCAGCGCAATGTACCTACTTCCTTGAATTTATTCGTCAGGCTGCACGTCATGAAAACGAGTGAACAGTTAGCAGCTTCATTTCTATTCAGAGCAGCGCTAGTAATACTGCCTCCTTAGCAGTCAAAGTTTTCATGTGTATTTCTTCAACCATAACTGTTACAAAGCACTGGTCATCTTTCAAGACAGAAATTCTTGTCATGTAGCTGAGAAATGTTTCATTCTGATGCTCTTGTTGAGTACTCATACCATAAGACGAGCACACTAATTTTATCGTTATATAATGCGGCAAGGTGTTGCTTCCATGGCTACGTACGAACGCATACGCATTGACCATTGTAGTGAAAACAATACAGCAAAACATTATGAAATCGGCAGAGTAGCGCCATCGCAGTTTTTTCGAGAGGTGCAAGGTGACTTGATTTTTGAGAAATAGACTACAGTTGGCGTCGTCTTCTGCTTGGGAAGTGCAAAGCTGATCAAGTAGTAAACAAACAGCCTCGCAAACTTCGGTGACTGCATTGGAAATTAGGTCACCGTCAACCTTCTCAATGCCTTTCAGGTGTTCCACCCTACGCCTTTCACTATTAGTGATTTCGGGAACGCAGAGATTTCCACCTAGCTTTTTACGGCCGTTTTTATAACGTCTACTGTCACGCTCAAGTCTCTTTTCACACAAACAGAGTATTTCAATTGCGGCGCTTCATGGACGACAACATGAATAAGAAGACTCATTTCTTTTAATAAAATCCTAGAACTTTATTCCTTGCGGCTCTTTAAGTGCTAGGTAACTTTGCTCAAATTGTTGACTTTATCCTCCTTGCGTGCTCTGACAAATGCCTCGTTGGATTCAGTGATGGATTTCTAAAGGGCATCATTCTTTATGCACGCGCGCTTGGAGTCAGGATCTTCCCTCCTTGTGCTCTGTCTGGACAAGTAGCTCGAGCTATTCGGAAACATCGGTTGTACAGCGTCTGGGGAAAAGCGCACATGAGATAGCGGCACTGTCATAACGTGGCCAGTTTCTTGATCTGCTTGCGTCCCTTCTCAAATAATGTCTTCGTCTATGAATTGAAGTTCACATACCTGGAAGAAATGTTGGTAGATCCCACGTGCAGTGGGAATCAATTATATGCGAAGCACGAGGGAGGAAGGGTTGATATATTAATTTAAAATTAGCACAACCTTACGACGCAGACATAAATTATGTCTTACATGACATCCATGTCAAGAAGATCATGTTGGGACGTGTCATTTACCTTCGCCGTCTATTCTGGTCACGTGCTACCAAATTTGGTATATGTAGAGCTAGCGAAACGGCCAATAGTGCCCTATGAGCGTAGCATGTAGTCATGATGCTTTGACACGCATGTCATTATATCACGTTTGTACTTGTCATTAACCTTCATCATCTATTCGCGTCATGTGATACCAAATTTTGTGTATAATCAGCTAGAGAAACGGCCGCCAGCGCGCTATTAGTGCTGCATGTAGTCCTGTTTTACACAATATACATGTCATGATTATCATGTTTGCACTAGTCCTATACAATCTTCATCTATTCCTGTCCCATAATACCAAGTTTTGTGTCTGTAAAACCAGCGAAACAACCGCAAATGCATTAGAAGTGTGGGGTGTAATCATGGAGTTACATAACACGCATGTCATAACTTGCATGTTAGGATCTATCACTTGTGTTCGCCATGCTATCATGTTATACCATACCAGTTTTGCGACATGTCGTGTGAAAAAAAACCACTGCGACAGCAGTAAAACCATGAAATTCAAATCATTACATTCATGACATACATATTATGATTTTCTTGTCACAACCAGTCACTTATGCTCGTTATGCAGTTATGTTAGCCACGCCAACTTCCTTAATGAAACCATTATCAAAATGACCAGGAGAGCTAAAAGTAGTAGGCGGCTAGATAGATAGATAGATAGATAGATAGATAGATAGATAGATAGATAGATAGATAGATAGATAGATAGATAGATAGATAGATAGATAGATAGATAGATAGATAGATAGATAGATAGATAGATAGATAGATAGATAGATAGATCTGAGCGTCTTTCCTGTCAAGTGCTTCCTTCCTTCTACCTAGTGGCCCAAATATTTCCACTTTATTTAGACAGCTTACGTGGTGCTGAAAACGCTACTCGTACAGCAGACTTTGTTCCTCCTTTTTTTAAGACCATGCGAAAGTCCGTGAAAATAAGGAATTGCTTCCTTTAATGGGGCTAACAAGCATTATTGGGATTATTCACAGACACAGAGTTTTCTGTTTGACAGCACGTGCACTCACACAAGTCCCGCATACTTAATGTCACCGTCATCCCGATGTGGCTTCTTATATAAATATTCATTTCTTGACAGCAATCATTGCTCTTGAAGAAAATTCTCATTATTACAAATTTTAGAACCACTTGTTTTGCACAGTTTTTCTACCAGATATCATCTGCGCATAGTGCTACGTTTAAAAGATCATGCCCTTTTTTTAAACGACACATCGAACAGGCTTTGCTTATACAGTTGTTTCAAGAAATGTTTGTTTTTAAGTTGCAGAAAAGGTATTTGCGTGCTCCTGCGGCGTTTTTTTTTACTGTGGCAGAAGGCATCTTCACATGCGTAGAAACATAATTTCAACAGTTATTTCAAATTTGAAACAATTAACTTTTTGAGTAGTGAAAGTAAGCGGTTCAGTCATATAGGGGTACTCAAGTCCCTTGTGCGATTAATCCATAGCCACTTAGAAATTTCTGAAAGGCGGCCACTGGTAATCACCTTGGGGTGACGAAATATGGCTAATAAGGCAGGCCAAACTGAAACCAACGCACTGAACAGCGCACCTACCATTCACTTCCAAAGCACCCTCAATGACGGAACTGTTGCCCTCGCATCGAGGAAGGAGGATAAGCGAGCGTCCATAAGCGACCATACTACGAAAAAACGCTGCCACAAAGCAAAGTATCTACAATGATGGTTGATAATGACCTATCGTGTTGAAAGTATTGGGCTCGCTTCTTAGGCTAGGTGTGACCGAATTCGTTTTGATATAGTTTTCATAAGAACTGAAGTACTAAAGAACAGTTCGAAACCTTTTGAAAGGAAATATCAACGTCAAGTTATTTTCAATAAATGCGGAGCTTTTATTGGTAAACGAAGGGAACGTTCACTATTTAGACTGCTACGTAGGGGACGTTTCAGTAACTGCATAACTAAAAAGGGGTGTGGAGGGGGTACTAAAATACGCATGACATGACACGCGTATATGACGACAAATGACAACTGACATGCGATGATATGAACACAAATGACACAAAAGCCATGATGAGAATACGTCGTGACACTGTCCGAGTATGTTTCATGAACACTATATACATCAGAACGTGTGTAGCGCAAACTGCAGGCGTTACAATGGGAAAAAGTCAAAAAGAAAGAGGTTAACCTCACTTACGCCTACTTACAAGAAGTAAGTATAAGCTGTGCCCGGCGAATCATGCGGATTTTTACAGAAATTGAAAATAACAAGAAACCTTGCTGTTATCCTTAGTGTGCTAAGGAAGGGGAAAGGCTGTACCACAAAGATGAATGGTATGTCATGATATAAATGACATGGATGTGTATGTCACCACATGACCGGCTATAATAAGATTGTGTTCACGACTTTGTTTTAGTGAGGTGGCAAAATTTGCGTGTCGTAACGCAATTACACAAGAAGCCCACTATAACATATACCGCATTTACCCGCGAAATGCGAGTAGTATCATTCGCTCTAAATCTCGACTAATGTTGGCTAGCATTGGCTATAATTCCGGCTTGCGTAGACCAACTGTCGGTAAGTGTTTCCTGATATTGCCTACAGTCCTGAATTGTTGAATATTGGCTTTTATAAAAAATCATAAAATTTGCGCAGATCTACCTAAATATATCTGCCCCATACTTACGAACTGCACCGTAAGTCGACGCCATACACCATAGGAGCACGCCAAGGAACGCTGGTGTCGACGGGGATGCCAACGCACCGGAACCCTCATCTGTAAAACGCTCTGCTTTTCAAAGAACGCAGCATAGCTAGGAGCTTCCAGGCAGCTTCGAATAACATCCATTTCCACTGTATGTGGGATCTGCCAGAATTTTCACGGGAAGTTTTTGTGAGGTGCGGATTTCGTCGGTGACGGTGCCGGTGGTGGCATAATTCGCGGGACACGCGGCACTGGCGTGTTTACAGAAGATCGGGTGTTCACAAATAGGCCCTCGAAAGTGCGCCAGTCTTATATGTGTTTCTATGTACAGTTTCTCATAACTGATATGCCCTCTCGAGTACGGGATTGTCGGTAATCTGCCACTTCTGATGCGGAAACTTTTTTTTAGTTATTGAGGTTTATTCAAATTTCAAGCTGACACATTTATTTCTTGTCAAGATGTGAGTGCATGCAGTACCGTCGTTGTTGTCACCTCTAAGAACTGAAGTTTTGCGACCGATTCCCGGAAGGGATGTAGGAAACGTTAGAAGGGACTAATGTACAAAGCGATAGAAAAGAAAGAATGAAGGAAAGAAAGAAGGCAAGGAAGAAGAAAAAAAAGAAAAACAAGAACTGTTCATGTCAGGCCTGCGCATGTCATGATTCGCTTTCCCTCTTTTTGTAATCGTGTAACAGCTCCTATAGTTTTTTCTATTGTACAAGTTATATAGTGAGTGTGTAAATTAATTATACTTTTTGCGAAGTACTGGCTGTCTCTGAAATGTTCCACCATATTCAAGTGATATAACTACATTAGTTCGCAAAAATCAAGTGAGCATTTCCTGGCATTACGAAAAGTTGGACCTAATGCAAGTTACAAATCAGTTCAACAGGCCAAAGATGCTTGTTGCATTGTCACATCAATTTCATTTGATAGCTGAGATCAGTAAATGTGATCACCATTGACTGACCTCGAACTAATGTTGTGGGAATTTAACTTTCACCTTCACATCTAATAAAGTTTGCAAGCAGGAAAAATGTTATTCACGTGCGTGCAGGATGAAGGTAAAAGGTAGTATTATTACCATAGGAATATTATTTTCGCCAAATTATTGAGTAAACCAAACGCGGTAAATATACGTGAAGTCGCAAGTTAGCTCATTTATTTCCAAGAAAGTGGACGATTGGTTGCATCAATTTCTTCCATTCAATGCTTACACATGCAGTTGTGTTGTTTTTCCCCTTTGTAAATAAGATATAGCATTGCAATCGCCTCAATTTGAAGCTATTCGCGGCCAAGTCATTTTTTTCGCCTTAGTGAAAACGAATCATCGGTATGAGAGACAAACTGCCCAACGCCTATTCTGTTTGAGTCTTTGTTAGAGATAAATTATTTAAATATCAAACAAGTGAACTTGGGAAACTCGGTTCGATCACAGTGCGCAGAGAGGTTTTCCTCGAGATCTGGATAAGAGCCTATACGAGAATCTTGAAGAAAACTTTTCAGTACACACGCAGAAGGAGGAGGGGGGGCACATGCTCAATATACTGGGAATGACAATGATTGCAGAGAGATTATACTCAGCTTTGTACAGTCAACAGTTACTTCTGTATGCTCTTTATCCATGCCCTGGCGCCGTTATATATTAAGTCTACAACACGCTACTCACTTAAACAATAACGATCGAATTGTCAGAATTAGAAGCCACCAGAGTTATGAAGCTGATTTTTATAAGGATGTAAAGAAATTAACGCCGGCAATAATCTAGTTCTTTGTTTATGAAGATAATTGGTAAAAACAAACTTCTCCGAAAGCTCAAGACTAATAAAAGCAAAAAAGTATTACCCAAACTACTAAACTGCTTTTACTATCACGTATCATTTCACTTTATTGAAGATAATAACCCCCGATCTCTCTGTTTTTGGCTGAGATGACGCTCACGTGAAGTCAACCAGACATCAGCAAATACGGCCAGGACATTAATTGATTGATATGTGGGCTTTAACGTCCCAAAACCACCATATGAATTTGAGAGACACCGTAGTGGAGGGCTTCGGAAATTTAAACCACCTGGGGTTCTTTAACATGCACCCAAATCTGAGCACACGGGCCTACAACATTTCCGCCTCCATCGGAAATGCAGCCGCCGCAGCCAGGATTTAAACCCGTGACCTGCGGGTCAGCAGCCGAATACCTTAGCCACTAGACCACCACGGCGGGAATGGCCAAGACAGGACCTTATCATCGTTCCATGTGATTACTTCATGAGGCTGAAGGTGCTCTGGAAATGAACACAGCTGGCACTGAAGAAAAAAAAATGAGAAAGACAACTTTCAAATTATGGCTAATAAATTCATGCGCGTTTGAATAAATAAAGAATATATCGTGGGGTAAGGTAGAGAGAGATAGCAAGTTCTTTTATTAAGAAACAAATTGTGCCGGCGTATATACAGATCTCTACAGGCTACTCTGCCTAGGAGAAGGAAATTATTTGAAGAAAACGGGCTTCAGGGCTTCAGGTCAAGCGGGGGCAGAATATATATATATATATATATATATAAATATATATATATATATATATATATATATATATATATATATATATATATATATATATATATATATATATATATATATATATATATATATATATAAATATATATATATATATATATATATATATATATATATATATATATATATATATATATATATATATATATATATATATATATATATATATAATATATTATATATATATATATATATATATATATATATATTATATTGTGGCATGTGCATGTCGTGACTTAACGTTGTGATGTTATTATTCAGGTTAATTACACCTAGAAACCTCCAGAAAATTTTTAAATTGGATGCTGCTGAGAAGGAGAAGACATCTGTTTAAATATTTGCCTAAAATATAAAGTGGTGCTTGGGATGTAGAGTGTATTGCACTTTAGAGGTAGGTTCTCTGTATTGGTAAGGCCTACATTCAATGCATTTTTTCAAGCGTGTGCTTACGAGATCCTGATCTGTTGGTTACTTGTCTTGTCTCGCAGAAAACCATGGTCGTGTGTCCGAACTACAACGCAGCAGCTGTGGCCGTGGCCAATGACTCGGTAGGGGTGACAGCATCATCCGCGGCTCCCTGGACTGAAGCACAGGCGGCCACAGATGAGCGTGCCGTTGCGCAACTGAAGGAGGATATCAAGCTCCTAAAGTTCATCGCCTACGGCGTCATTTCATTTGTAATTATCGCGCTGGGAATCATCGGCAACTTGATCAACCTGGTGGTGCTGACACGGCCTAACTTGAAAGGCGTGACCTTTGTATACCTCACGTGGCTGGCCACGTCCGACCTGCTGACGCTGGTAGTGGCCGTGTTCTCTATGTTGCGGCTGCACGGCATCCAGCCGCGCTCCTACCCAGCTGCCTTCTACTACGCGCACGTGGAGATGCCTCTCGTCAACGCACTCATGGCTAGCAGCGTGTTCATTGTACTGGCTGTCACCATGGATCGATACTGGTCTGTGTGCCGACCGACGCGCTACCGCGAGTTCCACAACGCACGACGCGCCAAGCTAGCCATATTGAGCGCCTTCGCGGGCGCCGCATTGCTCTACATACCCGTCGCTTTTCAAAAAATGCCGGTGCCCTTTTGGGACGAGCAGCTGAACATGACCCAGTACATGCCGTGCGACAACGTGGCTGTCACGGAGAAATGGGTTTTCAAAGCATATCTGTTCTTCAAAGAGGTGCTCGTCCGCCTCGGACCTGTGATTGTGGTTTCAACACTCAATACCACAATCATCATCACGTTCCGTAAGGTGATGCGGAAGCGGCATCTGCTCACTAACAACGCCCCTCGCGATTCAGGAAAATTTCTGGAAGAGAAGCGACTTGTGATGCTGCTCGCCGCCATCGTTATAATGTTCTGCGTCTGCATGACCCCTGCTGCTATTCTCACCATGCTTATCAGCGACGATAAAGAGCTGAATTACGGATTCCAACTCTTTAGGGCATTCGCCAATGACATGGAGATGGCTAATTTTGCAATGAACTTTTACGTCTACTGTTTGTGCAGCACCGAGATTCGGGAAACTTTCTTCCGTTTATTCCGTTTCTCGAGGCCACCTTCGACGGACGTGAGTTACGTCATCAGCAGCAAAACAGCTGTGGACGGCAGCACGAGGCTCTAAACAACTAGTTGTGACAGAGAAAGCTGCATTATGTTTCGCCAGATCATTGAGTAGGACGAAAGCGCTTTGCTATTGGCAATGACTGTGATTATTTCCATTTGTTGTGTCTCTATGCCTTTTTACATTACTTTTCGGCCCCTACAAAACTACCCTATTTAATATTTAACACTATGCTATGCTACACAAATATCACAACCACCTACACCACAAACGTTGTTTAAATCAAGTTACATACGCAAGCCCCAACGCTTGCGGAGGGGCGGAACTTGTGAGCGTACATTGTCTGAAGTGCCCCATTTATCACAGCGTTGTGTAAATTCTTGTGGTTCAATTTCAGCTTTCACTGCGTCGTTTCACCCTAAGCAATTATAACTTTGGAATTATCTACCAAGTTATTTGTAGACAATAATATGATGTTTTTTTATAGAAGACATCACTGAAAGGTTTTGTCAGCAAATTCGCAAATAAAATTTTTTTTTAACTAGAATACACATGAATATTTTTCTCGCTGTGATGTCAGTTTAGGGCCTGGCGTTTAAGAAAAAAATTTTTACTAACAACAATTTCAGTACTTGTGCAGACTGAGATAAACCGCCACTTTATTCACTTCATTATGTGCAAGACATTTCAACAATTCTTGTTAGCGTACCAAAGGTTTTTATTTATATCCATGAGCATTAACCCACATGTACTTCTGCTTATGGTTCACTACTGGAACGCCATCACGCCTGCTTGTGCATAAAAGCATATATTTTAGGTGCATTTTTAGTAACCTCCCGAAAACCCTGCACAGTTAGGGTATTTGACAAAAAAATTGCGTAACACGCATTTATATATTGAGACGTTATGTAGAAAGCCTGTAAAACTACCTATTTTAGCACCAGTTTTTGTACACAAAGCATTGCGAAGTCTTCTTAAACTGGTGAATCCTTGCAATCAAGCACAAGTTTTCGAATTTTACTATGGCTTGTTCAACGGATCGCCGAATCATTTCTCGGCCATAATGGGGACATACTATTCTCTAATAGAAACCCGAGATCTGCACATCTGGGTGAAAGTTTGTAGACTTGCACTGGTTGTAGACTTCACAAGCAGAAAGCTAAATTGACCACTCTTCCCTGCGTATTTTCTAACGATACCATAGTCATCCTTCTAGTGGCGGAAAACTTTTTTAGCCTGCTTGATCATCATCAGCTGATTGACATAAAAAACTGCCTTTGCCGAAAAAGCTGTCAGGATGCAGGCTTCACGTCCTACAAGCGAAAAACCTTCTGGGCGAGAAACAAAATTAATGAGGCGAATGAGACCATTGATAATGTTGCTGCGTATATCAATCAACGTAATTAACTAAACAGGATGACACGCTCGCAATAGGAATCACATTTTTCTATTCAATATGACAAGTGAACTTGTACGAGAAGTGCGTTGTTTCAACATCACGTTGGTTCGCGCCGAAGGAAACGTAACGTAATAAGCTTAACCAACTCCCTCAACACTACCCCACTCGATCAAGAATGGTGCGGGCATTAAGGCGGTACTAAAGAGGCAAGCGTTGCGCTCGTATTGTTCGCGCTAGAAGGGAGTATTAAAAAACTCCTTTAGTGCTACAATTCCTGAAAGGCATAACACTTGTTCCAAGGCACTTATGATACTTCAAAGAAAAGCACCTCTTCAAAAAGTTAGCTCCTCGCAGTGTGATTAGGCACTCGACTACTGGTACTGAACGGCCAAACATCGAACACTTCTAGCTTTGTGAACACAATCGTAGACAACGCCCATTTAATACCAACTACTTTTTTGTCATGGTCACAATTGAAAGTTGAAAGGAAACGAATGGTGCTAGGCAACTTAAACAGAATTCATGATGTTTGCCCCATACATTCAAAGAAACAATAGCAGTACTCAGCGGGAACATTTCGTTCATTGTTCTAAATATTGTCTAAAAATTCTAATCAGATAAAACTAAGATGCGCAAGAAGAGCACTTTCTTGAAAAGTTCAACTTATAATTGCAAGACAAAAAAAGCAGCCACGACACAAGCGTTTGGGTGGAAGCTTGTGAAGTAACACCTAAGTCCCTAATGAATGAATTGTCTCTGGAAGATGGGAAAAGTAATTCGGAGCTCTCCTTTGCGGGATGTCTTGCAATCCAGCTATAGGTTTCGTTGTAAAACAAAGGCTTGTGTGACTCAGCATTTAGACAACGCTCAAATCGATAGGTCGAAACGCTGTCTCTTTGTCTTTGCCAGGACATTTTTTGTAGAAATCATTCTTGAGGCTATTTTTTTTGGGGGGGGGAGGGGGTTGATTTTACTAACATTCTTCCATGAGGCGTAAAATAGTGCAGCATTTTGAAATATATATGTAGTTATTTTGTCAGCATAAGTTCAGCAATATTCCCCACATCCAGCAGCGCAGAAAAGAATCACCCTGTGTGTCCTTAAGAACCAGGCTAACAACGGCCCCCGAACACTCCCAAGATGTTGCAAGACGAGACAAGCAGATACGCTGCTTAGGACACACTTTCTATATTATAGGTATCTTTACTTTAAAAAAACCCAACCCTTATCTCTTTATTGTTATGAGAGAATTCCCAGAAGAACAGGTGCTCAAAAAATTCAAGCCAATTTTTACGACAACATAAAACATAGCTTTTTATAAATATTGCAGAGTAAAAAAAAACAACCAGTTTACTGTTTCTGACGTATCGTTACCTTTTACATTCTGCAGAAGTCGAGAAAAGCTGGACAGTTTCTAAGCTGACTGCAATGCATGATTTTCATGCAAAGCGCGGTTGTTGTTGGATCTTTATTATTGGTCCTATTAGACGAAAGTTTCAACAAATGAACCTATTTGAAACCGAGGCAAACGGAGCTAACCTTTTTGTACGAATTATGCTGATTTTACTGCAGCTCAATGGTTAGAATAATCTAACTATTGTTGAAGATAACTGATTTAAATAATTGCGCGTAGTTATGCACAAAGAGAGTATGTATTTTTGGTTTACCTCAATGACCAGTGGGACGTGTCAAAACCCAAAGTCATATACACCATACTGTGCACTTTCTTTTCTTCCACCTTTGCCCGCACAACCCACTATGTGCATTAAACCATGCCTGTGCTCTGCCAAAGCAAGGTCATTATGGCCTGATTAAACCAATTCACTTCATCGCACATCAATACACATTCAGTGGAAGTTGCCAACGGACCAAGCACTGCCGCATGGACGCATAGTGTTGCAGGTTGGTGTTGACCATACCGACATTCAACCCATCATGAACTGCCGGTACGAGAAAACAACAAGGAATAATTCAGCCCACCCTTCAAGAACTAATCTGACGTTGGCATGTCTTTACTGTGCAACGCATGAAATTTATGTGCAATTGTGCGGGTGTGTGGTGGCAATGACCAAAGAGTTGGTGACTTCCAAATGATCTACAATCCCCGCAGAATGCCAGAAAAAAACTATTTTTGGTGTACTTGGTGGCATAGGCCATGACAGTGCTTGCTTCCCGCTCATGAACTGAGAGTAGAACATGAACTGCGCACTCAAGAGAAACAATATTGTGCAATTAGTCAGCCTCGTGAGGCTTTGTGCCATCCTTACCAATGGTGTTGTATTTTGTGCGTGTTCGTCTGTCTTACCTCAAACACGTTTTACCGTGACTAATACTTGTCAATACAGAAATTCTACATTGTTACATACATGCTATGTAGTTCGCACGTGAAGACTTCTACACAAATGTGCTGTGAAGAGGAAACCTGTTAGTTGTAACGTACAAAGTGATACAAGAAGAGTAATCGAACAAAAATTGGAAAGAAAAACAAAATAGTGCACTGCTCAGTGTTATTGCTGTTGTTGAAACCATCTACAAATAGTTGTCCGTGTTTATATCTGCTAAACTTGACTAGTTCTGCATATATTGTACATACACACACCTCCAATCCCGTTTCGTCTCTGTGCTGTGCGTTATCACTGCGTTCGTTTATTTAAAGGGAGCAGTTGTAGCTGCGGCGCTAATTTCCTATGGATAGAATATATCTGTGTAGAAGCCACTGCTGCTGTGTCACAGCATCATTGTTTTCAGATCACCTTACTTATTATGTGCTTGAAACATTTGGTGGCAGTCCATTGTTTCCTGACTGATTTAGGTTAAGCAGCAGGCTTCGGACAAGCGCTATACAATGTGACTTACGGTTCGACCCAAGCAAATGCCTCTGTACTGTTACCGGTGCTACACAAACATAAATCTCACATAAAACTCAATTTATATCATTTGATAGCACAGTTTCTTTCATAAATTTGTTATTAATCATGCACACCGATTCAAAATGACGTTATATGTGTGCGAGAATAAATAAAAGAATATTTCAAGCTATGATGACTTGAGTTAGTGTCTACACAATTGTCTAAATTACCGAGCTCCATAAGTTTCTGAAAATTTCTTGTAGATCTCTAGAGGAATTCAGTTAAACGGACATCGTACACCACTTGAAAAATATAAGACGCATTAGAATTTCAGAAAGGTAGAAAAAGCTCGCCATTGTGGCTGCGACTTGTAATAACCCCACATAGGAAAAGCACACACCCAATGCACGAAACATTGCTAGAAAATTATCGCACTTCACAGAGGAAAAGATGCACAAAGGACTGATGTACCTGCTTAGAGCTGCAGTGTCTCGTACGAACTGTTAGCCATTGTAAAGCTAGCTCCTCTAAAAACAAGTGAATAGAATTGATCATAGACGCATTCTAAATAAGTGTCATTATAAAAAATTTCGCCTACTCCCTTTAATAAACAGTTATTTGAAGAAGACTTTCATTAGACTGCTGTATAAATGGCAGGGGCGTAATTAATGTGACAGGTTATTGTTGGCTATCACCCAGCGTCCAATAAATCTGTAATGAAAATGAATAGAAAAAAAAACTGAAACAGGTGCTGTCTTTGGTGACCCTTCGTTTTAGTAGTGTACGTGCACATTGCTTACGAGCAAACTGCAAAACAAATGAATGCTTAAGACATGTTCCTTACTTCATTTTCATTTTTTAGGAAGGCCGCACACACTCTCTCATTAAAGCAAGGTAATACGTACTATAAGTTTTGATAAGGCTTCAAATGTCGTGAGCTTTCAAACAAAAAAAAAATCACAAAAAGTGGAGTACTTGATATGTTAGCTAATGTAGTTGCTTTACACGGGAGTAAATAAGTGGACCGGCAGTCGTGATTGGCGTCACGTCAAAGCTATGTGGCCCTGTATAAAATAACGAACTGGTTTCGGTGGATGTAGCAAAAGGCTGTGAATTAGCTCGATATGAGCGCTTTGTAGACAAACGCATTCCTGTTTTTGTCCTTGCTGTTCTTTCTCAAATCGATTTGCTGAAAATGAACCAATTGCCCTTTGGAAGGTGTCAGTAACAGTGAAAAGTGGCTTTGAGCAATATGTGAGTGGTCACTCCAGTGGCCTGTCAGAAGGTTAAGCTGGCACACCTGGATAGGAGCAGGAGGAGGAGGAATAAAGTTTATTATAGGAAACCAGCAGGTTTAGGTAACTAGGCCTAAGCCTCCCATGAAGGGACGTCAAGGGCTTGTCTCGACGCTGCCTCACGGGCGTGCTCGGTCGTCCAGGTTTGGTCGTAAAGAACGGGGCTCCGCAGAGCCTCATGGTGCTTCAACGAAAGGGTCATGGCGTCTGTAACTATTTTATTTGTAGGATGATGACATTTACAGTTATACATATTCGAACATCTGCGCGCAGCTATAGCGCATCACGGCATTTAGCAATTCATGTACCCCTTCCCCCCAATTCTAAGAAAAGGTGTGAGTTTTTTACGTGAGAAGTATTTTACGCATATAAATTCCGCTACAGTTATAGTGTGACTACCTATGGCCACATGATAGGTTCACTGTAAACAGGGCTGGTTGCTTTGTCTTCATTTGGAGGATGAACACCAAAGAACGGTATTTCCACTGGAATTTACACCTTGTATCGTTTGATGCCTCAATCCTACAAATAAAATAATTGCAGCCTATCTACGCATGCTAGCCTAACACGTACACTCTTCACAGACTACTGGAGTGCTTGCTCACACATTGTTCAAAGCCGCTTGTTACTATTACGAACAACTCCCAAATAGCACTTGGTGCTTTTTGGGAACCTTGCAGCGCGAAGAAACCGGAGGATAGATGAGGCGGCAGCGCAATGCATGCAATCGCTGTATACAGGTGCGCCACGCAGGAAAATCTTAAGCGCATTGAATCATTGATTCGGTACGGCGAAAATCAGTTCCCGGCGGCTAAAATGCCTAGAATACTCCTCAGTGTTTTTTCGTAAATGTACGAAAACGGAATTTACTTGAAGCACCAGGAAGAGGAGATTACAAAAGTGACTGGCGGTGGCCAAGGTGACGGGCGTCTGTATACTGCCAAATGAGAATATCAGGAAGATCATGATTAGGGAGAAGAAAAGTGTACAAGACATAAAAATCACCCAACTCAAATATTATTTTGAAAATTCGGCTGGGTATTATTAGCAATGTATGAAATTATTATAGGCGAAACAATACTTTAAACATTGACTACACTAGTAAATTTCACGCAAACGTCACTACCACAAGGAAAATAAAAAAAAACACTAATAGGATGGCCACTCACTTGCAGCTATTCGTTCTTTAAGGGATACAGGCTGATATAAATCTACTTATCACCAACGCCTAGTGTGATTACGTTACGATGGCGCGAGCTCGTGTCGCATGCGTTTGTGACAAGTGCATTCATATTAAGCCCGAACCACACGTACGCTACCCGAGTGCGAGCTGGAGCGCGTCAGCGCATGTACTCCGGGCGCGACTCACGAGGATTAGCGATTCCACCCACACACTACGCGTGCAGGCGTGTGCCGGCGCGCTAACCCCAAGCAGGCAGGAATAGGTGGGTGGTGCCACGTACGGAGCTGTTTGTGAGCTTCGAAGTGCTCTATATGAACTTGACCGCTCTCCGTAAGTCCAGGTGGTGCCGGACAGAGCCATACCGCAACCCTTATCACGGCCAGGAAAGCCGAGTGCGTACACGAGTGCACTGCACATCGCTGCTACGCGCACAACGTGCAGTTCATCGCCGGCAGGTACGCCAAATCGAGCCCAATTCGAACGTGATCGAGCCCAATAAGTGCTGCTGGTTAAAACTCTTCCGCACTACAAAGCATGGCCAGACGATCACGAGGACCCACTAGAGTAGATGGTGTGCGTAGGTATACAATGTGAACAACGTGTCGTGCGAAATAGAGCTAATCGGTCTCATGCAGTCATGTATTGCGATGAAACATGTATGAATAGAGCTCTTAAATAAATACACGTGGCTGTGAGTGTACTTGCCCTGTACTTAGGGATGTAAAATGTGCACGAAAATAAAATAAAAGGTAATATAAATTGGATCCTACATGCCGATTAGGTCGATGCCCGAGTACAGACATGGCGTCGTTTTGTATCTGCGGGGTTCCAAGCGCAGCCAGCGCGGCTGGACGTGCGCCGTCTCTAGGCCGAAATCAGATTGCCGCAGACACTGGCGTGCGCTGAGCGTTAAGGCGCGCTTACGACATACTCGCATGCGCGGCCCCTGCAGCGTGCACCACGCGCGCTCGGGTAGCATACGCAGAACGTATGTGTGGTTCGGGCTTTAGCCTGTATTCCTAAAGAGATAAACACTTTCAAGTGAGCGCTAGTCCCGTTTATGCGTTTCTTCGTTTTCGGAGTGGTCGTGATTTTTCGCGCAAATTGACTATTTTTTTGAAAGATGCACCAGTTAGCCCAACAGTGGTTACTACTATTGATTATACTGCACTCTTTGTGTCATGACATAGTCTAAACCCTTTCCACTTCATGAATAGTTGACATAAGCCTCGAAGACACATCCCCTACTTGACATGAATTGATGGCTGGCTAAAGCACATATAAATATATGAATTTTAGGCGAGGCAAGCCTTCATCATAATAGCGGGTGTAATATACCTAGAGCAACCTCGATTGCGAATGGTTATCGCATGTCCGTGAAAAGCAATCATTCTTTATAGGCTTACATATCTCTCACTTAATCTTCTGTACTGTATTTGCTCGTAAGCCCCTGATATATCGTTAATATACCAGCAAATATTACAAAAAAATACTTCGTTTAGATTAGATGTCTGACCAAATTTATTTTCTTCAAGGGGGCCGTGTTTTCTGACCCTATCTTTGAAGGTTTACATAAGAAGTCTGGCTTCTCATTCACTTCTATTTGCTCGCTTTATTTATGACAACTGCCTAATTAACTATTCTCGCATAGCTCCTATGTTTTGAATATCCCTCTATGCATCTGTGCAACAAGTTCAATATTATTGAGAGAAGCATGCAAGCACGAAGTCCGATAAAGTACAAAAACTGTTTTCCCAAACACAGCGGATGAATATGCATTCCATTAATTCTCGTTACCAAAGTAGAAAAGCGCGTGACCCAGAAACACACAAAAAAGTGTTCTAGACATCACGTTTCTGTTCGTGTATAAGCTGCTTTTTTCTAGTCAACGGACTCAAATCACTCTTCGGACAAGGTGCGTTTCCACAAACCAGTATGGTCGTCCGCACTCCGCTGACGCCTGGTAGCATCGCTTGTCATTTACGACAGTTATTTATAATCGAGCGAATTCTGTGTACCAGAAGAATAACTTTGAGGCAGTGCGCCAGCGCTTGGATACTGAACAAGTTCATAATTTTTCCTTCCTTCTTTTTGTTACATCACAAAAGCCTAAGTTTTCGTAACTGCCTTATTACCCAATCTCTCTACGGTACGATTTAGAGGGCCCTCAAATTACGTCCTTAACTGATTGACTTCTAAACAAGTACAAAATATATAAACTTGAGCGCCAAGTTTCGGATAGCCTCTTTAAGAAACAAAGCATACGCAGTTGCACCTTATTATGTAATTTTTTTTTGTGGTAAAAACTAAATACGCAATTTCAACCAGGCAGTGACATCCCGTGGTAATTTTTATTACCGTTTCATTTCGCAGCAATGGCTAATAATCTTAGAGTGGAATTAGCGTTAAGGAGCAATACATACAGCTTCACTGAAGCGCCCATGTTGCTTATTCAGGGCTTGTTCAATGAAGTAATAAAAACTAAAAAAAAAAGAGAACTGCTCATTGATTTTCAGACACTACTTCCGCAAGGCATTTACCTTACACAGCCCGCTTGTACACTTCAAGTACTTCTTAATACTTTTCAAAACTTTGGCTGAAAATCAAACATGCATGCACATTTATGTTACTTCATGTGTATGGCTGCAGCCATACACATGAAGTAACGCTTTGTTAACTAGCCTGCATAAGGTTAACCAGAACCCAACTGGTGAGCTCTTCAGGCGCCAAGCTCACTTTCTCATTTCTTTTACCTCTTGTAGTCGAACCTAACCTCTCAGCGAGAATGACATGGTACTTAATTAAAGGGGCGGTTAAAAGTTCACAAGCTGCGCTGACACAACGTTAGTTGGGAAAGCAGCCTGAGAACACGTGAAGCTGGCCTGAGCACTTTTGACTCCCCCCTCCACACCACTATGGGTCATCCTAATGATAGATATTCATCTATAAAGATAAAATAGAATAAAAGAGTGAGCAACTATAAGTTTTCTATCCCATGCTGTCTACAGAGAATTAGTCCAAAGCAAGTTGCAGATAACCTGAAATATTTTATTGAGCTTCATCCTCGTCTATATAGTTTTTGCGCCAACAAAACAGGTCCCACATAATAGCTTTAGCAGTTAGCAGTGTTGTCGCCACCTGGCACATGGCGGAAAACATGACGTCCCCAAGAAGCCTAAATTCTGTTGTACTTCGGCCCTCCTGTGTGACTCCAATTCCTTGCTTATTTTTCTGTAGAAAACTCAGGTGTTCGTACAAGTTCACAACACATTCATATTCTTGGGCCCGTGAGCTTGCAATGTAGTCGCGCTCCATTTCTAAAGACCAATTCACGGGGCAGTCCATGCCCGTTTTTTCGTCAGGGTATACATGTGACAATTCTGAGCGCTGCCACGTACCTCGCGTCTCAGAAATATTATGATCTCATACGCTAGTCATCAAATACCGAATCATTGTAAGAACTTTCTCATGCTATCAATCGATGTAGTTTGTTACTGTGAATAAATGATGATGTAGTCGTAGTACGAGTAGTGTGAAAGTGACTACGCTATGTAAGAATGAAAGTTAAACGTTCTGGAAAGCAAACAATAATTTTGCTGCAGAGATACTGGAGAAATACATAGCTGAATTATTGTAAACTTTGAAAGTAGTTCCGGGCGTGTGAAAGATAATATTTAATCGGATATCAAGTATTTTGATGTGAGAAAACTCTACGAGTTTGCCGCTCAACAGCTTTTCATTGTATTTCGTCAATAAGAATTGTATCTTATTGGTAATCTTCTTTATTTTTTTACTCATAGTTCTCCTTCATTTATTATGAGGACATGCAGAAGATTTTATTGCTCGTTACTAAGTTCCTCGAATCAATTACCGAAATTTAGAGGGGTCCCATTTCCCGAAAAAAGATACCACATCAAAACATTGAAAGCTTATTTTTGTAGGCTTTACTAATGTTACAGCTTGGCTACATGCAATCAGTTTTTGCAATTGTAATCTGGAAACTTTGAGGAGGCTAATCTTTCTATTTGTATACATTTTTAGAGCTCAATAACAGCGCAAGTTCAACAGGGCAATAATGTGTTCTTTACCGAGAGCCTTGTCTTTGTTTTTCTAGAACTTGAAGTTGTTGTGATTACCACGCTGTCAAAGAACAGCTTGCTCGTTACGATCTATAGTTATTATAAGCAGGATTTCACGTTCTGTTGTGTGAAGCTCATGTTGATAACATGAAAGAGTGCGCAGAGGGGTCCACTGCCACCAGACGGACAATGACACTTGAACAGCTGAAGTTCCGCGCAGAGTCTAAATGCTAAGTCAGAAAGCTCAGGCTAGAAATATTTCTTCGACTCTTTCACCAAAAATTATGACTGGCCACATACATTTCTTGAACACAACTCGGAACTATTGAAAGGATACCACCAACATTAAGAACATTCATAGTTAAAAGAATGGTGAATGGTGCTCTCTCATTTATGATTACGTTAGCAATGTATAAAAGCGCGGAAACGAGCCGGGAATCCCAAGAACAATGAACTTGCTTATACGTATGCGGTATCTGTACAATAAGTTGCCCAATATCTTAAAACATGGTGATCTAATGGTGTACAATCACAAATCCGCCTGAGAAGAAAAACTAGGAAATCCGCGACAATTATGTTGCAAAATAAAAAAGTCTATTCTTGCCTGATCTTACACTCAGTTTTACGTAATATAATATGCGTTATTATCAAATGCACAATAGCAATTCGTGTTTTCATTATCTCATTGTTTTCAGATTTGTCAGTTTCATTCTCTAGCGTTTTTATGTTCGCTTAAGAAACTTTGACGTCTTGATTATGCTGTTTGTCCTGTAAATAATGGTGACTAATTCATCTAAGGGTTATTTTCCCATTATTTTTGTGTAGTGCTCCTAACTGAATATTCCTAAATGACTTACCAGTAATGTCCTGGTGTGTGGTTCAAACTCATCACGTTCACGACAACGGTTACTGACTTCTGAATATATAGTTGGACATTTTGTCATCCTTTGTCTCCTGCGACTTTCTTATCGAATGACGACTCTTAAGAAGGGGATAAATGAACGTTATCTTTCACATAAGTTTCATCTGTGTTGTAGGACACGTTCTGGTTCATGTGTGATTTGCTATGTATTTGTGTACCATATAATACGCCATATTTAAGTGTTGGTAAAGCGTTGGAATTTTCGTTTATCTCTACACAAGCGTTTCCAGAGGAGAAACCGACTTTAATTATATGCCTGCAAGTCAAAATTAAGATCACGTACACTCAAAGACTTGAACTTCTCAACTCACGCTTTTTTTAGGCAAAATATATTCCAAAACATTAACATGCGTCACTTGTTTGACCACAAAGCCTCACGATCACCTTGTTTTGAAGGTATATGGCATAATATATCATTGATTCCTGAAAGTCGGTTGCTCCGGAATGGAATTGTTGAGAAATTCTCCGTGAATTAAGCTACTGATGTCTAAGCTTGTGGGTGGTAAAAAATTCTGTGAATAAAGCTTGTTGTTGAAACATGACCATGAAATTTTTTGGCGCACATACACCACAGTGGGTCATCAGGGGGGAGAGGCACCACCCTGATGATCGAAGAACGCCAACTCATTGCCTTCACTTTAAAAGAAATAGACAGAGTCATTCACTGGGTCCCGTTATTCAATGGCCGGCCGGGTCTTCGTCCACCTGGATAATGGTGTCAGTCAACAGCAGACATCAATTCGTGCAGACGCGTGCACTTCCGCCTTTGAAGTGAAAGCGCCACTGCTTTACAAAATTGTATGCGAAAATGGTGGCGTTTCTTCACACGAACACCATTTGGTGAAAATAGGCAGTGCTTCGAACGATTGCACGGTTATAGAATGGAGTGTTAATAAGCGTTCACAATTATTGTTGCAAACCGACAACTTAACAAAAAAGAATGAATGACGCATTTCATACGTTTTATTGCATAGAAAAGTCGCAAAAAACTAAATTTATAATGCGAATTTATTGGCCACCGAAAGGCACTTTGTCTATCCGTCCGTCCGTTCGTCCATCCATTCGTCCGTCCGTCCCTCCATCCATTCTTGGTGATATATTAACAGTCTGTATCAACACGAAGACAGCGAGGATACACTTTGAAAATATCTAATGTGATGACCTTAAGAAGCTCGTGTTGCAACAAATACAGTGACCGCTTCAACGGCGTTTTCTATGATTTGATTGATATGTGGGGTTTAACATCCCAAAACCACCTTATGATCTAGGGAGACGCTGTAGTGGAGGCCTCCGGAAATTGCGATCACCTGGAGTTTTTTACCGTGTACACAAATCTGAGCACATGGGCCTACAACATTTCCGCCTCCATCGAAAATGCAGCCGCCACAGCCGGTATTCGATCCATTGACTTGCGGGTCAGCAGCCGAGTACCTTAGCCACTAGACCACCGCGGCGGTGCGGCGTTTTCTATGAACGAATTATTGCGTATGGAAGCTAAGAATCTAGCATATCACGACTTGAGGGGGAGTCGAGCCCAGTCATTCTGTTTAACAGTCAAGTATTCTACCGTATGACCTCGACAATATTTAAAAGTGCTTCAGAAAAAAAAACCCTATACAAGAAGCGTAACCTCGACGCAATGCCAATTTCGGCGACTGCGCTGGCTATCCATTTCAACAAAAGCGTGATATGTAACTGTTTTGGAAAAAGGCAGATAATGCACTCAGAGAGAACTTTTTTCACATTTAGAGCTGACTGAAGTGGGTAGATGGTGGCAATGTAAAGAAAGCGGGCCAGGTGGGCGGAGAGTGGTGGTGTACATCGTGGGTGCTAGATATATAGATGTCGAGGTGAACTAACAAAAAACTCAATAAACAATTGTATCGGGCCAGTTGGTAAGGATCCATCTTGCTAAGAAGCGCAGCCACTATAACAAAGAACACACAACACAAGCGCTTACGAGCTGTTAAGCGCTTACGAGCCTACAGAGCTGTTTATTTTGCTGTTGCTTGTCTTGCTTATGAGCAATAACCAGGTCTGGGCACATTGTAATGGTTGGGCCTCTAAAAACAGTCACTCGTTGAACAATCGACATCTTTTGATGACTGGAACGATTCTAAGCTTCTATCAGGCAAAACACGAAGCCTTAAGGATGCTCTTTGCACTACAAAGCATTCATGTGGGCTTTTTTACAAACCAGTTCCCACAAATATTGTGACTCTGCGGTAAAACACTTCATGGCCACGCAGACGCCCTGAGTTCGATCCTCACTTGAACCCAGCAAATTTAACGTTTTTATTTGAATCTTTCTGCCACTATAGATTTTGCGCTCACAACCAACGAAGCCCACACCGATGCCACAATTTTTTTTCTGAAATGAGCACCACAATGCAATCGCATTAGAACATGAAATGCTGGTGGAACCACCACCTAAAATTTCAAACGTTGCCGTGACAAATCCAGGTCACAGCAGACATTGCTGGCCCATTTCCGCTCACGCTGCCATGCCGAACACACCCACCCCGTTGATGCACTACTTCAGTATCATGCTTCATGGCTTGATTTTGAACCAATTCTCGTTATTCTCGAGATAGATAATTATCAATGAACAACCAGGCTAGTACAATCAGTGTCAAGTGTTACATAACCCAATGCCGCAGGATACACGCTTACCAAACATCGGCAAATGCACCTTACCGTGATTCACAATTACAGCAAAACCTGGTGGCTACAGAAAAAAAAAAACTTTCGTTTTCCTTCAACAGAGATGCGGAAGCTTCAGCTTTGTGACGTCATTCCAAGCGCTCTAACAAGGGCTGGATACTAATGTAACAAAACGCCTTTCTGTCGAAAACTTATCTACGTTTTCGGAGGATGATATTTACACAGGGTGCGTCTGAGTCTCATGTAACAGCACCTTTTAGTAGTAAAGATTAAGCTCTTTACAAACGCCATGCTCTGCAAATTTAACAAAACTGGAACAACATTCAATACCGCGGTATTCAATATCCTTCAGCAATAACGGATACATTAACAACAACGTACAATGTACGTGTGCAGAGGAGCGCACGCAGCCGCCCACCTTGGACAAGGATGCAAGCTTATGGCAAACACACTACGATGTCAGCCAGTCCCAGGAGGCGTAGCGAGTCGGCGTTGGCTGAACACACCATTTGCAGCCATCCGTAGGCCGATAAAAGTGACGTGGGACGCTCTCGATGCGCACGAACTTCAAGTCGATTCTTGATGCCACAGCGCGTCATGCCGAGAAAGTGTTCTGGCACTATTTCTCGCTGATGTTTTGAAGCATTTAAAGATGGTGTCCTCGAAGTCAATCACGTCTACTATCAACGAAGGAATTGTCCTTGGGATGCCAGCGGTGACTGCTCATTTAGTTTGCCGTGTACAGCGCGTCATACTGGTTCAAGAAGTTCCACCTAAGTCAATGACGACAACATAAAACACACCACAAGAGGCACGCACAAAACCTGATTGCATCGGCACCACCACAACAAGGGGTGGAAACTCCCTACAACTCTCATGTATTCGCTCTCCGCAGCGGCAGCGCTGCTTTCACAACTGGCGCGTGGTCGCCGGGCGTTCTACTAAGCATGAATCACAAACAGTCTTTTTTGATGACGTCACTGGTGAGGTCACCAAATTGAGGCAAAAAACGAGAAAATTGAGAGATAAAGAGTTGCTGCGAAAGCCTTTTTTACCCACTTCGCCTGCATGCAAGCGAAAGGCGCTCGTGCCTGTTATCAGGTCCGCTGGGTGCTTGGGCGATGCGGCCATAAAAGTTTGTTATTTTTATTCGTCTCTTCGGAAAAGCCAAAAGTTAAGCTTACTGATTTCTCAGTGATATGAAACTTTATCAACACAAATAAATGTGCTTTTTAATGCATGTTGTGTATAAAAAACAGATACGTACACGTAGTCCGAAAGAGACAATATACAAATGCACCTTCAATTTAAAACTGACAAATGGACATAATGAGTGTACTTTTAACCCAGGATATCCAAATTAAAGTAAAAATTATCAACAATTATCAGTAGGACACGTTGTATTCAACTCAATCGCGTTTGTTTATGACGGCGCCCATACTTTCTTACCGAAATTGAGTACCAAATAAGACTGAAGATCAGAGACACGGAGAGGCTTGAAGCGACCAGAAGTTTTACGAGAAAGAATGCTACTGACAACAATGTTTCGGCAAGTTTACTTGTCTTCGTCAGGGCAACAGCGTTGCCCTGACGAAAAAAAAAAGTTGACTTGTGAAAACGTTGGCTTTGTTGATATTCTCTGTATAATTTTTTAGAAGCATTTATTCCATATAGTCTACTTGGGTCACCCTATTAGAAGTAAGCACTCGCAAAAGTTGAAACCGCGGCTACAAAAATTTTATGAGCAGGTTGCCAGCTGTAGTTACTTGAAATTATATCCTACATGACAAAAGTGAAGGCAACTTATACCATGTAGGCGCGCCAACTCAAATTCAAACCTTTTAATGAACACATTTCCCAGACCAGAGCTTAATTGGCTGCCGTCTTCACCAATTAGTTAAGTGACACTGCACCTCTGCCAGTCCAGTAAGGCTTGCAGAGAACAGGGTTTACTTATATGGACTACTTGCAAAATCAGTACCTGCTCAAAAAATGAGTCCTTATTTTTGTGCTCACCCGCTGTCTTTAAAACGCCGAAGAACCTTCGCAGAACTAGAAATTACCAGGTTAGCACACCGAAGAGGGGCGCAAAACTTGCGTTGCCCCATGACGCCATCTTCGACGAATTCATGGTGGACTTGTCCGGCATAGCTCACTGCGGCTTTCGTTCTCTGCCCACCACAACTTTTATTTTTCTCGTAGTTGACATGCAAACTGAGTGAGATAACTAAGTGCGATCCAAATTCTAATATTGATGAGTGAGGGGCGAGAAGAAGTGAGGCAAGTGCTGCGAACACATGCAAATTTCTTTCCGTGCTTCCGCCAATTTAAAATTCAAAAAATTAGAAATAAGAAAATACATATAAACAAAACAAGAAGTTGTTTGCTGCGGTATCGACTTTTTATTTTGGAAAAAAAACTTGTGAAAACCAACACTCACATCAATCCAATTTCGTTCAATCAGAATGCCCGGAAACCGCTACGAGCATGCATGTTTGTTAAAACCAAAACTAGCACTGCATTTGCGGGGCCTGACCACAATGCCATGACCCTACTGAATGTGGCATGCCATTATTACTGGCAAAAAAGTAAAATGATGACAGTGACGATGCCACAATAGCCACAGCAACAACGTCTGAACAAATTTCACTTCAAGCATTATTATAACGCCGCTATTCACGATTGCTGGTGAGCGCTCGCCACAGAGGCCACGCCTGAAAACGCCACTAACAGGGTCAACTTCGAAGTGGGATTTGGTATAACGTTGCGCACGTCGAGAATCGACCGCATAGTTCCTTTATGTTTTGCCCTGCAAATCGCGCGAGCACAAAAAAAGAAAGTTATGTCCAAAGGTGATTGCTGAGTACCGCAATCCGTGTCATGACGGTGGAAAGGTGGCAATGTATTATTATATCACTTACCGAAGAATTCAGACGTCGTGGTGGATAATGGCGTAGATCAGAAACTCCCGCATTTAAAATATAGTGACGGAGACTACGGTGGTTTACTTCAATCACTTCGCTCGTGATGAGTTTATTCTCCCCAATAAATACGCCATTAGTTAGCTTCTGTGCATTCTTGTCAATATTCAGGCTTATTAAAGAGCGGAGTGTAGTTTCGTTTATATAAACAAGTGCTTTAGAAAATTGCTTGTGTTAATTGCGTGAGCGTACCTTCCCGCAGGCTTTTTTTTTCTGTGCAAGTCGTAGGCCTGCCATTTCTTCGACTAAACAGCTGTAATTCTTCCACAAAAAGTTTTATTTCGAATGCGAGCGCATAGATGCAAGCCAACGCTCTGTCTAATGTACATAAAGAATGAATGTACGCCCCTGTCACTGCCGTACCTTTCTTTCGCGGGAAATGTTGTAGTGACACCTGAAATATATTTGTTACGAACAAACGTACGGCGTTTACGCCTGCGTTTGGACTGTGGTGTCTACAGACGGTAATGGGTTCACACTAAACATGGCGCACTGACAATCAATGTTCATGACCTTGCAAGTAATTTAAGAGGAACTGCAAAGAACGATTGTTCTCGCTTTTTGAGAGTTCGACTTGCGGGTGCATCATTTGGTTTTTTTCCGACATAATGCAGTGCAACTTATATTGTACAGGCTTGTTTCAAAGTAGTGCGTTCACCTATTCACTAAATAAACAATTGTTATTTTTTGAAAAAAAAAAGCTTGGTTTGCTTTTATTAGTTGCGAGTTTTTTTTTAATTTACTAACATTTTCGTCAGGCTGCAACAGCTGACAATTTTTGTGGGTAGGAGTGGGTCCAGCTACCCTGCATTAGGTTCATGCGCGTGTGTAGTATTTTGTTCATGCGTGCGTAGTGTGCATATATGTGCTTCGGACATCAAATGATGGCAACATAACCGAAGCACTGTTTGCGCTATTTCTCTGGTGAAGTGTTTTATACGGAGGAACACTATTGGTGCTGTTTTTTCAGTAAAATCTTTTGTGCCGAGGAAAATGAGGTAGTCCACGGCCAGCATATTTTTGCCTCCAACGCAGCAACGTAACCCAACACTTACTCAAGGAACTTCAGCACAGTGCCAAGTGAATGTACGGAGTTGACCTTGTTAAGCGTCGCAATTCCTTTTAAGACCGGTGCAGGGCGCGGGTTCGAATCCCGGCTGCGGCGGCTGCATTTCCGATTGAGGCGGAAATGTTGTAGGCCCGTGTGCCCAGATTTGGGTGCACGTTAAAGAACCCCAGGTGGTCTAAATTTCCGGAGCCCTCCACTACGGCGTCTCTCATAATCATATAGTGGTTTTGGAACGTTAAACCCCACATATCAATCATTTTAAGACCGGTGCTGCCAACCTTGCAGACCGGTGCAGAAACAGGCAGTCGACCACAAAATGAGTCTGGTCAAGAATACGATGCCACTCGCATCCTCGAAGGGTTGGGCTTGTTCGGGCACGTAATGCGCACGTGACCTCTTGGCCGTGTGCCAGAAAAGATTTCACTTGCGAAAGCTACGTGGGTCGTGCGGCAAGGGTTTCGAGCTCGCCTCTTCGCATCTTCATATAACGCCGCTTCGAAACAAACTGTTCAGCTTGTAATGAACCAATTAAAAAAATCACTTGCGGCGTAATGCTCTCCTACGGACACACAGCAGCTTCCATGGTCTAAGTAAATTTGTTATGGGGCCTGCTGAGTGGCCGTTTAAACTGTTAAACGTCTCTTTTCCTCTCTAACTTTTTGTTGCTTTCTCAAACATGCTTCACTCGAAATTATTTAAAGCATCAGCAAGATCACATTGCTTTATTATTTGAGGTAGCTTGACCGACATTAGATATCACATTTTCATACCATTAAAATTACAATTCCTCTACACAGAAGTTCTCAGGTAGTCAGCCACAAGGCTCCTAGGAATTTTAGATGTTCAGGCCGTTGAGAAAAAGGAAAATCCCTTGTTTAATTTTAACATTCCCATCAATATCATCTTGTGTGGCAACGTATGTTGATGAAACGATATGGTGTAGACGATAACGGTGTAGGCAAACAAAACCCACCAAGGGCTTCTTTCATTTTAAGATGCCAAGCAGCTTATGGTCGAGTTCAATCCGTCGCGCGGGGCAACCCTTTCTGCACATGCACAACAGTTGGCCCAAGCACTGTCAAATTGCTCTCATGCACTAGCGAGTTTTCTCCTTTGTAAGGGGCTGGGTAAGATGATATGGCCTCTCCTCCTTACAATATCTTGACACACATGTGATGGCGTCAAGAAACAAGATTCTGCAGACGCTGGTGAATCAACGCGTGTATCCTAGAAGGAACACAGTGGCACGCCCTAGCACGTCTGGGCCTGTATAAGTGGCTGTGTAAGAGGCTGAGGCCTAAAAACCCCTTAAACTTCGCAAAGAAGTGACGTACGTGCGCGTGCCTTGTCTCTTTTCTCCATTTTCTGGCGTCCCTGATGCTGGCACCACATCTATATTTGCCAGATGCCGTCATGGGGGACCGCTTGCAGTGTTCGTTTGTTTACAATTGCTTGCGACTACAATCTCTGATATCTAGGCGCAACTGAATGGAGTACAGTGCAACTGCTTTGACAAATACGAACTTCGTCTGTGCGCATTGTGTTGTTTCAGCCGAGAATTACGTCGCTGTTCTTTGCCGTGGGTGACTGTTGCGACTTCTGTTGCTAGAATAAGTCTTGTGACGGCCGACAGCTCTTCGAAATACCGCCCATTAGGCGCAACAATTTGTGACAAAAACATGATTGCACAGACACGAAAGTGAGATCTTAAGGCCGACACTTTCGTATCCACTTTGCTGCGAGGTAAGTTGCACGTCTTTCAGTATGAGTATGCTTCGTAATGACAAATACAAGGGACAACACCTGCATGCCAGACCGGCTGTTTTTATTCTACCTTCGTTTTTTTTCGTCTTTCCCGATTTATTGCCCGCGTGCACCCGAGTGCCAGTATCGCTTTTCGTTCTTACTCTCGGCCGCGTTGCCACCTTGCATGGGGAACGACGGAAGTGTGCTCAGGCGGCGGCACTGGCTGTTTAGCGTTGGTGGTCGCAGACCAACAGGCTCTGCACGCTAAAGCGTCATGGTTGAGGAAAATGTCTCTGGTGATTCTGGCGACACAGCGATTCTGGCTGTGTCGTTGTGGTCTCTCGAAACAACACTCGCGTTTGACTTTGTGCTTTGCTGATGTCTGCTGTGGTGATCAAGACTTACTAGATGTTGATGGTCTGTCCCAGCCATGTTGCGAATCGGTTTGTACAGACAGAACGGTTTCTGGAGGACAAACGTAGCTGCACAACAATGATTGGTCTCGGACATCCAGAAGTGTTTTGGAGGCACCTAGCAAACACACATCTCGCGGTGGGCCTTGCATGTGCCATGAAGTGAGTGCAGAAAGCAACACGTCAGAAGAAAACTGATGCTTCTTCAAGATAGACGGCACGTAAATGGGCTGTCTAATAAGTGAAAGGGTAGAATTCGTGCGCTTGTCATGGAGAACCCTGCCGCGCACCGTTAGGTAATAAGGTGTGCTTGTGGTCAACGAATTCTTTTTAAGTAGATGAAGGGGCTCTGGTGGGTCTACGAGCATAGTGACGTATGTGATGGGCTCTTCTTTCGCAAAAGGTGGGCCTTACTATAGAGATGCTGGCAAGTGCGCGGAAAGGGTCGTGGTATCAGGCAATGTCCGAGACTCTGAGATACTTGTGAGAGAATCCTGCTCGCAGCCGCTGTCGTTCTCCACCCCACAGCCATCAGCGGTCTCGTTGTGGGGTCTTCTGTTGGTATGCTGTACAGCAGTAGAGACAGCATCATGAAAAATAACATCGAATTCAGTGATGGTTGCATTTGGCTCTCCTGGCGCTTTCACTTTGGCGTCAAGCACGTGAGCAGCTGGTATCTGGGTCAATCTCGGGTGGGCTTTTCCAACTGCGCTGGAAAACGACAGATCTTGGACTCCAGCGATGTGATGGCATCGTGTACAGGCGCAGAGGCAGACACTTGCATTGGAATGCAGGGCATCTCCCCGACGTCTTTTGAGAGCAACCAAATAAGGTCTCTGCTGTGGGGCTTGAATGCATCGATTCATGATGAAGGTGGTGTCCCTTCTGGACTTGATGACTAACGTGGAACAAGTTCGTGGGTACACCAGGGATAGCTTCATTGTGGTGTGCTTCGCATGTGCAATCCAGGATAGAGACTTCGTTGGGAAGCATGTGATTGCCGGAATGCAAGAGTGGCCGAAAGAGGCTTGTCAACTTAGCACATCATTCCGACAACGATCACTACCAGATGCCTTCGTAGGCATGACATGCCTTGGCAGCATCGCGAAATTGGTCAACGACCACCAGCCATTTCCGATGCTCTGAACAGGCATGGAGGATGCCGAGTGAGTTTATGGCTGAAGCACACTTGAAGACGTTGTCCCGAAAATTGCGGAACGCTGGTACTTACTTAACAGCCGACGGTAGCAAAGCGGTAGTCGAGCATCCGAAGCTCAATGGTGCCAAGTCGTTGAGCTGCAGCGATAGTTGCGTGAGTACAATCAATTTGTCCGGGTCGTTGTCGAGTGAGGCTTCCTACGAGCCGTGGGCGGTGTTCGAGAACATACCCATGGAGGCATCCCTGGACCAGAAGTAACGAGACGCCAAGCTGCCCAGTTGCTGCGACAGGCACGTGGTGGCGTGAATGGTCTGCACTGTATAGTCGAGTGAGCCACCCGGGCAGCCTTTGGAGGTGACTAGTGATTATGTGGCCGTCGCAGCATTTAGTGCAAGAGCAATGTCTTGGAATGTGAAAGCAGAGTACGTGGTAGTCTCGAAACTGACTGCATCAAGATCCATGATCACGAACATGTGAATGGCGTCCCTTCTCGTAGGCTAATACGGGTGCAGTAGTCAGGAGCCGCCAAGAAGGCCTCGATGCCTTCCTCGAATGGTGGAGGCAGTGGTGGCAGGTGAGTAGGCACTGAGTCCTGGACGCCATTCTCAAACTGCACTTACCACGGCTGCACGTTTGCGGCTGCCATGTACGAGGAGTCGAACACGTCAGACTTCATTTACATCGACTTCGCCATTATGAAGGAATCAGACAAAGAGAGAATGCCCTTGCTGTGGGCAGGCTGTTTTTTAATTGCCTTCGTTTTTCTCTTCCACATGATAGCCGAGCGAACGCCTGTGCCAGAGCTCCGCTAAGTCTTCATTACACTCGGCCACGCTGCGGGCATGCAGTCACCACAATATTAGTTCTCTGACGTTGGCCATCGCTTCAAAAGTGCCATTATCCAGAAGGACTAAGCTCTGACCCACCTCGGGTAGGCGTAATGCCTCCGGTGGGCGGCATTGGCTGCCTCGAGGCCGATTATGGCCGTGCCATCTCTTGCCTCGCTGAAGTGCCAACTATGCCTGTGGCAGTCGGCCTTGGCTGGTGCTTGCCAGATGGTCGCCTGATAGGAAACCTTCTGGGGGGTGACACAGGCTACCTTGCTGTGGTCGGGGTCAGCGATAGAAAACGTTTTGTGGACAGCTGCCGAACGTACATCTGGCTGTGGGCTTCGGCTGTGTCACGTTGTAAGTGGTGGACGTCGCATCCCCAAAGAAGGTTGCCTCAACGGCATCCGGGAAGGCCCACCGGGTGTTATGGCTGGAATGTCAGGCTCTGGCTTCTCGAGATATTTTAAGTCCAGACAACAGGCTCGCTGCCGGAGAATCTCGTCACACGGACCTGTTGTGATTGGCTGCGCATTCGGTCTACGAATGCCGTCAAATTATCAGAAGCGATTCAGGTGAGTTTGCGAGCACAGTATTGCTCGCAAACCCACCGCAAATACAGGAAGTACACATTCCGGTACCAGCAGTTATCGTGCTAGGTCTGCATTCACCGAAGGTGGTCGTCTCTGACAACGTCGCAGATTTCAAGTTCTCTCACGAAGAAGCATGCTCGTGGCAAGGGTTCTCGTCTACATGGTGACCTGCGTTTCTGTTGTTATGGTGGAGGCTGTAAGTATGTTCAGCGCCGAGGTTGCTCCTCTCGATTTTCGTCCTTACAGCTTTTATGCTTGCTCAACTCGATGCCTGCTCTAACGCCGCAGACAAGTTGCCGAAATTTTGCTGTACATAGAAACTTTTTCACTCAGGTTATATTAACGGTGCTACTGTGGCTGATTTTGATGAACATATATATCTATGTGCTCATCTTGTTATGCACTGAGTGGTTTTAGTTAGCGGTACTGGTTTGTGCATTCCTCGTGCACGCGGAAATCGAGATTACGAAATTTGAGATTCCATGCTTCTGTTTTGAATAAATAAAACTGAATGCAGGAACACAAATTCAGACTGATACTCTCCATTAGTTTTGAATGCTCGTATATTTCAAAGGAAATGGTTTTCTGTGCTATTTTCTACAGACCGATGGGCCAGGAAGCTTGGCGAAGCGTGCGTGCCTTCGAGTCATTGGGTGCATGCATCCTTTGAGAACCTTACAAATATACCTGCCGGTTTGAGTGATGGTGTGTTTATATTTGATATGTGGGGCTTACGCCCCAAAACCACCATATAAGTATGAGAGACATTATAGTGGAGGGCTCCAGATGTTTCGACCACCTGCGACTCTGTACCCTGCACCCACATCTGAGCACACGGGCCTACATCATTTCGCTTCCAATGAAAGTGCTCCCGCCGCAGCCGGGATTCGATCCCGCGACATGTGAGTCGGCTGCCGAGTATACCTTAGTTTATAGACCGCAGCTGCGGAATGCGTTTGTTTATTTACTGTTTCGTTTTTAAGTTTTATATCCGTGATTGGAGCTCTAGTGAAGCAATCGCGTACGATGGCACACTAGTTCATTTATACGATAGCTTGTTTTTTCAGCAATAAAGTTCATATGTCAGAGGCGTCCACAAGGTGGATTTCCGTAATATAATTGGTCCATCTAACCACTTCACAAAACAACTAAAATCATCATCGTCAGCCTGACTGGTTATGAAACAATGCAGCTGTTCGAAGGCGTAAAACTATAATTAATGTACGCCTTGTTGGGCATCAAAGGCTTTTAAGGTGAGGCATCTGGGGCCGAATTCACAAAGCTTTCTCTTTGGCTACGCATTTTCTTAGCCAAAAATTCTCTTATCTGGAGGGATTACTATAGCGTGGGTATGAATCTAACTTATTCGGCACTTAAGAGGGCAAGGAGGACACACGATAGTCGATGAAACGACAAGGAAAGAAAGAAGTGTGTGTCGATAATATCAAGGTAGCACGCAAAGCGTCTAGCATCGAGAGTATACGATGATAGCCAATGATTTGCTGCATCTAAGTTTCAGTTCCGCGAGCGTCTGCTACAGCGCTTACGGGATGCCGCGTACGTTGTAATAGACGTTTTGGTGGGCTGTGCAAAGCCAAGCACTCGCCTTTAATCAACGACTGTAGCTAAGAAAAATAATTGCTCGATGGCCTTAAGCCACCGAGCAATCCACGCACTATCTCGCCAAGTACAAGTAAACAACACTCCAGGTGCACCACATAAATGAAACCACACATAAATCGATGCATGCAATGTTTGAAAATGTGCCTCGAATGTCTTCCCCTATTTAACGCGACCAGTTACCTTACATTTCATTGAAGCTGCGCTGCTACTTAACTAATTCGGTGCAATCTAGCACGGTATAGTGGTGAACGTAAGGGTGTTTTGTACCTGTAGTCAAAGGTAGCCTTTGTTACAATATCCTTATTACAAGACACATGAGCGACTTTGGTGCCTGCAGACGAATTGTGCGGAAATAGATAACAGCAGTAATCAAATGAAATTGTGAGCGAAATTTTGCTGGTTCCATACACTGCAGCATTTTTATAAAGCCAGAATGCGAGAACGTGCATACGATTGCGCTTAGGTATATGTCTACGTAAAATGAGGGAGACTCGTCGGGAGGTGTCTCAGTGCTAATGCTTTTCACAAAACACGGTGAAAATATTTCGTCCAGCATTGTTTGGGTGCGCAAACGAAGCAAGAGACGTGTATACGAGTCTTGAGGTCGAGAGACGTTATCACATGTGCGAAAAGAATGAAGAGAGAGAGAGAGAGAGAAGAGAGAGACTCTCGTTTCGGCTTCGCGAAAGCTTGAAATTGATAGATAACACAGACAATTTTCTGGCCCAGCAGACGTCAGGGAAGGTCTCCGCAAAGCAGCGTCAGATGCTCGGAGAGCATAAAAAAGTGGAGTACGCGTTATATGGGAGTGACAGCTACTCAGAAAGCGAGATGAAGTGTGACTGCCCTTAGATGTGAGAATCAATGCTAATTAGGAGAGTTGAGTTAATGAGCCAAAACTTTCTTACATAACGATAATGGAAGCAAAGTGAGCATTCATCTAGTGAAAGTGACACTAGTGATAGTGAACTCATAAGTGTTGATTAGCGTTGTCACAGTCCGGTATAGATTTTTATTTTCTTATTTATATTTGGCAAACTATGAGAAGGTAGCCTACGTGAGAGCCGGCTATCCCAACGTCATGACAGCAATGTACAAGAATAAGTAGCGCACGGTTATACAGTCACACGTGGCGGTTTCTATCTTCTAGTAACCTTGGGAAAACGCATTCTAACTATTTTTTCTATTTTTGACAAAGTTTCACCGGCCGTTTTTGCATTTGGCTTCATTCAAAGGAATGACGATATATCAGCAATAGGGCGAATGCAAGCAGTGCTGCAGTGGACGAGCGGTTACAGCACTCAACTACAATCTAGGAGGTACTTGGTTTGATTCGCAGAATCACTTAGCACTTTTTTTTTCTCAAGAGGTTGCCCGGCCTGACATTATGCGTGGTGGCGGGTACTGATTTTTTTTAGAAGTAGGCTTTCGCACTTGCTTCTTTCATTCCCCTTTTGACCCAAAAGCGCTGTACTGTGCTCCTTCAAAAATTAAACAATTCAGGGTTCATAATTTTCTCCTCCATCCTCTCTTATCGCAAAAGTGTTCAGTGCTAAAAATACCAATATCATACCTGGTATATTACTTTTCACGTGTTTGAATATTCGACCAGCAATCAGTCTTCACGGTGTTTTGAAGAAAATCTACATATGCAGTGAGCTAACTGCTTGCAGCCAAGCTGACTGCCTTTGTAGGTACACGCTTTCGTGCTAATTTTGTGGGCATCATCACATGCAGCAAGACCAAAGAGCACGGACAGTTAGAGCTGACGCAAACAGAGTGATTAGTTTGTGTCTTCTCTCCCGCTATTTGTCATGCTGTACGCTTCAGTGTAATGTCGCGGTCAATGGTTAAAATGAACTATAGCAGTTAATTAGGTTCTGCTGAGAGGTTCCCCTATTGTCCAGAATGGAACAGAACAATGGCAATTTGATTTGTGTGATAAAGAGATACCCTGCTTTTGGTTACTAGAATAAATTTCTAAACTGAAGTTCATTTTTTAATAACAACAGTTCCAGTGCAGATGAAAGGTGCATGGACAAAATTCGTGTATTCAGCTTGACTAGGTTTGTGACCTTAATTGTAATTGCGAACCGGTTTCGCAGTATGCATAAATATCACACACATATACAACCACTGGTGATAGCTTGCTTATTCTGATTAAAATTGAAAGGTTGAAATCGACATATTCAACCAACGCAATGTGTACGAGATATGCCATGTAAAATAGCTATATGCTCTAAACTAATCTTCGCAGGTTCGTTCCATTTTACCCAATTTCTTGCCCGTGACTGTAGGTTGGTAAATGAAACAACTTCTTCGAACACACATATTCTGTGTAAGGTTACATTTATTTTTATGCGGTACAAAACAAATTGAATTGTATAATGGCTCAAAAGAGAAATAACTAGAAACAAATTCAGCCAAATCATTACCAAACTTACTCACCAATGATAAACGGATTCTCATTTAAAAATACATACATACATACCTACATATATACATACATACATACATACATACATACAAAAATACATACATACATACATACATACATATACGCACACACACATATACATATGTACACACATACATACATACATACACTCAGGTGTAAATATTAAAATGAATGGCTATGAAACAACAATTCTAATACACTCATTTTGAATATACTACAGAAAGTAACTTACGAGAGAAATGCACCGGCACTGCTATGTCTGAACACGGTGTTTCTCGAACCATCTCGCAAAAGCTTGATGCATAGTTTTCCGCTGCTGCCCAGTGACAAGCAGTTTTATAAAAAACACAAAAATAAAGCCCTTGACAATGTCATGCGAAAGAAAAGGGCTGTGCATCAATATTTTGTACATGTCTGCAATATCACTCTGTTTATTTACATAGCTTCGCTCATTCACAACCCACTAACAAAGCATGTTAGGACACTTGGGCTGAACGTTGGCGCAGCGCGAGTAAATTCAAGACAATACATGAATAATACAATTATAAGCTACTAAGTTCCTTGGTGCAAAAAGTGTTTATATTGACAGCTATAGGTGCCATTTCGTTTCCCCTAAACACTTCTCAAAAGTAGAATCAACTTTATTTAGCTAAAAGTTTCTATTCTGGCGTGTCGTGGTGGCTCAACGGTAGAAGTGACTCTTTCGGCCAAGAAAACAAAGACCAATTATTTTTCCAGTTCGTGAATTCAACCCATGCTAACATTGAGGCAGCTGGTAAGAGTGCTTTTCGAGAGAGGAAACCACCACATTCACACCAGTTGTGGCCTTGGTTAGCTACTTCACTTAGACAAAAGTGATGAAAAACACTCCTCAAGAAGACTTCAAAGTTTGCACATCAACACAGTTCCCATACAGCTGTCTATTAGCCTGCTTAAATATATTGAGTTTACTGGTGGGCCAAGACTGTACACTATGTGAGGTGATGCTCCAGTGCACTGCATGTATGTCTTGCTGCTGACCTCAACTGTGATGTTGCTCAGCATATATGAGTAAAATACCAACTAATACTATGCCACGGCAAAGTAATTATGTGTCATTTGCATGAAACAGGGACCACAATAAAAGAACATAACAACATTTGCCTTCTGAAAGTTCAAAAATTGTAAATAAATTTCCACAGAGTTTTCACAGTTCATCTGAGGATAGTAATATTGGTTGTAAACACATTCTTACTTCCACCAACAAACTATTTTAAGATGCCAGATTCAATATTAGAGTATACCAACACTTTTGTAGGGCTAAACAATTGTACAGGCACCAAGAAAAACACAAGTGAATGCATGCTATGGCTACATATAAAAATAAATACTTTTATTTCTAGTCTGAGTAGAGCTGCATAGATGATAAGTCACTTGCATTACATTATGAACAAACTTATCCGAGCAAAGTATACATTTAAAAAGTTACACTTACACAGTAGATAAGTAGACTGTTGAACGACGGACAGGCAGTGGGATAATACCCAAGCACTAAAATCTACGGTTAAGATATACTAGGAGTAGTGATGACCTCTTCCTTTCAAATAAAATAATCCACATATATTCACTTCCCAAAGCTTATACACTCATGGCATCATTGGTGCTATACAAATGAGTGTACACTGAAGGATTACATCGACTAAGTACATGATTACTGCACCCATGGCTTTACTTCTTGTACTACAAAGAATGCAAACACAGTTACAATTGGCGACCATGGATGCTGTGATTTCTGGCATGTAAATGTAGAGGCACGCAGGCACTTAATACACATGTTAGAAACTTCAGCTCAAAAATATTTGCCCACTAACACTACAGCAGCCTTTAAATTAGTATCATAGTTTGGTATTCTCCATGCAAAATTTAAATAATTCCGAATGCAAGCAAATGAACTGCTGAATAATGCACTGCTAAGAAGTTAAGAAGCAGCTGCTCTTGACATCACAATGTGCTCTTTCTGCTGTTGTAAACTTTGAGCAGGAGAACAGTCACTGGCAGTCCCTTTATACTTGTTGGTCTTCTGTGCTCTGTTCTTGATACACTGTACACAACCGTGGAGCACCAAACCCCTTGTTACTGCTGGAACTTAGAAAAATACAGATTGTTACAACCATGCTACATGCAAGAGTATATAGTTGTCAATTATGTGCTCATATTTACAGATATTGTATTTTCTGAAGCCACAGACAAGCCTCAACACACACATACACAAACAGTGAAGACTGAAAATATATTTATTATGATACAAGAGCAAAACTACAATGTTATAGATGAAGGCATGAAACTTCTCACAGGCATAAAAAGCCAATAGAGTTTCTTCTATTTCGACTTTACACTAGGTGCGAGAAGTAGACCACAAATAAGTTCACTAAGAAACACAAGTTAGACTGCATTACAACACAACAGCCAATATTCATAACTTTAAGGCTGTCTAACATAGCCAGCTCACCATACCGCATATAGGAGCAAATGGGCAGTCTAGAAGACACAAAGAACTTGTGGATTATGAGTGTGCTTGTTGCTGACATCTATTATTCTAAATGAAGAAAACCTTTCAAAAATGCACTTCATCAGGGGAAATAATCATACGCAACAAACACAACGGGCTCCTACAGGTGCCACCAACGCTCATCATTATTGTTGATACCAGTGTCTTGCCCGATGGATATGCTGCGTCCTGCACAGAACACCAAAGGAGTGCTTCATGACTTGGATTGCATGTGTGCTAGCTGCATCGCTCTGCTGCTGAAATAGGCTAGCCACAGACAGAGAAATGAAAAGCCATGGCTTCGAAACACACTGAACGTCACCTTTAGAGATCAACAATGCATACTTAGGTCAGGTACAATTTGTAGAAAAATATATATCACTATGCAATCGTGGTGAACATGTTCGGCTGAAACACAAGCAACAGCACTGAGAGAGAAAAAGCTACATTAGGTAAAAGATGCAGTTACTGGCCCTATGTCATCTGAGGCTTCTTCAATAGCTCTTTCTCCTTGCAAGTTGTGAACAGCCAGGCGATTTTCATCCACTTGCTATTTCCTTCCAGAACACTCGATCCACAGAGGGAGTCACAAGCTCGAGAGCTCAATAAGGAATCAAAGTATTTGTGGTCGTTTCAAAGCACAAGCTTTTGAGTCTCAGATTATTGGAGTTTCATTCATAAGCTGCAGGCTTTAAGCTTTCAACATTCTCAATTATCTTGCAATTTAGTTGTATAAATGTTGAATAAGAATTATGTGTAAGAATATTACAGGTATCCACTGAAAGCAACCATGCTCGGGTTTTCAATTTGTGCACAGTAAGTGGTGTTCACGTAATTGTATGTATTAAAGAAAACTAACCTTGCAGCGAGCCATTAGGCCCTTTTATGCCCTCGAAGCTCCCAAGCAGATCGCAGTCCTTCCAGATGAGGCTGCCATGCATGCTTCCACGCCACATCCGCTGAATGATAACAGTCCCAGCAGTGACATAGGCTTGCACAGTTAGGGAGAACGTGTCCTTCCTATTTTTGTACAGGTGCTCCAAGTAATGATGAGGATTGATGTGCCAGAATGTGCAACCGATGCATCACAGGACCTTAACAAACCAATCTCTGCGATCTGTGAAGAGCCAAAAACGAGATATTTAAAAACAATCATTAAAAGCACTCACTTCTAATACTTATTTGAGGAAGATATCACTTCGTTAATGTGACCAAAATCTGCTATAATCACTTTGAAATAAACTGAAGACTCATGTAAAATTTACGTACCACAATCTATATGTCCTACTGAAGTATAGTACTACCACAGTGGTAATCGTCTATAGAACTAATTTTCCAAAAGAACATTAATTTTTGAAGTGCAACCTGGCGCCTGAAAAATAAATTCACATTAACTTTCCAACTATCAAACGTGGTCAATCGACCGGCCCAACCTCATAATCAAACAAGAGCTCACTTGTATCAAATCACGAAAAACTTTTTATGTATTTGCTCCATAATATATGTATGTATATAACAGTAGTAGTAAATTTTTCGTGCTTCAACTTACCATAGAGAAACATTACATCTGATGGGCTTAAAAACTTGCACACGTTACAAAACTGCGTGAATTATAGTACCGGTGAAATTTAGTTCTGCAAGGTGAACTCACCGATGGCAGCATTTAGTAGCCGTCGGTGTCATGAGGAACCAAGTACGGCCAACAGGCAAAGGGCATCGGCAGACTGGAAGCTGCCAATGACAGCATTGAAGGGCTGGCCAGGCGTCCACGTCCATTGATAAAGTGTAAGAACTGGCCATAACCGGCTGTTGTCAAGGCTCTAGTACCGTGCAAAACGATGGCCAGACGAACTCGGAAACCTGTAGTTAGGCGATATTGGCCGTGCAAAACGATGGCCAGACGAACTCGGAAACCTGTAGTTAGGCGATATTGGCCTAGAACTTTATCCAAAGCAAGGCACCGGTGAAATCTTTGCTTTTTCTTGAGGCCGGAGGGAAGCTTGATGTTCACGGGCTCTCGCTGCCACATAGAACTCTCAAGTTGTTACCGAAGAACAGTCTAGGCGCGCTTCCAAAGTAACACGATCCACAACAGAATGTAGCATCTCGCAGTTTTGGTTGATCACATCACAGCGCTAGGACTATGGTTATCACAAAAAGGAGAAGTGACGACTTAACAAACAAAAGCACCAAGCTGCCCCACCACAACTTCGCAGGGCAAAACAGTTATCAACGCTGTCTTTCAATTTTCGGTCACACGAGCACAGCTTGTTCACAAGTCTTGAAACGTCAACACAGCACCACTGTTCACAACGAACATCCTTTCACTCCCGAACAGTACATTGCTCTCAAGTAAATAGAAGCGTACGGGCTAACTAGTGGCGAAGCAAGAACCGAGTGCGTAGTTCATATGTTTCCGTACGTACTTGGGGTCACTCAAGTAACGTGTCAAAACGCTGTCAATCCGAAATGTCGCACAGCACCCAACTGAGAGACTGGAAAGTCAAGCGAACGAACTGTTACCAGCACACAAACACACATTGCAGGCTTCTCGAGTGCTAGTTGCCGTTGATACATCGACGCCGATCCCCGCTTGATAACCACACCGACGCACAGGCTTCGCTGCGCTTCACCGTACACCATTGCACTGCCACAGCTTTCCGCACTGCTTACACGCACCGAAAGAGCTGCTGTAATCACAACACATCCAGTCAAACGCTGAAGTAACTCGTGCGAGAAGCGTTTGCTGAAAGTCGCACCGACCGATATGCTGTTTACGACGCCATGTTGTTTTCGACAACTGCGCAGCACATAAGAGAGCTCTTAGAAAGTATTTGCACTATTTTCACGGCGTGAAAAAATTTTCTCTTATGTGCGAGGGGGGTGATATGACGAACAGGACAGGCGTGCCAGATGAAAGAAGTGTTTTGGCAACGTCACGGAGTGAGCTGATATAGAGGGTATTGCTTCACAACCAATCACAAGCTGTGCCTGTCGGCCAAGCCGTCGTCTGCTCGCGTTTGTCGTCTGCTTCGATCAGAGCATGCGACAGGGGATTCGCCTTCGCAACGCTATTATTCTCAGGTCAAGTGGTCGCTGCGTCGCACAAAATACATGTCAGTGGCTCACTCTACCTTTGAATGATGTTCGTGCGCCTAGTTAAATGGCTGGTAATTGACGCAGGGATGAATTCAGCCAAGGTTTGCTCCAGAATTGTGAGGGTTTGCATATTTTCGGTGTCATACAAAGTTACTAGGGTCATTTCATTCCGATTGCTTGCCATATTATCACGGTCCATATCGGTGTCTGAACAGGGAAGGTTAAGATATATGATTTGTTTGTAGTTCCATGCGTAATCACGCGCACCCCTAATAAGCTTTGGTTTACAAAGTACGCTTTGTTTCAGATCGTCCCAACGTGTATAGACAGCTGTATTTCAGAGATCGCAACCATTGGACAGTTAGAGCCAATGAAAGTGCACTAGAGCACAAACTTTATGAACCACTCACTGAAAACTTCCTCTCATTTTTATTTCCAATGCGTGCAAAGAATGTGCTCCCATTAACCTCTTTGGTGGTAATTTCCACCAATGAGGCAAGGATCTCGAGTCGCACTTTTAATTGGATGAGACGGGGCGCCACACAACAACATAACAAATAAGGTTGATCCTATGCCATGCTGTGTTCGAATGCGCCGACCATTCACGTATCACATTGGTTTTCATCCAACCACAAATCTTTATACGCGTAGTTTTATGCCATTGACGCCCAATAGAATTCTTCAATTACTGCGACTTCAAACTTATTGGACGCTGGTGGTTGTCAACACCATCCACTGCGTACAAGGGAAACAACACGCGAAGCTCAAAGTGCCGAAAGAAATAAAAACGCACCATCAGTCATCAGGCAGCCCTTAATGGGCGTGAATTAACTCAAAAACCAGCCAGGGCACCAAAGTATACCGCCACGGCAGCAGGTACTAAGTAGCCACATTGTTCCTAAGAGTGGTCCGGACCACTCTTACGATTTTTCTCTCAGCCATGCTGTTTTTACGCACAATTTCGCTTCGTGAATCCACTTACGAGCACTTTGCGGTGACGTAAGCAAATATTGCAACTGCATCACCATCGCTGACATGTTCCCGGGCAGTCACAGCGCACTTTATTTGCAGCGGCCGATGTGACAACGATGGCCTCTTACGACGTTTTTTCGTTTCGTAAATCGACTTACGCAACAAAATTTCTCTTGCGCAAAAATGTTTTCGTAAGTGACTTTTGTGAATCCGGCCCCTGAAGCGTTGAGCGTTGACGCGGTACGTCGCTGTCCCGCGTCGACGCTCAACGCGAGTTATTGCTTTCACTGCAGGACAGGCACTGTGAATGCTCTCGGTCCTTATTATTCACCTACGTTGCACTAAACAAAACTGCCAAGGGCCGACTTTACATTCGTTTAAATAGTTTTAGAATGAACAACACGGCTGAGGCGCGTGTTTTCAACGCACTGCTCGCAAATCAAGTGCTCTCTTCGCGAATAGGCGTCTGCTGAAGGAGCAAGGCAGATGGCGCCATGTGTGAAATTCGAGTGCGAAGGAGAAGAGACCGAGGAGAAACGTGAGCGGAGGAGGTGAGTGTCGCTATTTTGTGAAGTTTCAGTGAATTGATGTGCCTTCTACCCCTGACACTTTTTCAGAAATCAAGTGATGGCGTCGGGCAACAACATTCTGCAGACGCGCGATGAACGCACGTGCTATCATGTGGCATGGTGATGAGCCAATAGGGAAGGCAAGCTCAAGTTTGCGAAGCCCCGTTCACCAACCTAGTGGGTAGAGGACAAAGCTTCGTCATTGAGACGGGCCGCACTCGCTTCGTCTTCCCCATTGCGCGCACGGGAAACGTGTTTCCTGGTGCTTTTAACTGGCATTTCGCGCACTGTTGGCGCTGCTCTTTCGCCATCTTGGAAAGCAGACACACACTCCTGCTGCATTGTGGGCTGCTACAAAAGTGTAAAAATGTCTTGGAGCTGAACACTGCCCGTGAAGTTCTACTGTTGTTTATGCAAGTAGTGCAAGGATAAACGTGTCAAGAGTGGATTGTAGCAGTTCGCCAATACTTCCGCGATCTTGTCACTTTGAATAATCGTTTTTCGTTCATAGTATTACCAACTAATAACGGGGAGAAACTTGATTGCCAGACACATATCGAAAGGAAGTACGTTTGCAAACTGAAGCTACAGCAAATAGGTAACTGCTGTGCGCTTCGAGATCTGGCACCATCGTTCTGCGACAACCATTTGTAATGCGAAAGTGGCTGAGCTTGCTAGTTTATACACCGCTGTCAAAATACTGTACCGTTAGCATTCAAGTGTTTTGTTCAGCGTATGGCTGTAGACCTCTCATCGCCACTCAGTGTCAACAGCGTTATGCGGCGTGTCCGCCTTGCGCGTATATTTGTACAAGTGTTTAAAGCAAGACCCACCAACAAGTCAGCACGATGAGGTGTTGCGATGCTAATATCAAAGTCATGAGTTTGATTAACGCGTTCACCAGCTGTATTTCTAAGGAAGTGCAACTTAGTAATATTTTGGTTAGATTTAGGCGCAGAATGACAGACAGTAAGTGTTGGTATTGCATATTTGAAGCGTATAGTGGAACAGAAGGGCGCTCGGCTTGTGTGCACCCTCTGTCCGTTGTCGTCGTTGCGCCTTACGCTTCAAATTTTGGTGCATGTTGAAAAAACCTCAGGTGGCCAGAATCAATCTGGAGTGTCACAACACAGCGTGCCTCCTAATGGTATGATGGTTTTGGCATGTAAAATATTGTATCCTCTAATGCGCCCGAGCGGCGGGCAATATACAGCTGCCGCTATAAAAACAAGTTGAAAAAAAAACGGAGCAGCAAGCACTTTTTGACGGTTTCAAGACATTAGACGCAGTTATCAGGGGCATATCACGTGGTAACTAAAAACATGCTCAATCCTAGTGGGTATTGTACATTTGATGAATATCAAGCGAGCTGTCAAAACAACCAAATTGGCATTCGAATCAGTGAACACCCTGCGTAATCAAGCGTGTATGTATTTCCGAAATGAAACTTGAAACGGCAGTAAACAGGCATGGTTTAAGTGGGCAATAAATACTTGTTTTTGTAAGCGTCATTATGCTTTCAAATGAGCTTGCAAAAATTGAAGGTGGCATTGAACTCCCGATACGACGTTGTTACCATTCTTAAAACCTCGGCCAATGTAAAACTCTTATGAAACTGAACCCAGCGTATTGCAATGGTGCCAGGAACTGAACAAAGCAGAAGCTTAGTCTCTTCACATTGACCTCCTAGTTGAAAGCCGCGTGACAAACTTGGTGTCCAAGCAATCAAAATCCGAAAGGTATATACAAATGAAGGCGAACGCTAGTAGTGGTTTGCCGACAGTTTCGGGAGGACACGACTGCCGCTGCAAATGCGCGTTCTACAGGTAACAGACATATAGGATTCACACTGTCACATCACTTTTAATGTCATAAGGCGGCTGTTCACCTTCGACGTGCCCATAGCGCTCGCTCAAAGACATCATGTTCGACTTGCTTGTCCGGCAAAGGTTATCCATGAATCACTCTCAATTCTCGCGAGATTTAGACCGTGAAAGCGTTTTCACAATATTTTTAAACCTTCGGAGCAAGCTTTGGGCTGAGGTAACGGCCCGTAAGTTTCTCCGAAGGTTATGCGCATGTCAACCAGCTAACAGCGCGTGTATGTGTTGAGAGTGTGCAGGCAGAAGGCGGGACCTTGGTACGGAGCGACCTGTTTTTGCTAAAAAGGTGGCGAAACGCATGCGGCGCAGCGCCCTCTGGCTGAGGTTTGGAGGCCTACGCCACCTAGATTATTTCAGGCCTGCTCACTCTTTCTGCCGCGGGCCCTGACGTCACTTCATTTAGACCAGTGTGTTTCGCTGCACGGACGCGAATACATCTGCTCTTGGCACTCGACTGATATGAATTGCCAAGTCTGACGAACGTTTTCGGGGCATGCTGATGGTTTTCTGTGTTCGTGAAGTGCACCGTAGATGTGTAATGCACTTTGTGCACTACACATTCGCAATCTGTATGGCTGCGAATCCGAACGCTTTGGCGATCCTGCGTGGTGAATTACCGTGGTAAAAGAAACGAAGTTGCAAGCGTTCTCGTTACCAAAGAATAACCGAAGCACGAAATGGGAGCGTGTCATTCGTCAAGCTCACGTCGACATCTGTTTTCTTTGTGCCCCGAAGGTACGTGTGTCCGTACTACATACTTCTGAGTCGTCCCAATGGCGCTACCGCCACCGTGTTCCGTTTTTGCTTTAAAACACGGGTGTTTTGAGTGCTTCTGACTTGTTAGCGTAAGCCCTAGCATTAAACTAATAAACGCGCGTGGCGGCATATTTTCAGAACAGAGTTTTTTTTTCAGGGTCAGTAAACACTCTACTACTCGCAATCGGCGCAGAAGACTTCTTGTGTTACCTGTGTTCACTTCGTTGAGAAAAATGAAAGGAAACTTGTTGCACTGCTTAGTGCATTGGATTTGTACATAGTATTTTGTTGCTGGTGATCCAACCCCTTTATCGCGGTAGTGTAATAATGCACCAGTCTGGCAAGCCCCTTAGCCTAATATGTTAACTTGAAATTTAGATCCGTGTAGGCACTTTACAGTAAAGGGCTTTGGTAAATGATCTTCACGTTTGTTAGCTCTACTTTAAGCTATAGAGAGTATTTAAAAAACACTAATAAATATAGTAATTTAGTATATATAGTAATTTATAGTAATTTAGGAACTTACAGTGCAGCTCCCAGGGGGCTACAACGTTTTTTTTTTTCATTTGAACATACTGCAGGATTTTCACGGACCATGCAGGAGTGGAAACAAGAAGATACATACTAAGCATCGAAAGAAAATACATACCTGAAGAACAAGAAAGAACATATATTGTCAAACAGCTCATAATTCAAAATGGACACACTGTATTAGGTTCATAAAAGATTGAATAGTGTTACAGCACACAATATTGTTGTCTAGTCTATTCTATTGTTTGATAGCTGAAAGGATAGGTGAATAATGATAACACGACTGAAAGGTTGGTGGATAGTTTTGAAATGGTTCAGTCGCGATGAGTGTTTGGGCGGCTCTAGCAGGTAATGAGATCGCGACATGCGGAATTGACCATAATATAATTGGTGAAGAAATTTCAGTCGCGAGATAATTCTGCTTTGCGAAAGACGTTTTAAGTTTGCCCTTGCGAGCAAGCCTGCAGAATTGGATTGCCTCAAGAAGTCTGAATATGCAAATCTGACTGCCAATTTTCGTATTCTTTCTATTTTATTATTGAGGTGCTTTTGATGTGGACTCTAGAAGAGATCGGCGTACTCTAAACATGGTATAATTAGTGTTTTGTATGCATTAATTTTGAGGTGTGATGGTGCAGAGCGCAGTTTTCTCCTCAGGAAGGATAGCTTCCTCTCCGCTTTATGACATACTTCTAAAACGTGTGGTTCCCAGTTGAGATTCGATGAGAAAGTAACACCTAAGTATTTTACTTGTTTGATTTTGTTGATAGTTGTGTGTGTTATAGTATATGTAAAGTTAAGGGGGTTTGTCTTATTTGTGAATGAAATGAAGTGAGTTTTGGTTGTGTTTAATTTCATGCCCCAGGTATTGCATCAGGAATAGATCATTTGCAATGAATTGTTCAGTTTAACTTATCAATTAAGTTGTGTACGACTGTGTACACGACATAGTCGTCTGCGAATAGTTGCGTTTTAACAGGATTATTAACCGAAAATTGAATGTCGTTGATAAACATTGAAAACAAAAGTGGGACAAGTACCGATCCCTGAGGCACTCCAGAGTAAACATCAAGCGGTTGGGATAGATGGTTGTTGATGGTTACTCTCTGTTTTCGTTAGGTTAAAAAACTGTTAATCTACGCTACTATTTTATCATGAATACCAAAAGCCGATACTTTTTTTAATTAAATCCTTGTGGGAAACATCATCGAATGCTCTAGAAAAGCAAAAAACGGCATCTAATTGACTGTTCTCGTTAATTGCATTGGCTAAGTCGTGAGTTCATTCAGCTTACTGAGTTGTAGGTAAGATACCTTATCTGAAGCCATGTTGATGTTTTAAACGCGCTCATTTGTTTCTAGGTGAGTTATTATGGCCTTGAAAAATATATGTTCAAATCTTTTGCAGCATGAGCTCGTAAGCGACACAGGGTGGTAGTTGCTTATTTTTAGCTTTGAGCCTGATTTGTGTATAGGTACAACTGTAGCATTGCACCAGTCGTCTGCTGATTCCGAAGTGTGTAGAGATAATGTGTATATTTTAAAGATATATTTAGATGTCCATTGCGCATATCGGCATAAAAATGAGTTTGCAATATTATCGGGACCAGTGCATTTTTTTAGATAAAGCTTGAGCAGAAGAGCAAGTATGCCTTCTTCACTTACAATTAATTCTTCCATGGGTACTTTCACAGCATAGGGGGTAGTACCGCGTTAGTGGCATGTTTCGTAAAAACTGATTGAAAAATATTATTCATTTCATTAAAAATTTGTTCTGGTTCCCTAATAACTTGCTTTGAATACTTAATTTGCGAGATTGAATCTCTTTCATCTGACAAGTATTGCCAGAATTTGTGGGGACTGTGGGTCATAAATCAAGGTAACGCGCTGTTAAAGAAATGAGCTTTTGCTTCGAACAATTTAAGTTTCAAAGCTCCGATAAGATCGAATGTGTTGCTTTTGTTTTCTTTTTTCCGCCGTCGTTTTGATTTCCTTTTCAATTGAATTCTTTCACGAGTTATCCTAGGATACTTCCTGTTGATGCGTTTCTTTTTATTTGGAATGAAGGTATGTTCGCAATAGTTGACAATGATTTTAAAACGTGTGCAGAGTTCTTATATATCTGCTAGCTCGGCAAATTTACGAAACTGTGTTTCTAGGAAACGTAGTACAGTGCGATTATTTTCAAGGGTGTAATCTCTGAAGTAAGCAGGTAGTGGCTTTTTGTATTTCCGCGGGTAAGTAATGTTAATCTAGAAAGAGTACTAGCATTTTTCCGGGCCCTAAGGTATATGAACGACTACGCACCACTGCGACAGGGGCGAGAGCAAAAGAGGAAATGCCACTTATTGTATCAGTCCCAAGGTACTTTTGTGAAACAAAAAACTTTGTTTTTTCTTCCAATAGTCGTCACCCTGCTATTTTGCTGAATGACATACTTGTGGCAGCAGGACACACTTTTCTTAATAAGCTCGTGTCTATGAAGACAGATGTTCGCAATAGTACAAATAACCTGCAGAAACTTTGTGAGTAGGAACAGTTTCTCTGCATATTCTAGATAGTGTGTGTGTGAGTGTTTGTGTGTTTATATAAATAAATAAGTAAAGAATAAATAAAAATTACCCTAGTTATTTATTTCGTCATTTTGTTGGTCCATGAAATTTTGCTCTTATAGATCGACCAAACATTTGACAGCGTGAATTCATTAACTTTTTCGTGAAAGGAATTGCTCTTAGATAAATCTCTAAATGCTTTAAAGCATAATACATTACTTAAGGCAGTGCCTTTTTTGACTCAAAAGGCAGAATAAAGATCTTGAGCATGTAAAACACGCCACGAATTCAATACCATGATGACAGCAATGCATTCGCGCCTCGCAACGGTGGTCTAATGACTAAGGTACACTCGGCTGCTGACCCGCAGGTCGCGGGTTTGAATCCCAACTGCAGCGGCTGCGTTTTCGATGGAGGCGGAAATGTTGTAGGCCCGTGTGCTCAGATTTGGGTGCACGTTAAAGAACCCCAGGGTGTCGAAATTTCCGTAGCCCTCCACTACGGCGTCTCTCATAATCGTACGGTGGTTTTGGGACGTTAAACCCCACAAATCAATCAGCAATGGATTCGCAGGCACCCGTACGCTCGCGCGGTCGGGAAAAACGAATGACGACACGGCAGCAGGGAACAGGCCTGAAAATATTTTTTTAGGTCGCAATGAATGGGCCCGCGTGGTGTGCTCCAACAAGAGTTCAGAACGAGTAATAGAAGCAGAAACTACAATAAAATCATGATGGGCTCCACTTGCAAAGAAGCGTTCGCATCGGGCAAGATGCCCATGATGAACAGAACATAAGACAACCCATGCGCTTCATTACGTTTCCCTTTAGTGGGAAAAGGTGTACTTTTTTGTTGATTTAACATCATTCTCGCTCCGCGTTCGTATTAAAAAATTGTTCTGTATGTGAGATACTCGGATAGAAGAAAAGCCCATGGCAACGAGAAATACAATATTTGGCGAATGGTCTCGGAGCTCTGCAGATTCTGAATGGGAACGGACCTTCATCGGGGGGACGAAGAGCTCTTTCGCCATGTCTTCCCAAATCATTTGAACTTCTCTTACAAGACACTTCTTGTCATATATTTCATGCGTAGAATACACACTTTGATTTTTTTTGTGACGGCTATTACTACCTTCTTGCCTGCGTTCTTTTGCTTGGACGATGTTTCTTTCTCGTAAGCATATGCTTCTATTTATGCTTCACCTAAAGAATATGCAAAACTTTTGCATATGCTTCGTGATAACAAATTCAACAAAACTTCACCAACTTTTTAATATATAATTCAATACTCTCCACGTCTGCAAAACAATGTATTTTGGTAAAATGACACTTGTTTCTGACAATTTTATTCGAATTTATTCAACTTATTTTCCCGCTTTCTGAGATACGCAATTCTGATTATGGTAAGTACGATTATGCTTTCTGATTATAGATGCATGATTACGAGTTTTTGACTACAGATTTTTGTAAGCCGAAACAATGGCCGCAATTCTTATTTTGATATGACTAATAGGGCCATCGTCACATTAGCTATAATTTTACAGACTGAGTAAACTTGCGTTTCCGCTATTCTTTTCACCCATACTGCAAAATATGTGCTGTGAATAATTCAGCATAAAATACGCCACATTTGAATAAAAACAGAAAAAACAAAAGAAACGTGACAAAGTTACTATATGCGAAAATGTTGATGAAGCTGCAAAACATTCGCTTTATTTGGCAGATATGCTTCGCAGCTTAAATACTAATGTCTGGAAAAATTAATGCTTTTAGAAAGAAAAAAAAGCAGGGATGTTCGCCAGTTTGGCATAAGTTGTGTGCCACCCTATGGATTAGGGTTATTGAACGAGGAATAAAGTATGAAAGATAAGGAGAGCGCACACACACACACCACACACACACACACACACACACACACACACATACATACACACGTCTGTGTGTATTGCATTGAAAATAATTTGAACAAAACACTTCTTTATGACGTAATAACATCTGGAGTTTTACGTTACCAAACTGCCATATGATTAGGAGAGACGCTGTAGTGGAAAGCTCCGGAAATTCACACCATCTGGTGTTCTTTGCCGTGCATGCGCTGACGTCGCACAGCACACGAGCCTCTACCATTCCGCCTCCATCAAAATGTGACCGCTGTGGTTGTGATCAAACCCGCGACCATTGGTTCAGCAGCCGAGCACCGTATTCACTGTTTCACTGAGGTGGACCTGTTTATGATGGGCGTACACGCTTTGCATATTCGGATTTTGTGCATGTTTTTGTAACACAATGTAAATACATATAAATAATGTAGCGTGAAAGCCAATTTTCAGCGTGGAGTGAGACGTCCAGAAAACCAGTCATGTGGATATTGAGTATATAAGAAATTCACTTTATTATTTAACAAGCACTCGCAACAAAAACAAATACGAGCATCCGTGAGGGTAACCATTAAACACGCATTTGCGCTTATATTTGTATCTGTCTAAGCTTCTTCTTTTTCTGTTTCAGTAACTTATCCCGAGCTAGTTGAGACGCCATGATACGGCAATAGCCTCTGTGTAGATTGAAACCCCTTTGATTATGCAATAGTCTGCATATTATATGAAGTTCAAAATTTATTCCTACAGTGTTGGCAATAGGGAAACCTACTCGTAGGACAGTTTAAGAAATTATGCAAGTATTTTACGTAGTACTATTTTCTTCTAATCGAAAATTTATATTCACTGAAAACGTTCTCCACCGCCTACACAAACTGATGCATGAGTTACATGCAGAATAGTATACTATGGCGATTTTGTTAAAGGACGCTATTTGGGCAAAATCATAGTATATGCTCTACAACTTTACGTGTTCGTGTTACATGTCAAAAGTCACAATAGCTGCATATTTTTCACCGAAGTACATGACTGAAAAGAGGAATATAATTGGGAGCCTTAACAGCAGGCCAATTGCTTCCTAATGTTGCATATATGTCCAGAAGAGAGCACCTAAAATCATGAAATTAAATCTCTCAGCTAATAAAACTTGCTGTTTGGCTGGGTGAAACTGCCGGAAGCATAGCTTGGTCTTCTCTGCATGTAATTGACTTACCGAGTCTCTGTTTATGGCTACTAGGTCACCGCATCTTGGCTTGCTTCTCTGGTATCTGCTAAATGGTAAATTTACATTGTACAGCCGTTTCACTTTCAAATTGTGTGCTGTAAAACTTACTTCGGCAACAATGCTCACTTTGCATTAAAACAAAAATAACAAGCGACCAAAACTCTCGGAAGATGTGATGTTTTTAAAATTTTCGAGCACAAATTCTGAATAGAAGGATCTACGAGGGTGCGTTGTCAGCGGCAAATGGGGAATGCTAACTTCACGTATTGCGTTGGCATACCAACCTATCATTTTGGAGAATGTAATTGCAACGCTATGACTCTACGAACGCTATAAAAACACTTGCTCCGGGTGAAAATCAAACCACAAACTTGAACATTTTGTGTGAGTTTGATTTCAGTATTATTATTACCCGAACGCCGTAAATGTTAAAACACAAAACCTTCGAGTGGCACACATGTGTATGTAGTACATTACCACAGCTTTACACTGACTGAATTCGGGCGAGTGACGTAATCGTGGACGAATGATTGTTGTAATACATGGCATACATTTCTTCCTTTCAAAGTAGACATTCACATACGCAGAGAAGGGCTTACAACAATTTAATATAAGGTTATCGCTTCCTTAAGAATGGGAGGTGACGAGATGCGCATGAGAACACTCTGTCTTAATTAGTCGTTATCAAGAAAGCCGCGTGAGCTACAGGCATCTGGAACGTGTCAGCTGAACGAGTAACTTGGATTGAATATATGATGACTGCTGCCATCCTGGCTGACAAGCAGTCCTTCAGATATTCTCCTTGACAAGTGCCATAGTCACTTGAATTTATAGTGCATCGCCAATTTCCGGTAGTTGTCTTATAGGCCTTACAAAATCACATCATAAGCAAGAATGCAGCAATGTAAGCATTTTCACTCATTCATAGAATTTATCACAGCACTCTATAGGCCAATCATAGATCACAATCAAGAGACGACAACGAAGTGCCCGTGCAGCAGATTGCCGAATGCTGGAGTTCCATGTTTCCTTGTGAATAATTTTCATTTCGCCTGTCAAGCGTGGTCTCTGCTTGTATCCGATGTAAGTAGAGGTCTACGCTAGACTAATGGACACTGGAATAACCACAGGTGTTGCTTCTAGGAAGCGTTACAGCTCCGAGAGCTGCACTGACAGCGATGACACCGTACCCGGTTACGTCAGTAGTGAAGAATCAGAGGACGACGCCTTTGAGCTTGTGAGAAACCCGGGACAAGGGTAAGAGACAGTTTCTAAAAACGTGACCTAATTCAAGTGAGCCCATTGTGAATTTTCGTGGTATACCGAGATATTAATCATCCTTTTCATGCCAATTCTAGCTAGTGACATCATGAGACTCCTTAACCGGCAAGCCGTGTTTGTACAGTTAGAGGCACTAGGGCCGAATGAATAAAAAGAAGCCAGAGTGAATAGCCGCAAGAAAATTTTAACAATTGACGTCAATCATGCGACTTCGCTTGACAGATTGCGTCAAATTACAGAACTTAATGGGATGAAAGTCCACACTCATATCCCACTGGGCAAAGAACTGAGCACTGGGGTTATATATGTAATATTGCCGAAGTCATCGCCAACTTGGACCTACCAGTCTTGATGAAGCCGGCTTCGGAAGATGCCATCATTGCATGTATATGTCATATCGAAACATCACGATACGTAAGAATTACATTTAAGGGGGAATCACTACCATCGCACATAAAAGTGGGCCAATTCCAACACGAAGTGCACTCTTTTGTACCGAAACAACTTCAGTGCTGGAAGTGCATGAAGTTTGGTCACATAAGTGTTGTGTGCACGAACTCTACCATCTGCTCCCAATGCACTGAGCACCCCAACAAGGACAAGTGCCTGGCTACGATACTGAAGTGCTCAAATTGCAAAGGGACACATGATGCCTCTTCGAAGGACTGTCTTGTTATTCGAAGTGAGGTAACAGTAATGGAGAAAAGGGCTAGAGATGACATCTCACGCCGAGAAGCAGCTGCATCCATTATGCGATGGTGGTCCCATCGCTGGCGCTGCACCAAAGCCTCCAAAACTTCATCGGATCGCGAAGCACGTCCAAAACCACCTCCACCTTTTCCACTCGGGCCAAGTGCTGTCGCTTCTAAGAACAAAGGAGCTTGTGCTAGTAGTGGAGCTCACGTTTTATTCGTACTACCCAGTCCGAACGCAGTCCTCTCAAAAGACAGTGTCGCCTCTACTAGCAATGCAGGTGACGTTTGGCCCAAACTCATAAAGATACACGCACCTGTTTAAAGCATCCGACTTCGACAGTGAAGGACTCTTCATCGGTATCTCATAACTTGATGGACGAAGCACAAGTTATCGGCATGGTCAGCAGCCTGGTAAGTGCTATGCGCGTGCTGCTGAGAGAGGCAAGACACCGACAGCTCGAAGCGTGTTGAAACTGCTTGACACCGTCACTACAGTGCTTTAAAGTGTTCAGATATCTGCTACCTGAGGACGCAAGTGGCGGGCATCATCATAGCTTCACCATTGGCAAGATTTTGGGTGCATGGGACCACGCTTACAAGTTAATGCAACGAATGTGTTCATTTGATTAACTCATGTGAAGTAAAACTTGAAAAAATTCACAAAACTAATTTATTTCCCCAAAATGAAGGCCTCTACGACCTCACAAAACAGAATAAGGCTTTTATTTAGGAAAACAACTCTTTCGAACAATGGTTTCGAGCCGTCCTATATTGTTACCAATGTTTGACACACCGTGAAGAAAACTCATTAGCGCCTATCACTGTCGTACAGAAGTTACTACACAATCTATAACTGACAAACAATCGACAAAAATATCAGGAACATCAATAAAAATTTGACTCTATATAACTTACATTTTTTTCGCGGATTGGCGCTAAGCTACACGCACGCGAAATAGCCATTTTGTGACTGCCAACACGTTGCCATTTGTAGTCCAGATATTACCTCGACTTTCATGTGATGAGGACAGAGCATCAAAAACACTCTTTAGGTGGCGTTAGGTTTTTTAAAGAAAAAACCTTCGACTTACACTGAAAGGTTTAGCGTCCTACATGTAGGACACTGGAAATATGTGGGTTAAGACACAGGTGTAACTCACCGTCTGTGATGTTAAGCACATAACAGCCGTCAGCGGCATAGGTCACAATTCTCTGCTTATCTCTCAAACGCTTATTCTCCTTTCCAGCGCAAAGTAGCCTACATGACTCACGCATGGTTAACTTCCCTGCCTTTCTTTCATCTTTATTCTCTCTTTCTCTAGTTGAAAGCATGAGAATGTGACGGATTCCACCATGGCCTTCAAAAATTTTTCGGAGGGCCCCCCTGGAGCCCTTGTGTGGTGCCTACACTGTAAGCAAAAGTTAGCCGAGATGGGAGTTTCTCCAGCACATGAGCCCACAAAACTCCCCTGCCCCAATTATTTACTCCCTGGTAGGGAGTGAACTCGGCACATGTCATCGTAAAACGCCTCCTCCCTAATCACAGAGTTTATGAACGACATGACCTTGTTAAACTCCCCAAGGAGTTTCAGGTCACGTGGTTAAAACTCCCTATAGGAGCTTTAAAAACCCTCTTTGGGCGTGACGTGTGTGTGTGTGCGTGTGTGTGTGTATGTGTCTGTACGGGCATATGTTTGCACGTCGGTGTGAAACACATGTGATTTGTGTGGCTAACCGTGTAAGCATCTGTCAACAGGCAACGAAATTATAAGTGCAGCGAAGAATAGCAACGACCGGTTGGTATTTACTGGGAACATTTCAATCTATTTCGCACCTTAAACCACATTGCACATCGGTCCGATTCCTCAACGAAACGTCCTGAATGCCACGCTTCAAAGGGCCGAGTAACAAAAAACTTCGAATAATAAATTAATGGTAGCAAAAGTAAGCTGTTACGATCGTCAGCGGCTGCTCCTGGAGTTTCACCATCAGAAACTTCGAAGTGGTCTGAAGTAGGTTTCGCTCGACTACGGCAGGCTGCAGCCGGCAACCGGTCTGAGAGTTGCGCCGGCGACGCGCTCACCCCGTCTCCGCCGATAGTGGCTTCTCGGAGTGTCACCGGTATTTCACCGGCTGTAACATCTAAGTGGTAAGAAGGCCTCGCAATGCCGTCGGTATCAAGCCGGCATCGTATCGAACTCGCACTGTGCGCTGGCCACCGCGGCAAGCGCTACGAGCTAGCACCGACCACCGGCGATGCAAAGAATGTGTTTCACAAAAAATGAAGGCTGCTGGGTTGTATAACAGTCTTCTGCGCCTTGCGACCGCCGAACGAGGCGGAGTACGATCGTCAGCGATTGCACCGTAAAACTTCGAAGCGGTTCGAAGTAGGCTTCGCTCGACTACGGCAGGCTGGCCGGCAACCGGTCTGAGAGTTGCGCCGGCGACGCGCTCGCCCCGTCTCCTCCGATAGTGGCTTCTCGGAGTGTCACCGGTATTTCACCAGCTGCAACATCTAAGCGGTAGGAAGGCCTCGCTATGGCGTCGGTATCAAGCCGGCATCGTATCGAGCTCGCACTGCGCACCGGCCGCCGTGGCGAGCTCTGCGAGCTATACATGCAATGCATGCGAGCAACGGGAACAGCGACTGCGAACCGTCTCATTCGTTTAAGTCTATCGCTCCGTAGCTTAAACTGCGTGGATAGCGGACACCTATTTCTGTGCATGGGAAAAACGAGACGTAAACTGCACATCAGCAAGCATTTTGTGATCGCCAGCTGTCATTCATCGGATCACCGTGCCGTACTCGTGAGTGAGGCCTAGTCGTCGAACGCGGTAGCGGTGGTCTACCTCGGTTCATCGCTGGAGCTGCTGAATGTGCCTCGTTAATGTGTTCATTCAAGGCCGCGCACACTTTGTGTATGATAAAGTGCATTTAACGGGTCCACAAACAGCACTGCTGATGCGAATTCAGCCTGTACGACAGAGCGTCAACTGATAAAACTTTTTCGTTATAGTAAAAAAATATTAAATATTAGGCAGGATTAGGATAAAAGGCATGTGTGTTGAAGTGCTTACATCAGACCACCGCAAGTTAATACTTACGCCGTGCGTATTTATTGCTTAATTATTAGAAAAAAAAGGCTTTCACCTGGGCTACAGGAAGTCAGAATGTGGTGCCTATATATACTCGGTGACTACATGTTAGGAGTGTACTGCGTGTGGCAAGCTGTGGTGAGTGCAAGTGTTGTGATATTACGTGAACGTTGTGATAATGTTTGTGTACTGTAATCATTGTTGTGCGTATTAAATGTAATGTAATTAAAGTTACGCTTGCGCATGGTACGGCTGCTGACGTAATTTTTTTTCTCGGTCGATGCAAAAAATTTACTCCCATACTGACCTGAAAAAGTTCCCCTATGGATGTAAATAAAAACCCCCCTGGCACCATGCGAAAACCCCCTTCTGATGGGGAGTAAATTTTTTACTCCCAGAGACGGGTTTTTTTAAACTCCCATCTGGGTGTGCGCTAGAGGACAAGGTCATTTACTCCCATTTCGGCTTATTTCTGTTTACAGTGTAAATGACACCATCTACGACAATCATTTGTGATTTGCTCCCTATAAACCACACTATTTTACCCTCGCACGCTACCTGCGTGCGCGCATCTATACTCTGAAGTCACTGGAACAGGGGAAAGTACCGTCATCCTTTTCTCTTCAGCGACGTGTGCAGTCGAAGGGCTTCGTCACAGAAATGGTCCAACTCACTCGGTCCGCCAGTCTCTCCCGGCCACCGGAGTTTGGCGCATTGCCGAGCAATTCTTTTGATAGTCTCAGAAAAGCATTCAGAAAGTTTTATACATCAAGAGTGAAAACAAATGGCGGAATGCGATTACGATGACACTCGCCGCAACCAAATAGTACAAGACAAAGTACTGGTTACCTATTATTAAAGACAAGTCTTTTTTTTTTGTACTTCAACGCAAAAATTTTGGTCTGTCTGTCTGTCTGTCGGTCTGTCTGTCTGTCTGTCTGTCTGTCTGTCTGTCTGTCTGTCTGTCGGTCTGTCTGTCTGTCTGTCTGTCTGTCCGCCGTAACAATACCTCAAACGGCACCAGCGATACCCCGCACGGCTAACCCCATCCGCAGCGCCCACCAATATTTCTCAAGCTTCAGCGTTCATACTTGTGCGATTGTCAATTAAAACTATTATTGCGCTTATCCTAGGCACCATAACAACACGGTAATATTTTGTATGTGTGGCTTTATACTAGGGAAGGCACACATAAGTAATTCTATGAACCGTAACATTTATCATGCTTCGCTTACAGTACAACGCGATGCTCAAAAAGTGTGTTTCAAACGTTTTGCTAAGACTACACGGTAGTGGCATCTGCCCGTCGCTCTGCCTTTTACACCTCATCGCCTCTGAGACAGGCGTGCACGCCTTCCTTCGTTTTCGAAAATAACTGCCAGATAGCGCTCGTGGCTAACGTGCCTCGATGCGCTAGTTTACCTTTGCTGCGTGGATCGAGACTCTATAACGGAGTGGTTCCAGAATATAATTCACTGATTTCCTCACACAGACCATCAAATAAACATTTTGTTTACTCTCTCCATACGCACGACTCTCGTCTTTCGACAAGATTTGCCGTAAAACATGCAGATACGGGGCCGAATTTTTCAATGTCTATCAAATTGTTTCGCGTTGCTTCCAAGATGTTTAACTTGCTATTTACAAAATGGGTCTTTCCTAACAGTAACGTATCTACCGCAGCTGTGGACAATCTTATGTCCTAAATAAAACACACCAGTGCTCAGCGGTTGTCAGACCACTGAATGCATTTAGGCTGATATATATGTGTAACTCTTATAAAATTTCCCAATTACTTGTTATGCTAGTCGAGAAACCTGGCCAAATCGCCTTCAAAAATGTAAGGATGTCTAATAGCAAAACAGTACGTAAAATTTTTAATTTGTTTGATAAAGCATAATAATAGTGCAGAAGATGGAGCATAATAATGGAGCTAGAAGATGACAAAGATTAAATTAAGTTCAACCAGTTGGCCCTTAGAAACATGGGCGCAAATAATTATGGTGCTGCAAATCGGAATTCGGCCATTTTATGATGTTGGATCTTCCAAAGTGCTCAATAATTAAACGGCGGCCATTCAAGAGCAATGGGAAGCTGAGTATCACGAGCGCAAAGGCTTTCTATCGGACAGCTTAGGCGCTGTAACAAATGTGTGAGTGCTGTATGTTAGTTTCACAAAAATAACTTGCATTAACAGGGTAAAAATAAATAGATGTATTTAAATTCACCATACTTTCACTTCGTAACCACGAAGCTCTGTTGTCCTATACGGAGTCATTCGTCTTGTGTCTGATGCAATACTCAGAAAAAAAATCTTTTTGTGCTTTTGAGGGTGTAGTAACTACAAATCAAAAAGAAACAAAAATTTCTGCCAGTTGAAAAAAATCATGGCTGAAGGAGTAATGACTGCGAGCACTATTTTCTTAAGAAACTGCTGAAATGCAGCAGTGCCAAGCACCAGGTCATTTTAGCACAACTTTCTCAGCAATTTTTAATTGTCCACTGAGATAAGAGCACATGAAGAATGCACTTGATAACAACTAAAGCTTGCAGAGCTCAATAAAGAGAAAAAAAATGTAGATTTTGTCGTACGGGCGAGTGCTCTTACGTGGAGCAGGTAATGACGAGAAGAATGCGCACCTTGATTTTCACCATTTTGAAATGTGCCGCTAGGCTCCTGGCACGTTCGTTAGGCTGACGCTCGCGGGATAGCATTCATACCACACAGTGCCTACACGTCGCGGCATGCCGTGTATTTCACCGATTTACGGCAGCAACTGAAAAACTTCGGGAATGGGAAATCGCCCTAAACCTCAAAAACTTCAAGCCAAGCGAGCTTCCTGGAGTAAGTGACGAACTATTTGTCGCTACAAACACGCAGCTAATATCCGAAGGAGCGCGGGTCATTCATGACCAGCGCGCCTTAGTTCGCAATGCCTCAGTTATTGACCCGCTGATCAAGGAGGCTGTACAAAATCACGTTACCCACAGAAAAGGCTTTGGGAGTGGCGCTGGATAGAGTTAGCACGTCCGCTGAGAAGAAAAGGAAGACCGTTTTCGCCTCTAAGTCGTGTTAGGCGAATAGATAGTCGTAAAGACCGAACTAGACCGTAAAGTTTCCATAGCAGTAAACACTAATGCTGGTAGTTGTACGGTAAATCACACAACAAAGTTTGTTAAGTGTAGCCTATCAGTCGTGTATTGCCTGCCGCTCACGTGTGGAAAGGTATACATCGGCCAGACGGGTCGTTGTTTGAACACCCGACTTTTAGAACACAAGTGATCATTAGGAACTGATATTCATTCTCACATAAAAAGACACTGTTCCCAGTGTGGGTGCTCACCACTGTACAGTGACACAACCGTAGTCTTCCGTCATGGAAACCAACTAACCAGAGAAATTGTCGAAGCCTTTCACATTAAAAAAAGAAAAGAAGGATGCATTAGTCAGTCATCGGTTTCGTTAAGTAACCGAGAAGCCAGCTACCTCGAATGACAAAACTGAGATCAGTGTTTGCATGTGTCATACTCTCCTTTTTGTCGTTTCAAAATTTTGTTTCAAACACGTGTGAATTCCCGCAAATTTTTTGGTTTTTTTTTATTTGGTGTTACCCAGGGCTGTTTTAGTTATGTCAACTAAAAGTGTCTAAGCTTAACTGCCGTGTACTATCGCTTGAGTCTGCGCAAAAGCTTCTGTTGGCATGATTCAGTGTTCGTAGTTCTTTTCTGTGTCGCTAGGGTTATGGGTTATATATGAAGTGCTGCTTCTGAAATAAAAATTAGTTGCGAGTGTAGCGAGTGTCGTGTTTTCTTGTCCTCTTCGTCCCCGTGAATTTGCGCTACTACACCATATGGTAAAAAGATAGTCGACCCTGTGATTTTAAATGCGAAGCATTTCTCAGCGAACTTCAGCGAGTTTGACTGTATCATCTATCTATCTATCTATCTATCTATCTATCTATCTATCTATCTATCTATCTATCTATCTATCTATCTATCTATCTATCTATCTATCTATCTATCTATCTATCTATCTATCTATCTATCTATCTATCTATCTATCTATCTATCTATCTATCTATCTATCTATCTATCTATCTATCTATCTATCTATCTATCTATCTATCTATCTATCTAGCCGCCTACGACTTTTAGCTCTCCCGGGTATTTGAATGATGAGATCCTAAACGAAAGTTGCTGTGGAATGACATGGCTGTATGGCGAGCATAAGTGACTAGTCAAAACTTAAAAATCATGATATATATGTCATGATTGTCATGATTTAAATGGGCAGTTTTGTTACTCCTGCGGTGGTTCTGTTCCCATGATATATCGCAAAACGGGTATGGTATGACATTAGTGCCCAGCGAAGATAAGTGACAGTCCCATACGTGGAAATCATAACATGAGTGTCATATAAAACTCGACTACATGCAACGTTCGTAATGCGCTTGTGGTCGTTTTGCTAGCTTTACATACACCTAATTTGGTATTACGTTACGTGAATGAATCATGAAGATATATGACTGGTGGAAGCATGATAATGATGACCTGCTTGTCATGTAAAAGCATGACTACATGCCACCCTCATGATGTACGCAAAGTCCTTCTGCTCCCTACACATACACCTAATAAGGTAATACAGGACGTGAATGGATGATGAATGCTTATGAGTGGTGCAAACATGATAATCATGACATGCATAACATGTAAGAACATGACTACATGCCATGCTCTTAATGCGCTTGTGGTCGTTTCGCGAGCTTCATATACACCAAATTTTGTCATACGTAACGTGAATGGATGACGAAGGCATGTGATTGCGAAAACATGATCTACACGACGTGCGTGTGATGTAAAGAGATGACTGCATGACACGCTCATGATACGCTCGCGGTCTATTTGCTAGCTTCACATACATCATATTTGGTAATACGTCACGTGAATGGATGATGAAGGTGTATGATTGGTGCAAACATGATACTCATAACATGCGTGTCACGTAAGAACGGGACTACATGCCATGCTCATGATGCGCTTGTGATCGTTTCGCTGGCTTCACATACACAAATTTCGGTACAACGTAACTTGAATGGATGACGAAGGTGTATGACTGTTGCAAACACGATAATCACAACATGCGTGTCATGTACGAACTTGACTACATTCTACGCCTATGATTCGATCGTGGTCGTTAAGCTAGACTAACATACACCAAATACATTATGACAAGAAGTGAATGAATGGCGAAGCTATAAGACTGGGGAAAACATAATATTAATAAAATTTGTGTTCCATGCTCATGATGCACTCATGGCTGTTTCACTATGGCTTGATATATAATAAATTTGGTGTTACGTGACGTGAGTGGATGACGAAGGTATTTGACTGGTGCAAACTTGATAACCATAGCATGCGAGTGGAGCTGCGCGCCACCACCGCCACCCGTTTTTGCTCACGCCATTCGCGCCGCCACTGCAGAATAATTTGCGGCGTGCCGCCGTTTGTCTTATTTTGACCCGAGCGGTGAATCTGGGCCTAAAATATTTCACTTCACCTTTTTTCTTCAGCTTTAAATTTCTTTAAGAGCGGCATTTGTGGTGTCTTCACTGCTCTCCAAAACAGCTTGTGAAGATACACAGTTGAGCGTGTTGTTCTCTCTTGGCTTTTCTAGTTCTTTTGGTGGCTTTCGGGACACCCGAACAGTGATTTATGTGTCAAGATTAGGGCACATGCTCTAGAATGGTCCATACACAAGAAATATCAGTTGTAAATTGTTTTCCAGCCTGCTTTGCCATGCAGTCGCCACCCACCACCACCATTCTTCCTCACGTCTCGCAGGATTATCGCGTGCGATGAATTGGTGGTTTCACTGCATTTTGTGTTTTCGATTGCGCAAGTGGAAATAAAAAGAGTGTAGCCATGAAGTTTAAAATCCTGACAGACACATCGCTTATCGCTCACAATGCACACATGATTTACCAAGACATAAATGTCGAAGAGCCTGTAATAATTGCACTAAATACAGTGTGTGTAATTGAGACTGAAATTATTGAGATAGGCTACGAACATAGAGTTTCATACAATAATTCCTAGAGGGAAATCTGGAGCTAGTATCTACGTGGGCTACTTCAGCGGCGCGTGTACCACCTTGCGAATGGTGGGAAGTGCATGCTTCGAATCTGCTTCGGATGGATTACGTTCTTGAGATTCGTGACGCTTTTTTGTAGACAATAGTCTTTCTTGGAGTACTTCGACTTAAAAATATTAGGTAGTCTCTTTGTCTGTCTTTCTCTGTGCATATTCGTTTGTTTGTCCGCCGTAACTATACGTCAAATGGCACCAAACGATACTTCAAACGGCCTACCCCATCCGCAGCACACACCAATTTAGATAAACTTTCAGCATTAATACTTATGCGATTGTTAATTAAAAGCAAATATAGCCCATATCTGAGGCTGCATAACAACACGTTAATATTTTGTATGTGTGTCTTCATATGAGAGAAGGCATACAAAACTAATTCTGAGGATGGTAGCGTTTATCACGCTGCGCTGACAATTAAACGCGATGCTCAAAAATGCAAGTGTTGCCAATGCTTTGCTAAGACGACAAGGTGGTGGCACCTGGCCGTCGCTTTGCGTTCTACACCTTATCGCCCCTAAGACTGGCCCGTACGCTTTTCTTCTTTTTTGAAGATAACTGCCAGATAGCGCTCGTGCCTGACGTATCTCGATGCGCTCGTTCGCCTTCGTTGCACGGATCGAGACTCTCTAACGCAGCGCCTACAGAATACAATTCACAGGTTTTCTCGCCCAGAACATCAAATAAACGCTTTGTTCACTGTCTCCAGACGCAATACTATCGTCTTTCGATGACATTTGCAGTGAAACATGCAGATACGGGGCTAATTTTTTTCGAGTGTAAAATAAAGTGATGTGAACTTATATTTTTTTGAAAATTGCTTTTTTTATTTGTTTGCAAACTTAATTGCAAAATGTTTTGTGACGAGGCGGCAAAAGTGAAACCTGGCAAAGTTTAACCACGAGTGTATGCAGTACTCTGCGATTGCTTTCCAGATTTGGCATCAAGATTTATTTAAATAATTTTCACAACACTTGAAACCAAGCATGCTTGTTTATTTCTCAAAAGTACGCATTATTCATTTGTGGAAGTAACAGTACAGTATTAGGTGAGAAACACTTCAAGTTTTGTCTTCTGCGACGAAAGGTCCGCCTTTTCAAGTGGTCTGCCCCCAACGCATCTCTGGTTTTGTTGTGAAGTTAAGTTGGCGGAACTTGATGGCCCTTCTATTTAGCTTCGTTACTGTTTTGCAGTCGATTTAGAGGAGTTTAGACAAGAAGCACTCGTTTAAAAACATGAACTCGACGTAATATTCTGTACTGGCATATGACGCTACATCTATTCGCAGCGATGAGTGGACGACGTTTCGTTTAAACTGTCAAATACGACTCGTAAAGCTTCAACGTCAAAGGAAATTTCAGGCCTAGTGGCCTTGAACCTCTTTGAGCAACAGTGGCGCTGCTTCAGTGCATTTCTCCGCACCCCGCTACCCGCACTGCACGATGAACGAAACTGAAACTGTTAAAAAAGGCTTGTAGATAGTTTGCTAGGTAACCCTATCCAATCCGATGCCTGTACTTCCCATAATTCTCATGGAGGTACACCATTCGCAGCGCCAGATTCCTCTGGTAATATTGAATGAAACTGTATGGCTATGAATTATTCATTTTTAAACCGAAGAATGCTTTACAGTGAAAAGAACGCAGCTCTCAATAACAAAGGCCAGCCCGTTTCGAAGGTTTTTGCGTATTTTCGATTGCGAGAAGAATTATGTGGACACTCTCTACAAACTTTCACCATGCTAGTCATGCTGCCTATAAAGTACACAAAAAACGCATACAGTGTACGCACAACGTATGCTGTTCCCGAGGATAAAATCTCGCAAGTCTTATAGCCAAGAACAGTGCTAGATAAAAAAAAACTGCCCATCTTCATAGCACGGAGGACTGCATGCGACAACGTCGTTCCCCGAGCGATGCCTGCAGTCATTTGATCCTCAACCAGAAAGGAAGTGCTGTCTGTCTTTTGCTCAGGTAGAAGGGTGGATGGCTCGATCCGCAACTGTGGGCTTTGAATATAAGGGCGTAGTCGTGAATGCTAGCAAGCGGTTGCGTGTTCACTTTTTCAGCAGACATCAGCGAACAGCTCTTACCCTTCTACAGGCTATGATATCCCTGTACGAGTCCTGTTTTTTTTCCCTGGAGCAGCCGTATTCTCATACACTAGCGTTTAAAAGTTTTGCGAGATCAGATGAAAAAAAGTTATCTGCAGCCTAAGTTCGCTATGGAACAGCGAGATCCTGTAGCTTGATTGATATGTGGGGTTTAACGTCCTAAAACCACCATATGATCATGAGAGACGCCGTAGTGGAGGGCTCTGGAAATTTCGACCACCTGGGTTCTTTAACGTGTAGCCAAATCTGAGCACACGTTCATACAACATTTACGCCTCCATCGGAAATGCAGCAGCCGCAGCCGGGCTTCGATCCCGCGACCTGCGGGTCAGCAGCCGAGTACCTTAGCCACTAAACCACCGCGGCGGGGCGTGAGATCTTATCGCATGGCGTAAATTGTGAAGTCTTTGAAGTGTTTTCTCACCGTAATACTGCTGAAGTCACCTCAAACTTATCGCGTTCTTTTCAAACAACTCAGTTCAAATATGTTTTGAACTTTCTTGATGTTGACGAGACTTCTGTAACGAGCACTTTAGCCTTATCTTTTGAGGAATTTGAATGTTGCAGCAAATTTTGCAATTCAGATGCGCTCCTCAAACTTTGTGATAATGTCCATCACAGTATATACCACAAGAATATATTGAATGAAACCCAATACACCTATGCTGCCTTAGAGATATAATCTATCGCATTCCTCGCACAAAGCGCTTATGTAAGAACCGTCATTTCAAGTGTAATGAGATTGATTCTTGAGGTAATGCATTAGAATGAATGGAAGATAAAATCAACAGGCTAGTAAGCAGGGTCGCCACTCACTTTTCAGTGAAATTTGCCAAATAACGAGCGGAAGGTCGCCAAAAGTCGCCATTTTTTTATATATCCCCCAAAAAGTCGCCACTCAGTATATGTTGCGGGCATAGTAATAAAGATTGTTAATTGTGTATAACCACCAAGAAAGAGTACAGTAAGATCCATAACACATAATTTATATGAGCGTTTTTCAATAGAACCCTAATTACTCAATTCACCATGGGAGGGCTCAACGGGCTTGTATTCAGCCTTGCAGTACCACCACCAGCTTCACCATGCGAACACTGAGCAAGGGCAAGAATGCACCAGCAGCGTCCGTGAACGTTAAGTGACTAAGAAAAGTTCGTGATAATTTCAGTTGTACTAAATACAGGGTGAAACAGTCGCTACAACAGCAGAGGGATGGCGTGCGTAGCCTTCCTGCAGTTTTAGACAGTCTCATCGCCATGGAATGACGTGTCGAATAATCTAACAACTTAATTACAAAACAGCCGAAATAAATGTGAAAGGCATTCAAATGACTGCGTAACTGTGACAATGCCCACTTCAAGCTTTCTGTGCAGTGATGTTTACGCTACACATTGGCCTTAATGAAGTTTCTGAAGGCTGTCTAAGAAATTCGACTTTATTGGCCGGCCCAAAAAGAATGTTTACAATTATACGCTCTACACACCGAATGAAGGAGTACTACCTCAGCAAAGAACTCAACAAGCTGTTGGAGGACAGTTAGAGCTGTGGTCGGAATACGTGGCCTAACCATAAACCGCCACTTGAGAAGCGAAACTTTAAATAAGCTCAAAACTTTTAAACCCCCGAAAAAAACATAAGCCACCGCTTCGCGGCACGTGAAGCACTCGATTGACGTACATTTTGCAGACGACTGCGTTGCCTGTAAAATCATCTCTAATGCTCAAGATAAAGATGCGCTGATTGCTCTTTTTTTCGTCGGTTTTTAATAGGATCAAAACAGCGATTGTAGAGTAGCTGCAAAAATATTGTAGTCATGACATTTGATGAGGAAATTGCTTCATCATTTTGCGTATACGAATGACGGTGCTGAACATTTGTATTTACACTTGATATGTCTCGAAAACTGAAATAGTAGTAATTGTGAATAAACAACATTAAGATATGGTGTTGTCAATTCAACTCCTTCACCTTTCCGGGAAACAAAACATTGTTTTCGAAATTCGAGGAACACGTTAATATTCCCAACAACTACTAAAAGTGATTCTACTGCGACTCCTCTCTGCGCTGCGCCACCACCGATCCAATCAACACCGCGCCGTTCACCTGCCGCCGCCGGTGATTTTGGTTCCGGCGCACAGGTCTCTTGCGTGTCATGTAAAGACATGACTACATACCATGCTCATGATACGCTCGCTGCCGTTTCACTTGCTTTACTTACACCAAATTTGCTTTTACGTGACGTGAATGGACGACACGAAGGTAATCGATGATATGCGAAGCGTGAATGAGGAAGGCTGATATGTCACTTTAAAATCAGCACAACGTTACGAGGTGGACGTAAATTTGTGCCGTACAGGACTTCCTTGTCATGATTGTCATGCTTACGCCGGGCATATTTTGTTCGTCGTTCATTCACGTCATGTGATACCAATTTTGGAAAACGCGAACTATAGCGCAATGACTATTTCTGCCAATGTTTTTCCATTTCACGCGCAATACTTGTGTTACCCGCATGACAAAGCATGATTTACTGAAATGTGTGAACCGCGGCGTTTTCAGAAAGGAAAACGCTGAGAAACCTGATCCCGATTATTTTTTTTTGGCAGCAAGGCACCACAAATTCTTGTTCTTTTTTCTTCGAGTATACAAACAATGCTTTGGTCAGAGATATCGTAGACAAGAACGCAGTAAAACAAGCTTCCGAAGAAGATCAAGAAAACGCCGTATCGCGGCAGTATTGTTAGTTTCACTGAATCCGTAATCAGGATGCTTAAAGAAGACTTTAGGTAAATGCATTTCGACCATCACTATCATTTTCAGAAAGGCTTTTCGAGCCATGAATGGAATTTAACCTTACACTTCTTATACTTGTGGTAACAACGAAACCTACGCCACAACAGAGCGCCCTGTCATGGAAAAAGTTCCGTAACATAGCGCATCGACATTGTGTGCAGCTGCAAAATGCTTAGTGGCACTAATTTTCTTGCAGACATGGCTAGTACTTGCCGACAGTCTTAACCTAATAAACTGTTTCACTCATGATCAGCAGAAGCGAATTCTTGCATTTTCTGCAAACAAAAAGATGTGGGGCTGCTAGCAACTACTATACCACAAAATGTTGCAAATTTTAAGTGTGCTTTCAATTGGATGCGTGTTCTGTTACTTTTTCATGCGTGCATAATGCAGTAGCTACACCGGTTTGCACTCATCACTATTAGGAGTCATTGGTTTACCTGAACAACCAGCCACTGCCACTGCCCCTCTTTCTAGTGCAGCGATTCGCGGGACCCACAGTCCACAGATGAAAATCACACCACAATGCCATTTTCGCAAGAAAATGGCTGCTTGCTTGAATGGTTTCAAATTTCGGCCTATGTAGTGGAAGTACAATGCTAGCAGCAACATCATATATCTTCACAATACCGGCTTATCGCTGAGTGTCTATTTCTACGTACAGGCGAAGGAATAGTTGTTTTAAGCACGAAGCAAAGAAAAGACAACATTACCTCTTAATGAGACATTTACCTTTCAGTTTTAAAAAGAATACAGCAGCTAGAGCAACCTTATTGCATAAATTTGGATATGCACAGCGTATAAGTGCATGAAGGATTAGAATATGTAAAACAACACAAACATCATATGAATAGTTTCTATCGCAAAACAAATGTACTCGTATTTACTTGCAATGATATGTGGCTGTGAGAATTTTTTATAGTGACAAAGAATGGGACAGTACTTAAGAAACACAAATTAAAAAATTGGCCTTGTAGCTGCATGTTGATCTGCAAATGTCGTCGAAAGACGATAGTTTTGCGTGTGGAGAGAGTGAACAAAACATTTATTTAATGTTGTGCGCAAGAAATCGGTGAATGGTATTCTGGAGGTGCTGCGTTAGAGTGCCTCGAGTTTGCAGCAGAGGCAAACTAGCGCATCAAGTCACGTCACACGTAAGACATGAGTGCTATCTGGCCGTTTTATTGGAAAACGAAGCGTGTGCCTTTGAGACGGGCGTGCGCACCCGTCTCAGAGGCGATAAGGTGTAGAACGCAAGGCGACGGGTAGGTACCACCACCATGTCGTCTTAGCAAAGCGTTGGAAACACTTGCCTTTTCGTACACGCGTTGCATGGTCAGTGAAGCGTGATAAACGCTATGATCTTTGGAATTACTTGTGTATGTTTGTTCCCGTAAAAGACCCACATACAGAATATACGTGTTGTTATGGTGCCTCAGATATGCGCAATTAGTGTTTTTTAATTGACAATCGCACAAGTATGAACGCTGAATCTTGAGCAACATTGGTGGGCGCTTCAGATGGGGTCGGCCATTTAGGGTATCGGCTGGTGCCGTTCAGAGTACTCAATAGCGTTAAGAGTGGACAAACAGGCAACTGTTCAGACTGAGAGACAAATATTTTTGCGTTGAAAGTCCCCAAGAAAGACTATCGTCTTTAAAAAAAAAACTGGCATTTCACGCAGCATACAGATAGCAGTAGGAATAACGTCTTGCAAGTATTGGAAATGAAAACCGCTCGGCATGGTTTGCCTACGACTTCCTTTTCAGGCTAAACTCTCAGGTGAAAAAGACCTTTTCAAAACACAGACGTATCGCACTTCTCTCATGGGATTTTCTTAAGAAAGGAGATTCGTAAAATAAGGAAATGTCTGTTCGGCCCGCATTCATCGAGTTTATTTTTTAGCGTGTGGACTTCAGAGTTTCTAGTTTTTTTTAGCCTACAAAACATCTGACAATTCGCAATACTGCTTCTGTCAGCATTTTTTATTGGTTTGACAGAGTAAAAACATCGCAACAATGAGAACCTCCCGATGGTGCATGCCATTGTGAGACATAGTTTAACGATATTCTGACGCTTAGAGAGGCGCTGCGAAAGAGACGCTGCGTGGCAGCGATCGAAACCGGTTTACAACTGGAAGTAATATTTTACAGCTTCATTTCGCTCCCAGGCTGTTCGAGGCTTCCTCATATGAACAAGCCAAAAACGCAAAACATACCAGCTACTACGACGGCAATATGAAGCCGATCGTTCTGTGCGCTGCTTACTTTAAGTTTGCCAGCGTAAAAAACCGCGTTTGCATGTCGCGAATAATATCCATTAAATGTCAACACTACGCATCTCCGTACGTATCTGGTAAACTCAGGACAAGGCCACAACTTGCACAAGATTGGAAGTCTTGCGCACTTACGAACTTCAATTTTTTTCTATGTGTCTCCGAAAGCCCTCACCATCCATTTTATTTATTCTGTTATGGATACAGCCGTGAAAATGGGCTGATTCATCATAGAGTGGGATTGGATGGTATGCGAAGCATGAATGAGGAAGGTTGATATGTCACATTAAAATCAGCACAGACACGCTATGCACGCTATGAGCGTAGCATATTGTAATGTTTACATGACGTGCATGTCATTATTATTATTGGACGATTAATTTACCTTCATTGTCTATTCAATTCACGTACGTGATTTTGTATTTGGTATATCTGGAGCAAGCGAAATCGCCGCGAGGAAGCCTTGAGCGTATAGCATCAGTCATGTTTTACATGACAAGCATATATTGATTATTATGTTTGGACCTCTCATTTCCCTTCGTCGTTCATTCAAGTCACGTATTACCAAATTTGGTATATAGAGAGCTAAAGAATCGGCCACGAGCACGCTACGAGCGTGACATAAATTTATGTTTTTACATATCACGCATGACATGGTTATCTTATTTGCACCAGTCAATACCTTCGTCATCCACTCACATCAGGCAACGATCCTAAACAAATAATAGTGCGACAAAAAGAGGGACGGGGAAAAATGGCAAACTACAGCTCTACTCGCAGTCTTACGCGACACGCAAGTCATGATTATTATGTTTGCATGAGTCATATACTTTCATTATTCATTCACGTCACGTATTACCAAAATATGTGTATGGGAAACTAGCGAAACGACCGCAACGGCATCGTGAATGTGGCATATAGTTATGATCTTACATGACATGCATGTCATGATTTACACGTGAGGGCCTGTCACTCATCTTCGCCATGCACTCATGTCATACCATACCAGTTTTGCGATATGTCATGCGAATAGAACTACCGTAGGAGCAGCAAGACCGACCCTGCCGCGGTGGTCTCGTGGCTAATGTACTCGGCTGCTGACCCGTAGGTGGCGGGATCGAATATCGGCTGCTGCGGCTGCATTTTCGATGGAGGTGGAAATGGTGTAGGCCAGTGTGCTCACATTTGGGCGCACGTTTAATAACCCCAGGTGGTCCTACGGCGTGTCTCATAACCGTATTGTGGTTTTGGGACGTTAAACCTCACATATCGATATCTATGAAGCAGTAAGACCATCACACATAATTGATGACATTCATGACATACATATCATGGATTTTACGCTATGACTAGTCACTTATTCTTGAGTTACAGTCATGTTATTTCATAGCAATTTTGGCGTAGAACCCATCATCAAAACGGCAAGAAGAGCTAAAAGTCGTAGGCGGCTAGATAGATAGATATATCCGCCATGTATTGTCCTTCCCTGCCGGGAAACGCGCACCGTGCCTTATGTTGCCGTAAGCCGTCTCACGAGACGACGACAAGCGCTTACGTGGTAGCAACATCTTTCTTGGAAGCGACATCGGCGGCAGCCGCTAATGACCCTGCTAATTAAGCGAGCAGTTCGGCGGACCCTTTTGAGCTTCGTTGCGTCGGCCTTTTGATGTATGCTGTCATGAGCTTGGGACTCCTCGCCAAGTGACACACACACGACGAGGAAGAGCCACTTTGATGCCACATTGCAGTCCAGTGACCACGCCTCAATATTGGACGTTTACGTGGGTCGTGTATGCTCATCACCTTCGCAGGTTGTGTGTGACAGGTGATTGGGCAGTGTCAACTGGCACGCCTTCACCGATATAGGGACCTGGGGAAAACGTAACCTTTATAATGAGCGACATGACTCATTCAAGGGGCTTTTCGAGCTAGAGGAGCACGTCATGTAAGACCACGCCATTCTCAGAGCACGTCATGTAGAATAGCTGGACATGTACGTAAAGTAAAAACCCTCTGTTAAGTCTGCCTTCCTCTGGCCTCGGCGTCTTCTTCCCGGATCTCTGGTGACTGTAAAAGGCGGTCGCCACAGGCCCTAAACCAACCTCGAAAATACAATGAACGAGAGCGTGAATTTTTCTCAGTGTTTACAGTCCTTGTGGCTCAGTTTGTGACGTCAGATATTTGTTCATATGACGTCAGGTTCAAATAAGCTCTCAATCGGCCGATACACGAGAGGTCTCTTTTGTGGATTGGTACTGTTACGTTTGGCCGGGCAGTTCGTCTTAGCAGACGCCATTGTGAGTGAGCTGGTCTGCGAAAAGGCTTTCATCCCAATATCGGCGTCTGGTCAGAAGCGAAATGCACGACGCTGTCCTGTAGGTGGGCCAGGCAGCTTGCTGTGGCCGGGTTACGAGAAACCCGACCGAAGCTTTGCGAACAACCCTTCGTTGAATGGAGTCGAACAGCGTGATACGGTGACAGTGTTGCAGTTCTCATGAAGTTAATCTCTCCACACAGTAGCAGTAGCATTTTTAGCTCCTGACCGCTATTTCCCGATTGTTCAAGTTTCTAGCAGGAAAGGCGTGCGGATGTCAATAGACGCAATGATGGAACTCTACGGAGCCCTGTTTCTCGGTTTCCTCAGATATAGCTTGCCCGTGCTTAGCAATACCTGCAGACCAATGTTCGTGTTCTACAGGCATTACAAGCCTAAGTACTGAGAGTGTGCCTTCGTCTGCCCAGATGTACGTCAACAGAGGCAACAATTGCAACTGGTGGTGAGAATCCTATACAAGTTTACATTGTTGTAGGAGTCCTGAGAACGCACATCAGACACTTCGCACGTGCTCCCTGTCATCACCTTGCACTGTTGCCTTCAGAGAGGTGGAAAGCTTCTTTCGCTAAAATGATTGCGAAGTGCAACGAGAAACTTCCCTCGGGCTTCACTCCTGCATCTAAACCATCGATTCCCCCTTGGTGTCTTATTCGGCCCACAGTGCATCTTAGTGTACCACGGATCCGGAGGAAATTCGAGCTTTCATCGCCCGTGCTGAAACAACTGTCTCTTCTTTTGCACAAGAAATATTCAGACAGTGTACATATATATACCGATGGCTCCACGAACCTCCAGTGTTCGTCAGGAGCAGTAGTTGTCCCAGCAAGATGTGTACCATCAGCTTTGGGACTGACCACTAGCACTGCATCTACAGCAGCTGAACTAGCTGCTTTGCGCGCTGCACTTTGTGTGGTCACTCGGGAACCACCGCAACAATGGTCGGTTTTCAGCGACTCAAGGGCTGCCCTACAATCTGTGCTCTCAGCACTGCGTCGCGGGCCGAACGAACAACTTGTTTTCGAAATTCGCTGCCTTCTCCACACTTCACACGAGAAAGGGCATCGTGTGGCGTTTCAGTGGCTGCCAAGTCACTGTGGCATATGACATAGGGAACGAACATGCCGATACTGCCGCGCGGGTTGCTCTTGAAGGAACACGAGAAGAGCCATACCACTTTCGGGGGATTGATGCTGCCAATAATCTTCGACGACTTGCGCGTGAAATTACGTTTTCACTATGGTGCCCACCAAGCAACGAGACGACTCATCAACACCACCTGTCTTTTTAATGGCTCTACGCATGCCCACTTGGCTCGACCGAAGAGAAGCCACCCTTCTTCATCGCTTATGGCTAGGAGTCGCATTTACAATATCTTATTACTTTGTCATAGGAATGGCCGACAACGTTCTCGGCGATGCCTGTCATTGCAAAGAGACGCTACACCACATCCTGCGCGACTGTCCGTTGTATGACATCCGGAGACAGTCACTGGCGTCCATTCTTGCGCGCATCGACAACAGCAAAATGTCTGTGGACACTATTCTGTCAAGTGCCCGAGAGAAGACATTGCAACAGAAGGCGACAAAAGCTCTGTTGAAATTCCTACGCGACACGGACTTGAACAAGCGGCTGTAACAGCAATGACACACACCGCGAAAGACAAGGCTGGACTATGACTTAGTGTGCGCGCGTGTGCTGCCGAATGTGCTGTGTTTATCTCTGTTCCCCCTCTGCTCTTCATCTTTCATATCCCCCATTCCCCTCCTTTGCGCAGGGTAGCAAACCGGCTGCCTATAGGCTGGTTAACCTCCCTGACAATCTTTGCCTCGTATTTTCCTTCCTTCCTTCCTTTCTCTATTTTACGCTGTACATAAATTTTGCCTTAACTCATCGTCATGTTGTCCTTTCGCCTGCGCCACGAGGTGAGAAATGCGCTACTGAACAACCTTGGCGGCCCGTGACCTCGGCGCACTACGCAGCAATGTCCGCGGCAGCGTGAGTCGTAACAGCACGCAAAAGAGACCCCCATGACTCTGGGATGTTTGTGTTGTCTGTGTTGTAATGCGTGCACGTACACACCATAATAATGAGTGTCGTCGGATACGAGCAATGCTTGCAACTTTGCGCAATCTGTTCGAGAAACATTTTACTGAGTAAGAGGGGATGGGGCAAGCCACGGATCTGTAGTTTGCGCCATTGGACGGACTCGTGTCTTGTTAAATCGTGGTGTGCAAGACGGTATACGCATCTTCCGAGCCGGTAGTACAGCAAGATGTCTATATACGTGGTGAGTAGTGTTTTGCACGACATATTTGTGTCAGGGGAAGCGGTACGGTGCACACTGCACTGGGCTCGGCAGCTAAAATCTCGGGCGTGTGTGCCTCGTTGCGTTACCGATCAGTGATTCATGGGCTGGAGCCCAAACGAGTAAGGGGGATGTGGAACAGGGAGGAGGAGAGAGTAGGATGTGCTATCTCTGGTGACAGATTCGGCCGGCATCGTAGTTGCGGATTGCTTGTTGAGTGTCACTGATGACAACTTTGGTAATGGGGTCAGCTAGCACAAGCGCGATGGCAACCTCCTCTGCTGCGGTGACCGTTTCTGTTTTGTGAGCACTGCATGCTGTGAGCCAGTTACGGTAGGGGAGGGGGTGAGGGCTACCACCGCCATCGCTGGTTTTGAGGAGTGCTAAGAGGTGTCTGTATATGTTATGTGTGAACATCCACTGAAGCGTTTCTCAAATTGATGTGTCTGGTTGGCCCACCCCTAAGCGTGGTGTTCCGGATGCATCTGCTTGAAAATGTAAGGGATGCAGAGACAGAGACAATCTTCTGGTGCGAGGTCTGCTTAGTTGAGGGCTGCGCTCATTGGTATGATCTCAACTTGCTGCACTAGCGCCCGGCGAGTGTGTGTGAGTGACAGCCGCTTGCGTGGAAACGAAATAATATTACCACCGTTAGCCTAACTGTAGGTGCTGGTCCATCATATTGATGTTATCTGCTCGAAGGATGAGGTTGCCATGGACCTGGAAGATCATTTAATGAAGCGCCTTTTGTGCTCGTCATCCTGGGCACGGGTGATGATGTACTTTTAGTCACCGAACAGCTAAGGCCAAGTGTGTTGAGGTATCTGCCGAAACGTTCGATGGCAGTGTGGAGGGCCTCTTAGATCTGGTGGTCACTGCCCTGCGCGATCAAAAGAGTGAGATCGTCAGCATGCAAGCTGTGGTGTAAGTTAGAGATGTTAGCCAGAAGTTCAGGTAGTCCATTAGTTCGACGTTGAAAAGCAGCAGTGATAGAACAGAGCTTTCGGGGGTGCCACGTTTACCAGGAAACATGATGCCGTTTTTCATTTTGCGGTCATTGAGAAAGTTTTCTACGTACGCATAGGTACCATAGTAGCACAGCCACATTCAGAAACTAGTATGCGCTGACACATTCAGTGCATAGAAGTACCGACACATTCAGAAATGTGCTTTGTAGTTAAACTAAAATTCAGCTCCAAGAGCAGAAAAAACACTTTCCCAGATAAGTTATGTCCAGGGGGACACAAAGAAATAAAATAATACTGTCAGTTGCCCAATAATCTAAGAACATTGAAATTTTAGTGACTGAAAAAAGCGGGTACGTCTGCATCGGAAAGTTGGAGGCAGTTTTGTTCCTACACAGTCCTACTTGGAAAAATTCTTTGAGCATGTTTATGTTCCAAGATATCCTGTTGAAAGATTTAATTTTGCTTTTCATGATTACGCCTGCAAGGCAGTGAGGATCAGCAAAATATTACTCCCTGGTGGAATCAGCAGCTAGTTCTCGCATTCGCCTGCCAAAGGTAAAAGGGTAGCCATTATTATATTGTTCACCCATGCCTTTGACCTATGGTCAGAATAAATGCATCAATCACATCAGGAAGTCTGTCCTAGTTCTCACTGTTCTGCATACATAATGATTCAAGCCGCAACTAAACTTTCCAGCGAAATATCTGAGCGCAGGTATGCTGGAATTCTTACAAGTTAAGTTATGTAGAAATGTGACTGGCTCAAGTATTTAACACATACATGACCGCCTGCTGCGTTTACTAATAGGTTCAATAATTTATCTTATTCAACGGCACCGCCGACAGTGATAATTATTCTCTCACACAGTGTCCCCCTGGATACATTGCTATCTGCAGAAATGGCTTTTACGCAGATAACACACAGCGCTGACTTTTTTAAAGGAAAAAGAAAAGGGATAATTATAACACCCTGAACATGCTTGCTCCTTGAATACAGCTACCAGGTGGTTCCGTAAAGTTCCCTGTCCAGAGAAAACAAAAACCATGTGCTGCTGCAGTGAATCAGCAGCCAAGTTTTCCACGAGCCAGCATTGATCACAGGCTAGTTCAGACGTCTTCCACATTCTTCGCACGACGAGCATGTATAGGCTGCGATGGAAATAAAAAAAACAATTGAGTAAAATGTGTCCGTTAGTAAAGCTTTATGTGCCCGTCTTTTTAGAATGACCAGGAACAATGTGTCTTAAAGGAGCAGGAAAACCAGACATGTTACAAGAAAAGCTTCCTTGATGTTCTCGGCGAACACAGCTGCAACTTCAAAAAAGAATATGCAATTTCCACATTACAGGTATGTCACAAATATGCTTGAATAGCGTTCCTTCATAGTGCGTATACATGTCAATTCAGTGATACGACAGCACATACATGATGGTATGCACTTTTATCAAGTATCCATTGCAGGTAACATATAAAGCATGAATTTTATTTTGAACACAGCTAATGTATTCTTCTGGCTGCTTACATTGAGATGATTATACTTATCAAAAATTGGTTTCACTAAATTACTATTGTTTGCTGCTAAATAAAGGGCATTAGTTTCAATAATTCTGGTTGGCTAAATAGGCAGTACCCCTTACTCATCCCTCACATACCTCTTATTACAGGCTGTGTTATGAATGTACGAACAAAAAAGTGGAAATGCTAAGACACACAAGGATCCATCATGAGCTACTATACCATCCCAACAAAGCATGCCAGCTTATGCAACCATCTCCGGTAACCAGAATCCTGGAAGCTATTGGCCGTGATTTAGCAATACACAATAAATATTATATGAGGCTGATTTCTGTCGTTGTATAATTGCTTCCATGCAAACAGCTTAAGAACATGGAGCCTATATTCATGATTATTAGATAAATACAATGTCCAATTTACATTTTAACAGGAACATGTGCATGCTTTATTCATGCATATTTTGATGTATAACATCATTGCGTGTTTTGAGTGATAAAAAAATATTGGTTTCTGCAAACACCCAAGATCCTTTCTACAACTAGCGCATGCCCAGAGAAGAATTACTTAAGCTTGTCATCCGATGTGAAAGCAATTAAAACAAAATGCTGGCCACGAATGAAAGCAAATAAAACCACGACGTTCTGGTTTCCGTACAGGTGACAAACATTCTGCTTTTGTGCTTGGCCAGTGTGTGGTTTTTAATTGTTTTCATGTCTATTCCTGACCAGAGGGGTTTAAGCTTGTCATCTATTAGAAAATTTCATTGGAGGTGGTGGTCTAATCTGCTCTTATTGTTGATTGATATGTGGGATTTAACGTCCCAAAACCACTATATGATTATGAGAGACGCCGTAGTGGAGGGCTCCGGAAATTTAGACCACCTGGGGTTCTTTATCATCATCATCATCATCAGCCTGACTACGTCCACTGCAGGACAAAGGCCTCTCCCATGTTCCGCCAGTTAACCCGGTCCTGTGCTTGCTGCTGCCAATTTATACCCGCAAACTTCTTAATCTCATCTGCCCACCTAACCTTCTGTCTCCCCCTAACCCGCTTCCCTTCTCTGGGAATCCAGTCAGTTACCCTTAATGACCAGCGGTTATCCTGTCTACGCGCTACATGCCCTGCTCATTTCCATTTCTTCATCTTGATTTCAGCTATGATATCCTTAACCCCCGTTTGTTCCCTAATCCACCCTGCTCTCTTCTTGTCTCTTAAGGTTACACCTACCATTTTTCTTTCCATTGCTCGCTGCGTCGTCCTCAATTTAAGCTGAACCCTCTTTGTAAGTCTCCAGGTTTCTGCTCCGTAGCTAAGTACCGGCAAGATACAGCTGTTATATACCTTCCTCTTGAGGGATAGTGGCAATCTACCTGTCATAATTTGAGAGTGCTTGCCGAATGTGCTCCACCCCATTCTTATTCTTCTAGTTACTTCAATCTCGTGGTTCGGCTCTGCGGTTATTACCTGCCCTAAGTAGACATAGTCTTTTACAACTTCAAGTGCACTATTACCTATCTCGAAGCGCTGCTCCTTGCCGAGGTTGTTGTACATCACTTTCGTTTTCTGCAGATTAATTTTAAGACCCACCTTTCTGCTCTCCTTGTCTAACTCCGTAATCATGAGTTGCAATTCGTCCCCCCAGTTACTCTTTAACGGGGTGACGAAGGGGTTCTTTAACGTGCACCCAAATCTGAGCACACGGGCCTACAACATTTCCGCCTCCATCGGAAATGCAGCCGCCACAGCCGGGATTCGAACCCGCGCCCTGTGCTCCTATTGTTTGTATATGTAAATGTGTTTAGCAAGGTTTGAACATCAAGTTGGGCGAGGCACACACACTATTTAATAAATCAAAACAAAAAACGAAAACAAGCTGAATAAAATCAAATGTGCTGAACCGCATGAACTAATGATCGTATTAAGGCTCGCATAGTTAAGACACAGCGATTCGGCCACAATTAGCCATGAAAGGTTTTTTCGAAAATACAGTTTAATTTGAACAAATGTCGCAGAATTCACGAATTCTGGCCAAATCGGGCAACCTATTTTGCGGGTGTATGCTGTAAGCTCGGATTTGAATAAACGCGCAGCATGACCACCTAAACGTAAATGCAAACTTTAAGAGCCCTACCTAAGACAAAGCAACAGGCTGCACGCGAACACTCAGCTCGAGTAGCACGGTATTCAAAGATGCGTGCCGGCACAGATGCATACACCTGCATACGTTCGGCTACCCGCCAAAATTCGTGATAGTAGTTAAAAAACGGACGTACAGCAAATGAAACTGTCTTAGACAGGTTCACTTCTATAGCAAACAATACGAACAGGCGGGCAAAAAACACCAACAAACTAACAGATCCAAGCATGAGCGCCATAAACGTGATCAAAGCTTAGAGATAACGACCACTGTTTTGGCCCAAGAATTGTTTAACCAAAATAGTAGTCCATGGCGAGGAGGGTCCCCTTCCAACACCATTGCCGACAGATGCGATCACCGTCACAACTCGGCTCAAATCGGCCGACGAATTCCCGCTTCGCACACATGCACTGTCTCCTTCAGACACTGAACCATGGTTCAATCAAAAGAAAAAGCTCACCCTTTGTGACCTTCGCACAAATTTGCTTTCATCCTAATAAAACGATACACAGAGACAAGTTCACTACTTTAACAATCTTCACTTATCGTCCACATCTTACGAAAAATGTAGCATGGCATCGTTATCACGCTATCAGTGTTGGCAAGGTTCTCTTTGGCGTTGCATATATCAGTTGCCAGACTTGAAGGAGGTTGTTGCCAGGCTACCGCCAGATTTGTCATTTTACGACGATGTGCTCAGATTCGGGTGCCAGTTAAAGAACCGCAGGTGGTTGAAATTTCCAGACCCTGCCACTACAAGGTCTCTCATAATCATATGGTGGTTTTCGGATGTTGAACCCCCGCAAATAAATGAATCACCAATCAGATTTCGCAGAGACATTTGTCCCATGTAGTTGTGACTTCTCCGTGAGGGCTTTGTGTCATTTGCGATGCATTTCACGAGTGCGTCAGTGATGTTGGCCGTTTTAATTAACGGAACGCGTTGCAGAAATCGGGATGCCTTCTCTTGCGGTGTGCGCAGCTGTGCAAATAAGAAATCGTGTCACAGAGTTAGGAAAACGACGCATCGTTGGCCGTACAATTCGCGAGTGTGTGTGCGAAGAACTTGTTCGCGAGTGCGTGTGTGACGTTGGCCGTTTTAATTACCGAAACGAACCGCGTGTTGCAGAAGTCGGGGCGCATTTTCTTACTGTGTGCCCAGCTGTGCAAATAAGAAATCGTGTCTTGATCAGTATTAGCGACGACGTGTATGAATGCGGGGAAGCGAATTTGTAAGCCGCGCTGCCGAAGCACGGAATATATCCGTTGCTGTGCATACCTAGTCGACTGTGCACAACAACGCGTTTTCTGGGAAAACTGAATAGAGTCCGAACTATATGTCTTCTACTGACACAGCTAGGGGAAGCGTAGCGTCTCCCGTCGTCACGAGTGGTCATCGCGGCACGATCAGCTGTGCAGCGAGGCTACTTCTGAGATATGATCGTCGGACACGATCAGAAAAGGGAAGCGCACCACCTGCTGCGACTCTATTCAGCTTCCCCAGAAAATGCGTCGTTGTACGCATTCGCCTGTAGGTACGCACCACTACGAAGATATCTTGTGCTTAGGCGACACGAGTGCGACGTATATTTAAACGCGGCTTGTGTTGTCCGTGTAATAGTTGCTGCGCTTGCTACGGAGCGGAAGCCACAAATTCGCTTAACCTTCAGCATTCATACGCGTCGTCCCTAATACTGAGATACAATCTGCTAATTGCACAGCTGCACACACAGCTAGAGAACGCACACCGAATTCCGCAACACGCGGTTCATTCCGGTAATTACAATGGCCAACGTCGCGCACGCGAAGAAGTTCATCGCACACGCACTCGCGAAATGCACGGCAGGCTACATGCACCACGGACGACGTAAAGCCCTCACGGGGAAGGTTGAACTACAGGAGCAAATTTCTCTGTCAAATCTGGCGGCAGTCTGGCAACAACTACCCCAAAGTCTGGCAACGGAGTTATACAACGCCAAACAGAACCTCGCCTGAGTGTTAACAAATCGTTGACAGCAGAAATGTGGTACATACCTGGCGAGTGCTCCACAATACGACGCCACACGTCCTCGCTTGAGTATAGGTCATCTTCGTAATAAGCAGCACCGGCAGAACACAAAAAATGAACACAGAAAGCAAGCACACCTTAACACACGCAAAAAACGACGAAAAACCGTACAAGCAGAAAGACGTGCCAGAACAAGTATCATGGTTATAGCTCCGCAGACTCACAACGCACTTGCGCACCGAAAAAAGCTTTGTTATTGCGTTTAAATATAAACAACATACGTAAATATATGTAACACAAATACTTTGAGGGCGAAATATTTTTGTTTCTGTTCGAAAAAAAGTAAAAAGTGAAGCGCAAGAAACTTGAAACGTTCGCAGGTACTACATAGTGAACGCAAAGATGAAAAAAAAAGAACAGAAGCGGTCATATTCACCACAAAACACTTTTGTCTTTCGAATAAAAATTATACAGTTGTTGCTGCACACATGTACACGCAACAATTTATTGCAAGTTTTGATGGCCCCTATGCAAAGGCGTGGGCACCACGAGGGGTGGGGGGGTGCGAGGCAGAAGCGGCGGCTGTTTCCTTCCTGGTCATTGAAAAGAGGGGTGGGGCTAAGTCAGCCTATACATAGAGAAATAGCGAGGGGCACAGCAACTATAAGGGCAGGTGCAAAATCACCTCATTTATTGACTTCGCCTCTCTCCCTGAAGAGATTTAAAACTAAATAAACAGCAAGTACAAATTTGACGCCGTGGCATGCGCACGTGTCTGCCACGTTTCACTACTCACACACACACACACACACACACACACACACACAGAGCGCTGACTATGTACTTCATCTTCATCTGTATGACCAAACCATTGTAGTGATCATCATCGTATGTCACGTGGGCTGGCTCTCTGGCTCGTGCGTCTGGAATAAAAGAGGAGAACCTGGTTGCTGCCGTACCGGACGTGGTCTCATAAGTGGTGGAGCGTGCTTTGGTTCCCACGTCCTCCTGCTCTACCCGTCATCCCTGCAGCTCCGGTCTGGTCGACGGTTGTGCCCTCAAGCAACAGCAATGGCAGAACCCAACCCGCCCACTGCTGCAACCGCTCCTTCTCCGCCACTTAGGCTTCACTACACCGTGAGTACCTCTCATCGAGACCCTCCAGTATTTTCCGGCCTTCGCAACGAAGACGTCGAAGAATGGCTCGACAGTTATGATCGAACCAGCGTTTGTAATTATTGGGACGAGGCGCACAAACTGCGCTACGTTCCTTTTTACCTCGATGGCGTCGCTAAAACCTGGTACTACAACCACGAGAGCGACTTCTCCAATTGGTCGGCCTTCACGGGGCATCTCCGTCAGGTATTGGGCACGTCTGCAGGATGTTCTGTAGTAGCGAAACAGAAGCTCGCAACCCGCATTCAAGGGGACGACGAATCGTATACGTCCTACATTGAAGATATTCTGGCTCTCTGTCGCCGAGCACAAAATGACATGACGGAGGCCGATCGCGTCCGACATCTACTGAAAGGCATCAACTCTGTGGCCTTCAATGCTCTCGTGATTCAGAATCCGACTACTGTCCGGGACGTCATCACTACATGCCAACGCCTGGACGCGCTTCATTCTATGCGCCTTCCACACGCCTCCTGCGACGCTCGCTTTACCAAAGAGCATGAATTGCGGGCCCTTATCCGCACAATTGTCAGAGAAGAACTTCACGGCCTTATTCCAGGCAACCCTACCGTTGCGTCTGTCCACACACCTCCTCCCAACCTGCGAGAGATAATCAAGGACGAACTGGCATCAATGACAAGCGCTGCACATGCCCCGTCTCCTGTGCGCTTCCCAGTGCCTTCGTACGCAGAAGTTGCATCGCGGGCCCCTGCACCAGTTCCGACCGTGCCTGCGGACGTCGGATGCGACCATGTGGCTGCGATGACAACGCAAGCGCCAAGGCCACGCCACTATTCTACATGGCGTCCTCCCCGCCCCATCTGATTCTACTGTGGCATAAGGGGTCATATATCCCGTTTCTGCCGCCGCCGTCAGCAGGATGAACGACGTGGTTACTCAGCTTACGAGAGAGACTTTTCCCCGAGACCCGATGAATACGATCCCGCACCATATCCATCCACCTTCCGTCAGTCGCCCTCCCCTCCACGGTCTCATGCTGGGCCTCATCCGTCTCGTTCATCTCGCCGCCGTTCTCCGTCACCGTTTCGGCGTACGTCATCACCCTTGCGTCCCGCTCCAATCTCTCGGGACTCAGAAAACTAGAAGGTGCAGTTTTTGGAGGGGAAACTGCTTGTCGTCGGAACGCTACAACTCCTCCGTCTCGTCCAGCTAATTTACTGCCTGTTTCTGTGGAAGGTGTTTTTGTTGACGCCCTTATAGACACTGGAGCCGCAATTTCGGTAATTGATCGTGAATTGTGTTTTCGCCTGCGTAAAGTGCAAACTCCTTATGCCGGTCTCATGTTATGCGGTGCTAATTACAGTCCAATTCGCCCGACCGGGTTGTGCACTGCTCGTATTCTCATCGATGGAATCCGTCATCACATACAATTGGCTGTGCTGTCTTCGTGCGCTCATCAGATAATCTTAGGCTGGGATTTCTTGTCAGCGGCGTCTGCTGTAATTTTGTGTGGTCGGCCCCTCATTCGTATTACGGACAGTGAGCTTTCTTCTGCTGCCGACCTTTCGTCGCCCAACCTTGTGACAGCTGCGGATTTCCTCCGGCCTCCCGGACGAGAACGTGTCCTTACGATCAAGTCACGTGACATTCTAGATGGTGACGCTGTGGTTGCTCCTTGCCAGCGCTGCATTTTTCGAGGGATCACCATCGCATCTTGTTTTGTGCGGTTCTCCCGTGGTTATGCAAGCATCACGGCCTGCAACACGACGCCAGAACCACTTCTTTTGCCTGAGGGGACCACTGTTGCCAGCATTACCGAAGAAGCACCGCTTTGTGTCGTCACTGGTTCATCTGCTTCGTCATCCTCAAAGTGTATGCCAGCGGAAGATGCATTTCCTTCTCTCAAGGTCACTTTGTGTGAACATCTCAACCCAACGCAAACGGATGCCTTGCTAGCGTTATTAATGAAGCACAAAACTTGCTTTGACGTTTGTTCCGAAGGTCTGGGTCAAACAACAGTGACCGCCCATCGTATCGACACCGACGGATCCCGTGTGATCCGCCGCCGCCCTTACCGTGTGTCGGCTTCTGAGCGCAAGCTTATAGAAGCACAAGTCAACGACATGCTCGTGCGCAACGTCATCAGGCCTTCGACAAGCGCATGGTCTTCTCCTGTCGTACTAGTGAAAAAAAAGAGGATGGCTCGGTACGGTTTTGCATTGATTACAGATCACTCAACAAAATCACTCGTAAGGACGTCTACCCAATGCCTCGCATTGACGACGCTCTTGATACTTTACAAGGTGCCGAGTACTTTTCAAGTCTTGACTTGCGCTCCGGTTATTGGCAGATTCCAATGCACGAGTCTGATAAAGAGAAGACTGCGTTTGCTACGCCAGATGGGCTCTTTGAATTCAATGTAATGCCTTTCGGCCTGTGCAATGCCCCAGCCACATTCGAACGGATGATAGACACGGTACTGCGGGGATTAAAATAGAAGACCTGCCTTTGCTACCTGGACGACATTGTCATTTTTTCTTCCAGCTTCTCACAGCACCTGGAACAGCTAGACGAAGTCCTCACGTGTTTAGCTAAGGCCGGTCTCCAGCTCAACACTAAGAAGTGTCGGTTTGCCAGTCACAGCATCAAGGTATTAGGTCACGTCGTCAGTAAACATGGCGTTGAGCCCGATCCCGACAAGGTTGCCGCGGTGCTGCACTTTCCTACACCAACCACACAGAAAGACCTCCGCAGCTTCCTTGGCTTAGCGTCGTATTTCCGCCGCTTTGTACGTGATTTCGCTACTATTGCGGCTCCTCTGCACAAACTTCTGACCACGAACGCACCCTTTGTCTGGTCGGATGACTGCGAAGCTGCTTTTCACACCCTCAAGCGATGCCTCACATCACGGCCAGTGCTTCGCCATTTCGACCCTGCAGCACCTACTGTGCTACACACTGACGCAAGTGGACTTGGCATCGGTGCTGTCCTTCTTCAGCGGAACCACGCTTCCGAAGAACAAGTCGTGGCCTACGCGAGCCGTACTCTGTCACATGCTGAGCGAAACTACAGTATCACCGAGCAAGAATGTCTCGCCATCGTGTGGTCCATACAAAAGTTTCGTCCTTACTTATACGACCGGCATTTCACAATAGTGACTGACCATCATGCTCTGTGTTGGTTATCGTCTCTCAAAAATTTGTCGGGATGCCTTGGCTGTTGGGTACTACGATTGCAAGAGTATGACTACAGCGTCACATATAGGTCGGGCCGAGAGCACCAAGATGCCGACGCTTTGTCCCGTTGCCCGCTCTCGCAAAGCGCCGAAGTGTCACCTTCCATCTGTTCGTCACCGCCCGCCAAAGTGACCAAACAGACGGCTCCTCCTTCGAAACAGTTAGTTGCCTCGGCGGACCTTCTTTCGTCCACTCCCTTTGAATTTGTGGGCATAGACTTATACGGACCTCTTCCGCTTACGTCAGCCGGTCACCGCTGGATTGTTACTGCCGTAGACCACCTTACTCGCTACGTGGAGACGGCAGCTCTTTCATCTGGTGCTACCTCTGAAGTAGCCGATTTTTTCCTTCCCGCCATTATTTTACGACATGGCGCACCGCGTGTGCTCCTTAGTGACCATGGCAAGACATTTCTTTCACATGTCCTTGCTGAAGTCTCAAAGGCCTCTAACACTATCCACAAGACCACATCAGCGTCTCACCCAGAAACTAATGGTCTGACTGAGCGTTTTCACCGAACTTTGTCCGACATGATCTCTATGTACGTGCAACCAGACCACAAAAACTGGGACACAATACTTCCTTTTGTCACGTTCGCATATAACACTGCCATACAGCGTACAACGAATTTCAGCCCTTTTTTTCTCGTGTATGGCCGTGTACCGACTTTTGTTCTGGACACCACCTTTTTGTCCACATCTTCCAATCCATCTTCATCTCTCCCAGAAGAGTTCGCCGCTCGCGTCACCCGCTGCCGTGAAATCGCCCGCGCCAACACTGCTACCATTCAGGACAAGAGAAAAATCGACCTTGATGCGAAGCGTCGAGTTGTTGTGTTCCGCCCAGGTGACGAAGTCCTTTTGTGGACACACACACACATATATATATATATATATATATATATATATATATATATATATATATATTGTAAATCTTTCTGGATTCGATCGAGTTATGCCCTGACAAAGGCCGGACCCCGGCCGTAACGTTGGCAATAAAGCATCGTTTTTTCGTTTGCCCTTCCGCTTCATCTGTCGACTTGGCAGTTGTCGACATTGAAGTTGGTTGTCGGTGTCGTTAATGCGTATATATTGAAGAATGACGACGAATGCCGTCTGATGAAAGTCCGTTCGTCTGGTGTGTGTGTGTGTGTGTGTGGTGTGTGTGTGTGTGTGTGTGTGTGTGTGTGTGTGTGTGTGTGTGTGTGTGTGTGTGTTTTCGCGCGCACGGGTGGGGGTTGCGTGTGTGTCATAACGGGAAACGGGAAAGGGGGGGAATTTGGCACAGTCACTCACCCCTCTGGCCGTGGCATTGGTAAGAACTGCTTTTTTACTACCACTTCTTGCTAACATGTGATCTGAAGTCCCCTTGCAGGTAACATATAGTTCGCTGCCAGGTAACATTATGCAGTAAACATAATGGACACATCCCAGGGGTAACAACAACGAATCCTTCCACAGGAAGAGGAAGTGTTTCGTAAACACAAAGTACTGTCCTGCAGGCAACATATAAGATGAGAATCCATAAAGGTCATGTAGGACGTTTGTAGGAAACAGACAGTAGATTGCCAGGACTACCGTTTTCATTTATCACTGTTACAACCACCCTGAAGATTTACGTGATGTACTGAAGTACGTTATACATTTTGTAAAATGTACTTATTATCAGCGTGGTATTTAGGCTCAGGATTTCTTGTTTGTCAATGTGATGTGATGATTTTTTTCGCTGTGTAAGTGAAGTGTGAATTTTTTAAGTTGCATGGATTTGTGGTATGGCACATTTTTGAGGGCGTCACTATTTATTTTTACGGGGCACCTTTTTGTTTTATATGTTCTTCTATTTCTAAGCCTATATGATGTAAATAATTTGTGAATTTTTGTTCAAAATGACTGTGAGCATGAACTGTTTGTTTATATATTTGTATTACACCTATAATTTTTAACAACTTTACATAGTTTGCAAGCTGTTGAATGAGCAGATGTTTCAACTCTACAGGGGCTTGCACTTTTGTCTGCTTTGTGATAAATAAATTATACTTGAACATGGTATTGTAGTTTGTTCAGTTTTTTATAACATGTTATTAAGCAGATGTGTGTTCTTTTTTAATCTCTATAGTGTTTGTCAGAATGGTGACACATTGGGAGAAAAGATTGGTAAAAAATAAATAATATTCATTTAGATTGCCACGTTGTTTGACTGATTGATTTTTCACTAATGCAGGCAATGGATCGAAAACTTCAAACATTCAAACTTTATTAGCTAATGGCACTTCACAGAACAAATTTTGATTGTTGACAGTAAACTTTATGTGGCATCAGAAATAACCTTTAGGTGAACCCTTGAATGTACCTTATCTCTTTGTGAGTAACTGTTTCTGTGAATTATTTGCAATTGGCTTTTTACCACTATAAAAACTCTTTCCTTTATTAGCTGTTTCAGTTAGGTACAAATAATAGCCAGAATGCACAATTAGTCACAACCAAGTAAGTATACTAATATTTTTCTGGCTATATTTGCCCCTGTCAGGAAAAGTTCTTTACACAAAAATAGGCAAACGTTATTTTAACTTTATTCGAGAAAATTGCTTTACGCGAAAGCAAGAAACCTTTCTTTTACCTTTCTTTAGGGAAAGTTTCTTTAAACAAAAGTAAAAAAAACTTTCTTTTGATGGTATGTTAATACAACGTTAATGTCCACAGGTCGTCACTAAAGTCGGTAGAACGTTGGTTGGTCCTTTAAAAGACGGTCAATATCAATTTTTGCAAGGGGTCTCTGCTGAAACAAGCAGAGCATTCATTCCACTATTATTCTTTTTTTTCTTGCACTCCGATAGCTCCCACTTCACCACTCGGCCCACTCAGCCGCTCAGATACTACTGTCTACTATTTTTCGAATGCAGCGAGAACCCCTAAGCTTGCCCAAAAGAGCTTTGTATAAAACTCTCGTGATGACACACATTGAAGTGGCGGTTCTCGGCGTGCTCTTGGCCCACATTAGCAGATGAACTTGGCTGATGAAAGCACGCGTAAGAAAAAAGGGATGTGCTGAAACCTACCTTAACGACAAGAAAAAGCTTTTCGATGCAAAGTTTTTTTTTGGCATTTAGGCACCATGAAATGGAACTTGAAATAATTTTTATTGATGAAAAGTTTTCTTGATTTTTAGTTTTGTATTAATTTGTATTAGCTTCTCTTTTACGCAGAGGTGGCGCTAGATATGAAAGACGTAATCAATAAAAGCGAAACCCGATTCGAAAACTCTCATCTTCGTCTTGACCCAATGCTAGTGTACGAAAAAAGCCTTAGGGCTCCATACTTTTGGGGCCTCTATTCAAAAACTTTTTATTGCTCTGACAGCTTTGTCAGGTGATTTGTGACCATCCACTGTCATTCTGGGAAAGAAAAAGAAAATTTGAAACAGTTGACACGAGTTGTGAATCAAGTTACAGCTAGCACGGGTTCACTGTAGGTACAATTGGGATAAGGAAGTCTCCATAGAAGCCCATACGTTGAGAAGATGGTGGCTGGACAGGTGCTCATGGGGCTCAGCGCCATCTCTGTTGGGAGGGAACACTTCCGGCGGAACAAAAACAACGTGGATGTGACGCAATAGCTGGTAAACAAGTGACAACGTTTTGTGTGAAGTAGTGCAAAACTTTATCTCGAATTGCTTTTCATAGGCCCCTTCTCACTAAGGACTCTCGCTAAGCTGAATGCCAGCGAGCCTCCACGAGTGCGCTTCACTTTAACACCAGCTAATCTAATAGCGACTCATGAGTAAATAGTGATGTATAAGTGTATAAGTGCTCTCTGTAGTATACAAGCTATTTACAAAGGTAATTGCTAACAAAGTAAAGAAAACATTAGAATTCAATCAACCAAAGGAACAAGCAGGATTTCGAACAGGCTACTCAACAATCGACCACATTCATACTATCAATCAGGTAATAGAGAAATGCTCAGAATATAACCAACCACTATACATAGCCTTCATAGATTACGAGAAGGCGTTTGATTCAGTAGAAATATCAGCTGTCATACAGACACTGCGGAATCAGGGCGTAGATGAAGTATATATAAACATCCTGGAAGAAATCTACAGGGGATCAACTGCTACCATAGTGCTTCATAAAGAAAGCAACAGAATACCAATCAAGAAGGGTGCAAGGCAGGGGGACACAATCTCCCCAATGCTATTTACCGCGTGCTTACAGGAGGTTTCCAGAAGCCTAGGATGTGAACAGCAAGAGATACGAGTTAATGGAGAGTACCATAGTAACCTGCGCTTCGCCGATGACATTGCATTGCTGAGTAACTCAGGGAACGAATTGCAACTCATGATTACGGAGTTAGACAAGGAGAGTAGAAAGGTGGGTCTTAAAATGAATCTGCAGAAAACAAAAGTAATGTACAACAACCTCGGAAAAGAGCAGCGCTTCGAGATAGGTAATAATGCACTTCAAGTTGTAAAAGACTACGTCTACTTAGAGCAGGTCATAACCGCGGAGCCGAACTACGAGATTGAAGTAACTAGAAGAATAAGAATGGGGTGGAGCACATTTGGCAAGCACTCTCAAATTATGACAGGTAAATTGCCACTATCCCTCAAGAGAAAGGTATATAACAGCTGTATCTTGCCGGGACTTAGCTACGAAGCAGAAACCTGGAGACTTACAAAGAGAGTTCAGCTTAAATTGAGGACGACGCAGTGAGCAATGGAAAGAAAAATGGTAGGTGTACACTCAAGAGACAAGAAGAGAGCAGAGTGGATTAGGGAACAAACGGGGGTTAAGGATATCGTAGCTGAAATCAAGAAGAAGAAATGGACATGGGCTGGGCATGTAGCGCGTAGACAGGATAACCGCTGGACGTTAAGGGTAACTAACTGGATTCCCAGAGAAGGCAAATGGGTTAAGGGGAGACAGAAGGTTAGGTGGGCAGATGAGATTAAGAAGTTTGCGGGTATAAATTGGCAGCAGCAAGCACAGGACCGGGTTAACTGGCGGAACATGGGAGAGGCCTTTGTCCTGCAGTGGATGTAGTCCGGCTGATGATGATGAAGTGTATTATACCTTCAATTCACCTTGCTTTCACTAGAGAACTTCTTCAACTTTTATCTAGCGTTCTTTGCAGCTTCCGCAAATGGATTAAAGCAACCAACGGCGTGTATCTGTCATATTGGCAGCGTCACTTATTTGCTTCACACATACGCAGGTTGTCTGCATGCATAATGTGTCTGTTGTTCAGTTTTTACGCAAAGAAAGGACGCCTAGTCAAGCCAAAATCAGGACATGTCAGTTTTATTTGATGGTCACAATAACTCAAAATATTACAGTTCATGCAATGCTAATAAGCACAAACAACTCAGTGGACACTTTATAAATTTTTTTTTGCATTATCCTTCAATAAACTATTTCTACCTATGCGAATGCAGGCAAGCGAATTGTAGCATGGCAATCTTCTAACCGATAACACAAATAACATCACGCACTGCACGCTTAAGAAGGAAACACCGCTGCAACAATACTGATGAATGAAAGTTCAGCGTGCGCTTTTATTCCGAACCATTCCTCTTGTTTCTTCTAGAATGCATGGGTCGCCAGGCATACGTTTGGTACCACTGCATCCTTGCACAGTACCTCGTTTCCACAGGCACCGAAGAACGCACTCGGCGTTAATGTAATCGGCATCGTTCCGCTACCGTTGGACAGTGTACTTAAGACGTTCGCAAGCGATAAAACGCACCTGACAATCCCGCGCACCACAGAGACCGCAAGCAAGTGCATAACACTAAAACACGTGCGGGGGTGTGTCATTGCAGTCGAATTTCGCGAGCATGCCTTTCCATGTACAAGGGCTGCATTGAATAACAATAGCGTGGTGAAAAAGAGCTGAAAACATTCTTTGATATTATAAACAAAATTGTCTATAAATTTTTGCTCACTACACCTTGTGGTAATCGAGGCTAACCTGCTGTCTTTGCACGAGGTTTTCCGCTTAATTCTGCCGTTCTCTGTTCCGACAGCGAGTTTACAAAGACGAGCGAATAGAACACCCCTCCCCCCCCTAATGCACGGTTGCAGGCGGCCTCACGAGGCTCTCGGAAGCTGCGCGCTCATTGGTTCGTGAGTAATTTTGTGATCAAACATGGCTGCAACCATAACGATGCTGCAGGGTTCGTGTGTCGGGTGCAGGCACAGCTGACGCAGACACTCGCATGCGTACTGGCCAACTGCCTACGCTGAATAGGAAGACAGCGCTATCAAGTAGTTGGTGCTACTGATGTGCTACGGAAACGTTGTGCGAACGCCTGTGTCGACGCGGCCGAAAGCCACGCCGCTTCGTTTGCAACAATCGCCGAAAGCATTGAAGTCGGCGCAGATTATGCAGTGAGAATATGAAGATGACGGTGTAAAGAGTTCATGTGTGGACTGTTGAACAATAATCATAACTCGGTGAGCCTTTGTTAGAGCTCAAAGAGCCGGTGTTGGAGCGCTTTAGTGCCTACGTCGCGCACGTCACTCGATCGGCCACCCAATATAGTCTCAGCTTGCACTTATTCTGGCATATCTTAGGCTACTCGTAGTGAATGCCGCCACTACTGATTATGAAAGCGACGCAAAGTGAGAAGCACGGGTATCTTTAGCAGCACCTCAATAGACTCGCAAACGAATATATTGATGATTGATTGATTTATGGGTTTACCATCCCAAAACTACCATTTAATTGTGAGAGACCCCATAGTTGAGAGTCCGGAAATTTCGACCACCTGGGGTTCTTGAACATGCACCTAAATCTGAGCACACGAGCCTACAACACTTCCGCTTTCATTGGAAATGCAGTCGCCGCAGCCGGGATTCGATCTCGTGACCTGCGGGTCAGCAGCCGAGTACCTTAATTACTAGACCACCGTGGTGGGGACAAACAAATATCTTCGTGGTGTCACTCTATAAACACGCGAAGTGATTCTGTTCACATAAGGAGAGAGAAGTCACGCTATTCTTAGAAGTGACAGCGTATTCTCTTTAGACTAAATACACTTTGAAATCTACCGTTGTTGTGCATATCAAAAACCCACCTCCAACCGGCTTTTTTTGTACTACACCGCGATGCAAGCCCGTAGAGCAATGAAGCGTTGACAGCACGAACACCGTCGTATTACAAAACGAGCGCAAGCAAGGGAATTGCGAGTAGTGATTTTCAGGAGTGAATTCAATACGAATACAATAGTGGTATAACCAAATCTAACATTTAAATGAACTTAATACTCGTCTATAGTTTTGAAATAGTAAGAAAACCTTTTTACGAATAACTCTATAACTCCACAACAGTTTATTTCAAATAAGAATTCCCGAACTATCACAAAAGAAGACTACAAATATTAAAACTGTGATGAGCTTGTATAAAGCAGTGACCCGAGCCTTCAAAATACTTTTCAACTGTATGTCGAAATATCGCAGCAATCACATTATTCAAGTTAAAACTCTGTTGCCAGCTTTTAATTAAAATTGCGGCATAAAATCTTAACAATTTTGAACCGACCACTATGCATCCAGCTAAAGATTTATTGGGACAGGCAAAATTATCACAACATATACCCTCGCACCGAGAGCATGTAAAAATGAAGTGTTCAACGCTGTATCTGTAAGAACAATTTACGTGAACGAAAGATATTCATGTGTTTTTATTCGTAAAGCTGAATACAGCCATAGTCGCTAACTTCAATGATGAAGACAGAAAAGAATTAATGTTATGCAGGTCCATCATATTAGAAACAAAGTAAAAGTCAAGTTTGCCGCAAAAAGTGCTTTATCTGGTAAAGGTTACAGCATTAATAGTGCTGCCGATACTTGGGCTGCATTTATTGGGGTAATTCAGGTATTACAAAAAGAAAATAAACCTTGAGCTGATCCCATGTTTTGCTGCTTCAGGGTTGTCCCATAGGGGCCGATTGTTTTTAAAATATTCGGTATTTCATATATGTGCCATTTATTTAGACTACAAAATGCTATTTGATTCGTTATTCAAACATTCACATGCCCCTAGTAATATTTTCGCGGTGAATGACCCACCATATTTTTGTGTGAATGTGATTGCACACCTGTGAACATCAACAAGGGCTTTTTTTGTGCTATATCTTATTCCTCATTGAGCACACTTTTGGGCACGCCTCAAGGTACGTAAATAGAAAAAAAGAAATGTACTTGGCTACAGGTGATGAGAATTTGTGACACAAAATGGGAGTAAAACATAAGGATATTTTATGAAATTTGGTCTGAATATTGTTGTCCAATAATAAGAAGGATCAGTTTATAGCAGACCTTTTCTACTCTTAGCTTACTCCAGTTAACTAAGCATGAGCCTGTTCGTAAGCACTCACTTGTTTATTATTCCGTTATTTGTGCAATAATTATCAAAGCACAAGGTCAGACAACACAATTAACTCTGGTGACATACGAAAGAAATGAACACAGCAAATTACAAAAAAGTACTTGTTAAAATTTAGCACATGCCAGACAAAAAATGCAGTGACTGCCGATATATTTTGGCAATTCTTGCCTAAAGCTTGAGTGACAGCCTTGGTAAGTTATAAATTTTCGTATCAATGATAGCTTTTTTCTGAGAAGCTTTGGAAACATTCAATTTCTGGCTCAAGTTGAGTCAAATACCTACATAGCCTGGGTGGTTTATCGCAAAAAATAAGATAAGAAATGCAAAATCTCACAAGAACATAATAAAGTTGTCCTGAAACGAAAAAAGAAAATGCAATATCAGAATTTTTTCTGCCACAGAATTCTGGATATGAGATGAATAACTAAAGCTGTCACAAGATGTGCTGAAAATGAAAAAAAAACATTAATTGTGATTGCGAAATGCTTGGAGAATGTGAAGTCCACATATATTGCTGGTTCAGCTATGTTATTCGCTATATAATTATATTTTTGTCACGGCAATAAGACATGCAGCACAACACACCACATTCAGGTGTCTTTTGGACTTTGGGGATAAAAAATAAATCATTCACTTGGGATAAGTTTAGTATATAAATGACAAGCCTGACAACTAAGTACATGCATACTGCCACGTGTGTTTTATTTACGTAGAGTCGGCTTTCACTCACAAAGACTTCAAGCAACACTTGGCACAGGTGGCGCAGCAGTCTTCGAAAAAAATGCCAGCATATCCACGAAGTGAATGATAGAGAGTAGGGCGAAGCATTCGTCCGTCCATTCGTTCTTGCTTCCGTCCATTCCTGCGTACGTCTGTGTAACCGTTCATGCGTCCATCCGCCCGTCCGTGCGTGCGTCTGTTCGTGCGCCCATCCCTGCGTTCGTCCATGCATCCGCGCCTGCGTCCGTTCATGCGTCCATCCATGCATCTGTCTGCGTGTCCGTTCATCCATCTATTCAGCACTCCAAGTACCACCATCTCGCATCTTTTCATCATATATTCTCCATATAGAAGCATCGCCATTCAGCGGCCATTTCAAGGACTAAACGGGAGGTGGTACATGCACACTTTCTTACGGCTTGCGCTTTGGGTTTACTTCCCACCTTTAACCACCTCGAGTTCATGGTATATACTAGTTCACTGTATTCATGGCTATGCGGCCCAACACTCGCTAAACCTTTTTAAAACCAAGGAGGTTACACCCAGCGAGTATAACATGGCAACCTTTTCTTGTCAGATCGTGCTAGATGTACATGCATAGCTGCTAATGGGGATCGCAGCGTGCGAGTTACCTAAAGGCCGAATGCTCATGTCCCTCATTCCCTCTTAGCAGCCATTAACATGTGTATTGAGCACTATCTTTTATTGTTCAACAACGCACAGAAGAAATCTCTCACCGGAACCACCTTGGAGGTAAAGATCGTAAGGACCGCTATTTCGGGTATGTGCCACTGGTGGTTACGTACTACGAGGGACGCACAAGTCACGCCATAAGAAGCTTCACCCCTAAAACTCTGTAATAACTTCAGATCGCACTGTTAAGTTCGTGGACAGGACGCAAACAGTCCAGTGCCTATGCAGCCACCATCAATAACCCCGGAAATTTCAACAGCACTTGTATAAAAGCAGATGCACTGTAGTGCTTGTCAAAATATTGATGGCCGACGCACTGTTTACCGCTATAAGGGCACATGATGTATTGCTTGAAGTTTGACTTTTCGTACTTCAGGCAAAGGTTCGCTGAAAGAAAAAGTTTTCTCTCAATCCCGCCGAATATTGCAGTCTTCAACACCATGACCACATGACAATATTAGTTTTTATCTCTCCAAGAGATTTTACAATCGATAAATCGTAAAGTTTAAATTTCAATTGTTACAATTGTGCTTATGTACAACTGCAAAATTGTGAATTGTATTACTAGCAGCTATTTTTTGTTTTAATGTGAATACATTTGGTGAAGCAGAGCAGTATAAAAGTGCCACTGTTAATGGAGACTATGTGACAAAGACAAGTTAGACAAGGAAAGCAGAAAGGTGGTTCTTAAAATTAATTTGCAGAAAACGAAAGTAATGTACAACAACCTCGGAAAAGAGCCGCATTTCGAGATAGGTAAAAGTGCACTTCAAGTTGTAAAACACTATGTCTACTTAGGGCAGGTAATAAACGCGGAGCCGAACCATGAGATTGAAGTAACTAGAAGAATAAGAATGGGCAGGAGCACATTTGGCAAGCACTCTCAAATCATGACGGGTAGATTGCCACTATCCCTCAAGAGGAAGGTATTGTTGCGAAGCGCGCCTCCGACGACGTTACGAAGGGCGTCACGAATCTCACCACTGCAACCACTGTTTCGAAAGACGGCGACGCCAACACGGTGCCGAAGGCGCCACTGCTTCGAACTCCGCCGCGAAGGTCACCAGCCGTTTGGTAGCATAGGTTTCTCAGCTCGCGACTGCTTCTGCGCAGAGCTGATAGACGAGCGGACGAGACGACGGTGAGTTAAACAAAGTTTATGTACAGCATATATACAGAAGCGTTACAAATTCGGCACTGGGGCCGACAGATTAGAGACACGAAGAGCCGAGCTCTCCTCTCTAACACAAAGGTCTGCTGCTGACACATAGCTCAACTGCGACACACATGTCTGCTAACACATAGCTCAGCTGCGACACACATCTCTGCTAACACATAGCTCAACTGCGACACTCTTGTCTGCTAACACATACCTCAACTGCGACACACATGTCTGTTAACACATAGCTCTACTCTCAAATAGGTCTGCTGCTCGCGACGCGCCGCAGGGCTTCTTTTATATGCACCGGGTGGATTCTTTGAGAAAACAAATGTCCAACCAGAAGCGCCGCTGTTCGTGAAGTCAGACTCCTCCATTGGGGTCGCCGCTGGGCAGCGTCATTCTTTCTCATCGAATCTGGAGAGGCTGCGCTGCAGGTGGCTGCACCCAAGGACGAGTGACGTCGCTAGGCATTGCGTCAGACCCGCCAGACAGGAAGGCGCCGGTTGCTTGCTCGACGGGCTCGCTGGCTGAGTTGACTCGCTGTGCGTGCGCGGCAGAGAGGCACCGCCGCGTGTTGACGCCGTTGAGTTGTTAGCGTCAGGCGGGCTCACGGGCTGGCCTTGACACAGATTGCCTTTTTCAGAGGCATGGACGGTCGCTGTGAACTCGTAGGCATAACAGTAAATAACAGCTGTATCTTGCCGGTATTTAGCTACGGAGAAAAAACCTGGAGACTTACAAAGAGGGTTCAGCCTAAATTGAGGACGACGCAGCGAGCAATGGAAAGAAAAATGGTAGGTGTAACCTTAAGAGACAAGAAGAGAGCAGAGTCAAATAGGGGACAAACGGGGGTTAAGGATATCATAGTTGAAATTAAGATGAGGAAATGGACATGGGCCGGGCATGTAGCGCGTAGACAGGATAACCGCTGGTCATCAAGGGTAACAAACTGGATTCCCAGAGAAGAGAAACTGGTTTAGGGGGAGACAGAAGGTTAGGTGGACAGATGAGATTAAGAAGTTTGCGGGTATAAATTGGCAGCAGCAAGCACAAGACCGGGTTAACTGGCGGAAAATGGGAGAGCCCTTTGTCCTACAGTGGACGTAGTCAGGCTGATGATGATGATGATGGTGATGATGATGTGACAAAGCCCAATAATCGTTATAGCAGCTTGCATCTCTAGCTGTCTAGCATAGTGTAAGAGAGAAGTATTAAAAAAATTATGAACATGAAGCAATGACGTGCTGCTAACAGTTGCCTGCTTGTGGTATCCCATTTTTTTCGGATTAGCATAGGGATGTAAAGACCTCTTATAACTGCCCAGCAGAAGTCCTTGAACACCATTACTGTTGAAGAACTGGTGCACAGCTAATGGTTTAACAATGCGCTCAAATAGAACACAGTTTACTGTCTTCCATTCTAGTCATTACGATCTTTCACCTACCACCGCTATTACTATCAACGGCCACAAACATAATTGTACCACTATACTAGCAATCTTGGGAGTAGTTGTAGAAGCTCATTTAAGGTACCATCATACCATTTCACTTATAAGACAGAGGATAGCTCCTGGTATCAGAACATCAACTAGACCCCGACTATTCTTCAACTATCCTACATTATACATCGCCTTTATCCACAGTCATATTACGTACTGCATCACGTCATAGGCGAACACCTGTCCATCTCATATCTTCCCACTTCAACGCTTCCAAAACTAAGCCATTCGCTTCCTAACATTAAGTACTCTATTCACCAGCGTGCCCCCATTTTTCAGCAACATAATGTAGTAGCAGTGTGTAATTTATTCAAATATATTCTAAGGATTCTCGTATATAAGTGTCTTAATGGTTCCGTAACAGACAACGTCTTGCGAAAATTTCTATTGGTAAACGCTAATCCCGCGAGGTTCACCTCTAACAACATTTTTCACTACCACATACAAGCACTAAATATGGAAAACACACTGCCATATTTGCTGCCATAGATTTTTAGAATTCAATACTTCCATGCAATAAGTCAGTGTCATTCATCACTTTTAAAGATGAACTTGATCATCTCATTTCACAATCTTGACTACTTTGTATTTACATATTAGCAATATCTTACATTTAGACCTATTACAGTACCAGTTATTTTTTAATTATTACTGAGGTGGATTGGAGTTGTCAGGTGTATCAGTATTGATGTCTCTATTGTTCACGATTCTGCTGCCATTTTTTCATGGCCATTCATAATTACTGAATGTTGTTTTATTACCATTTTTTGGAATTTATATTACAAATTTGCTTTGTCTTTATTTCTGTAAAATAATTGGGATTCCAAGATTATGAAGGTGCTGGAAATTGATGTCATTGCACAGTGAAAGTACACCCAGCACTCGAAACGTACAGGTGGGTTCGACTTTGCTTTCATCTTTTATGACAGACAGTACTGTGGTGTAACTGTGCTTGCAGATGACTTAGCAGGGCAGATTTCGCTTGTTTAAGGATAAGCGAAAGCAAAAACATCCCGCATTACAAATAATATTTGCAATTTTTATTCAATGTAAATATCAAGTATCAATAGGAGCAGGTGCACTCTGGCAATTCATGTGTTCGTTTTACATTTTCAAATGTTAGCAAAGGTTTATGTTACACAACAGTTTCTTGCCAAGGGGAACGAGAAATTTTGTGTATTAAAAGCCTTAAGAAACAGCGCACAAAGGGAGATGCTGTCCTCAATGCAGTACTTCTCCAAACTGAGCCGAGCAGCAATATGCGGCAGTACTCCAGCTCCGGTCATTGATCCACATTGTGTCCGGTCAGTGATCCACATTGGTTAAAACCAAACAGATTGGTTTTAAATTTCGACTTTAGCAACCTGCTGTCTAGCGACATTTCCACTTGTTTTTTAGGACAGTTTCATGCGAAGAAGTCTGCCTTTGTAGGAGTGTAAACACCACAGAGCAAGTCAAAGAGATGGCGTAACATCGAGTACAAGAACCGACAGCTGCACAAGCAGCTAAATCAAAGACGGAACTCAAGGAATACAAGCATAGAGAGGTTTGCTTTGTTAAAAAATTATGTTGCGTGATCTTTTACTTAACCTTCTAGACTGCTCCACCATTCAAGCTTAAAATTGATGAATCAAAATACTGAATATGAGTGATACTCTAACAGTGAGATGAAAGACTGCCAAGTAGTTGGTAACTTTTTTTGGTTGGTTACCACAGCTACACGTTTAACGATGTGGTAGTGAATTGCACGACAACAGAGAAAGACGCACCGGCCATCCTAAAGACACCCAGAAGCTTTAACGAAAGATTGTAGTGCAGTATCCATATTGAGGATCTCGCTTGCTGATGCGTAAAACATTAAATGCTGTAAAGCTTTGAGACGAAACAGAAGCTCTAAAACTTACAAAAGGAGGGTTGATCATAGTGCCACCAACACTAATTTTAAAAATTTACAATCTTTACTATAACTGCTGTCAATTGACTGCTATCAATTGAGTGGTCATGATGGCATTAGGAGGACTTACATGAAGCTAAGCTAGCAGTTCACATGATCCAGCATAGAAGATGACACAACAAGAAGATTGCAATGATATCACGAGTGCCAAATAATTAGGGTAAAGCTTAGGCAGCTGGCTCCAGAAATAGTACAATCAAAATACTTTATTCACCGTTCACATGAACTTTGAAGAATGTTGTAAAAATCTAAAAGTTATGACTTGTAAAAAGATGGGGGCAGTAAAAGCAACAGAGTGATCTTCTAAACTAAAATATCTCTGAAAAAATTCAGTATTAGTGAGGAACAGTGAACCTGATTTACAGAGTCATCAGCCTAATAAGTTGCAAAGCAGAGGCTAATTGTGCTCAGGTTTACTGCTCCATGTCATTGAGCAGTTATTGGGCTAATGAAGCAAGCTAATGGGGACATAAATTAGTTATTAAGCATGTATCCAGACTTCCAACAAAGATGAAAGAGCTGCCTTTAAATCACGTACCTCATAATACACAGCTTTAAATAGCATCTCTGTGGTGCACACCAATGCTTATGTATTTTTACATACTGCAGCCTCAAGGAGGCTACTGCGGGAATGGGGAAAAAACGAGAAAAAAACCAACGTTCATGAACAGACTTTTCACTGCTCCTGCAAAGCAACATATTTACCAGCCATTTTACTGTGAGTTGAAGTGATCGTCAGTTAGACAGAAGAGAAAACTAAAGAGGGTGAACCTAAGAACAGAAAGAAGATGAAAAGGAACTTCGACAAAAAACAGAATACGTGTGTACCAAGAATTGAGGTTCACGAGTTGGTGCTAGTGATGAAAGAATTGTGAAACTCAGCAGTGAGTCAGCCCCGCCGCGGTGGTCTAGTGGCTAAGGTACTCGGCTGCTGACCCGCAGGGCGCGGGTTCGAATCCCGGCTGCGGCGGCTGCATTTCCGATGGAGGCGGAAATGTTGTAGGCCCGTGTGCTCAGATTTGGGTGCACGTTAAAGAACCCCAGGTGGTCTAAATTTCCGGAGCCCTCCACTACGGCGTCTCTCATAATCATATAGTGGTTTTGGGACGTTAAACCCCATATATCAATCAATCAATCAGCAGTGAGTCACCGAGGGCCATTCTGTTTTGTAGAATGGCAAGCCAGGAAGGACATTTAAATACTGCTCGGTACGTTGGCCTGAACGGCACCCTCTAATTGGCCTCCATAACCAATATTCTAAACCAGTATGACACCACTTTTTTAAAGGTGAGTTTACTCCGCCATGCGAATCTAAGAGATACAAAGATGACTCTGAGCAAGTGAGAAGCAAACAAAAATTGTGATAAGATATATTATTTCTTACATGAAAGTAAGGTTTTCTGCGGCATATGAGGCGTTTCTAGGGACTTCATGCTACAATCTGGCTAGCTTTGGTGACATTAGGTACCAAAATAGCCACTCAGCATCACAAAAACTATCAAAATGACTGCTTTTGGGTTAGTAATGGAGCCATAGTGCGTACCATCTGAGCGAGTTTCCCGATTTTTCGCACAAGCACATGACGAGAAGCTCATATTGTGTTAGCGATGTGAGGGCACTTTAGAAATCGAAACTCGCTTTCAAAAGCATACTGTAATAATTTTCGCCTAATGCACTTGCACTTTGCAGTAAATGTTTAGATCCTTGAAAGCTGGGGCTTTCGTTTGACGCAAGAAAATAAACATTTTGCAGTCAGTACCGCTTTCTCATTCAGGGAGGTTTCAAAACAAGTGCAGTGGAAGTGAAGCAAGCTTAAGCAGTTGCAAAAGACAAATTATTTCTATCATAGGGAACTGGAAAGATTGAGGTATGAAAATAAAGAAGTTGGAAATAAAGACAAGAAGAGTGCTGTATCTCTGTATTATGTGCAGTCTCTTTACACACCACCTGTTAGCAACTTGTACGAAAAGCCAAGGTTAGGATGCATTGAAAAAAATTGTGAACTAACTTTCCCAAGTTCCCGAAAATTTCAGTATGTTTTTTGAACAATGCATAACAAAAATGCGTAACAGCGTAGCATTGTATGATTTCGTTAGTTACACCTTTGAGTATATTTATAGTAATAATGTCGGCATAATCCGCACAAATCACATATTACCTGTCAACCTGAGGTGTCATAATGTTTTTTTTCATTCATTTGCATGAAGCGAGAACTAGCAGTGTGACAAAGGCCCTGTGTAATTCCTTAGCAAGGTGCTGCAAACAGATTATAAAGTGTTCATAAACTGATCATTCACAACTCCACAGCTAGTGTAGCCTTCCATGTCAAGTGCACTCGGCACACTATCATAATTCCTTTGCCTTACATGAACATTCATTGTCTGTAAAAAAATGTCGAAGAGGGTGCATTTTCGGCACTGCGAGCTACTTAGCTGCATCTCGGTATTCTCTTCATTCACAGGACAGTTTTCGCTTAATTACCGTGTTAAGACTCCAAGATTTCCGGATTTAACGAAGATTTCCGGATTGCAGTTTTGATGAACACACTGCAGTTTTTCACACACACTGTAGTGATTTGCCACAAGATGCTTAGTTTGGGCACTCGATCGTAAAGATTCAAGCATGCGCTCACCAAAATACCTAGGAGTATTGCAGTGAAGCCTCAATAAACGCGTGCGTACTTTTTATTACTTTATAGCTTTCGACAAGCACTCGAAGCTGTCGATTTGAGGTCAACTTTTTTGTTGTTTGATTTACTCAACATAAGTTTATTCGCACTAAAGGCACTCTGCAACAGCAGCAACAGTCATGCTCTCGCTGGGTAGAGTAGTAACCGAAGCTGCGCCTGCTTCAGCATCGTTTGTAAACTTGACTGCACAAATGGTCTCGTAAACAAGCATTTTATGGCTCTCCGGAACAGCAAAAAAAAAAAAAAAAAACTTGACGAGACCAGCATCTCGACAACTTCTTGATCTTCACTAGATACGACTGTGACTGTCTACTTCTTGGTGGCTCCTGCAGTCTTTGAAAACTGACCAACACTGCCGACGGCAGTGAAATGAAGCGTCAATAGAAGCCCGCTCACAGCGTCCTAGGGCACACTTGAAATTTCTATGCGTGCCTCCAAATGATCGGAAGGTGTTTTTCGCAATTAGGTTTGCCTCAATGAACTCAGCGCGCTTATTTTAGTCTTGCCTGGCAGCTGCCTGCAGCATCGTCGTGGGCACCGCGACGTTTTCTGACGACATCACGCACGAACCAAAGAGCGTGCAGCTTCCGAGAGCCTCGTAAAGGCGCCTGGCGCAGGGCATTTTGTGTGTGTGTGTGTGAGGGGGGGGGGGGGGTCTATCCGCTCACTTTTGTAAACTCGCGTCCCGATATGACTCCCCTCCTCCGCTGTCTGCTGCGCTGGGGGATCGAGTTGTGACGTTTAACCCCTCTCACCCGGTAGCGGACGTCTCCCGGGACATTTTGCGCACGCACGTCGGGAGTGAGTTGGAACCTCTCCGGGACGACAAAGGATAAAGCACGCATTTTTTTACGTCCGTCGGCTCTCTTGGTTTGGGACTAGTTCGGACTTCGCAAACGACGCCTTGCGCCAGCGGCGAACGCTTACATTTTGTCGCCCTCTTTCGAACGCTCGGTCAAAGAGCGGTGTGGTGCCCTAATGTGTGGCCAGGCTACGCCGACCCGTATCTCTCTGAAGCCATTGCGAGCACTTTTTCCCTCGCTCGAGCAACCAGGCCCTTTGTTCCGGTGTTTCCGTGATTCACCTTTTCCCACGAAGACGTGCTGGCGGCACCCCTGTGTAGTACTGCTCGCCCATGGCGTGGATAAGCCCATTTGCTTTCCCACCGCGCCTTTGAAACGGGCTCTGTACTGTGTTTTGGTGTTGCGGCAGACAATAAAGTTTTCCGTCCTTGAGCAGTGCCGCATTCTCGCCACGTCAACGGTTAACGTGTGTCCTGCGACTCGCTAAGACTGGACCCACGCTAGTGGCCGTACTCCTTCGGGATACGTGTACACTACAACCTACATAATATTGTTGGGGAAAAAATGTCATTCGTAAAACAGTGGTTGCTTCGACATTGCTTCCTTCGATATTGAAGCGATAAAACGCACCTTAGAATTTGTGCACAGCAGAGAACGCAAGCAAGGGTGCAACACTCAAACACGTGAGGGGTGTGTCATCGGAGACGAATTTTACAAGCGTACTTTTCCATGCAGTACAAGGACTGCCCTGATTAATAATAGCCTGGGCAGATCACGCTACAAAAAGGTTTTTGGTAATAATAAAATGGTACAATAAATTTTTTGTTTATTACACCTACATAATATTGTCGGGAGAAAAATGTAATTTTTTAAACAAATAATATTGCTTTGACTTCGAATCAAACTTGTTATTAGTGTTTGCTCTCTTCACACATATTCGTGCTTCAATCGCCACTCCCATAACTTCACATGCTGATTTTGCCGGCAGTAGCTTCTGAACCACTTTTTACCCGAACTTTCACGACGTATTTGAATAGACCTTGGAGTGTCTGTGCCGGGTAGCATAACCTGACGAGTATGCAAGATGTGACGTGTCTAACGTTACTGACCTTTCGTTAGTTGCAAAAAGAATTTTAGACGACACACACTTTTTTATGAGTTTTATCAGGAAAACTACTTCGAGATTGGAAGTTAGTGACTGTAGGGCCGTACGTATTGTAGACGAATCTAACAGCTTTTTTGAGAGGGATGCTCTAATAGGCCCTCGCGATGTCCTACCGTTGTCGACGCTCGCTGTCGTTCTTATTTGAAACGCAGGTGCGAAAGATCTGTACACAGTACCGTCGACAGAGCGTTCATAGCCTGCATATGGTCTAACAATACACCACATTCTGTCCGTCCATCTGTCCGTCCGTGCATCTTTCAGTTCATCAATGCGTGTGTGAGTCTGACAGTGCGTGCACCTGACCATTCGTCCGACAATTCGTGCATCTGTGTGTCTGGCGGTCATGCTATCCATCCGTCCGTACATCTGTTCGTCCATCCGGCCACCCGTCCAACCGTCTGTCTGTCTGTCTGTCTGTCTGTCTGTCTGTCTGTCTGTCTGTCTGTCCATCTGTCCTTTATATCAGTTGTTAAATATTGTGGGAAACTTAGGGCTAGAAAGAGGACAACAAAGTATGGGCACAAAAGAATAGCTTGTGCGTGGTGTGTGCCGAACGAACGTTTCCCGGTCATAGACGCGTTTGTTATCTATCTGAAGCATGAAACCTGTGTTTTTGTTCCAATTCACTGGCGAAGAGACTTTTTTCCTAATTTTTATGGTGCCCGAAACCCGGGATTTTGCGATCCAAGCGACCGGACGAAACGACTTTGCCTGCCATGAAGATGGATTGCACCAAATGTAAGTGAATGACACTTACATTGTATGCTTTGAATCCTGCTCTCAGATATGAACACGCATTTACGAAACTAAGCACGGCAACTGATCGACTCTCAGCCAGTTCACCTCATCGGAAATTTGTGTCATGCACAATTGGCAAAACGCTTGCAACAAAGACCTGCGGCCGCTCTACTTAGAGCTGAAAGCACAACTAACCGACGACAAAGCCACACAAGATTATGACTCCGTAGCAGAATACGGGGACAACGCTGCTGCTATGCTATCGTTGCTGTGTCACCACATGGAGAAGCTCAAGGCGTTAACGTCCAGGATTCCCGACAGTCCGGCAACCGACATCAAGAACAAAGGTATTGCCACTGCAGGGAGCCTTGTCGTCGGCGACCAGATGACACATGAACTCGTCGACTCTTGTCTACCGGAACTTCAGCTGCTTCACTTCAATGGAAGCACGACGCAGTGGCAACCTTTCTGGGTTATGTTCAGGCACGTGGTTCATGAAAACTACAGCCTATTGAACATACAATGGTTCCACTATTTGAAGAGCATAGCGATGGGACAAAAATGGAAGGCCATCGACAGCATTCAAGCCACGAAGAAGTCGTAGGAAGACACCATCACCCTTCTGAAAAACCACTTTGAAACAACATCACTGACCAACAATATTTGGCAAACGTGCGAACGCTCAATACAGTAAAGTCCTTCATCCATGTCGCGTCGTTGCACAACCTATTGGACACCGTCCACATCAATATGAGGGGACTTAAGACGCACAGATGCTCGGAACTCTCCTATGCTGCCATGCTCGTCGAGGTCCTCACCAAAGCGATCCCTGGAGATACCTTGGTTGGCTATTTCAAGAACAGAGCCGACAGATGAACGTCCAGGTGGTTGCAACATCGGAGACGGAACTTCTGGAGGCAGTGGAGTACGCGCGCATTGAGGTGGAGGCTCGTGAGAAAATTGCCGTTGTGGAAGCCTGTGATTGAGGTGCCCGTGGTAAACGACAAGGCGCAATTCATGAGGCTAAACCTACTTCGTCTGCATCGATCAGCCACGCAAGGATTGCAAAATATACCTGCTTCATTGCCTTTTTGCAGCACACACTGCAGTCACGCACATTCGACATTAGCTTGCATGAAAAGAAGAAACGCTTAGCAAAGGCCGGCAGGTGTTTCAAGTGCACCATCAGAGGACATTTGTCGAAAGATTGCCGCCGTCGCGTCACTTGTTAAAAAGTGCAGCGGAAGGCACTCAACAGTTCTTTGGGACCCGAAAGAGGCTTAAAAGAAGCACGCAAACGAAAAAAGAGCTCCTATTTCAAATGTGAAAACGAATAAGTCATCATCGAACCATAAAGGAAATGCGGTCCTACTTCAGACATTTCATACATGGTTGACAACCGAATGTCACTCATGCTTCATGAGAGGTTGATTGACAATAGAAGCCAACGGACATTCATCAGAGAAGACATCTCTAACACGCTAGGATTACCTAGAGTGCGCACCAAAGAAATAATTGTAACGGAATTTGGAGGATCGAGTGGAGCGCCGAAGGAACGGCTGACCATTGTGAAAGTGACGGTCATGAGTGAATTCTATTATTCACAACTAGACATAAAAGCCATAGCGCTTACGTGCATCTGTGACCAACTGATTCGAATGCAAGCGACAAACGAGTTCCTACACCAGATGTTACAGGAAAAGAAGTATATCGTGGATACGGTACAAATACCTTGATTGAAAACCGAGGACGGGATATGCTTGCTCGTTGGAGTGAACGAAATTGGAAATCTTTTCTTAAACGAGGTTTTCCTTGATAAGAAACAACAATGCCTGCTGGCCATCAACACAACGCTTGGTTGAACTTTTCAAGGACCCATTCATTGTGAAGGGCAGCATTTTAGGAGTGCTGCTACTGCTACCATCTGTGTTCTTCACACAAGCTGCGTGTACACAGACATTCCTCGCCCTCGGTAACAACTCTCGTACGTTAGTGTCGAGAACGAGAACGAGACATTGTGACCACTCATTTAGGAAAGAAAGCACTAGAAGCGTGGGTTTGATGTCACAATTCCTTTGAAGTCACGGAGCTCCCCTCGAGCAAAGATGCCAGCTTTTACTGTGCGACCGTAATGTTCAGCACACTTTTCCGCAAAGCCAGTGCTCAAGCAGCGATTCAACAACGCAATAAGAGAGTATCAAGCAGACGCACACGCTGAAAATTTTTTTCTGGAGCAATTAAGCACATGCATCGACGACACGCGTACTCCTACAATAGGACCGCGTACTCAGAACGCCGATCCCACGTGCTGGGAAAAAGCATCGGGGCTACTTCCGAACAATCGTCAGGTCCCTGACTTCACAGCTGTGCGATGACGACAAACACTGCTTGATAGTGTTGGTGTAACGTTAGCCAAAATTTGGGCTAGGTTGTGAGTGGAGGGAGCCAGCTGAGCTGTGAAACGTTCATGTGAAAACTACCTGGTGTGCACTCAATTTCGAACAAAGAAAGCAAGTTCACCGGTTAGGTATGATGATCGTGTTGTGATTATTGGCTTTTGACAATGATAGACGCGGATTTGGCAAGACTGTATGAGGCTGCTGTGGGGCAAAGTGATTATATCTAGTAATTTACTTTATTTGCAAATAATGCAATAGCTTGCGGAGTAATGCCTTCAGAGCATTATACTATATGCGCCATTCGCTAAGAAACGACGAGATCATCAACGATCCCATGATAATTAAGGTAACGCAAATATTCACAGCTGAAAAGCCTCCTGGTGGGGTAGTTTTGAAAATCTGCAATAAACAGTGAACTTTTAACGGGTCATATTGGACTCTTCACCTCGGGCCATGGGGTGTGTAACTGTTGTTGAATATTTAAGGCATGAAAAAGGGCAACGAAATGTAGACACGAGAGCAGAACTCGTGGGTGGTGTGTGCCGAACGAACGTTTGCCGGACGGGGACGCGTTTGTTATCTCCCTGAGTAATTAAACATTTGTTGTCGCTCCCCTCTACTGGCGAAGACACTTTTATCGTACACTGGTCGGCCATTTCAACGTAGACATAGCGATGTTAGACGTAGCTTTCTCCATCACCAGCGATTTTTGACACGAAAACCTTAAATAGCTCATTTCCAAAAACTTCCGGTGTCGGCATCGACGTCATTGGTTATGCGCGGGAAATCATCTTGTGCGTGACCTAAAAATCAACAAAGTTGCAAATAAAATAAATAATTCAAAATTCTGGCCACGAGTGAGGACTAAACCTGGGTAGATTGCGTGGCAAGCAGGTATTTCTCCACGGAGCCATGGTCCGCACGGAAATATAGTGAAAACAACTATCCCTCCCTGTAAATCTATTGAAAGCAACTTTCTTGCTAAAACATAACTTGCTGAATTCACGGTTCAGATTGCAATATGTAATATCACAGTAGTAATGTGGGGTACAAGCGTACATTGAGACGTGCTCAGATTTGGGTGCACGTCAAAGAACCCCAGGTGGTCGAAATTTCCGGAGCCCTCCACTACGGCGTCTCTCATAATCAAATGGTGGTTTTGGGACGTTAAACCCCACATATCAATCAATCAATCGTACATTAAGACCGGGCGTCAGAACATGTGATTACTTTGACATCACGGTTCAAAGATACCACGCACAACGAAAGGCACACACCGCCTACTGCGCCTTTTCCCTTGAGCCCAAGTTGAGAGTACATGGTAAGTTCAAATAGATTTCACTTGCACTATTGCTCGTGGTTGAAAGCATGCTACCCATTACTCAGAATGCAGCCGTATGCGAAGGCTTCAATGACACAAGCCACTTTGAACTCATAGCCGTATGCTAAAGCTTCACTGACAGAAGTCACTTTGAACTCATAACGCACTAGGGACAGCACATCGCTATCAAGTTCAACACTTGAATTTGAAGCTTAAGGGCTCCCCAATTTTCCGAAGCTATCTAGTTTTCCTACGTCCCGAAAAACAAGTTCGCGCAGAGAAAGGCAACGGATTAAACACTGATGCTCGTCCCCTCTTAGGTTATATTTACATGTAAAGATGAGGCCCATGATTCCAAATCTACTCGAACATAGGCAAAGCCAGGAAAACAAAAAAAATTGCTTATTTAAGCGGCTTCATCCTCATTTTATGTGCACTGACTCTGTTATATGAGCAGTATTCGTAGTTTGCGGAATGAGAACCAGTTTTCCTGAAGATCAGGGTTATTGTTTAACAAGGTATATTTTGCGACGTCACAGGACGTCATACGAGGTAGATGAATTATGTTCAGTTACATTGAAGACTGTTCTACATCACGTTCTCTATAAAAGGCTCGTAAACCATACCGCGCTCAAAGGCGAGGCAGTAGTTTTTCTGTCACCTTCATCAACCTTCCTACTAGAGTTATACCCTAATCATCACTCTTTTTTTTTTAAACACGTGGAATGTCAGAACTAAGCATTGAGCAGGTCAGGATTTAGCGCTTTTAGACTACATGCTGTCGTATGCACTTGCGCAGTCGAGAAGCAATAAACGAAGTGAAGTCAGCTTATTGTGCACGCTAGTCCTTTGAGATCAGGCAGACTGGGCACGCGACTGCATGACAAAACAGGGTAGGTGGGAGTTCACAACTGTTACCCCTCGTGTATCAGCCAATCGAGAGCCTATTTTATCCTGACGGTACGTGGACGAACAGCTGTGTCATGAACTGGGCTGCGAATACTGAAAACGTTGGGAGAGAATAACGTGCTTGTTTTTGTTTGCATTTTGCGGTGGTTTACGGGTTTTTTAGAATTAAACTGTAGTTGTATTAGAGTACGATAAAACTTGGTGGCTAGGAATGATCGATATTATAGTCCATGATGAAAGACTTATTTCGGGGGTTTGGCAGCAGAAGCATACGCCAAAATAAAGTGTCTTGCCCCATCCACGCGAGCGCGCTTAAAGTGTGGGCGTGTAAACGTACGTTCTCTTCAAATCTTTTGGCCCGGAGCTATTCTTCACGCCGGTGAAAGGTTTAACCGCTTAGTAGACGTGTGTAACCTTTAGTTTAGCTGAGCGTCGCTTCCCCTAAGCCACGTGCAGATGTATAGCTTCTCGAGACAGTTCAGGAATGGTAGAGCAGTAGAACGCATAGATTTCACATTTATCAATCGCGTTAGGTTCAGATGCAGTCAGCTTGGTTGAAAATGACCGCGAAATTAAGTAGACGCAACTTGACCCTCCGCGCAGTGGAGTTTGTAAACGGAGCAAAAAATGTATTCTGTTTTACGATCACTACTTGAGCAAGCTTCCTTAATTTCTTCAACCATGACCTCCTTGACTAACTTATTAAGCCCAAAACATATGCAGCGTTTTCCCGGTCTTTTCCCGGTATTTCGTACGCTGGCGTCGCTCGGCGCCGACGCTGCTGGTGACAGTGGCCGAAACGTCCACTTCTGGATGATTCAGATATTTTTTGCAGCGCCCGGCGCCGACGCTGGAAGTGAGTCGATGAATGGAGAACCAGTCAGCTCACGGCTGTCAGCAACTTCCGCTGCGTAACAGTATCGTTGCTGCTGTCAAAATGACTGCCAACCACCTCGGATCTATTAAGCCGTAGCCGTGCTCAGTATGACCCGAAAATTCTCAATTGATGCTTGTATTTGACTTAGCGTGTTTCTCAGAAGCTTCAACAGTAAGTGCTCGGGATTTCTTTGAAGCGTTTTCGAACGCTACACTCGAGTCGATCAGTAGGGTTAGCAGGCCTGAGTGTAAAGGCTGAAAACATGATCTCAAAGATAAATAACTTCCAAGCTCAGGGGCTGTAAATGGTGAGTTTCTGGTTGTTTCTAGTCTCAACAGCTGGCGCTAAAAGTAAAAGAAAAAGGTTTTCAGTAACAATGCGATTTCTTTTTTTCACCTTAGAACTGAAAATAGGACACGAAACCGGTTTTCAGGAAAATTTTTTGTTGCTGCATTGACGGAGACTGCAACTGCTTTGCGAGGTGTCGGGTTCATTCTCTTCGACACTCTGCGACGCTTAGCTGACGCTGGCTTTGGCGCTGCTCATATGGTTCGCCACCCTCTCTGGCGGCGTTGACGCGATGACGCCGAGGGAAACGGCACTGGGAAAACACCGGAAAAACGCTGCATATGTTTTGGTTTTCACGCGTCATTGCCGGAACCAATCGAGGTGGCCACGCTTCAGCAGTGCTGCTGTTGCAGAAAACAAGGCATAGCGAGAATGAAGTCAACACGTACGCTCAGCGTCTGAAGAAACCCGGTGGCCACAGCAGTTTTTTCGTTTTTTTTTTCACAATAACTGCCATTTGCGTTCTTTTATGAGAGTTCTCACATAACCTTTTGAATTCAGCAGCGATGGAACGGCCCTTACAGACTCCAAAATCATTTACTTTACAAATGTGCTTCAGCTTCCCTTAATAAGCACGCAGTGCGTATCTATACTTACTCTATATGCTACCTTTAGGTAGCACACCGAGAAGGTAGCATATACACCAACTCTACGGGTACTACACCAGATGGCAGTAGAAGATGCCACAGTATAAGAGAATCGTGCTGTGCAGTGTTCTCAGGCACGGCAGATACGAGAAAAACTGCCTGACTGCGCAGTTTCAGGTTTATGAAGCGTTAGTACCACAGCCAAATAACAAAAGGCGTTCCAGTTGATCAAAGTTCTCAAGCAGAGTGGCATTGCTGCAAACTCAATGCAACGTTAGAAAAAATTCAAACGACCAAGTTTTTATACAACTAGGGTTCCGAAGCCCCATTCAAAAATGGAGTTTACTAACCCTTTAAACCAAATTGGCCACCTCCAAAAATTAAGTTTGCCAAATTAAAAAAGATTGCTGCAGATCCACGTATGAATGTGTCTGATGGGCGATGGCGTGTAAATCGGATCGTGAATTGTGGCTTTCTATTTTGTTCTGGTTGTCAGCTTATCTATTTTTGTTCTTGATCACAGTTTGCTCTGTCATATGCTTTAATCGATGGGTACATGTCGGTGTTTGTACGCTGTTGTGGTCTTTAATTATTTAAACTACTAGTGTAAGCTCTGTAGATGGTATTGCGCACAGATGTTTCGCACTTACGCTTCAACTATGGAGCTCACCTCACTGAAACGGCTCGACATTGTGCGACATCAATGTGCTTCGCGCCTGAAAAAAAAAGGTTTTGTACAAGGTCATACTAAGGTCTATTGAAATAGGTCCCGAAAGTTTGGGAGAAAATTGGTTTAGAAGCTACTGCCAGTGACATCAGCATGGGGAGTTATGGAAGCTGGGATTGAAACATGACTATGTGTGGAGGGAACAAACGCTACAAATAAAATACCAAGTTTGATTCGAAGTCAAAGCAATGAGTATGTTATAGAAATGACATTTTTCTCCCAACAATATTATGTAGATGTAATAAGCAAAGAATTTATTTTGCTGTTTTATTATTAAGGAAAATATTTTTGTAGCGTGATCTGCCTAGGCTATTATTAATCAGGGCAGCCCTTGTACTGCATAGAAAAGAATGATTGTAAAATTCGTTTGCGACGACACACCCCTCGCTTGTTTGAGTGTTCCGCTCTTGCTTGCGTTATCTGCTGTGCACAAATTGTGAGGTGCCTTTTATCGCTTCTAAACGTCATGAATGATGTGTCCAACAGTTGGCAAAACGATGCCGATTGCATAACGTCGAGTGCATTCGCCAGTACCTACGGAAACAACATGCTGTGCAAGGATGCAGTAGCAACAAACGTATGGCTGGTCACCCATGTCGTCTAGGAAGGAAGGAAGCAACAAAAGGGAGAAGGCAAGGAGGTTAACCAGAAAGACATCCGGTTGGCTACCCTACACTGGAAATTAGGGAAGGGATGTCGTCTAGATAAGAAACAAAGGCAAAGGCTCTCAAGACAGTGCTCGCTAGGCTTTCAATTATCAGTATTTCAACAACCCGGTTTCCTCCCATGTTCCCCATGTCTGCATTCGTATACGTAGCGGTAATTAATCGGAGCATATTGCAAAAAAATTAACGCAAGTAATATCCGCAGACCAATAAATGCGAAGCAGTTCTTAACAAACTTCGGCAAGTTTAATCGTGTCTATCTATCTATCTATCTATCTATCTATCTATCTATCTATCTATCTATCTATCTATCTATCTAGACGCCTATGACTTTTAGCTCTCCTGGCCGCTTGGACAATAGGATATATATCAAAATTGGTATGGCATAACATGATTCTATGAAGAGCATAAGTGAAAAGTCTTAACATGGAAATCATGACATGCATACCATGGATTTCATGATTTTCATGTCATGCTCTTGCTGCCCCTGCGGTGGTTTCGTTCACATGACATATCGCAAAACTTGTGTGGTACGACATGATTGCATGGCGAACATAAGTGACAGGCCCTAAGTGGAAATAGCATGACATGCGTGTCATGTAAGAACATGGCTACATGCTACACTCATGATGTGCTGGCGGTCGTGTCGTTAGCTTTCATACACCAAATGTGGTATTACATGACCTGAATGGATGAACGTATGTGACTGGTGCAAACATAATAAAATGACATGTGTGCCGTGTAAGAACATGACTACATGCCATGCTAATGATGCGCTCGCAGCTATTTCGCTAGCTCGATATATACCAAATTTGATATAACAAGACGTGAATGGGTGATGAAGGTATATGACTGGCGCAAGTAGGATAATATTATATATGTAAGGACATTAATACATTGTACGCTTATGATGCGCTCGCGGTCGTTTCGCTAGCTTCACATATACAAAATTTAGTATACCTGATGTTAAAGGCTGGCGAAGGTATGTGACTGGTGCAAACATTATAATGCTGGCATGCGTGTCATGTAAGAACATGAACACATGTCACGCTCATGATGGACTAGCGGTCATTTTGCCAGCTTCACTTATACAGAATTTGGTATTACATGACGTTAATGGGTGACAACGGTAAAATACTGGTGCAAACAAATAATTATCACATGAGTGTTGTGTAAACCGTGACTAGATGTGGCGCTCATAGTGCGCTCACGGCCATTTCGCTAGCTTCCCATATATCAAATTGTGTGTTACATTACGTGAATGGAGGACGAATGTATATGCCTGATGGAAATATGATAAGCCTGATAAATGTGTCGTGTAGGAACGAGGCTAAATGACACGCTCTAGATGCGCTCGCGGTCGTTTCACTGGCGTCACATAAACCAAATGTTGTACTACGTGACGTAAATAATGATGAAGGCATGTGACTGGTATAAACATGATAATATGACATGCATGCGATGTAAGAACATGACTACATGCCACGCTCGTGATGCGCTCGCGGTGATTACACTATAGCTTCACATGTACCAAATTTGGTACTACATAACGCGAATGGACGAAGAAAGTAAACGGCACATCAAACATGATAATGATGTCATGTGTGTTATGTGAAAAATGACTACATGGTATGCTCATAGTGCGCTCGGGGCTATTCCGCTAGCTTCACGTATACCAAGTTTGGCGTTACGGAACGTGAGTGGATGACGGAGGTGTATGACTGGTGCAAACGTGATAATCATGATAGGCGTGTCACGTAAGAACATGACAACATACCGAGCTCTTGATGCTCTCGTGGTCGTTTCGCTATCTTATTTCACATAGCAAATTTTTTATCACGTACAGAAATAGACGACAAAGATAAATTACATGTCCAAACATGATAATGATGACATGCGTGTCATGTAAGACATGACTACATGCTACACTTATACCACGTTCGCGGCCTTTTCGCTAGCTTAAAATATACCAAATTCGGTATAACATGACTGAATGAACGACGAGCACAAATGCCAGGTGCAAACATTAAAATCATGACATGCAAGCCAGGTACAGCACAATTTAAGTCCGCCTGTGACAATTAAACTCTTTCATTCATGCTTCACATAATATCGATACGCACTGTACGTGGGATCTACCACTTTGTTGCACTTATTTTCATTGCATGCCTGCAGTGTAAAGTATTTGAGTTATCGTGAAAATTGAAAAAAAATTTAAAGGTCATAATTTTGGCGACTATGTTTTTGGTGATTGATGTTGGCGATTGATTGGGTGATTGAATTTTGGCGATTGATGTTGTTTAAAACTGAACAACATGAGCATCATCCGTGCATCCTAAAGAACCTGCGTGTGTGTGAAGCAGTCAATCGGTCAGTCAACAAACTTCATTGGAAATTAAGGATCTACACAGCGCGATACGGCGATAGTGTGTAAGACCACATCAGGTGGTCTTTGCTTGATTATAGCCGCTGCTTCTTTCAAGATGAGACCACACGGAATGGCCCGTATGACTGATGTGGTGTCAGTGTAGATGTAAATCCGTTAGGTGTCGTGCTTAGCTCGCGCGATGGCAGCTTCTTCGGCCGCTGCAACCATGACATGCCTAGCTGAAGCTGCATTAGAGATAATCCCAGTTGGATCAGCTACAATAGCTACAATTGAATCCGTCTACCGATAGTGCACAGCTACTCCGTAAGTCAATGCTTTTGTGCGCAGTCTATGAGGGAGTGGGCTCGCGCCTTGCGCCTAGCCACATTATATGGCGGGTGTACATTCATGCTATGGTGCGAGAGAGCATGACACGGGCTCTTCTCGTCGATGACCAAAAGGGGTCAGTCCTGCGGACTTTAGGATGTTTATGCGCCAGCCCTAAGACGAAGGGCGTACTGTTTGCGCCGTTCTTTGTGCTATTATGACGTCAGAGAGAGTTTCGTGCACCCATAGCTCGAAAAGTTTCTCTGTGCTAGTGCTAACAGGAATGTCCAGTATGCGTTTGATGTTTTTCCTTATGAGCACATCGATTGTGGCTTCCTCCGAGTGGGAGACCTTTTTAGCCCCGAGGTGAAATGGTTAATGTGGCTCATAAGAAATGCATGATACAACCCCAGGACATTGCTCTTACTGAGATTGCCACTGCGATTTGAGACTCTTGTGATTAATCTGAGCATGTTCTCGGTCTATGCCTTCACACGGTGAACAGTTTTAGTTTTGATTCTCTTTGCGTCAAGTATAAGACCTAGATCCCGACAGAGTCGACTCTAGGTATCAGCTGGCGAAATTTCGCATAAATATCAATGGAAATCTGCTCGAGAGGTGTGCAGATTCTCATGATTCTGCAATTTGGTCTATAAAGCAGCAGTTTCCACTTTGACGGAAATATACGGAGCACCACTTCTTTCAGGTACTCTTCAGTAATATCCAGGGCTTCCTGAAGGGTACGCTTCACGGCCCCATGAACTCAACTGTGCTAAACCTGAAAGTTAAAAAAAATGGAGCAGGGCTCTAAGGGAAGATGCCATTACAGATATTTATAGCCTCGTCGTGCAGAACGAGGTGTAGCCGGAGAAAAAATAGTGACTGAAGTTATATCTTCCATCGAAGATGAGCGTACTATACTATGCATACAGAGAGAAACAGCCTTACAGTATTCCGCTGCGCGCCGGTGCGTTTCACTATACTTGTGCTGCTTTCCGCAGCTGCGTGCATGCAACGCCGCCGACTTCTGTGTATGGCAATTGTTTGTTCAATAAATATATGGCCTTTTAACGTGCCGAAAGCATTATGAGATGCACCGTAATAGAGAGCTTCGGAAATTTCGACCACCTGGGGTTCGTTAACGTGAACCGAAATCTGAGCACACAAGCTCATAGCATTTTCGCCTCCATGGAAATTGCAGCCGCCGCATCCGGGATACAATCCCGCGTCCTGCGGGTCAGCAGCCGAGTACCAGAACCACTAGACCACCACGGTGGGGCGGCAGCTGTTTGTTTGTAAATTATTATTAAGCAAGGTAAAAACAATTGAACTGGGCATGCAGTACCCCGAAAAAAGAAGTTTTGTTTGTTCGGTAACCATAGTCACACATAACTAAAGGAGGAGATTGAATTGTTGAGCAAGTAAACTATGCGTAAACTGATCTGCATAACAGAACTTTGTTAGCAATTTATTTTCCTTCTCAAGCAGATTACTTAGACTGCTAACCACGAAAGTTTCGGAAAAAATAGTGAGAGACAATGAAACATAAATATTTGCATATATACTGAACTTGACATGTATAAATATGTACGTGAAGTACAGCAGATTCGAGCACCACAGTAGGTTGGACGAGAAAAACATTAAAATGAAAAACAAGCGAGGAAGCCTTCTTCTTTTTTTTCTACATATAGTCCGCTTTTGCGGTTGTTCAACCAAGTTTCCACCTCTGCATACGGCGGAGAAGGGCCTGCTGTAAAGAAAACAAAGAATTGGTCTAGAAAATTTGTTGACTCTTTGCCTCCGTATTCAGTACAAAAAAACATGCTAAACCCTAGTGACTTGTAATCAAAATTTTGCCCCGGCCGTGTACATACTGTACTTTTCTTATATTTTACACATCGGCATAAGTTGGCTAACTGGCCTTAATCCTGAAAACCTTCTTAGTAGCTTCAATATTTTCCTTTCAACTTTCCAAGCAATAGACAGTTTCAAAGTTCTGTGGCCATACGTTCTGAGTTTTACAGCTTTTTTACATAAAACTTTGCGCAAAGCTGAAATTGAGGAATACTTTGTCATTCGATCAAGCAGAGCAAGGTGAAAGGAGAGGCGCTAAACATTTAGTGTACACTAAGCTCATTCATCTGATCTTCAGATAATACACAGCGAAACGTATGATAGACTCCATACCATGCCTGTATATGCGTAACTTTGTTATCTTGTGGTCGCTGTTTAGGGCATTGAAAGTGTGTTTGCCGCTAAAGGAACGCAGACAGGGGGTAAGGACGATAACAGGTGCGTGTTATTTTGTTTGCGGCTGTTTAGAAGCACATATGCTTTTTGTTATTTACACCATTTACACCTCGAAAAAGTTTTCCTCTCGGCTATGCTGCTCCCTTCAAAGGAACACTGGCACAGCTTGACAGTAGCCTAAACAGTATATTTTTACTTTTCATGGTGAGCACTATTAACGCCCTTCACTCGCTGAAGCCCGAAAAGACGCACAAGTATCTTACTTTAATTTTATAGGGTAGCAAATTGGAAGTAGTTTAGTTAATCTTTCTACCTTTCTTGTATTCCATCTTTTTCTCCCTTTGATTCTGAAGTTTTTGTCACCCAGCATCTGCAAGCCAGTCTCACTGCAATGGACATTATTATGACTACTCAACACAGTTCAATGGTCGAGTTGAATAAATAGAAACAGAAAACATGAAACACATAAAAAGAAAACGATGGGACAGACTGGCTCGTACAAACGGTAAAAAACACATTTTAAAGGCAAAATTATAGACGCTGGCAACCACTTTGTGCATGCGCAAAGCAGAGATTTGTCGCATAGTATGAAAATCTTAACGGCCTTTCACGGCGTCTAGAAAGTTGCTCTCCCTATCAAACAGGTGCATCTATGGTGTACTAATACAGCTGTTTCCCCCCGTTTAAATGCAAAACGCTTCCGAAATTTCCCTTTAGGTTCTAGTCTTACCCTGACCTAATGTTCTAGTGTAATCAAGTATACAATATTGCAGCAGCAGTGCCTGCAATTGTTTGGTAGATCAGCGCCGTCATCCGCGAGAAGGTACACCTTGCGTTTTTTGAGATGCATACTGAAGCACCGGTCAGTTTGGCCAATGTATGCTTTGCCACAGGACAAAGGAAGATAACAAATGACAGGTGTAGCGCAAGTCAAGAATTTCGTGACATGATTTGTGCCGATCATGACTTTTCTCTGCGCATACCAATTCGTGCGGCGGCACAGAGGACTGGACTTTCGCTAAGCCATGAAAAGCATGCGTAAGCCAAGTTTGACTACCACTTTTTTATATTGTGTGATTACTTATGTACATTTGTTATTACCACAAAATTACCTTGGTCCCTTGAAGAAGCAGAGATGTTAACTGCTTCCGCCCTGCGCTAGTTTTTCTGCTATTTCAGCAGCTTTTCGGCAACCGCTCACGTCACATGGTGCCAGAACACAGCGGACTTCAGTCTATTTGCTTGTTCTACAAATGCCTGTATCGTATATGAAAACAGCTCTTTCGCAACGCATTCTTAGAACAAAGAATTCTTCTGCATTTTTTGTTAGCCTTCAGGGGCACGAGTTGCACAAAAAAATGTCGCTTTAATGCGAAATCGTTCAAGAACTCGTGTTGCGGAAATTGTGGTGTAGGCGTCGTTGGTTATGAGCAAAAAATTATCATCCTATGCGAGACCGAAAAATTGAGAATGATACAAACCAAATGAATAAATGATAAACAACCCTGGAACAGAGTGGGGACCAAACCAGGGTTGTTTGAGTGCAAGAGAAATCGTACCCGTGTCGTTTGCGTGTTAAGCGAATGGTATACCACCCAGCCACGCGTCTGCTTGTGAAAACAGTGAAAAGAAATTCCTCTGCCTAAAATGCAGTGGAAGTCGCATTTATCCTTCCCAAACACATGCGTCCAGTATGCATAATTCACAATGCAACATGGAATATTGCAGCGATAATACGAGGTGCAAGCGGCCTCTGCCAATGGACGTCAGAATAATAGAGTGGAGTAGAGTAGAGCCTTTGACAGTGGTACACACTCACGCTGGGGGATCGACCAAGCACCGGGAAGTTTTCAGATTAAATATTTATTATTTGAATAAATGTTGTCTAGTTGAAGACGCGGGCAGTATAATTGTAAGAAAATTGCAAATACTACCAAAAGATGAGTACAAACATAGGTAGTAACTCTGAGCTGCGTAATTGAAGAAATAATATTCAGGAATTAAAACGCCTTTTATAAAATAGACTATATGTTCTAAATATTTTTTAATATTTAATAAACTCCGCCAATGCATCGGCAACCTTCTCGTCGCTGTGGCTTGGTGACAAACGAAAGCGCATTTGTGATTATTATATAAGCTACGTGGTTTAAAGTCGGTACCCCATTACAAAAACCACACATGGTACTGCGCTTATTCTCTTTAGGCCACGTAGTGGGCGATTAGCAAATTCGAAAAGGTTTCATGCATTGAGTGTGGAGGATGCAAGGAGGAAGGACAAGGAGGTTATCATTCACTAGAAACTGAACGTTGCTATCGCATTGAACTCCTAAAGGCGAAGCTTTAGGGTCGCTCAATTTTCAGAGAGCGGTGCATAACGTGAGATGACAAATTAAAAAAAAACACCTAAAATTCATTGAGCTGCCTAAAAATCTTGACCACATCAGACTGTCTCGTAACATATAGTTCAGTTTTGCCCCTAAAAATGTTTGTCAACACAAGTTCCATACCAGAGCCCATACATATTGCTTTTTACTTTACATAAGCGTGGCCACAAAAGCTCAATATTGTAGATTTGAAGTAGTGGCCTAAAATTATTAGGAACTTTGAGGAGCCTAAAAAACTTATTAAGAAATCTCAAACCACGAAATTATCAAGTGTAATAGACAAAGTATTGTGTCAGCAAAACTGTCAGAGCTTTGGTAGTTGATCAATACACGGAAGGTATAGCTGACACCAGAACATATAAAATAGAGCTATAAATGAAGATATAAATGAATTGGGCATGCTCTAAAGAAGAGAAAAAGCCTCGAAGCTTTAAAGAGAAAACAGTGCATTGGTCAAAATTGCATGCATAAACTAAAGGACAAAAACAGCAAAATTTATACCAACATTAATAGCATAGTAGAAGTATCGGAGGAGTTCTCCATAAATCTTTGCGTTGGATGAGACAGCTACAATGATAACGTGAGAAGCAGTGACAACCCTAAGAAACTGGGCGTCCTATCAGTAAAATATCAGTATAATACCCTCAAACAAAATGCAAAGAGGCAAAACTGCAAGTGAGGAACAGGTAACGTACAACCTATTCTAATACGGTGGACATATTTTGTTAGAAAAGCTGACTACCTTGTATAGCAGCTATTTCGTGAAGGGTGTAGTGCCAGAATCTTGGAAGCATGCGAACATCTTTTTAATTACCTTGAAAGGGGACCTAAACGACATGGAAAGTTAGGGACCTATCAGCTTACCTTCAATTGTCAATCGGGGATTCTAAAAAATTTCAGCTAATAAACTAAACACGACAATTGATTGCAATCAATCAAAGAACCAAGCAGTTTTTCATACAGGCTACCCAACAAAAGCCATGTTCATACTGTCAATCAGATAACAGAGACATGCTCAGAATACAAACAACCCCTATATGAAGTTTTGCAGATTACGAGAATGCACTTGAATCGATCTAGATATGAGCAGTCATGTAGCCACAGCCAGGGCGTAAACTAAGAATATATAAACATGCTAGAAGAAATCTACAGCGAATGCACAGCCACTATATAGTGCTCCATAGAAAAAGGCGGCAGAATACCAATGATTAAGGGTGTCGGGCAAGGAGACCACGTGTTTGCAGGAGGTTTTCCGGGCCTAGATTAGCCCTAGATAAAAATAATGGAGGGTTTTTTATAACTCTGTCAGTCGTTGATGGCATTGCAATGTTGAGTAAATCAAGAGACGAATGCTAACTCATGATTACCTAATTTGACAAGGAAAGCAAGAAACTAAGTCGGAAACGTAATGTGCACAAAACTGAAGTCTTGTGAAATGCTTCCAACAGAGCACAGCACTTCACGATCGGTTTCGAGAAGCTGTAAGCATTAAATGATTGATTGATATATGTGAAGTTTAACGCAACAAAACCATCATAGTATTATGAGAGACGCCGTAGTGGAGGGCTCCGGGAATCGCGACCACCTGGGGTTCTTCAACGTGCAACCAAATCTGAATACATGGGCCTACAGCGAATTCGCCTTCATCGAAACTGTAGCTGTCGCAGCCACGATACGATCCCGCGATTTGCGAGTCAGTAGCTTAGTGTCTTAGCCAGTAGGCCACCGTAGCGGGGCAAGTTCGACGAAAGGAAGAGTTGCCTTTTGGACAGGATTGCTGCTGACTTTGTGAACCGCACAAACCTGTGATAATGATCTGTAAACTCAAGGCACCACCACATTATCTTAAAATGTTTTTGCACTCATGTTTTTTTTTTCATTTAGTGCAACCACAAGAAAATATTTTAAAATTTGTTTAGGTGTTCCTTTAAATTGAGACCGATATCCCGGGAAACAAACGTTTACTCAATACGCTCGAGTTCAAAGAAACAAAACAAATAATATTGGTAGACATCAATAAGCTATATAAATCATATTATTCTTCTGTTTTCGTTGCAGACAAGATTACCACTTTTATTAACCCTTCCATGAATGGCTGAGGATAATGAAAAAAAAAACGCACGAGGGGGTATTGCATGTATGTCCGCAAACTACGTCTTGTAATGAAGCTGGTTATCACACAATTTTAAATTGTGAAATTTGAACGTCTCGTGAATTATGAAAAGAAGACAGAGCCATAACCTTCCAAGTCGAGATTGAAAAGACAAAAGCAACAAAGAAATACAACAAGTCTCGCATTTCATTTTGACAAAGGGACATAGCAATTCTGGAGTTGTAAGAGCACTGAAGCTTTCAAAAGCGATAGTTCTCTCTTCAAATATATATATATATATATATATATATATATATATATATATATGTGTGTGTGTGTGTGTGTGGTGTGTGTGTGTGTGTGGTGTGTGTGTGTGTGTGTGTGTGTGTGTGTGTGTGTGGTGTGTGTTAGTCATTCCATATCAGCTGTACCCTGTCAATTTTTCACCTCCGATAATGCTGAAAAAAAATCAAGAAGGTATGTGAGACGCAGTTAATTGGGCGTTATAAATCGAGACAACAATTTTTGTGTTGCCTAGAGGGCACCTCAAACTTTGGACGCCCAACTGTCAACACAAACTGTGCCACGCTAAATATTTGTATATAGTTTTACCGGTTTGAGCTAGTTTTACGGAACAGTTTTTTTTTTGTTTTCTCTCAAGACACTCCTCTTTGATCGCTATGATAGTTTATTCATTTTTGTTTTGATTTTCTTTTTTTCCTCTGGCGAGAAATTTCTATTTCCGGCATGTTTTTTGTTTCTTCTAAAAACACAAATTTCTTCGACAGTAATATTTTTACACTCCCTGATTTAAATGTTCCCATATAAAATGAAGTAAAGTCTTTGGGAACACGCAATAAAGCAAGAATATTGCCAAAAATGTTGTAGCAATGTTGGAAAAACTGCAATTTGGCTCATTTTGTGACTTATTTTCACAAGCTGCATTTCCGATGGAGGCGGAAATGTTGTAGGCCCGTGTGCTCAGATTTGGGTGCACGTTAAAGAACCCCGGGTGGTCTAAATTTCCGGAGCCCTCCACTACGGCGTCTCCCATAATCATATAGTGGTTTTGGGACGTTAAACCCCACATATCAATCAATCAATCAAAACTTATTTTCACAATGTAGCAGGCAATGCAAAAATATGGCTTTTATATTGTTGCAAAGTACAGTTTGTCTTTAACACATTCAGAAAAATTCAGAAAAGTATAATATGTTTTAAGGCAGAAAACAATTCAGCTGAACAACCACAAGGAAGCTGCCTTTGCCTCACCTTCACCGCATCGCACGTGATCGCGAGGTTCCAATGGGGGCTTGTCATACAAATCTTTGTCACTTGTTTAGGTAGTGCTGCTGTGTATAACGGTCACATGGGGCAGTAGTAATTTCTTTAGGGAACAGTATCTTCTCCCTTGGATCACCAAGCGGAAGGTGATATTGAACTACTTCTTAGTCCCAAGAGCCAGAATTGCCATTTAGTCGATAGCCTACAGTCCTGTATTGAGGTAGTGCGTTTGGTTTCTGATAATTATTACACACGGCCTATTATAAGAAACAAAATATTTAAAGTATATTTCATATAGGCTGAATCTGTGATGTTTCAGGTATAGGCCGATGAATGATCCCATACAACTGGCGTGTATATTGAAATTATGTGTCCTAAACACGTCAGAGATAATTTCATATTGAGTCCAGAAATTGTACTTAAGGCATCATCCCCGAAGGAACTGTAATTTTGACATGCAAAACATTTCTCAATGACTGCGGCGACATCTATCTATCTATCTATCTATCTATCTATCTATCTATCTATCTATCTATCTATCTATCTATCTATCTATCTATCTATCTATCTATCTATCTATCTATCTATCTATCTATCTATCTATCTATCAATCAATCTATCTATCTATCTATCTATCTCTTCTACCTCGTTTGGCCGTTTGGATAATGATAGTGATACCGAAATGTGTATGGCTTAACATCACCGTATAATGAGCATAATTGACTAGTGATAAGATGAAAATTATGACACGTATGTCATGAATCTCGTAATTTACATTTCTTGGTCTTGCTGCTGTTTCGGTGGTTTCGTGCACATCACTTATCACAAAATTAGTATGGTATGACATGCCTGCATGCGAACATAAGAAACGGACCCGAAGTTGCAAATCATGACATGCATATCATGTAAGTCATAACTACACACCATGCTCATGGTGTGCTTTTGGTCATTTTTTATATACCAAATTTGGTATTACTAGACGTGAATCGATGACGAAGGTATTTGAGTGGGGCAAACATGAAAATCATGCACTCTAAAAAAAGAGCGAGTAAAAAGGATGTCTTTTCGTTCCACAACAATAATCGTCATCTATGTTGCGTTCCATCCTTGCGCTATCGCCCCCTGCCCGGCACATTCCGGTCACGATCGACATGCCCATTATCAGGGTTACATTGCATGCTCGATAGGAAAGTGGCCAATACCGAGTTTTCAAGAAAAGAAGCGCACGCAAGCCTGACGATGATTATTGTTGTGGGACAAAAAAGACACCCTATTTACTCGATATTTTTTAGAGTGTGAGATGCGTGTCATGCAAAAACAATACTACATTCCACACTCAAGATGCCCTCACAACTGTTTCAATAGCTTCACATATACTACATTTGGTATTACGTGACGTCAATGAATATAGAAAGTAAATGACATGTCAAAATATGATAATCATGACATGCGTGCCACGTAAAACATGACTACATGCTACGCACATAGCGCGCTCGTGGTCGTTTTGGTAGCTCCACATATAAAAAATTTTGTATTATCTGACGTGAATGGACGATGAAGATAAATGACACATTCAAACAATATAATCATGGTATGCATGTTAAGTAAAACATGACTACATGCTACGCTGTAAGCGCGATCGCGGACGTTTCACTAGCTCCACATGTTGATTGATATGATTGATTTGTGGGGTTTAACGTCCCAAAACCACCATATGATTATGAGAGACGCCGTAGTGGAGGGCTCCGAAAATTTTGACCACCTCGGGTTCTTTAACGCGCGCCCAAATCTGAGCACACGGGCCTACAACATTTCCGCCTCCATCTGAAATGCAGTCGCCGCAGCCGGGATTCGATCCCACAACCTGTGGGTCAGCAGCCGAGTACATTAGCCACTAGACCACCACGGCAGGGCTCCACATGTTCTTGTTCACCTATATCCGTGGTGCATACCCACTATGGGGGATTGGCCAAAAATTGAGTAGTTTTAAAAATTATTGTTCAGATTTAAAATAATGGTTATCGAATAGAAACATTACTGATGACCAGGAAAATTGTGGTGCTTGATCTATTGCATATATTTATTCAAAAAAAGAAACGAATTGATTCTTAAAGTAGAGCAATAATCTGATTTTTATACGTATATAATTTTGTAAAGAAGTTGGGAAAATAAAACGGAATAATTAGTCAACATAATGTTTCATCAATATAGTCCCGGATGGCCACGCATACTGTGGCATTATACCAACTTTGGTTTCACGTGATCTGAATACACGACGAAAATAAATGACACGTGTAAAAAAATACGTGTTATGGAAACATGATTACATGCTACACTGTTATACATAGCGTGTTCGCGGCTGTTTCACTTTCTCAACAAATACGAAATTTTAATATCCTGACACGTGAATAAGCGACGAAAGTAAATAGCACGTACAAACATGATAATCATGACATGCAAGTCATGTATGGCATAATTTACGTCCACTTCGTAACATTGGGATGATTTTAAAATGATATATCAAGCTTCCTCTACGGTGCTTGACGTATCATTGATTCCCACTGTACGTTGGATCCACCAATTTTTTCATCCCCCTTTTTCTACCTGATCTGAAGGTGCTGAAAATGCTGTAACTAGAAGCGCGTTCGGTAATTCAAACATGCTTTCAACATTTTCAGTGCCATAGAGCTATTAAAAACTAATGAAAAGTTTAATCGAGACGCTCAATGGGCTAATGAAGTGTCACTTATGAGCACAATATTAAATCATCTCCAAAGAGTACAACTATAATGCATCATTTTTATACGCACCAGTGGTAAGAATAGCATCAAGTTATACCTGAAACATCATAAAAACAGCCTAGATCAATAAACTTCAATTAGCCATTATTCATTATTAAGACCATGAGTATTATTTTATCATCATGAGCCTGACTACGCCCACTGTAGGACAAAGGCCTCTCCCATGTTCCGCCAGTCAACTCGGTCCTGTGCCTGCTGCTGCCACTATATACCCGCAAACTTCATCTTTCCACCTAACCTTTTGTTTCCCTCTAGCCCGCTTGCCCTTTTAGGAACCCAGTGAGTTAACGCAGAAGGCTAACTGCAACAAAATTTGGCACTTCGCAAAAATCAACATATAAGTAGTTTGCCTAGAGGTAGAGCTGCCTGCTAAATGTCGCCTTCGAAATACAAGCGTTTACCTTAGAAAAAAGCTTGCAAACGTTGGTGTTTTTGAGATCGAAACTAAAAAAAACGATGCCAATTTGGCTGACCTGAAGTGACGTGAACGACGTAAAAATCGCCTGCTCCGCGCTCCTCGAGCACGCACATCGCGGAGACGCGCCCCTTAGTTTGAGGGTTTTTTCTATGGTAACTTAATAAAGCTGCGCGAACACGCCTCTTATCAAACGCTGGTCTGGGCTTCCCACTAGTAGGTTTGCAGTGTCTGACCCCTGTATTCACAAACGCTGCTTGACTTGAACTTGACTCTCTCCAGAGTTCCATGCAGAATGGTCGCGTTTCGAACGCGCTGTCTTAAGGCGGTGCCAAGGCAGCACAAATGCACGGACGCGTTTCAAGCGCGCTGTATTGAAACCTATTTCAACGCATGAAAGAGCGATTCAGTGGAGATGAGGATTGCTCACAAGGAACAACGTGGCGACTTTCTCTAGTAATCGTCATATCCGGTTCTGTCTGATTTGCCTGGGCACACCGCTCGAGCTCCGCGTCGTCTGCTTGCTGGAAATTGAAGCGCCAATTATATATATACTACGTATTTATGGCCATTTCCACCGAAGTAAACTTTCGTTGCAGTCAGCCAACTGCAACCAGCCGTTATCCTGCTTACGCACTACATGCCGGGCCTATGTCCATTTCTTCTTCTTGATTTCAACTATGATATTCATAACCCCGGTTTGTTCACTGACACACTCTGCTCTCTTCTTGTGTCTTGAGGTTACACCTATCATTTTCTTTTCTATCGCTCGCTGCTACGTCCTCAATTTAAGCTGAAATCCCCTTGTAAGCGTAGAGGTTTCAGCTTCGTACGTAAGTACCTGCAAGGTGAAGCTGTTACATGCCTTCCTCTTCAGGGATAGTGCCAATGTACTACTCATCAATTAAGAGTGCTTGCCGAATGTGCTCCACGTACCTCATTCTTATTCTTTTGTTTACTTCAGTCTTGTGGTTCGACTCCGGGTTACTACCTGTCCTTAGTATAAATATTCCTTTACAGCTTCCAGTGTCTCTCCAGCTATCGCAAAGTGCTGTTTTCTGCAGATATTGTTGCACAAAACTACACTAAAGTTTTGTGCATATTTATTTTCAGACCTACTTTTCTGCTTTACTTGTCCAGTTCTGTAATTAAGAGCTGTAATTCGTCCCCTGAGTTACTCAAGCAGTGCACGGCGGCTGGATGAAAAAGCACACGGCACGGCCGCCGTGTCGAGCGGCTTTCAATGGGAAGCCGCTCGACGCGTGTCAGCCGTAGTTGCAGTTGCGGCCACTGCAGCGCGACGGGGCGGAGACAGGAAGAACGGGGCAACGAGTGGTGGCGGCTCCCTCGGGGCAGTAGCCGCAGCAAATTAGCTGGTGGTTGTCACAAGAGTGACCCACTCAGTTGTTCTAATTAGTGCTTTTTTCAATATCATTTATCGCAGAGACGACATATCGCATATTTATTATAGAAGGAGGAAGAAGAATTGTCTCTTGAGAAGAACGCTTGTTTCTGCGCTCTGATATTTTTTAGTAAAGCCATCGGTTTTTCGAGGTGCCTGGCCTCCCCGTCTTACGGTGATGGCCGCGGATCATGCCAGAAGCACGCCTGGGCCGAGGTCCTCACACCCGTCAACCACAAAAGAGCGAGCTGGCTCCCCAGTGACACTGAAGACCCCGATCTGTACTCTATGTCGGAAGACGACACATCCGATGACAGATTTATACCTGTTGGCGTAAGAGGGCGAAGAGAAGGACTGCCAATACATCAGCATCGGCTCCTGCAAGTACAGTGACTGTACAGTCAAGGCCTGCGCGCTGGCCGCACGTCATCTTCTTCATGTCGGAAGATCCTTCAAGCAACCTGCGACTGCTGAACAGGCAAGCCCTTTCCGTTGCTCTGAAATGTGCGGTGCCAGATGAAATTAAAAAAGTAAGAGTTAATCCAGGGAAGAATATTTTCGCCATAGACGTGCACGATGTGAGTGCGCTTGAAGAGCGGCAGCAAATGACGGAGCTAGGCGGCATTAATATGCGCCCCTTTATCCCGATATATAATAAAGAAATTGCTGGTGTATATTATGACATCGACATCGCCCTTCCTAATGTTGACTTGCCTACCCTCATCAAGCCTGCAACCAACGGAATTGTAATTTCGCAAGTGCGGCGCTTTGTAAATACATGCTGCGTAAAAGCTATATTGCATACCGTCACACTTTAAGTTGAAAAATTCCGACATGCGGTTCAACCATTCATCCAAAAGCCACTTCAATGTCATAAGTGCTTCAGGCTAGGACACGTCAAGGGCGTATGCCCCCACTGATGACTGTGTCCCCGTTGCGCTGAACCTCATGCCGAAGACACCTGTCGGGCAACTACTCTGAAGTACGCAAACTGCAGCGGTAATCACGCTGCCTCGTCGAAAAACTGTCCTCAAACCCAAAAGCAGCGCACGGTTTTCAAACAATTGGCCCGAGACAACTCGACACACAGGGAGGCAGCCTAATTAGTCCGGCGTCGACATCGACCTCGGCATCATTGAAAGTCTTCAAAGAAGGCACATTATCGAAATGCTAGTTCCCACTCTTTAGTGGTTCCACTCCGTAGAGCCGCGAAAGGACCCGCCACTTCTTCGAAAGAAGCGGAGAAGCCTCCTTTTCTCAAGGAACGGCCCACGCTCCCGACCTGCTTTTCAGCCAAGGAACCTCAACAGGTTGCGGCCACACCAGAGCCATCTGCAGCCATGGAAAATTTGCCTAAGACAGATCGTCAAGTGGTCTCGGTGCTGCGTTTCCTCATAGAAACCACTCGAGCGATATTAGTCGACATGAAGACAGCATCTGCTCGAAGTGCACTTGGAGTACTGGACGCCATAAGCCAAGTGCTTGAATCTCTCAAATAGGAAGATGGCTGCACACACCTCATCATTTCGTAAAGAAGTCAAGGTTGCATCCGTCATGCAATGGAACGCCAGAGGACTAAAATCACACATTTAAGATTTTCGCCAGTTTGTGCATACCAACGTGTTTCCACTAATTCTCATTGGTGAACCCAATTTCTCGAAACCAGCAAGACTTTCGGGGTAGAAAGCTGTCATATCTTCAACAAACGGGGCGTGTAGCAATATCATCGTCTTTGTTCGCCGTGAACTGACGTATGTTGTGCAACCAATTGCGCCTCAAGATGACAATCAGTATGTCTGCATCACTGTGAAAAAGAACAAACTACAGGAAGCGCTTGTCTGTGTCCTCTCTGAGTGTGTGTATTTTTTGCGCTTGTCTCATCGTGAAGAACAAACTAATGTTTACACTCATATGCGTTTATATATCACCTTCAAATAACCTCGATTGCAGGAGATTAGCGGATAATTTGAGAGTGTGTCCCGCACCATGGGTCATCATAGGTGACTTCAATGCACACCATCACACATGGGGAAGTACGCGGACAAATGCAAGAGGACGCACGTTAGGAAACATCACCTACAACTATGGCCTTACTCTCCTGAATGATGGTAGCCCCACTTCTCTTCGAGGGATGGCATACGGCAGCTGTCTCAACCTTGATTTTGTCTCCAACTTCCTCGCGAGATACGTCGAGTGGTTTCCAGATGTTGAGACATCAGGAAGTGATGACATCTTATTCTACCTTAACATCAAGGGCTAGTGTAGTTGTGGTCCACAGACAATCATTTGAGCAGTTCAATGAACCAACTTCAAATCTGACATAGAAGATGCTTGCAGCGACGGCCTATGATGTGGGTTAGAGCAAACAATTAAGAGCACAATGCAAAAACCACTCGCACGGTGACAATATCTTCCGCACGAAACGACTTTGACATAGAGTTGGAGTGAGTCCGAGCACTTCGACGCTGGGCGGAGTGTCGGTATCGGCGCACAAAATCAATTGACGATCTTGGGGCAGCCAGGAGGATTCAAAAGAAGATTCAGAGTCGCCTGGATAGATTAGCATCAGAACGACAGACAACGTTTTGCTAGTCACTAGACCCTCGCAAGCCACTCTCACACATTTGTAAAACGGTGCAAGGTCATCGTAACCCTACAGAACAACGTTTTCCATTCAAAGCGTTCGCGCCCTCTCGAGGGCGGCAAGACATCGATGTCGCAGAAAATTTCTCTGCGCAGATCGCCAACCAAGCCACTCGTTCAGATACTCTAGTGAGAGGTGACGTCCCCCGTTCTCGTGACTACCACATGAACCTCCCTTTTACAAGAGGAGCTCGAGGTGGCTCTAGCCCTGTGCAGGCGTTCAACTTCTCCGGGTCCAGGTGGTATTTCGTACTAACCCTTGTGCAACTTTGGGGAAGGTGCAAGAAGAGAACTGCTCAGCCTTTACAACATCTCGTGGCAGGGTGGCAATGTTCTTGACGACAGGAAAGTAAGCCGCTTGGTACCCATCTTGAAGCAGGGCAAATCCCCACCCGAACTCGCATCAAACCGCCCAATAGCACTGGCCAACTGCGTAGGAAAGATAACGGAAAGAGTCATACTAGGCCGCCTGGAGTGGCATCTTGAATACAACAGTATTTATCCGAATTACATGACTGGTTTTCGATGTGACTACCCTTCCACTTATAATGTCGTTGATCTAGTTTCGTACGTTCAGCACGGAAGATCCCGTAAGTGAGTATCTACAGCTTCGTTTCTAGATGTGAAAAGCGCGTATGATAATGTACTACATGAAGCCATTCCGGGTGCTCTTGTGGTAGTTGGCCTTGGCGGTCATGTTTTAAGGTACATTTTGTGTTACCTGGCTGGAAGATCACTCTTTGTGTTAACAGAAGATGGCCCAACTACACGATGCTATACTTCCAGGGGTGTTTCTCAAGGCGGATTTCTTAGCCCGACACTATTCAATCTTCCACTAATTGGCCTTGCTGAATACTTGCCAAGTACCAATAAGATCTCATTATACGCAGATGGCAAATGTGTCTGGACTTCGGCATTCAAACGTCTTCATATACGTTCCCGGCTTCAAAGAGCAGCAACTATGATTGCCAACTACTTGTTAAAACAAGGTCTCAGCATATCACTAGAAAAAAACTTAGTATCTTTTCTAAACTTAGTATCTTTTCTCGAATCCAATTCATTTTTCCCCTTGGCAACACGGTTTCAGGAAGCACTTCTCTTGTGAAACGCAGTTACTTTCTTTTACTAGCGATCTTTTTCGTGCTTTCGACAATAATTTCATTATCGACTGCATCTTTTTAGATTACGCTAAAGCCTTCGACACTGTTTCGCATACTCTCCTTCTTCTTAAAGTGAGCAAGCTAAGTATAGATCCTAACATCCTTGACTGAATTCACTCTTTCCTAACAAACCGTCTGCAGTAGGTTTACGCTAAGATTTATAACTCTCCTACCGTTGGTGTAACATCAGGCGTACCACAGGGTTCGGTTTTAGGTCCATTGCTTTTTCTTATTTATATTATTGATTTGCCTGTCGGAATTAATTCTACCATTAGGCTTTTTGCTGATGATTGCGTGCTGTATCGTGTCATTCATAACTCACATCACGTTTCTACATTGCAGTCCGACATTGACGCTGTTTCTAACTGGTGCGACAAGTGGCTCATGAAATTAAACATCCGTAAGTGTAAAGTTATGAGAGTAATGCACCGCAATAAAGTCATATACCATTTTTTCTATACCCTTAAGAACACCTCTTTAAACCCCGTCACTAGTTACTGTTACCTTGGCGTGCATATAACCCACAACCTCTCTTGGAATATGCATGTTAAAAATGTAATTATTAACGCTAATCACATGCTTGGATTTCTCCGCCGTCATTTTTCATCCGTCCCTTCAGATTTAAAACTTAAATTGTACACAACACTTGTTAGATTGAAATTGAAATACGCTTGTTCTATTTGGAATCCATTTGGCTTCGTATTAACTACAGCCCTTGAATCCGTTCAGAACCGTGCAGCTCGTTTTGTGCTCTCTAACTACAACCGCTACGCCAGTGTTTCTTCAATGAAAGCTACCCTAGGTTTACCAACACCTAAATCCCGTCGTAAGTACTTCCATCTCAACCTATTTCACAAAATCTTTTACACGAATCCAACACTTAAAAATGATATTTTCTTTCACCCAGATTATGTATCAACACGGTTCGACCATCATCTTAAAGTTAAAGTTCCCCTATGCCGCACTAACACTTGCCATGCTTCTTTTTTGCCTCAAACAAGCAGTGACTGGAACCACCTTCCTGCCTCCATTGCTGCAATTGAAGAATCTGCCACCTTCAAAATTGCAGTATTTGATGTATTGTTGTCAGGCCACTCCTCTCCGTAATGCTCTCGGGCCCTGAGAGTATGAAAATAAACAAATAAACAAATAAAATGGACGCTGGTGGCCTTCACTCGCAAAACATTGGCCCCTTATGTCTCTCAATCTGCGTGCCACCCATTTCTTACGCCAGAGCCCACCAGTATCTGGGCATCATTATTCAAAGGGCCCTCTGTGTTAGTGTGCATGTGGTCTATATGAAGAAGCACCTGACTGCTATTTCCCAATTGTTCACGTTCCTGGCAGGAAAGACATGGCGGATGTCAGTAGATGCAATGATGAAACTCTACAGAGCCCTGTTTCTCGGTTTCCTGAGATACAGCTTGCCTGTGCTGAGCAATACCCGCAAGAACTATGTTCGTGTTCTACAGGCAGTACAAGCTCAAACACAGAGAGTGTGTCGTGATCTGCCCAGATGTACGTCAACAGAGGCAACAATCGCAATTGCTGGTGACTATCTAATATAAGCTCACAATGCTGTATAACACCTGAGAAAGCACATCAGACACTTTGCGCGTGCTCCGTGCTCCCTGTCATGACCTTGCACTGTTGCCTCCAGAGAGGCGCCAAGCGTCGTTCGTTAAACGATCGTGAAGTACAACGAGAAACGTCCCTTGGGCTTCACTCCTGCATCAAAACCTCCTTGGTGTCTTATTTGATTCACATTGCATCTTAGTGTACCAGGGATCCGGAGGAAATCTGAGCTTTCATCGCCCGTGCTGAAACAGCTGTCTCTTCTTCTTTTGCACGAAAAATATTCATACAGTGTACATAATATATACCGATGGCTCCACGAACCACTAGTGTTCGTCAGGCGAAGTAGTTGTCGCAGCAAGAGGTGTTACCATCAGCTTTAGGACTGACCACTCCACGGCATCTACAGCAGCGGAACTAGCTGCTTTGCGCGCTGCACTTTGTATTGTCCTTCGGGAAACACCGCAACAATGGTCGATTTTCAGCGACTCAAAGGCTGCCCTACAATCTGTGCTCTCAGCACTGCGTCACGGGCCATACGAACAGCTTGTTTTCGAAATGCGATGTCTTCTTCACACTTCACGCGAGAAAGCGCATCACGTGACGTTTAAGTGGCTGCCAAGTCGCTGCGGCGTATGACATAGGGAACGAACATGCCGATACTGCCGCGCGGGCAGCTCTTGAAGGAAAACGAGAAGAAGCCATACCACTTTCGGAGAATTATGCTGCCAGTAATCTTCGACGACGTGCGCGTGAAATCAAGTTTTCACTGTGGTGCCCACCATGCAACGAGACGAATCATCTGCACCACCTGTCCTCTTTGTTGGCCCTCTGCATGCCCAGTGGGCTCGACTGAAGAGAAGCCACCCTTCTTCATCACTTATGGCTAGGGGTAGCATTTACAAAATCTTATTCATTTGCCATAGTAATGGCCAAAAACGCTCTCTGTGATGCCTGTCATTGCGAAGAGACGCTACACCCCATCCTGTGTGACTATTCGTTGTATCACATCCAGAGACAGTCAATGGCATCCGTTCTTGCGCGCATCGACAACAGCCAAGTGTAGGTGGACACTATTCTTTCAAGGGCCTGAGAAAGGACATTGGAACAGAAGGCGACCATATCCAGCTTTTCTGGACATCAGCGGCTTACTTCGCGTGAATGACACCACGTGGCGTATTGACCTTAAAGAATTCAAGAGTCCCTCTATGACGCATGGAGTGACGTAGTAATGAATACAATATAATAAAGAAAATGGTACACATACCTATGACTGTCGCTTCACCCTAGTTCGCAGATTAGAGTGCGCTGTGTCGGTGTTATCTCAACGGTGATGACTGGCAATGAATGGATAGTTTTTCTAGATACTGCGCCAGACAGCTCGCAGAATTCCACACGAAATGTCTGGTCGCCGTAGACGTGCCCTTGGTGTATCAAAAGAAGCGTATTTATTTTTTCTGTCTTTCTTTTTAGATTCTGCGCTGCCGTAATGGTAGGGACATTAGAGAAGCATGCTGCTTTGAGGGTTTCATGTTTACTGAGCGTGAAGCATTATGCTTGCGTACGAACAGGACATTGCCATTGTAGAATAACCAATTTTTTCGTGCGCGCTACTTAAGTTATGCTCGCTTGCCCCTTGCGTTACGGTAAAGTGGAACTGTATAGCTTTGAGAACGCTAGATATGAGAGTATGAAAACGAAGTAAAAGATATGTGTTTTTTGTTTTCATTTAGTTCTAGTCGAAATGACGCTGCCACCTCTAGCGTGGCACCGTCGAAGCGGCTGTGCAACGAACTTACTTACGCAGTCAGGTTTGCTTTCACACCGCACCATGACATGAGTGTTGCACGAACATTTTCACTCGTGATCAAGGCTGGTACGGATCGAGTTTGGTTCAGAGGTTAGGCACTCAGCGATTGAAAGTAACCATGCAACATGTCAAGGGAATAATTACGTGGAGTGGCAGTGCTGTGACACTGACAAACAGCACTTCAGACTATGTCATGATCAAACCTGCGAGCAAGCGCGCCCATGTCAGCCTCTCAACGCTGTCGGGTCAGCCTGTGAACGCTCCGCACACTATAGTCCCTACCCGCGCGAGCAAAAAAAAGAGATAAAAAGCAACATTGATCGCCTTAGTGAAAAGCTCACGAGAGAGTAGAATATAAAATAATATTGAATCTTTTAAAATTTTATCAAACCTCTCAACTGATGGTAAGGTAGTTTAGGGAGTTTTTAACTAATGAGGGAGTTGGGTTTAATAAAGTGTCATTATTTAAATATACATTCCAGGTTACGAAGAGTTCTTGAGGATGGAGCAGTAACCTCGCTTTTTTTAATATATTGCTAAGCTCTACTTCCAGTCATGATGAAGTATGCCCACATGTATATGCAGATGATATAGCAATCTTTTTTGCTTCAGAGCGTGATATACAATTGATATATAAGCACCTAAAGAAGTACAAGTGAGCAATTATTAACCGGTTGCAGGCTATTCATTTAGGTCCTAATGTTTCAAACAGTGCAAATACAACTTTACCTTTATATAACACAGTCACTTTTACCAAGAATAACTTGCAACCTGCGAAATATATCACAGTTGAACTCGGTAAAATATTAGGAAATATCTTTTGATAACCACCTTTTTTGGCATGCGACCATGAAAGGAGTACGGGCACTGAGAGTCTTACGAAGGCTGTACAGTATTCGATGAGAGATACGGTGAGAACCACAATTTATGTTTATTAAATCTGCATACATGTAGCACCAGCGGTTTAGCCCCGTATTAGCATTCAGATGTGTTTCATATTCTGGTGCACCGGCTTATAAATTGTGGAAAGGGAAGCCTAAATTTATTCCTTTGATTGCCAAAATTCACATACAATAAGGTCCTCTACTTAGAAGCGAGGCTGTCATCTCTTTTGTGCAGATTTAGGATACTAATTGTGCATTCATTGCTTAAAATTTATGGGAACTCTATAAAAATAAAAATAATTTTGATGTATACATCAGTATGAGTGCTTTTATGTATCTTATTGTTTACGTTTTCATACAGCATATTTGTGCTTCGTAGAAGCACTTGTTGGACCATTAGATGTTAAACTGAGTGAAGTTGCTTGCAAAGGGAATGTAAGACCAATTTAAAAACGTTTTTTATAATATATATCCAAATCATGCGAAAATTTGCATTTCGGAATATTAAACTAGCTTTTGGAGACGCATTCAGAGTGGACAAATGTAAATATATATATATATATATATATAAATATATATATATATATATATATATATATATATATATATATATATATATATATATATATATATATATATATATATATATATATATATATATATATATATATATATATATTTATCATAACTACAGATGCATCACACTCTGAAAAAAAATCTGGCGTCGGTATTTTTTTTTTCGAGACGTTCAATTGTTCACTCTCAAGAACACTTCCCGATTTTTTATCAGGTTCTTCAGCAAAATGGCATTATGAAAACTCAGCCCATCAATCTCAATTGTGGCCAGAGTTACAGATACTTTATCTGTGTTCGGAACTCACTAAAAAGACTTTTCTCAATTATTACGTGACTTTGGGACGTTATTATTATTATTATTATTATTATTATATTATGCTCAATTATATCACGAACTTTTCATTTTATGTTCATTACCCACATAACTCTGATCACTTTAATCTGGGTACTGGGCCACAAAGGGACAAAAATTAACGAAAATGACGAAATAGCGGAAGCTCCAGCAAAAGCTACTCTCAGTGAGTTGAGAATATTGGAAAATAATTTCAATTATTCTGACAAGAGTCCTCATGATTCGTGACAGATTTAGAAGGCGAGTGATAACTTGACCCTGTGAAGTCATTTATTACTCACCTATAGGAGTATTGGCAACTCTCGTTCCCTTGGTGTAGCAATTTCTCTTAATTTCGGAGAGTGGTATAGCTGCTTTTATAAAATTACGCTCACGTTTTCCGAAATTGAACTTTAGTATATACGCACAGAGGTGGTCTAGCTCGTTCCCCTCTTTGCTAGTGTTTTAACAAGGACGAAACAACTGAAAATTATTTCGTATTATGCATCCGCTTCAAATCACAGAGGGGAAACATTTTCAAAACGGCGTTTAATTGAATCAGATTAGATTTCGCCATTTCAAATATTCTATCGGCGGTAGCCCCTCATTGTCATTCACACTGAAACCTCTGTTCTAAGGGGAAATTTTTTTCAATCATTCAGGGTGGTGTTGACCTGGACCATCTAAGTTAGCGTCATTACGTTAGTTTACCTGTTTTATAAGTATTTGCACATAAAATATGTGAACACTTTTTATAGATATATATTGTTCCTTGGCCAGTCCCGTAGAGTGAGCATGAGCAATATGTATAGGTAATCTTCATTATCAATATCATCAAAAGATCTAGTGACTCCAGGGGAAAAAAATAAGGAAATTGATGAGAAGAAACAAACAATAGCAAAAAATAAAAGTGTCTCTGTCCCGTATACTTCCGTGTACCTCTACAAGAGAAGACCAGAAAACGAGTAAACACCACTTGGAGCAGGCTGCCCCAGAATGTTTGGCCACTTTCGCGATTGTTTTAAATTGTTCTGGATAAGATTACACTAAGGACATGAATAGTAAATATTGTTCTCGAACTTACGTGAGCAGCAGAGATTACACTGGAAAGTTTGATGACTGACGTATAGAGGATTTAGAGAAACCATCAATGCGTTTTGTACCGGTTCAATGACGACGCGCATGTGCTCTGTATGCTTTATTAGCCGATACATAGGCACGTTTCCACCACCTGGTATACCTTAGAATTATTTTGGGCCGATGGTATTGCAAGTCCGATTCGCTTTACAGTATAAGCACAAACTGCATGAGTAACTTGTAATTCACAAGTTGAAAGCGGCCTGTAAACGAAAACGCTGGTAAATTGTCTAGCATGCTTGTATATCGTAGCAACGCTTCCTAGAATGTGACAATAGTATACAGAGCATGAAAAGTTCCATGCTGCCATAGACTGTTTGTGTGAGCAATCATGCTGTCACAAAAATGTTATTTTCGTTGTAGTTTTTTTTTTTCCTGATTTCGTTCGCAGAGTGCAATCCCTTTCTATGCACGCTTTGCACGGTGCCAATGAATCTGATGAGTGCTATGTCTCGCAGTATCTCATTGGATAGATGCGCAGTTTCTTATCTAACGAGATAAAGTTGTTTGTGCCATGGCGATTCGCATTGCAGTGTTGTGTTCACCTCGCACTGCTCCCTATAGTTTACATCTTCCAACCTCAACAGGGTGTTTTAGCGAAAATCGCCAAGTTAAGGAAAAAAAATATACATGGGCACTACACGTCTCCAATTAATTCAGTATGCTTCTGTGCTATATAAAGCATGTCAGAATATTTTTTTTAGTCTGTCAAGCTTAGAAATTCACAAAAATTGCTTAATGAACATTGAAATAGTGACTCTAGAGAAAAGTCCTTAATCCGAAATTTGTAGCGCTTACACAGAAATAATAAAATTTCCATTCTATGGTAAGACAACACCGCTGCTTAGTTTTCGCCAGCCTCGTTTTAAAGTTTGCGAAATTGAAACATTATCACATCACTGCTGCCTTACGCGCCGCGTTTTAGTGTCCTCAAATGTAGGTTCAAGGAGTTATCAAATTCTGTTCACAAAGGAAGGTCGCTTCAACAGGCTATGGGTGACTAAGATGGGCCTTAAGCGATGGCAAAATGGTAACGCTATAAAAAAAGAAAAAACATCGACGAAGAAGCGGCTGCCACGTGCCAATGTGATAAAAGACCGCTGCCAGAATTCGATGCAGCGCCAGCGTTTGTTTGTTTTTCTTTCCAGCGATTAGCGAGCAGCGGAGCGTTGGTTGCGAACTTGAGGCAAACAAGCAATGCGCGATTGATCGGTTCTTTAGCTGATGAACCATTAATGGGTTTGGCTCACGAACACTGTGCGGAGGGCAGTCTAGTGGGCATCGAACACTTGGCTCATTGAATCTAAAGGCAGAACATTACTGCGAAAAGCGCTTGTTGCATTGAATTTTCTTTTTCGTTGTTCTCATTCACTGTTGTATAGTGCTGACATGCGTACCAGTTCCGAGTAAGTGAGAAGTAAAGACGGGATGGATTTGGTCATGCCTGAACTTAGCCTCTTATATAGGAATTATTTCAGTCATTAAAAGCTCAAGCACTGCGAATATGCCTCGGGCTTCCGAGATGCGCATCCTCAGCAGCGACTGCAGCAATCGCTCATGAACAACCTATCACAACCTACATTCGTGTCGATGCTTTAAGAACGCACATAAGACTTGCCACCCGGATTCAATCGCGTCACCTTGCCTCCCTTCCAAATTCCAGGCCACGCTCTGCGTTCTGCTCTATTATTGCCCCACATCGCACGGTGATTCCCACGAACTTCACGCAGGCAGCAAGACCGTCGTTACCATTTTGGTGTCTACATCCACTGGAAGCCCTGATAACCGTCCCCGGAATGTAAAAGAAGAAAAATTTGTCAAATTTTGTTCTAAAACAAACACCATTACTGTTTCTGCATGAGAAACACAGTGGACACATTCACATATACATGGATGGGTCGGTCAGTTCAACAAGTTCAACAGGCGCAGTGGTAATTTCGAGAAATCCATCACGATAAATTTCAGGACTTCGCATCTGACATCATCCACGGTGGCAGAACTTGCCGCCATTCGTGACGCTCTTGACTTCTTAGTTGAAGAACCGCAGCAGACATGGTCAATCCTCTCCGACTACAAAGCAGCTTTCCGGGGCATTGCCTCGCCATATCGTCATGGACCAAACGAAAAACTAATTGCTGAAATACGACTGCTTCATCACCGGGCTATAGAGAAACAACATGACATATCCTATCAATGGATACCAGGCCACTGCAGCATTGATGGAAACGACCGTGCAGATGAAGCAGCCCGATCTGCTCATGATGATGCCCCTGTGCAGCTATACCATTATCAAGAATGGACGCCGCTGCAAGGCTTCGATCACTTGCATGAGAACTGACACTCGCTCAGTAGAATTCACCGGCATTCACCAACGTCCGCCTTCATAATTTGAACCCACACCTACAGGTCCGTCTTCCATCAGGAATAAACAGAGCTGAGGAGACACTTTTTGTGCCGTCTGTAGATTGGGGTAGCCTTTACGAAGGCTTATTCGTTTTGAATCGGAATCACCAGCAGCCCGACATGTGACAACTGTGGCTGCGCAGAGACTTTCTCCTATATTCTCTGCGAATGTCCTCGCTTCAGGGTGCCAAGAAAAGAACTATCGAAAGTTTTAGATAGACTAGACAATCGCCAATTGTCGGAAGAAAGGGTATTAGGACACTGGCCGAGACCGTCTTCTGCACGCAAGGCATTGAGAGCGTTGTTGTGCTTTATGCGGGCAAGTGGTCTCAGAGGCAGACTGTAAGCCACGTCGTTGATCGTCTGAGGACCTTCTCCTTTTTTTCCCAGCTTACTTTTCTCTCATCTTTTTATCACCTTTACCCCCTTCCCTAGTACAGGGAAGCCAGCCGGTCCAAGAACTGGCTAACCTCCCTGTCCTTCCTCTTTCAATCCTCCTACTTCTTGAACTGCGCAAAGTGGCATTGTGGCAATGAAACTAGTGTGTCATCGGTTGATAATCCCGATGAAATTATGCAGATCAGGAGGTCGTCGCATTCGAGCAGTGGTTATGGAGCTCGGCTTCTGACCTAGAGGTCCCGGGTTTGATCCCGGCCGGGGCGGTCGCATGGTAGTGGGCCTTCAGCTGTGCAATGCCAGTGCGCAGTAAAGAACACCAGATGTTCAAAACTTCCGGAACCCTTCACTGAGGCGTCTTTTATAATAATTCGTGGTTTTGGAACGTGAACCCCAGATAATATTATGCTGATCAGGAAAGCAGAGTAGAATAAAGAAAGAACGTTTTCAACGAGTGTTGTTTTGCCTCACAAAAATAGTCCTGAAATTTTACATGCCTCTCGATTGTATTGACCCGCTTCTACCACTTTCACTCAAGAATGGCAAACATGTTATCAGTCCCAGACAATTTTTTTGTTTGTTTGATAGGTAAGTGGCGAGCGCTGTGAATTCAAGGAACGAAACGCAAGCCAGTAGCAAAGATGCCAATAGAAGATATCTCTGTCGTTACTATGGCAACTACCTGCAGCCACATTTTGTCGCGTTTCCGCGTCTGCTTGCCTGCCGTTTTGCCGTCTGTTTCGCGCACATAGGCCCGCGCCACCGTCGCGGCTGACCTCCGTCAGTCAGCGAAGTAAGGAGCGAGGGTATTTGTACATGGATTATTTATGCTCGTGCGTTTCTTTGTAAATGCACGTGTCTGCACATGCAAAACTTTGTAATTTTGAAAGGAGTTCACACACCTCCTCCACCGCCTACGCCTATGTTGGCTATTGAGGAGTACATCACAGCAACGCGCCATCTCTGACGCCTCAAAGCGGCTAATCTACGTGCATGTACATCATTACTGCCACCATTTTTCTAACAGCAGAGGTCACTGTAGGTCGTTCGTTTTTGCCATTAATGTTATCATGTGTTTTCTGTCTTACGTTCTCATATGCAATTGCCTTTTTCGGTACCCTCGCTGAGTACAGGAAAGCTGGAAGCGAAGTGAGCCTGTTCGCCAAGGCAGCCGGTATTGCAGTTATCCTAAACACCTCCACTTCACACCCATTATTCTAACGAATTGTTTGTAATTAGGCTGTACTTTGTAGAAATGCTGCTTTTATACCTGCAGGTAATCTTTTCACTTCCATCATGGACTTGGATACAGAGAAATAAAAGTATTTGTGTAAGTTTTTCCAGAGTGATCGCAAGGGCGAGGAATTTTCGGCAATGCATCGGTGGCACCCGCTTTCTATCCCGCTTCTGCCGTGGTGTGCTTGAATATGTTGACACTGTCGTGATACCATATCCAATCACTCAACAAATGAGCGTGGCATAAACAATTTTGAATATAAAATGTGACATCTTAACGGTGCGCACTGGGACTGGAATACCGAGGATAACAACAACGTTCGTCCTCGATGTGTGCGATGTTACAATTAGGGCTCCGTGCCTTCATAAAAATAAAAAATGAATAAACTTACGCCCGTAAAACGTTGCACGATTCTGTTTAATCTATCAACTCCCATTTCAACGCAACAGCGTTAAAGCGCTAGTTTTGCAGAAATTCCAGCACTGCTCTCGGATTTGGCGTCGTTGGTTGTGATCGAAAAATAATCATATGCGTCACCGAAATATTGAGAACGATGCAAATGGAATAAATAACGAAAACTTCTGGATAATAGTGGGGATAGAACCCGGGAAGCTTGGGTGCTAGCTAAAATTGATCACGTGTCGTTTCAGTGTCAAGCGGATGTTCTACCACACGGCCAAGCGTATGCTTGTGAATACATTGAAAATAGCTTCCTCTGCTTGGAAACGCTGTGAAAGTGACACATGCTTTACAAACACACCCGTCCTGCATACATGCTTCACAATGCAACATGAAACAAAGCCGTAATAATGCGTGGTACAAGCGCCCATGAAAATCAGGCGTCAGAACAAGTTATTATCATGATGACCTCATGGCTTAAAGCCGGTAACCCTCTACAAAAAACGCACACACTGTACTGAGTTTGTTTCCTTGAGGTTATGTAAAGGATGCATAGCTGGTTCGAAAAGGTTTTATGCATTAGGTGTTTGAAGTAGACACTATAGAAACAAAAGATGGCTATCGCGTTGAACTCCTAAAGACGAAGCTTCAGGATGCCCTATTTTTAATGACCACTGTAATCTTATTCCACTTTTAATAAATGAACATAATCTAAGTTGCCATTGACAAGACAGCCGCAATGCCGTAGACAGACTTTTCTTGGAGGGGGGGGCGGGGGGCATGGGCCTGGTGTAGTGCCGCGACATGGCTACGCTATCGGTCGACCCATTCGGCTAATAAACGCCACCTTATTTTTGCAGTGATTCTAGGGAATTCGGCTAATGAATCTCTTGGACTCTTTCGAATGTAGTGTCCGGTGGCACGCACGATTTCAAGTACTGAATAACAATAACGGAAACATAAAAAACAAAGAATGGGCAAGATGGAAGCTTGCGATGAACAATTTGTAAACAGGGCTTGTGTCGAGACTTGTCTTTCTCAAAGGTAGAATACAGCTGAATTTTTAGCACTAGCGTGCCCAGGCTTCATACCCTCTCCTCAATACATAAGTAACAATATGAGGATGATGCGAAAAATATTGTGTCAACAGGCCCTTTTATAAAAAAAACTGCCCCATCCTCGAAATCGACCAGTCACCGGAGGTTCGCAAATAACAGGCAGAGGCAGTTTTTGCGACCATAAGTGGCGAGGAGCTTCCTAGGCGTCGGACCACTATGATATACTAACAAGTGGTTTAGCACATCAAAATATCACTTGGCGTATGTTGATACAACCCCTTCTTCAGAGGCCGGGAATCATCACTCGAAAGGAGTGTGCTTCCATCACTGACAACAACTTCGTCAAATATTCTTGCACTCATTAGAAGCATACATTTCCGCATATTACTATAGAGCTTAGGATTGTTACACGGCCAAAGTCCTGTATTCGAGTATTTCAACTTAGTTTTGCTTGTGTGTGTGTGCACCTCCCTGACAGTTTCATTATATTCTATATGTTATGATGTTCTTCTCTTTATATACCACTGAATGCGATTTTGCCGCAATGTGGGGAAACTGAGAAAGCAGACGCGAATTTTTCACACAATGGAGGATTATTATTATATAAACTGCGATAAAGTAATAATAACCTCCGAAAAAAACCATGCGATCTTTAAGAAATAAGCAAATTAAAAAACATAAATTAGGAAAAGATGCACTCCAAACAGCGACATTTTAATAGGCCTCATAAAAGATTTTCTCTTCATGAAACGACGTTAGTTTATTTGGGTGTGCCTGAATGCCGGGTAGCGCGGAGTTGGAGCCGGTCTGATTAATGTAACCTTCACTCAGTTGTAATATTGTTTTTTTTTTCTTGGACAGACGTTGATTATATCATTTGTTGAGCTCCTTGCAAAGACATAGTCGCTGTCCACTATTCTGTCAGCAGTATCAAAACATATGTGGAATGGATTCTTTGTTGTCACAGTGGTCACAGACTGCGGCATCGCCATTCCATTGCGGAAAGCGTAGGACAGCTGGCTATACTTTCGAGCATATATAGATATATGTATGCACACTTTTTACCAACAAAGAAAAGATGAAATGGAGCAAATGAAACATGCGAAAAAAGTGCAGATAGAATGCTGCTATAGAAGCCTATGAATATGTACTGCTATATAGAAGCTTATAGCAGCCCAATAGCAGTGCGCTCGTGGTCAGTCACACGGCTTTTTTTTTCAATTTTGCAATATTCTTTACAAAACGATTGCTATAGTGCGAGAACAGAACGACTACAAAGCGAGAAGAGGTCTCGCGCTATAACTATCGTCATGTCATACCAACTAGCCCAAACTGCCACACTTACTTTACAACGTGGAAAAAATAACAGTGCGAGACGTATCGTACAAGAAAAAATTTGGTCCGTGGTTTCTGAAAGTGCTCTACATATCAGTGTTCATACTTTGGGTTTGCAGCCCATAATTAAAAAATATTTATTTACCAAATATTAATAAATTAGTACAGGGGAAAATAAATAAATGGCTTGAGTAGCTACCGGCCAGTGCGAGTAGTACGTGTTTGGTTCAATTCGCCACTGAAGATATATCATTTTCCAATTCTTGGCTCAAGTGATGTGGGATACCCTGTATATATTACGTATATCACCTCTTAACCTAGCAGACAAAGATTAGTATGGGGTACACGGCGATATGTACACACGTGGGTGGCTAGATAGATAGATGGATAGATAGATAGACAGACAGACAGAGAGACAGACAGACAGACAGACAGACAGACAGACAGACAGACAGACAGACAGACAGACAGACAGACAGACAGACAGACAGACAGACAGGCAGGCAGGCAGGCAGGCAGGCAGGCAGAAAAATAGATAGATAGATAGATAGATAGATAGATAGATGGATAGATAGATAGATAGATAGATAGATAGATAGATAGATAGATAGATAGATAGATAGATAGATAGATAGATAGATAGATAGATAGATAGATAGATAGATAGATAGATAGATACTACGCAAAGAAGTGCTTCGCATTTAAAAAGCAACGGCAAAACGTATATTTCACATATACAAGCCTTGCTTCTCTGCTCTTAGTTCGTGTTCTTTACATCGGTGAATTGTAGGGACCTGGGAAGAGCATAACAAAATCATAAAACGTGAAGGAATTTTACACTATAATACACGTATGAAAAAACGAAGTAGCTTTGTTCACCTAACTTTTACATTACAATACGCGTACGAAAAAAATGGGCATTGTTCACCGAACTTGATCGAGCATTGTTTTCCTTAGGATGTGTAAAAGAATAAAGTAGGATATAGAATACATCTTAATACTGTAATATGCGTGAAGTATTTAAAATTGCACTAAAATAGTGAAAATGAAAGAAAATCGGAGTCCTCGAGATCACAGTGACAAATCAAAACTGAAACAGAAACCTGTTTGGTTCGTTTTGACGGCGACATCTTGTGGGATTCTTTAAAACTAATTCACGGCCCGAAAAAAAAAATGCTCTGATGCGCCGCATTGAACCTATGATATCTCACTGATGTTGGTCCTCGCAACCATGCGATTAATGCACTCGGCCACGTATGACACTGAGGCGCTGGCGATAAGCAAGAGTTTATCAATATGCCACAAGAATTTGAAGGACTGCGTCGTAAAAAACGCGTTAGGGAACAATGTTATACCACTTGCAGCACGTTGACTATGGCTTCAATCAAAAGCTGAGTGTCAGGGCTACATACGTTGCACTAATCAATAATACAACCTGCTCAGTTTTGCTGCAGTGAACGTTTTTGTATAAAAAAAAAACAGGGTACTAGTTTTGCCGTTTTTATAGACTCGTATTGTACGATCTTTAACTGCTCTGGGAACAAAATCGAAGCTTACCCCAACGTGATCACTGCAGCCTGCTCGTTCGTTCAGGTTCCTAGACGTGCCCTGTTGTTCACCCTCTTGAATTATTCACATTCACCCTCTACAATTATTCTTCGAGAAAAACTCACTGATTCCATTGAAAACGCGCTAGCTTCGAGCCGGGACCGCTAGGGGCGCTGGCTGTTGTGTGTCCAGAAAAGCTGTATGTAAAAAGCACTATTGAAATTTCTACGTGACACGGACTTCAACTAGCGGCTTTAGCAGCAATGTCACTCACCATGAAAAGCAAGACTGGACTATGGCTGAGTGTGTGCGGGCGTGTGCTGCTTAATGAACTGTGTTTATCTCTCTTCCTTCTCTTCTCTCTATACATTATCTCCCCAATTCTCCTCCCATGCGCAAGGTAGCAAACCGGCTGCCTAATGGCTGGTTGGCCTCTCTGCCGTCCCCCCCCCCCCCCTATTTTCTTCCTATCACGTATTTAGTAGAGTACGCAGGCGCTATCTTGAATGAATTTTTGTGTGCGTGCGGAGCACCTGACGTTTTTTTTTCCAGAACCAGCTTTTAAACTGGAGGCTGAAAGGAAAATCTACAATGCCTGTAGCTGAATCATACGCACTGAATGCGTCACAAAGTTGTTTTATTTAGGAATGTGTGTGAAACTAAAGTGTTTCAAGTTTTGTGACGTTTATTCAGCACCTTCGCGTTTTCAGCCAGAATGCTTGACAACTAATTTCGAGGACACTTGTGGCTACATACGTTCATATTTCATATACTGGCGTGGAGTGGCTTATAATTAGAGCAATGACGCTGACAATAATAGGCCTCAACTCCTGAAACGAAATCATGAAATTGCATGGATAAACTCCATGTAATTTTATTTATACGCGACATTCACTTACCCGGCATATATATATATATATATATATATATTATATATATATATATATATATATATATATATACATATATATATATGTATGTATGTATGTATGTATGTATATATAAAGCGGGTCGAATTTCAAGTGCGTTGGAGTGCTATCGGGATTTGCCAGTGCCCATGGAGAGGCTAATATGAAAATATCGAATGAATCGTAATATTATTCATGCACACATAAGCCAAAGATGGAGGCAGAAAATACAGCAATAACAAATAACGTGAAAAGTAAAGAGATGGTCATAGCAGATCGTTTATGCCATCTTTTTTTTCCTACCGCAGCTCTTTCCAAAACGTCCCTCCTCACAATATCCCGGCCAGAGGCTCTTAACATGTGTGCCGGCTGCCAGTATATATATAGTGTTTTCCAAATATAAAATCTTGTCGCCCAGCAGCTGCTTTTCGGCTCATTTTCGCCTTCGCATGTATTGCGGATGTAAGTTTCAGTCTGTGTGCCGTTCCGCAAATGACCACAGACAGCCGAACTTCTTCACTGAAGGGGTGCTCAAGCTGTTTTACAAAAACTAACATCACTTCCATATGGCCTTGCGGGAGATGCACGGCATAACAACGTGACAGCGTTCGGAAACGACCGCAAATAATGATAAAGGTGCCATGGGCTTAAAGGTAGGCATTAGAAGAAAACTAGAGATAAGCCAGGAATCAGAAAATTAGAGAAAACGGGATTGTGGGGTCAGAGAATTAGAGAAAACGGGAAGGTGGTGTCAAAACTCTTCTATGCAACAACGTTTACAGCCAGCGGCTGTGGGGGAGTGAACGTAAACTTATGCTTGTCGGCCGCAGAACGGGGCACCATTTGTGTGTGTGAGTGAGTGTCGCCAACCGATATGCACTCACTCAGATATTCTCTCTGAAAAATATCGCCTACCTAGCAGTGCAGCAATTTTCAACTGGTTTATTACGCAAAGGTGTAAAGAAGTAAAAAAAATTGAAGAACGCCAGCATCAGCCCTCAATTGACACTAAATAAATTACTTTCATGAAATTCGTTCGATCCTGTGTTCACTTTTCAATGCAAGGTTGAATAAGCTACACTGTCCTTCGGAACGTCGTGACTGAAATAGACAAAAATATTCAAAAGGACAGGAACGCAAATAGATGTGTTCGCATTTTCTAGCCTTTCATCGTTCTTTTCTTCTCACAGTTTTCGTATTATTCACTTCATAACTGCTCGCTCAATTGGCAACACTGAAGTTACAGTCACTGAAACTTCAAAGAGGCTCGAGTCCACTGTTATGAGATCGCACACATACTAAGTATATTTCGTGGTTGTTGCATCTGATACTGTATTGTATGAATAATATAGACGTTTTTGGAGGAAGTAAAAAGCGTACCTTATTTTGTGATAAATAAACAGTGGCGACTGCAAGTGCTCAGGTTGCTTATTCTAAACGAAATGAAGAACTCTGTAGCAACGTTTTCTGAAGCAACATACTCACATTTACTATAATGAATTTCAATGCATTAAGAAAGATGCAGCTCTTCCAGATCAGTTAGTTGTGATCTTGTAGGAGCCGAGTAAGACGACCTCACAATTCTTGCTTCCGCGAATCCTGATCAGTGTGCAAGGCTCCATGCATCTCGAGCAAGACAATACCGAAAATTTGCAAGAGCTGCAGCAACGTAAAAGCAAGATCGGTAATTACCTGCTGGAAACACCCTAAAGGGATATTAAAAGATTTAGCGGCTTGCACACAGATGCACGCGCTCAATTGTAACTACCGCAAGTGCGCCGCACATGCGATTCCATGGACGCTGCCCCCCCCCACCCCCAACTGGTGGCGCAGCAGCAGTCGTTCGGGAACTAGACCTGTCACGCCGGTGTTGGAGCACGCGGCGGGCCGTACCCGTGCGCTCTTCCATCCAGCAGCCGTTCAATGTCATTGGTCAAGCGCAGGTTACTAAGGCGCTGTCCATTACCTATCTCAAACTTTTCTCATTATAAGCCTCTAAAACCAGCCTGTAAGCATGCTGTAAATATAATTGGGGAGATTGTAAGCTCTTGTCTTACAACCTTCTTGATTGGTATCCTGTTGCTTCCTTTATGAAGCACCATGGTAACAGTTGATCCCCTGTGAATTTCTTCCAGGATGTTTATATGTGCTTTATCGACGCACTGATTCCGCAGTGTCTGCATGACTGCTGTTATTTCTACTGAATCATACGCCCTCTCATAATCTATGAAGGCTGTGTATTGTAGTTGGCTGTATTCTGAGCATTTCTATTACGATACCTGGAATCACGAAGAAGTCGCTCATTTCTTCTGTTGGTCTCAGACAACAGACCCTATATCACATTTATACAAGGTACAGTGATTCTCTGCACGTGTACACCGACGGATCCACCACGCTAAACACCTCCGCCGCAGCCTTTGTCATCCCAGACATGGATATCGCTCGACGATTCAAAGTGGGCCATAAAACCACATCAACTGCCACAGAGCTTGTCGCTATCCGGGAGGCAATAAGATTTATTTCCGATGAACGAACTCGAGCCTGGACGATTTTCTGTGATGCCAAACCCGCTTTGCAAACCAATATTGCATCATGAAGCAAGGTTCATATTACAGCTTGGCAATAGAAATCACAGAACTTACTCAGGTTGCTTCAACAAATGGCCATCTTATAACTTTCCAGTGGATTTCCGCTCATTGCGGCGTGATGGGAAACGAAGAGGCAGACGCTGAAGCTAAAAATGCTTCAAGCAGTGCCCCTGAAGTACGCATTGCGTTTTCACGAGCTGACACGAACGCCCTGCTTCGCTGCGTGATGCGCAGCTACACACTTCAGCACTGGACCAAAGCGGAATGGCGACACCAGCGACTTCACAAATGGGACCCGGAAATTAGGTTACGCATGCCCCCTAAATTGAAACGGCAACTCATAAGTATGATCCACCGCATTCGTCTTGGTGTAGCGTACACCAGACGTTACGCGCATATCATCGGTCGCAGTGACACCGGTCCTAATTGTGAACACTGTGATGTGCCAGAAACACTTGAGCACATATTTTGTGTCTGCCCAGCATACACACGTGAACGACAAACACTGATGTCTTCTACTGAACTATATCGCAGTAGGTCATTAACTGATGAGACCATGTTGGGCCCTTGGCCAGACACCAACAGTGCAGCTGCGGTCAAAAGAGCAGTTATAACCTTTTTGGAAAACACTTGACTATGTGCGTGGCTATGAAATGTGTCTCAGTTAGAAAGAACACTACATACTCACCTCTCTATGTCACCATCGTCATCCATTAATCGTTCTTTTCCCCTTTCCCTTCCCCTAGTGTAGAGGAGCAGGCTAGAGCAAGCTATCGCTCAGGCCGACCTCTCTGCCTTTCTGCAAATAAACTTACCTCCTCCTCCCTGAGCATTTCTCTATTGCCTGATTTATAGTATGAATGCGGTTGATTGTTCAGTAGTATATTCGAAATCTAGCTTGTTCCTTTGGTTTGTTAAATTCTAATGTTGTCTTATTTTGTTAGCAATTACCTTTATAAATAGTTGTATACGACAGAGACCAAGCTAATTGGCCTGGTATTCTTCAAATCCTTGTAATCTCATTTCTTATGCATTAAAACGATGTTATCATTCTTCCAAGAATTTGGTACACTCCCCGTCAGGAGACACTTCGAAAGCAGGGTGGCTAGTTTTCATAACACAATCTGTCCTTCGTCTTTCAGCAGATCTGATGTATACCGAATTCTAACCATGTAATTTCATCAGAAATCAAACGCAATGCCTTTGTACTTTATTGCAGGCCATCGACTGCATCATAATTCTGCCCTTGGGAACAATGAGCGCCTAAATATAACCGGCCCTTTTATGATCCAAGGGGAAAAAATTGTTACATGAAGAAAGCACCACTGCCTCATTTTTACGGTATATGCAACAGTATTACTAAAACAAGCGACAAGGAGTTGTACGACATGCATTATTCGATGCCGGAAAGCCCGCACTTGAACGTCTCGAAGAGGTACAGTGCCGTCAAGGTAAGGCAAAGGCAGGCTTCCAACCCTGTGGTTGTTCACTTGACTTTTTTTTTTCTCCCCTAGAACAAAATATACTCTTTTGAAACTTTCCGATTATCTTACTGATAGAATTTCCTATGCAACATTATAAAAGCGATGATTTTACTCCGAAGGCACATCAGGAGACTCAAGCCGCAATTTGAGTCGAAATGCAGTATTTTGCAACTTTTCCGCAATATTTTGGCAACAATTTTGCATAACTCGTTTTGAAGTACTTTAGTAATTTATTATGGAAACATATGAAGCAGGAAAGGTAAATACAAAAAAGGCGAAAGAATTAGTGATTTTTATAAAAATGCTAAATATACAGCATATCGCAATTGTTCGCCAAAGCAAACAAGAAATAAAGTAAGGACAAAGTGAATAAATTTTCATACCCGTGAATGAGTAGCACTTTGCAATTATTGAAAAAACATTTTGTAATACATATTCAAATGAGTAATATTATATAAATTATTGAGCGAGACAAAGTTTGACTTGGGCACCCAAAGTCTGGAGCAACATATAGGCAACACAACATTTTTCTGCGAGATATAATACCCAAATAACACATTTACAAATACACCTTCATAATTTTTTCAACATTATTGGAGGTGGTCACAAATAGACCGGGTACACACAATATAGAATCACCAACTTATATATATATATATATATATATATATATATATATATATATATATATATATATATATATATATATATATATATATATATATATATATATATATATATGTGTGTGTGTGTGTGTGTGTGTGTGTGTGTGTGTAATCAGCCTGACTATGTCCACTGCAGGACAAAGGCCTCTCCCATGTTCCGCCAGTTAACCCGGTCTAGTGCTTGCTGCTGCCAATTTATACCCGCAAACTTCTTACTCTCATCTGCCCATATAACCTTCTGTCTCCCACTACCTCGCTTACCTTCTCTGGGAATTCAGTCAGTTACCCTTAATGACCAGCGGTTATCCTGTCTACGCGCTACATGCCCAGCCCTTGTCCATTTTCTCTTCTTGATTTCAACTATGATATCCTTAAGCGCCCTTTGTTCCCTAATCCACTCTGCTCTCTTCTTGTCTCTTAAAGTTACACCTACCATTTTTTTTTCCATTGCTCGCTCCGTCGTCCTCAATTTAAGCTGAACCATCTTCGTAAGTCTCCAGGTTTCTGCTCCGTAGCTAAGTACCGGCAAGATACAACTGTTATGTCCCTTTCTCTTAAGGGATAGTGGCCATCTACCTATCATAATTTGAGAGTGCTTGCCAAATGCGCTCCACCCCATTCTTAGTTTTCTAGTTACTTTAATCTCGTGGTTCGGCTCCGTGGTTATTACCTGACCTAAGCAAACATAGTCTTTCACAACTTGAAGCGCACTACTGTCTATCTCGAAGCGCTGCTTTCTTCCGAGGTTGTTGTACGTTACTTTCGTTTTCTGTAGATTAATTTTAAGACCCACCTTTCTGCTCTACTTGTCTAACTTCGTAATCATGAGTTGCAATTCGTCCCCTGAGTTACTCAGCAATGCAATATCATCGCCGAAGCGCAGGTTACTAAGGTACTCTCTATTAATTCTAATGCCTAACTGTTCCCATTCTAGGCTTCTGAAAACCTCCTGTAAGCATGCGGTAAATAGCATTGGGGAGATTGTGTCCCCCTGCCTTACACCCTTCTTGATTGGTATTCTATTGCTTTCTTTATGAAGAAATATGGTAACAGTTGATCCCCTGTAGATTTCTTCCAGGATATTTATATATACTTCATCGACGCCTTGATTCCGCAGTGTCTGCATGACGGCTGATATTTCTATTGAATCAAACGCCTTCTCGTGGTCTATGAAGGCTATGTATAGTGGTTGGTTATATTTTGAGCATTTCTCTATTACCTGCTTGATAGTATGAATGTGGTCAATTGTTGAGTAGCCTATTTGAAATCCGGCTTGTTCCTTTGGTTGATTGAATTCTAATGTTTTATTTACTCTGTTAGCAATTACCTTTGTAAATAGCTTGTATACTACAGAGAGCAAGCTGATCGGCCTGTAATCCTTTAAGTCCTTGTCATCTCCTTTCTTACGTATTGAGATGATGTTAGCATTCTTCCAGGACTCTGGTACTCTTCCCGTCAGGAGACACCTCCTAAACAGGGTGGCTAGTTTTTCTAACACAATCTGTCCTGCATCTTTAAGCAGATCTGATGTTACTTGATCCTCACCAGCAGCTTTGCCTCTTTGCACGCTCTCCAAAGCTTTTCTGATTTCTTCTATCATTACTGGTGGGGTGTCATCTTTATCTTTTCAACGCGCCTACATCCAGCTATGGCTATGCTTCAGTTGAAAGCTTCTATGAAGACGTGGAACCGGCAATGAGTAAGATAAATAAATATATATATATATATATATATATATATATATATATATATATTATATATATATATATATATATATATATATATATATATATATATATATATATATGTGTGTGTGTGTGTGTGTGTGTGTGTGTGTGTGTGTGTGTGTTTGTGTGTGTGTGTGTGTGTTCATTTATTTTTGTGGGAAAGAAGTGTATACATAAGGACTCGTTTTTTCGTGTTTCGACACAATAATAATGCGATCTAACGGAGAATAATGCCAAGAAATGTATAGCAGACGTTATTAAACCCAATCGTAATGTAACTGTGAAGAAAGAAAATTGGGTTAAAATATAACTTGCCGTGAGCAAGAACTAAACCTGCGACCTTCGAATAACGCGTTCGATGCTCTACCACTGAGCTACCATGGTGGCTATCCCCAAGCCACTTTATTGACTTTATGTGTGCATTTAAACGTGGAAGTTTCAGTCAAAGCTACCTGTAGCTATGGCGTCGAGTTTGGCACACTCTTCATGAGCCTATTTGGCGTCACGTAGCACGTGAACCCATTACGAGTTGGCAGCTGACCAGGGACTATTGGTATGCTGCTAGCTGACCGATTGTTTACATATTTCCCAATCGTTTACATTTTTGGCTGAACTTGGACTCTATATATGCTTGAGTCGGACGCACGAAAAACATAATACTCATTACGATGAGCCATCTCAGGAAAGCACAGGCAGAACCTTTTCCGTTTTCATCGAATGGAAAGCACTCCTTTGTTATCACCATGAATAATCTTCAAGACGAGCCAGCTCTTCATATATGAGGACGTAGCTGACTTTGTTGCTATTTCATTTACCGGAAGACATGAAGTAGTGTACTCCTCCAGCAACTGATTAAATTCTTGTCACCAGCCTGAAATGGCTCGGGGCTTAATATGCCACTGGAGTAGTGCTGACACGGAACAGCACACCTGTCTGCGCTGTCACGAGGGCTGTACTGTATAAAAAGTCCCACTCTAAACCCGGCTGTTTGGTCAATTATCCTGCTTTTCATTTGCCATGGTCGAAACGCACTCATCAGTGCACGCAGCTGATCGATTGCGAGGCTGGTTGTCACACGCGTTTCATAGAAATAGCAGGCGAGCCATCCGAAGCTGTGCGTTCGCAGCCCTGCACGAAATATGCCGGCTCTCTCTGCCTGTTTCGCGAACGCCGTTTGCAGCTGTGCCTGTCCCACGTTCTCGACATCACCCGCTCTTTTTATTAGGTGGCTCTGAAACATTCAATCTTTTACTCCCAATCTCGCTCCCATCGTATTAGCATGACACCTTTAAAACTGTGGTAAATGCACTTGGCATCTCCACTTCATTTTTCTGCAACGAGTTCACTAACCAGGGATATTCTGAACTACGTGGTTTTGAGAAAGACGAAGCGTTTACGGCAGCTTTATAAGGCGTATCAAAGTGCGTCTACTTGAGAAAAATTTTAGTGAACTGACACCGGGTTTGAAAAACACTGTGGTTATGAGTAATTTAAGATGCGGATTTGTTCACGTGAAATTATGCGTCTTCGGAGTTGCCTAACACAGACAGACTAGCACGTAATTGGTGTTCCTCAAGTAATGACATAGTTCGTTCACGTACTGAAGCTGTTATAAAATGGTCACAGTTTCACCGCAAAGGCTAAGTAATGAGATAGGACGATATTGAAACGTCACAGCGAGAACGACAAGCAGCTAGAAACTTGCAGCGCTCGCCTTCAGTACCAAGACACTTGAAAACAACACCTCGGTTACCACAGGACAAGTGCGATATCACACCTATCATATTTATTAGGTTTTGTGTTTGAGCGCTGTTTTTCTAAGGTCGACAATATACGCAGAACCCGACGCGCTTAAATACTGTTTTCTTTCAAACCACGGTGTGTGGAGTAAGCACTCTGCGTCTCCTGCCACAGGGTGGAGTCTGACGCAAGATACGCTAGGTGTTTGTTTGTTTTCCGCATCGCGAGAAGTTATGAAAGGAGCCACCAACCCACGTTTGTGTTGTAAGTTTCAAAGACAGATGCCATTTCAACATGTCCATTCTGCCTTATTGATATTTTGATAAGGTGAGTGCTTTTGCAATCACCACTATAATTAAAACAAATAAATAGGTTCCCCTAAACAAAAATTTGTAGCGGCAACTAGAGAATTCTGGAAACAATATGTACTAGGTCTGCTTCACGTAACGCCTTCTTCTTTTTTTCTAATCATGCCTCGGGAGAACTACGACACCCTGGATATATATACATGCACTTATGTAGAGATTACGGCGACGACAAAAATCTGACGAAAGTGTCCATATAAGAGTGGCGATGTGGGCTTGTTGGTGATGCATTTGAAAGAAAATTGATGTAGTGCGAGGCGAAAAAACGGACACAGGAAGGAATAGACATAGAGGACAGAGCGCTCTGTCCTCTCATTCTATTCCTTCCTGTGTCCGTTTTTTCCCCTCGCGCTACATAAATTTTATTTCTAGTGTCCATATAATTTTCAATAAAAAATTGGCACATCCCACGTACAGTACAAATCAGTGATATGCGAAGCACGAATGAGAAAGCTTGATATGCAACTTAAAAAACAGCACAATGTTACGAGGCGGACGGACATAGTACACAGTAAGCACAAGAAGAAATGACTTGCGCACTCGCAATAATAGGTGGGGTTTAACGTCCTAAAACCACCATATATGGTTATGAGAGACGCCGTGTATATAGTCCAGAAATCTGGAAATTTCTTGTGCGCACTCACGTACCTATAGATCACATGCAGGTTTGTTTATAGTCTCGTAACGGCGGCACCACTAACGTTTCCGATACAAGCACCAGCAGTGGTAGGCATGAAATAATTCCGTACATGACTTCCAAGCCATGAATTATGTTTGCGCCTGGCCTTTTTGTTCGTCGTCCATTCACGTCAACTAATATCGAATTTGGTATATGTGAAGCTAGCGAAACAGCTGTGAGCACTCTATGAGCGTAGCATGTTGTCATGTTTTAAATGACGCGCCTGTCATGATTATTTTGTTTGACCGTGTCATTTACCTTCATCGTCCGTTCACGTTATGGCATACCAAATTTGGTAAATGTGATGCTAGCGAAATGAGCACGAACGCACCATGAGCGTGGCGTGTAGTCATAAATTACATGACATGCATGTCATGATTTCCAAGTTAGCATCTGTTATTTAGGTTCACAATGCAATCATGTCTTGCCACACCACTTCTGCCATATGTCATGTGAACGAAACCATCGCAAGAGCAGCGTGACAATTGATAGCAGCATGAATTGGATACATTCATGTCCTGCATTAAAAGCAGTTACTCCCGTGCGACAAGTTTTATTGCTGTCTCAGCAGGCCACTCCAGTGTAGATGCAGGCTATGAGCGCCTACGAGCTATTAGAAGGCGAGCAGAACGTGCTCGCCTTCTAATAAGCGAGCGATTTTGCTAGCCATAAGCTTTATTAAACTGTCAACGACACGAAGAAAATGGGTGGTAATTACAGACTCTCTGGCAGCACTGGCATGTGTGGAAAGTGCCACTTCTAGACACATTGATGTGCGTATAGTATACGCTTTACTAAAAGAGCTCTCAGAAGCTACGAAGTCGAATCATCGCGTGGCATTTCGGTGGGTCCCCAGTCACTGCGGAATTAAGGGAAATGAAATGGCGGATGAGTTGGCGAAAACTGCTCATAGTTATATGCAAACGTGCCTCATTGCGGTATCCCATTATTATGTAAGTAGAATTTTGAAAACAACAAAACGTGAATTATGTCTATCTACCTGGTTCACAGACAAAACAAAGGAATCAATCCTATAATCTGTTGATCCTAATCTTGAATACCAAGTAGACCGTGACCTCTCAAGACGTATCGACACACTCATTCATCGCCTACGACTCGGAACTGCTTACACAAAGCACTTCCTACTTCGTATTCATCGTGCAACATCGTCAGCATGTTCATGCGGCCACGACGACGAGGATATCTGTCACCTATTGCTCGACAGTCCGAAGCACGACAAACACCGAAGGCGAAAGAACAAGAGCTGCATAGGTTAGATCCTGAGCGTTCATTCGGGTCGAAGAAAATACTAGGTCTATGGCCATCCAAAACAAATGGCAAAGCAGTGAAGGTGCTGCAACAGTTCTTCGAAGAAACAAAGATTTGTGACGAGTACTGAGCGGACAAAAGTTAAACGTGAGCGTGTCGTCTACGTGTTTGTTCTGCCCTAATAAAAGAAATTTTGCGCTCACCCATGTAGGACTGTATATATGTATACATGCTATTGTGTTTTTTGTTTTTTTCCATAATTTTATTTGTACCAATTCAGTGGAAAGGGGTAGACATCGCCAAGTAACGGTAACAAAAACTCCTTCGTTTATTTTTTTTTATTTCAATTAAAAAAAGCATGACAATGACCTAAAGATCATGAAAATCATGGCATACGTGTCATGATTTTTGTGTTATACCCAGTCACTTTTGCTCGCCATAGAGTATGTTATGTAACACCTGCTTTAGTATAGATATCATTATCGAAACGGGCTGGAGAATGTCATTAATGGACAAAATGTAGGGGATAAACGCGTGTGCGTGTAAACTTTGGTGGGATTTGAAAATGTTTGTGCGGGTGTCTGAGGAAGAGAAGGACGAGGACAAGAAGCCGAGCCAGCGACAGCTGGCGACAGGTGGCACAAAAAAAAAAACAGAAAGAACAGAGGCGTGCTGCGCTCGTAAACTCATTGGTGGAGGTACAATATCCGACATACACTGAGCAACAAAAACGTTTGGAAAGAGCATTGTGCAATGCGATGGAAAAAATGTAAAGAGTAAGAACAAGGGAAAGAAACAGAGATAGAAAGAGACAAAGTAACAAATAATGATAGGGCTCTTACACGCCAAGCTTCGTTTGCCCCCATTTTTATGATACAAGAAATCAGTTAACTTGACTTTGATGGCTCTGAAGCGAGGAAGGCTCTGATATGCTAGCCAAAGGCAGATAAAACTGTCTTAGTAAATGCAGCACACATTGCAGTAAAACGAAGTTTTTTTTTTCACTATCGCTTTTGTCCAATCACCTTATCACATCCGCGAGGTGCGCTCTTGCACCATTCTGTAAAAGTATCAATCGATTAAGTAGCACAGCTAATTTATATAATTCATTAATGTTTTTGTATTCGTTTTTCGGTATGTATGCAGTCAACACGTAGTTTCACAGACAATATGTCTGCACAAACTACCCTGCATATATTTCACTCTAAAAATAACCATGCTTCTGCATTGTATATCGTTGATGAACACCACATGAATTATGAAGTCTTTGCGCGTGATACCTCCAGCCTTCCAGATAATTCTGGATGATTCCCATTGCGTTGCTATAGCCGTCTTAGTAAGCTAACGCGTAAGTCGTATGTAGCAGTATAAACTACCATCATCATGTAGCCACTAACTTTTTCCCCACTAATTTAAATTTCCACTCATTTATTCAGTCAACCACCAGTAAATAAAATGGGTCACTCACTTCATTATGGGTGTGCCGAATAAAAAATATTTTATACCTACACTAAAGATACTGAAAAAGTAAATAAAATGTTTGATGGCGTAATAGGAATAATAAGTACTCACAAAATATATGATATGGCATGTTAATGGGATACGCTGAGATTGAGCGCTAATGAGATACGCTGAGACCCAAACACACGCGCGAGCTTGTTCGAAAGCTAAATGCCCCCGCCCCCTCGGCCTCGAAGAAAATTTCTCGCTACACGTCTCCTTCACAGCAAACTAGCTGTGCCAACAGAACGTTGGAATGTATATATGTATATATATGCACATCGCTGAAACCAAGTCATAGCGAAGTATGAGATGTCCCTTCGGAATGCGAGGGACGGTGAACGTGATCACGCATAGTGTTTTTTTAACTAGAGCAAGGTGCACCTTGTGACGTAGTCAATGACGCATCTGCGCAATGTAGATAAACTACATCTAGGGTGATTGCCGAGTCCTTAATGTTCACGGCCATAGATAAACCGCTAGTTTCTAAGGAAAGAAAAAAGGAGCGTGCCTTTGAACTCTTGTGATCACTCTCTGCAGCTGGCTTTCACTATGGATGACAAACTGTCACATTTTAAACTTCAAAGGATTTATAATAATGAAAACAGAGTGCGAATCGAATCGAACACTTTTATACTGTTTTCGAATTCAAATATTTCAAGTATTCAGTGCGGCACTACTTTTTTTCACCCGCCAGATATGAAAAAGTGTGTTTCACTATAAACATTACGAAACTAATTTAGAGCGTGTACAACACTATTGCTTCTCAGTACAACATTTGCAGTTATTTATTGTCTTGAAGACTACGCAGCCGCTTCCTATGTTTGTGAGGTAGCAAAACCACTGCGCTTTTCGTTATTTCAACTGACAGCAAATAATAATAAGGATAATAATTCCTCACTGCAGACGTAATATTGCTGCTGTGAATGCATGCTTAGAGTATTTGAATTGCCTCGGCATGCATTTTGATCATTTTTGCATCAAAATTTTAAAAATATGGCACAGCAATACAATTTCGTGTGCTGGTTTAAAAGTTTTCATAAAATGTTGAGTTGTTCAAATATTTTGAATATCAGCGTGCCTGGCGGATCTAATGAAATACTGCAATATTATTCGAGGTTTGGAATAGCTTTCACACTCAAGCTGAAGTGGTGCCATTATGGCAACTTGAGGCATGTTTTGAAACCAAACATGCAACATATGTTGACGTAATGTGTAAACTTACCTATGATAACAAAGTGGGCATTCGAGCACAAATCTCCACTGTTGCTTCGCGAGAGCAGCTTGCTTTTCTTGCAACAGTATGAGACGAGTAGATTAAGGCCTATATAGTCAGAATGATTTGCATACCTTGAGCTTCTGGCAGTGTGTTCATGTAATTTTCGTGCAGAGTGTTTGCTTCTCTAAGATCAACAGTATTGGTTGAAATACAAATGTCGTTCTTTATATTTAACTGAGAAAAATATAGCCGCAAATAAGTGAAAGACTCAGAGAAGCAAAACCTAGTCCAGAAAACAAGAAAGGTTTCTGCTGTTTTTTTTTTTAATCAGGAAAGTATAACTGGATTTTGTAAACTCTCGGCAAAAGCGAAAAAGACGCCAAATGGCGAAGATAGTAACGCTAAGTGAATAAGAAAGGAAAGTTTCTTTCTTCAAAGTAAATGACAAACAGAACTCAGGAATCGCATTATCATTCCACACAAACATTACTTTTTTGGCATATTCAACTTGAGCATTAAAAAACGTGACACAAAACTGTATTTCCCCTTTTTTCTGGAGCCTTGTCTTGCGTGGCACAAGTATACTTTAACGTTTCGGTGCACTTTGGTGGGGTACTGCATCGTGCTGGTGCAGCAACGTTGCTTTTAGCAGGATTTACTGAGTTCTTTAAATTGTTGTGCTGTATCCCCAGACGACATATGCACTTGAAGCACTCATGTAGTCCTCACCAAAGAGGGAAACCATGTTTGCGCGCCATTATTGGAGAAAAAAGCCGAGCATTCACTTCTCTTTAATTTTACGTTGTACTGTTTGGTATTGGCGGGTATGCTTCCTTTTGCAGCTTGAAACACATTCTTCATGTCCACACTGCTGCAATTTCGCACTTCGTGAGCCATGTTTTATTTCGGTCAGGTAGATCAATTGTAAACAAGGTACGTGAAAATGGCCGAATTTCATATTTTTATGAATGAGTACAAGGATTTCTGTAGTAGCCCACAAGATACCAACAATATCATTATGAGGCACACCATTGTGAAGTGCAAGGAATAATTTTAGCACACTTGGGTTCTTGAACCTGTAATGATATTGCACTGTACTCGGGCCTCTGGCGTTTCGCCTTCATTAATATTCGACCACCACGGCCGTGATTAAATTATCATCTTCATTATCTTTTTATTCTCAAAATTCTTCTCCTTCTTCTTCTCAATTTTGTCCACTGCATGGCGAAGGCTCTCCAATTCTCCGCAAGTCAACCCGGGGAGCTATCTTAAGGTGTCCAATCAATGGATATGTCCAAATCGCCAAAGTGCGTGCAGTTACGCAAAAAAACAAAAAAAAAACAAAAACCTTGAGTTCTGGCGTCATGGCGCGGTTGACCACGTCGGCGCACCGAACACACTAGTACTTTTCAAGCGTAAATAGAAACCGAGTGGACAAAACGTAGAGGAACAGGACTCTTGAATAAACTTGACAAGTATGCGCATGTGTATGAACGTGTTGAGGCGTTTGATGAGCTTTGGAGGGAATGCATGCCAACCTTTCAGGGGCGTTAGGCGGGTGGCCAGGTTAAACCTAATTCAAGGAAAACATGATTCCTCTCTATGCACGGCATTAGAGATGTGCGTTCAAAAGTGAGTCCCTGGGAGCAGCATTCAATGTGGCGAAACGCATTCCGTCTTTCTCATTTGTGTTAAGATTTGTGATAGCTGCGTGGTGTGAAAATTATGTTGTGAAAGAAAGACCAAAAACAGGCGGCTTTGTCAAACCAATTAGAAAAGGCCGAATTTGACATGTCGAGGGATTGTACACCGCAAGATTAGCTCTCCTGGTTCTAGGCTTTCAGCTGTCGCGATATATCTGCAAACTTCCAATTTTTATCAGCCTACCTGATTTTCTGCCTCCCTCTTATGCATTTGCCTTCTTATGGCAACCAATCAGTTACCCTTGATGGCCAGCGGTTATCCTGTCTGTGTTCTACGTATCCAGCACATGTTCATTTTTTTTCTGGTTTCAAATATGATATACTTAGCACTGGTTTGTTTCCTGACCAACTCCGTTCTCTTTCTGTCTCTTAAGGTTACACCTATAATTTTCCTTTCCCTCCCTCGATGCGTCGTCCTCACTTTTATGTTGTACCCTGTTTGTAAGCCTCCACCAGGTTTGTCCTCCGTAGGTAAATACCGATAAGATGCTGCTGTTATATGACTTCCACTTGAGAGACAGTTATTTCAAAAGAGCCGAATTTATTTCCGAACAAACGTGGTCCCCACCAACGATAATGCTATAATGTTTGACGCAGCATGTATAAATGTCGACACACCTTGCCAGGAAAGCGGGTCAGATTATTTGCGCCTATGAGTGACAGCGTGCATTGCTCACTAGAGTTAGAGTTTCTGTTTCCCCAGCACAAGTTTCATACTTGTGTTACCTTTTGTCTGTTTGCGTTTCCCCGAGTTTCAAGAATTTCGAACATATACTCTCGCACAATATCACCTATTTCGTTATGTTTGTTATTCTTCTCTTCTCTTTGTTTCTCTCCGTCTCTCTCTCATTATATATATATATATATATATATATATATATATATATATATATATATATATATATATATATATATATATATATATATATATATATATATGTGTGTGTGTGTGTGTGTGTGTGTGTGTGTGTGTGTGTGTGTGTGTGTGTGTGTGTGCAGGAGGCACTGTGGAGTTTACGCAATGCGAGAAATAGTTGTCTTTTTTTATACAGTAGGAATACGTACCCAAACTTAGTTATTTAATAATAAATTTATTCCTGTGGATATAGTGGCTCAACGAATCGTATTTAGTTAGGTAACGCACCACAGTGACATGATAATAACGTTTTAGCAGCTTTACGTATGCACACCATCTTTATTGTACCCGAGAGTTCGTGTTCTGCCTCCCACAGTATTGTGACCCGCGACCTTAGCCCCATAGTCAATAGTCACTAAGATGACACCTAATTGCACTTAGCTTTAAAATATGTGAGTTGGTGACCTAAATCGCAGCATTTTAGCCATAAAGGAGCACAAAATATTTATCCAAAAGCCAACACCGTGATTTTCTACGCTAAAAACGATGAAATAACTTAACATGTGGAATATAGAAAAGGTCGCGAGGTCAACAAGACTTTTTACAGTTTGCTACCCTAGACGTTGAGTGATGAAAGAGCAAGGAAGAAAAGAAAAGGATGACTACGCATGATTCTTAACACGCATGCAGTATGCAGTGCATCCACGGACGTATCCCAAAATGAAATACTCAGTTTTTTAAAGGTTCCTCCGTATTTTACGACGGCAAAACCACAAAATTAAACTGAGTTTATTCTTAACTATTTCTAGAGTGAAACATAACGACATAACAATACAAAATCTGATTAACAGGCTCATATTTACGAATGAGTTATTAGACCAGCTCTTCGCAACAAGGCTCATGATGTGGTTGACACTGAATTGGTGGAGTTATGGCAGGTTGAGTTTGTCACCAGATGTAGTACATTGAATAAACTTATCGGTCACTCCCGGGTGTGTGTGTGCCTTTTTGTAGGAATATGTGGACTTTAGTGTGGGCGGAAGGAGAAAATTATTGAATAGATGTAGAAGACGCCAAGCCAGGTACAAGTGGCACGTGCGACAGCGGCCCTAGAAAAAAAAACATGGTTCATCTCTGCATCGTAGTGATTGGTATAACACAAAGTATTTGAAAGCAGAGTAGTTGCTGAATGTTTACTGCTGAGTGAATAGGAGAGCCTCCACATAGTCTCTTAGTGCTTGGTAGATACAGCACGGTTTAAGGTGAACACGAATACGTTGGTGCTTGATCGGGCATCTTCATCTCGGCGGCTAACGTTAGCAATATTGATTAAAGAAACCTTGTAGTTTTGTGGTAGTTAGATCGTATAAGGAAAAACGGTGTGACAGTCAGAAGAGCGTCTCTCATTGACCACTGAACTTGGGCTAATGTCGCCATCCTAGTGCATGTTGAGAGTTAAGGAACACCACTGCCACACTAGAGGGAAACGCCGTGCGTGTCGTCTGTCCTGTAGATCGGCCGCAATTATTCTCGTGGCGAGTGTAATTGGAGAGGATGGTGGGACAGACAGGTGAGGCATGCGTGCGTCGCAAAGCTAATTATGGTATAAATGGACGCTATGAGTGAAGTTGACGCTTGGGCTGAGGTTGCCTCCTGGTGTTGTGTTGAGGCTTTGACAAAACTGCATTTCTATTGAAAATGTGCTAAATAAGACGGACGCGTAGCAACGAAACGTTGCAAAAACATCGAGAAGGCCACTGTCATGACGCATTACTTCACTTTACCACTCCCAGAGGGCGACACTACCCCACCGTTCAAGAGAACGGCAAGGGGAAATATGAGATATAAGAAGACGTTCGTAAATAGCTGCATGGTGTTTAATCATCAAGCAGTGGTCAGGATGGCCGGAATCTGTTAGCTTGGACCGCAAGATCGAGGGTAAGACTCCTGTTGACGAAACGTTTCTTCGCCATCTCACCGTGTAGATATTTTTCGATATTCTTGCCGGGACGGGAATACGTACCTCAAGTGTTGGTAGACCCCCGCAAAATAAAACAATACAGATACGAAAAGAAGACACTTGTTCAATCAGAAAAAATGAATAAACCATAAATACCACTAATATTTTGCTTTCATAAAAGCTATCTTTTCAGATATCCTTTTTTTAAGTGCACTGCAGCACCATTCTTGGTTGCTACCCCACGGTAGATTCAATCGCTCTTCTGGGAAACGACCGACCCACCGACTGACCAACCGACCGACCGACAGACCGACCAACTGACCAACAGAAAAAACCAATGTTTTATGACTGATCTGCTGCACTGATTTGCACTAGATTACTAAGGAACAACCAACCTACCAGCAAAGAACCAGGTCTACATGAACGAAAGGCGCGCACAACTGGATCTCTTCCTGTCGTTCATGTAGACCTGTGAACCAGGTCTCCATGAACGAAATGCACTGGCCCTGGATCTCTTCCTGTCGGTTCGTGGTAAAACCCAGGAGCCTAGATGCCTACCTAGTGGTTTAGACTCTCGGGGTGAATTCTCTTTAGACAAATAAGATTATTGCGCTTGACATTGAGCTCCTCCCTGTTTTAGGCAGTGCCTAGTTACTAGCAACGCATTACCGGTAACTAGTTACGTTTTTCAGTACCATGTAATATTCACCTGTTAATTATAAGATAGAGAAACTTGTCACTTTATTACTCTTACTTTTTTACACAGTAAATGGAATGAAAAATGTCACTACAGTTACTTTTGTTTTATTTGAAAAATTCAACAGCAACAGTCTTCCCTTAAAGGCCTATGCTAAATGCTTTAAGCTTTTTCGAACTATTTCTTTTCATGTCCTGTTCGTTTTTTAGCTTTGTGAAATGAGGCAGTTTAAAAAATCGTTGTTCAGAAAATATCGCTAAGAGACCACCAGAAAAGAAAAGTATATCTTCGGTGGAGTAGACCACATTTGGGGCTTGCTTGTGAGGTTCATGCCGCTAATAAATCACGTTGCAAGTGAATGGCTCCGTAAGCTCATGCTATATATATATATATATATATATATATATATATATATATATATATATATATATATATATATATATATATATATATATATATATATATATATATCTGTGTGTGTGTGTGTGTGTGTGTGTGTGTATGTGTGTGTGTGTGTGTGTGTGTGTGTGCGTGTGTGAATCTTATCACTTGAGGTTCTTGTTCTGTATTTGATGCACGTAAAATGCATTCCTTTGTCCGAAGTGGCCCCTACAGCTAATCACGTTTTACAGATGACTAGGAAGCAGCAACGCGAATCGGCTGAAAAACAAAAGGCCGTGAACTGACAAAGTATTTTTTTTAAGCTTCTGTGACTTTGGCTTAACACATCCGTTATTTACAAAATGACAAACGTAGTGCGTCCTAAGGAGGTGGCATCCTCTGTATACAGCAGCAACAAAAAAATTAAAAAAAAACATGAGCGGGAGTTGATGAGTCCATCAGTCACACATGACGGTGTAGTAGTTTCTAGAAGCCCTCCGCCCCTTCCGCTATCACTTGCTTTTATGAAGCAGCATCGTCGCACTGTTTAACTGAACGCTATGCCCTGTCCCACAGTGCTCAACAAGCTCCGACCTGGGCGTACGAATGGGAGATGAAACCCACGCCAAAGTTTTTCAATTTTGCTTGAGCTTATGTAGACACGCACATCCAAAATCACGCATGAACAAACATAAAATAGGGTTCAAACCCACCACCCACGAAAAAAATTGCGGCTACTCTTCTGTCTTCTGAACGCGTTACATACAGCTGACATTAGCAACCTTTTTTTTCCTCATCCTTCCTTGAACCTTTGCTGCCCGTTCAGTCGATTTAATTATGTCGCTTCACGATCCCCGCGTCTTACATCGAGATTATTCTGCAGTACTCGTGCGCATGTGTTTGGCCGAACCGTTGGAACACGTGTCCCAACAGTTGGTATGCCTAGCAGACGTGACATTCTTCGAACAGGTCTATTACACCCCGGGACACTAAAGAGCAACAATGACTTGGTATAGATAAATAAATTGCACTCTCAGAACTCTAATGCTATAAGTTTCACTATCATAAGTTACAGTGGAGAAAACTGAGGTTGAAATTTACTTTTTATATTTCGCGCTGAGATCTCCACGTGTGCGTTAGACATTTCAAAATATAGTTTTCATATTTTCACGCCATTGGCTTAATGAAATTTTAAGAAATTTTGCATACTAACTTCTTCGCACCCACAGATGATAAAATACTTCGCTTTTATTGATTAGAAGCTACGTAGGACCCTATATACACCTTCAAAGTTTTTGGTTCACAATGTTTGGCACAGGATTGTTGAGGTGGCCTTGCCACCTGTACTTTCCTTTGGCGCGTTTTCTGGCTTACCAAGCGTCGTCTAGAGAATGAGTGATCTTTTCGAGATTGTGATATCGCATATTTCTAATTCAGAAAAAATTGTTTTGCTCTTTAGTGTCCTTGATCATTTCTCACGAACATCAATGGTTAATGAACTTCGTCTTCACTCGTTGCGCACTGCCAATACCTCTTTGTATGCTTTTAATAAACTAATTGTATCTTTTGCTATGCAATACTTGCGTTACTTTGTATGGTAACAAAAAAGCAAGGACTTTGTTTTTTAACTCTAACTGTAGCAAGATACTTTTGGAAACTAGGTAATTGTAACTGTAACACTGTTACGTTTTACGGATAACGTGTTCATCACTAGCTCCTACTGACGTGAGGGTTCCTGCTAAGGCGCTGGAGTGAGGTGCCTGCCTGGCGCAGCACACAATGGGCGTTTCTCTTGCACTGACGGTGTGCGGGGCAGGAATAACCTGATTGTCGCTGCCACCTAGAGTCAGGTGGCGTAAGGTTGTGTTTGGGACGAGGTCTTTGTATACAGAGGTCGCTCACCGTACGAGGGCCCCTGCTCGCCTTGATTCACCTACGCCGTCTGTTGTAGTGAGACCGGAAAATCGTCGCCTCTTTAAGATGTCATTGCCGAAGAGCTTGCGAGATGTGTTGCTAATTCTCGAAAACTGCATTGTTACAGAAAAAAAGCTTGTGCTTACAGCGTCCTACACCTATTTATATAAATCCTACCGCATTAACAGATAGCTGTAAGCATTTGTGACCACAAAAATTAGAGTGTAAACAAATATAGGAGTCTAAACTTACCGATGAGGCCTAGGAGAAGCTTGGGAAACAATTTCAGAACGTTTCTGTTGATTCTTCATTGTATTTGTAGCTTTCTCATGATGCGCGCCAGCTGGTTGTCATGGGTCTTACAGTGCGCCAGTATGCTTTTTGCAAGCTGCATTTCCGATGGAGGCGGAAATGTTGTAGGCCCGTGTACTCAGATTTGGGTGCACGTTAAAGAGCCCCAGGTGGTCGAAATTTCCGGAGCCCTCCACTACGGCGTCTCGCATAATCATATGGTGGTTTTGGGACGTTAAACCCCACATATCAAATCAAATAATGCTTTCTGCAAGAAGTATTCGTTGGCTCTAACGGTGTCACCAAGATTAAGTGAGGGGCTGCAATAAAATTTATTGTGAAAGAACACAGAAGCGGTCCTGTTTTTCAACGATCAGGTACATATGTTTGCAAAAAGTGTGGCTATCGGCCACATATGCCGAGATGCTGAATGACGAGTGGCTGCTCAATTTGCTCTTTCGGTGCACGCAGCACACGTGCACATGAATATGTACCACTTATGTGTGTGTGGACTGGTCTCAAATACTGAGCTAATTTTCTTCTACGTGAAATACCGTCAAAATCGCTCTATAAAAAATAAACCTAGGTGCTATGCGCAAAGAGCTCCTTGAATCCGCAGCAGTAATGTTGGTTACATGAAACGAAATACATAAGCGCATAGAGACGTCAGCATTCTCGTGGTAAGAATAGAGTGCACAACAGCTTTCTATTTACCAAGCGCTAACTAAGCGTGTTAGTTCAGCGAGGGCGTTATTACTGTGCTTGTCCAAGTCCGTCTTTGAACAAGCGCGTCATGACCAAGAGAGGAATTCAATTAGCAGGGCTGCAACAATCGCGAACATACTTTTTTTATAATCTAGTGAGGACAAAGCTAGAAAGTGGCCTAAAAGCGAAACGTAAAGAACACATACACGGGAAAAATAGACTCCCAAATACTGCTAAACTGTGTTTTTGTTTTGAATTTGGTCGTAGAGAGTGATTTCGTCATAAAACAGGTGATTAGTATAGTTCGTTAGGCAATAAGAGTGGCCCAACCGCGGTAGTCTTGTGGCGAAGATACTCGGCCACTGATCCGCAAGTCGCGGGATCGATTGCCGATTCCAATGGCTGCATTTTCGATGGAGCCTTAAAATGGTGTTGGCCCGTGTGCTCAGATTTGGGTGCACGTTCGTCGAGATGGAGATGTACCACCTAATGTTAACGTGCTTGCATCTATGTTAAATGGTGCTATAGCTGCCAAATAACAATAGGCCTTGCCGAATTACGACAATGTACTGTAAACATTCAAGTACTTCTGTAAGGATAAGTTGTACTGTCGTTTTATACTGATTCCTAAGACAGAGGGACCAACCATGCTTCGTTCGTTTCTATTTAGTAGGCCTGCTATAGTTTAAGAAGACTTTATTGCTGTAGATATAGGATTGCCAAAAGGAGCAAACATGAGCCCATCAAATTCAGCCTCATGTATTCGTGGTCGTCATCGCCTCTTTCGGTGTTTTTATAGATGCAAACTTAAATGTGGTGTATTTTAGACTAGAAAATCGAACTAGCCCACCAATGTTTTTTTTAAATGTTTATTGACCGTATTTTAGCCTTTTCTTTTTTTTGTCCTCAATGAGCACTTTGTATGTTATATACCAATGAGCAACGTGTTAAGATCTATTTTGGACACAGTTTTGATTGACAACGTCTAAAACGACAAAGACGTGCCTTACACCATGTGCAAGACACTTGATGATTTCATGACAACGTATCTTCACTTTTGCTAGCCCCATGGCTGCCATTTTTAGACTAAATCTTGTTTGTTGCGATAACTTACATATGTGAGGGCACCCTATCTATAGTTCTAAACATTCTTTATTATTCTAGGAATTCGAGAATTCTAAACAAATTTATCTGATTGATCTCAGCAACCATATAGACCCGTCACATATTTATAATAATAAAAACTAAACACCCTCTACAACCACAATTAGTCGTTGGTGTTTAATTTAAAATGCCCCTACGTTTTGAAACTCGCTTTGTCTGTTTCTTGAGTGATTGTTCAGCTGGCTTCGATCGATAGTAGCGCTTTACAGCGGTATTTTTTCTCTCCACCGTTGCTCTCTTTGAGAAGACAACACATTAATAAGAGCAGCGGGAAGAGTTACAGTGGATAGGAAGTCAAGCACTAAAAAGCGCCAGCTTCGGAGTCAGCCGCACATTTACCCCATAACCCAACTGATCTCGAAACCAATAGGGCCACTTTTGAAGAGCAAGAAATGCACGCTAAAACTTGGCTGGAGAGTCTGTCGGTTTTGGGGATTTTATTTAGCCAGACGAATCTTCGTTGAATATGTTTACCTTTTATTTGCAATTCCTTCACGACCACACAACAGGTGGTCGCTCTTCATGCTGACTGATTGATATGTAGGGTTTAACGTCCCAAAACCACTACATGGTTATAGGAGACGTCACAGTGGAGGGATTTAGAATTTTACACACTCTGGGTTCTTTAACGTGCACCCAAATCTGAGCACATGGGCCTACAGCATTTGCGCCTACATCGGAAATGCCGTCGCCACAGCCGGGATTCAATCGCGTAACCTGCGACACCTGTGCAACCTGAGCCACTGGAGCCCCGCGGCCGGGCGGCGGTGCATCGGCTTGACGTCTAGAAGTGGTAAGGCGCATATGTTGGGTAGCTCTGGCGTGGTGGGTTGGACCAGCGGTAATGGCAATAACGAGAAACATGCACAGGTTGATGATAGGAAAAGTAGATCGGCTGGTCATCGGGGTTTCGCCGTCCTATAGGGATCCGAAAGGGCAATGTTGTAGGGAATCGGCGAGTGTTACCTGAGGAGTAAGAGCGTTCTTCAGGGTGAGTGAGGGGACACGCGTCGGAAGACTGAGATTAGCATTTCCTGCCTGACCACAACTTTAATTAGGGCTACCGACGGCTGTGATGCGTTAGTGGCTTGGGTTGTGAAAACGGGCTGTTGAATAGGAGCAGGACAGGCAGCTTCAAGCTCCCGACGAACAAAACGCGTGACGTGGTTAAGGGGGGGGGGGGGGGGGGGGGGGGGGGCTGGTGAGCAGCCCTACACGACAAAATTGCGGCAGGGTTGGGCAGCCATGGGAACCTCTGCGTAATACGGCGTCTCTTTGCGTGTTCCAACCACCGGCAATCTTTGATGGTTCTATTGACGGTGGCAACGTTAGTGTAGACATGCAGGTTGAAAACATTGTCTCTGATGCCTTTGAGCACATGCGAAACCGTCTTAGACTCGGGCATGCGTTCGTCGAATAGGCGGCAAATGACGATGACGTATTAATTATACGTGACGTACGATTCGGCATACACGTCTGTGTCGAATAGCACACTGATTTTGTGCAGCCTTTGCCATTCAGGCCTGTTGATAAAAAATATGATAAGTTAGGTTTCACGTTCCAAAACCACCACATGATTATGAGAGACACCGTAGTGGAGGGCTCCGGAAATTTCGACCACCTGGGGTTCTTCAGCGTGCACCCAAATCTGAGCACACGGGCCTACAGCATTTGCGCCTCCATCGGAAATGCAGCCGCCGCAGCCGGGATTTGATCCCGTGACCTGCGGGTTAGCAGCCGAGTATCTTAGCCACTGCACCACCATGGCGGGGTGTTGCTAAAAGGTTACGGATCTTAGCCTTGAAAGTGTCGCATCTGGTAATGTCGGTATCTGACGTCTTCAACCACACCCGCGGTGGGCTATCAAGGTAAAAAATTAAATGGCAGAATCATTGTACAGTGTAGAGTGGTGATATTCGAAGCACGAATCAGGAAGGTTGATATGTCGCTTTAAAATCAACACAACGTTGCGACGCGGACATACACAATGCCGTACATGACTTCAATATCATAACTATTATGTTTCGACGTGTCAATTCCCTTCATCGTCTATTCACGTCAAGTGATGCATCATCGTCATCAGCCTGACTACGTCCACTGCAGGACAAAGGCCTGTACCATGTTCTGCCAGTCAACTTGGTCCTGTGCTTGCTGCTCCCAATTTATACCCGCAAACATCTTAATCTCATCTGCCCACCTAACCTTCTGTTTCCCCTAGTGCACTTGCCTTCTCTATAAATCTAGTTAGTTACCCTTAATAACCAGCGGTTATCCTGTCTACGTGCTACATGCCCGGCCAATGTCAATTTCCTCTTGTTGAATTCAACTATGATATCCTTAACCCCAGTTTGTTCCCTAGTCCACTCTGCTCTCTTCTTGTCTTTTAAGGTTACACCTACAATTTTCCTTTCCATTGCTCACTGCGTCGTCCACAATTTAAGCTGAACCCTCTTTGTAAGTCTCCAGGTTTCTGCTCCGTAGCTAATTACCGGCAAGATGGAGTGGATATATACCTTCATCTTGACGGATAGCGGCAATCTACCTTTCATGATTTGAGAGTGCTTCACAAATGTACTCGCCTAATTCTAATTCTTCTAGTTACTTCAGTCTCGTGGTTTGGCTCCGCGGTTATTACTTGTCCTGAGTATACATAGTCTTTTACAACTTCTAGAGCACTATTACTTATCTCTAAGCGCTGTTCTCTTCCGAGGTTGTTGTACATTACTTTCGTTTTGTGCAGAATACTTTTAAGACCTACTTTTCTGCTCTCCTTGTCTAACTCCATAATCATGAGTTACAATTCGTCCCCTGAGTTACCATCAATGCATTGTCATCGACAAAGCGCAGGTTACTAAGGTGATACAAAATTTGGTATATATGGAAATAGCAAAACGGCCGCCAGCACGCTATGGGCGGAGAGGGTGATCATCTTTTAACGCGATAGCGTTAAAGAGTTCGTGTCGCAGAAAACCCGCTGCCGGCATCGACCCCGTTGGTTGTGAGCGAAAAATCGTCTGTGTGTCTGGGACCGAAAAATCAAGTTACCAAGATAGCCGCTGTAGGCCGTACTAGTCCACGCGTGCATGCGCAATCACAATGAAAAAGCCGCGCATTGGAAGAAAAAAGTCTTCAAGGTGACGAGGCATGGTAGTTTCCTTGCCCTGTCATCCCTCTATGCTTATCTTCCAGCGCTTTCGTCAGGACAACAAAAGAGATAACCGTATCGAAAAAGTTACCGTAGTGGGTACTGGAAAACATGGTCGGCGTAGTGGAAACAATAGTGGGTTTGGTGGAAATTATGATGCATATGGTGGGACGTAGTGGAAATTCTGGTGGATATGCGGGGACATACTGGGTGGCATGGTGTACAGAATATGGGTAAAGGGGAATGATGGGGGAAAGTGGAGGCTATATAGTGGGCAATCATGGGAGGCTCTGCCCACCATTGCGATAATGCTGGGAAGCACTATGCAGATGGTCGGTGCTGCTTAATATGGTGGTCCACATGATGTACCAAGCTAAGAAGCTCTTCCTACCATTGCGATAATGCTGGGAAGCACTAAGCAGATGATGAGTGGTGCTTATTATGGGTGGTCACATGGTGTACCAAGCTGAGAAGCTCTGCCCACCATTGCAATAATGCTGGGAAGCAGTAAGTAGATGATGGTTGGGCTTATAATGGCGGGCAATATTGTACCAAGCTGAGATCTGTACACTACATGTTCTACCACCATTATTTCAACCAAAGGTTAGGCCTACCGACCAAGCCCGTACAATTGTGTTATCCGTGCTTCTGGGTTTCAGAATACTCAGCTTCGATCAGTAAGAATGACAATACAGCATCAATCAACCTAAAAGAAACATTTTTCATTGTGTTACACGCAAGAAGCAACAAACATCGATGCGACGCGATTCCAGCACTCCCATAGAACATACGTATTCCTTCACGCACAGCCGCTGGTCGCACTCGCCGGCACTTCTCTGGCTTTTATGCAAAAACACAGACTTGGCGATTGGTATGCTTGGGGAAACAATATGGAAACATAATGTTTCCGGCACACTGCATTCGTTTTGGCCAAGCCGTTATGTAGTTGTTGCTATAGCGATAGAGCTACAGCAGTACGCCGCCACGACTGCACTTTACGTTGCGCAAAAAGCATCGCAATACTCAATCAATTAAATTACGTTGGCGTATCTATGGAGTGAGCCTAGAGGCGTCATAAAGCGTGAGCAGATGTCACCCTTTGAAACGGGCGAGAAACGAATAATAAACATGGCAGACCCTGCCGGTAAACTGTGCCTGCTCCCCAGTCTACTTGGCTTTTTTTCTTGCGGTTGGGAATTGTAAGGAAAACACTGCGCTGGTGCCATTATCACAGTGGCAATCGTTACAGGCAGCAGTTGCGTGTGTTTGATAAATGTGCAAATTTTTACCAGGTGCAGACCTCGTCTATGTCAAGTACACGACAAACAAAGCTGAAGTTGAACCGTAAGTTAGTATGTCTACTAGCTATTTACCACGTTACATACGTCACGTTGGTATGGCGCAGTAGCCAGCGTCTCCGAATGGCGATCTGCAGGTTGCGCGTTCGATCCTCCATCTTTGCCTATTTTTATTTTTTTACGGAACGGGTGTTTTTACATCGTTATTATACAATTCTTTTTTTTATTTTATGTGGATGCTCGTCACGGTGATTCTGACGTCATATCGTGCTCAAGCGTGGCCGGCACTGCAGCATTCATCCTATCCCACCATACACCATGGTGGACGTTTTCCAGCATTCACCCACTACATTAATACACTCTAATGACGGGTGGTAGTTTACACCATGCCCACCATTCATTTTTTTTCGATAGGGAATGCAATTGCAGCATGCGACAAACCTTAGTAACTTCACTTGCACTGGACGGATTCCTAAAGTTTTTGCAGCGTTCAACTCGTGAGGCAATGAGCTCGTTTAGTGGACTCATTCAATGGTTACTTGAAAAAGTGTTTCAGGCCCTCTTTAAAGCGTTTTGTTTGACAGGTGTCACGACGAAAAAGAGCCCATTTAGCGATAATCGCGCGAGATGGTCCAATATACTGTGTGCACCTAGTGGTTGAAAGTTGCACTAGGGGCCAAATTTCGCTATCGCGTTCAACTCTTAAAGGCGAAGCTTAAGGGTCCTCCAATTTTTACATGGCATGCATGTCATGATTATCATTCTTAGACGTGGCATTTACCTTGGTTATCTAAACAAGTCACGTGACACTAACTTTGGCATATGTGAAGCTAGTGGAACGGCCGTGAGCATGCAATAAGCGTAGCATGTAGTCAAGTTTTACATAACCCGGATATAAATCATGGCTATCATGTTTGGATGTGTCATTTGCCTTCGCTGTCTGTTCACGTCACGTATAACTAAATTGGGTGTATGTGAATTAAGCTAGCGAAACGATCACGAATGCGTTCTGAGTGTGGCATTTAGTCATATACCTACATGACACGCACCTCGTGATGTTATGTTTGCACCACTCATTAACCTTCATCATCCATTCACGTCACGTAATACCAAATTCGGTAAATATGAAGCTTTCGATACAGCCGCTAGCCCATCATAAGCGTGATAAGTTGTCATGTTCTTACATGACACAGGTGTCATGATTATCATGTTTGAAGCAGTCATATACCTCGTCATTCAAGGACGTCACGTATCTCTAAATTTGGTACATGTGAAGCTAGTGAAACGACCGTGAGCGGACTCTGGGCGTAGCATGTAGTCTTGTTTGACATGACACCTATGTCAGGTGTCATTTACCTCCGTCGTCTGCTGGCGTCCCGTAATACCAAACTTAGTATAAGTGAAGCTAGCGAAGCGTCCAAGAGCGTATCATTCGCGTGGCATGAAGTCATGTTCTTACATAAATACATGCCATGCATGTCATTTCTCACCAGTCATATCTCTTTGTCGTTCAATCACGTCAGGTAATACTAAATTTGGTATATGTGCAGTTAGAAAAACAGCCGCGAGCACATCATGAGCATGACGTGTAGTGATGACTTCCATGGCATGCATGTCATGATGTACACGTTAAGGTCTCTCACTCATGTTTGTCATGCAATCATGGCATACCGTGCCAGTTTTGCAATATGCCTTGTGACCGAAACCACCGCAAGAGCAGCATGACCATGAAATAGTAATAATGACATTTATAACATTCATATCATGAGTTTCACGTTATAATCAGCCACTTATGCTTGTCATACAGTCATATTATGCCATACAATTTTGGTATCAATACCATTATGAAAACGGCCGGGAGAGCTGGAAGTCAAAGACAGCTGGATAGATAGATAGATAGATAGATAGATAGATAGATAGATAGATAGATAGATAGATAGATAGATAGATAGATAGATAGATAGATAGATAGATAGATAGATAGATAGATAGATAGATAGATAGATAGATAGATAGATAGATACGCACAATGTCGCTGAAATTCACTAAGAAACGCTTCGCATATAAATGCACGTTGGCAAGCATGAGTGTTGGGTCTTACCTAAAACTGGCGCTGATTCGTTAATACACGTTAAGCCACTTGTCATCGACAAACCCATTTGGTCCGGAAAAGACGCTATGATCATGAACAGAAAGCGGGACAAAGTTGGTCGGAATGACGGAAGAGGCGGGTGGGGAAGACGATGTTCCTTCAATCTATTACATGGTTAAAGCTGCGATGATACACCCGTTGGGAGGCTTCGTTATGGGTACAGGGACAATACGGAAGCTCTACCACAAGTATGTTGTGGAAAATGAGACGAGAAATGACTATTTGCGAGTGTATTGACTCCGACCAAGACGTAGCACAGCTCTGTCAGTGGGCAAGCCAGTCCTCTATGTCGTCTTCTGTACGCAGAATGGTTCACCATTTATGCGCTAGCTAAGTAGCAATATCATTAGATGCATCGTTAAACTGAAGTTTGGAAACAGTTATTCACTGAATAAGATTAGGCACTGCCAACATTAAGCATTTTTACGTAATATTAGCCGCGCTTAATTCCTGAATGTGATTGCGCATTCGTATATTTATCACATCCTTCTAGAATGTCCACAGCACGAAACACCAAGACGCTGGCTTAAATCATCATTCATGAGTTTTTGTCGGAAACTATTAAAACTAATAGCTTTGAGGAAACTTTCAGGCCCGTGGCCAAGAATAGGTTAACAAAAATACGTTTTAAAAGCAGTGAACTTTTTTTCTAGAAGACCGTGGCATTCTTGGCCGATGCTCACGAAATTATGTTTTGTTGTTGTTTTAATCTCACAGTGTATATTTATGTAACTGTTGGCCATAGTGTGGACTGATATGTTTACTGTTATGTGTCAGGTGACTGATCATATGTAATAGTTTCTTCTCGATTTGTATAATCATTGTATGTGCACATATTAGTGATAACTGTATTCGTTGTTTTAAAATGTTATGTTCTAATTCTTACACTAAGTTGTGTATTGTGTGTACTATCTACTTGTTCAGCTTAGAAAAGTTCACACTACTTGTTTTATGTCAGTCACCTTTAAAGAATAGGGAGTAGGCGACGCCTTATATGTGCGCAAAGATCTTCTTACAGGACGTCAATACCTGAGCCAATTCAAGAAACACGCAGAAAATTCACTGTCATTCCATACATTGAAAGTATCTCGCAGCAACTTAAGAAAGTGGTTTCCCTTGATGATGTACGTGTTTCGCATTCGGCGCGAAACATGTTAAGCAGATTTGTTAAGCCGTCAGCCAAAAAATTGAGGATTTGCTTCAAGCTTTGATTGCGCCTAAAGCATGTCCGTAGGTACGTATGTTGCTGCGTCCCGATTGTTTATTCGATGCCTTCATCAAGCACGCAACACCGCATTTGAGAGGCAGACGAGGCGGTGCCGTAAGATGCGATTAAAGAAGCACAAAAAATCCTTGAAAGGCCTGGCAAGTACACTAATGTGAATGCATTGTCACAAGTGCTCATGCAAGCCCGTTTTAGTTCCAATTTCATTTTGCGCAAACACTGAAGCCAGAAAGCACACGAACTCTTTGAAGCAGCACACATATTTAAACTGTTACTAGCTAGGATATGCTGGGAGTCGGCGACGCTATATGGCAAGGAAATGTTGTATCTTGCTATAATATGAAGCATGTACCATAGGTGTGCCTTGGTTGGTAAGCAAGCAGTAATGTGAAACTTGCTGCTTTGCGCATGCTTCCTACGGCCGCATTTTGTATGTAAACATGTTTCAGTTTTGATTTAAAAAATCTTAGCTTGAATCTAGCGCTTGTTCTTGTCTTTTATTACTCAGTGTCTGATCTCTCGCGTAGCTTACTACCATAAAAAGGTGCACCGCCCATCCCCAGCATACTGTGAAGGGCCGAAAGGTTCCCCACATACCCAGAACAGCCCATATAGTAAAGCACCCGATGATCTGACGGCAGACCTACGAAGAAAGTCATGATCGGCCGACGAAATTCATAGTGTCTCAAGGATGAGGCTGTTGCTGTCCCGCTATCTTTTTCGCGAGCGTTTTGTCTTTCGCTAGTTTTGTGTTGAATCTGTAGCAGTGTTGTCTAAATGACAACGTATACTAGAAGTTGCTGTTGCTGAAGCACAGTTAACGCAATGAACATTCAGCAATACAGTTCTTGTGACAAGAATAAATGGGTACTTTTTCTTGATTCGCTGGTGTTTGTAAGGAATTCGAGTGACTTGTTTGAATTTCAAATTTCAATGTAGCGAAACAGTCACAATGTTATCCTGCGCTTAATGATGGTCTTTGAGAAGCGTCAATATTCGGGAAATTATACAGGTGTTCTAGTATTTGTGTTCTCGGATTTTCGTTTCTGTATCTGAATTCTGGAATACTCTTTTCTTTTTCTGAAAAGATACTTTGGGAATATCCCGTTACGTCAAAAACAAATGTATGTCAGTGTCTGTAATATAGGCTTCGAATGCTTGTATTTCAATATTTGTATTCTGGAATACTTTTCTGAGTGTGTATGCTCAGTCTTGGCAGTGCACCAAACCATCTTGCACATCCTGCCATTCCAGTTTCAACAATGAACGAATGGCCTTTCAGTTCTAGAACGGATAAATAGAGTTTGCCGTAGATAAATCCTCTGGAAGAAACGAAAAAAGTTAAAATGGCCTGTGGTCGTGGCAAACCACGCATCTCTCAGCGATCGACGGGACACTGGGCACTCTAAATTTTTAGGTTGAGAAACGGGAACCCGAGAGCAGCGTGGCACCCTACTTCGCAGGCGCTTTTGAAGACTGTGATTACACGGTGCATGCTTCACTGCATATCACGCCGACCAGCCGACATTGTTTGCACTGAAATAGCCAAGGCACTTTACACTGAGACAAGCAAGCTTGAATAGGTGTCGCAAGAACTAATGCCTAAACACAAAATGGAAGGGTGCAGGAGATAACGCAAACTTGGAGCTTTGCTCGCATATAATACATCCCACGCCATCGTCAACGGGGTTACGACACAGGCCTGTTGTCTTCACGCGCTTCCAGTATCCTCGGCACACAAGCTTTCATTTCACGAAAGGCGACAAGCGGAGGAAAAAAAAATAATGCCGGCGCGTCAATTTCGCTCCAGCAGATGTACGACCAGCTGCTACCATAAAGCTGTTCTAGGCATCCAGTACGCCACTTTCTCTCACAGGATTCTCTGATTGTATTTTGTTGTAAAAGTCGGCTGCTGCAATTGATAAAAAGCGTTACAACAACACCAAAAATAGCATTATACGCTTCTCACACAAATCTTTTCCCTAAACAGAGCATTTTCTGACAAAGATGCAGGGACAGTGCAGCCTATTTCTCAATATCACTTATACGCAACGGGATGCTTCGTCAACAATAATAGCTGGTATACGTTTCTGAAGTGTTCTCTTGTTTTACAAGAGCCATAACAACGTAATGAGAAAATTCCGCCAGGGCCTACGTGCTTTCGGAATTCAATATAACAGCTTTTACAGTTCCATTAAGAGTTTTTATTCAGCAACCTTTATCTTCCGAACCTGTCAAGAATGTGACTCTTAAGGTTTTAACTGACTACCACGGTAACAAAGTAATATTTGTTCCAGAAAATCAATGAACAAACTTTGATGACTTATTTCACAAGTCATTAAGTTAGGAAAAAGGGCTAAGCTTGCTCTAAGCAACGCAATGTTTGCAACAGCAAAACTGAACGATTTAGGAGACCAATATGGTCGCTTGTGAATTGGTTGTTTTCAGGCCTTGGGTGGGTGATGCACATTGTTTCAAGATTGCTTTTAGGTTGTTGTTAGTCTTTAGCTAGATGATGCTTGGTTCTCACGCGTTAATTATCGGCGCAGAGAGGTACTAGTTGAAGCACATGCAGTCACAGACATGATACAGATATCTAAACTCCAGAGACAAAAACTTGCACCAAAGTCAAGCATTTGTACCTCTCGTAGATCTACGGGCAAGTCATCGTTGTCGTAGCCGTCCCCGCACCCCCTATCGCTTCACTTTCGTCTCGGGGCCACCGTTTCCTATACCCTAGTATTAGTTACTTGTTGGTACTCAGGGTCTTCAGCTCACCGCCATCGCTTCGACACCGTTTGTTGGGATCACTGTTGCCTTCTTCATTTTAAGTGAACCAGTGGTCAGTTGTGGCATATACCCAATTTTTGTCACACATGCTCATTTAGATGAAGGTAGTTTCTTTATAGGCCACACAAATAGCGGCCATCCTAAAGAACTTCGCTCTAAAAGCGTATTTTATTTACTTTTGCCATGTGAGCGATAATTAAGGGGATTGGTTTGTCCGCAACACAATGTCTGCAGCGTAGTCAGCATCGTCATTGTCGTTGTTGTTTTTGTTGTTGTTGTCGTTTTAATAAACACCAAGCTGTAGGTATTTGCAAAATCACGAATGGATTTGTAAATAAAAGTTTTTTTCCCTGTTGGTCATCTTGACAACCCATAAACTACGAGGACAGTGAGAAATACGACGAAACAGACGATACGCTTTCAACTCGTTTACTCCAAACCACGCAGCAATGTATGAAAAACGAAAGCTTGAGATGAAAAAATCCATAGCCCGGGGTTGTGTGCTCAGGCTGACGTTCCGACAAGTAGACTTGTCTCATAGCTCTAGCCCTCAAGAGCACAAGCGCACTTCTACAAACGTCGGCTCAAGCACACAACCCCTGCTTACGAATTGTTTTGTAGCAGTATATAGGGACTCAAAAAATGCGCAGAAACTTTACATTTTAAGCTTAGTGTGGCCATCACTCATCAAATGAACCTATGTGGGATAGAAATAATCTAATGAATGCATGGCGTACACAGTAACCACTTTTCGTTCTAATGTGATAAGCCTGCAACAGCTATCGGGCTGTCTGATCTTGCCTTCTTCCCTGATTCTTGATCTCATGAAACTATGGTTCACAGGCGCAGTCTGGACAGTTCGCACCTACAGCGAACCTAAACGAAGGCAGCGCTGTGGTAACAGTCATACGAAACCGTGTACTAAATGCTCTATAGGAGTGATGTATGAGATCCCTCTGGCGTGCCTCAAGTCCTACATACGGTAGATGGGGTGCATGGCGCATGTATACGAGTGATTCAGATAACGCTAACAAAAGTTTAAAACAGAATATTTGGCACACTTTCTTTTACACTGTAAAAATTCGTACAGTACGCAGCAACTAGGTCAGAATCGGGTTCTTTTTTTAGATTTCTCTGATTGCACGAAATCAAATGCCTTTCGCATTGAAAGTTGGTTGTTTCGAATATAGATAAATATATGCATAATTCATTTTGTTCAACCAGGTAAACCCTTTGGCACGAGGAAGCAGACATATCAAATAAGGGTGAGTGACTGCGAGCTGAGTACCCTAGTGTTGGCAAAATATCACCCTATCTGCGCTAAGGAGCCACAAAGCCACAAATATTAGTCTGTATTAGTTTCTTTTACGCTAACCGAGGCTTGACTTGTTTTCTACTCTTTATTTACAGTAGAAAAGACGTATAGGCTTGAACAGAAGGTAACTTAACTGATGCGTTTTTATATAAACACTCCGAAGTTTATTCACAAAATTCGATAGAAGCCAGTGTTTTCCTTTGTATTTTCTCTACTGTATTGTCTCGACAGCGCCGACTAAATAGAGTCGGCATTAATAAACTTCGTGCAATTACATTCTGGACGCATTCTGGTAGCAGTTGCTGTCGACTCAAGGCGCAACCTAATCAGCGCTGTGTGCCACGTGCGATTGATCAAGATTGTCGTAGGGACCCTCACTGCAGTCGCATCATAGGCTGTGACGCCCAATTTTTTGCATTGTTTACATAAGAAACTGGTCTTTAGAAACCACACGTTTTACGACAAACAGCATATTTCTTAAGCAAAAGAAGCTGTTACATCACTATGTGTTCTCAAAGGTGTTGGACATACGTTCATAAACTGAAGGCACACTTGAAAAAGGCAGCATAGCAAGTACGCTCCACTGTTCGAGTTCAAAGACTGGATATTACAAACAAAGAATGAATGTGTTGTTGCGAGATTCCAGCCCAGAAAAAAATCTTATCTTTGTAAACCTATTCCCCGGGCATGAAAGTTTTGCTGTCATTTAAAACCTACCCACTCTCTGAAGCTAAAATAATAAATTGGTAAAAAAAAAGCTCAACCATAACACGGTTTTCAGTATTCGCATGCGCGTTACATACTACAAACAGATGTACCTAATAAAATAAAAGTTCCCTTTGTATTGAGCGTAGATGGTATAATTCGCTAGGCATACGAATAAAAACGATGAGCGTATAAATAGGGCTCATTAACCATTGAAATATTCTAAATCAATATGCATTATCGATACTCGTTTTCAAAAGCCCAAGACCCCTTTTTGAAAGAATGGTAGCGTGTTTTTTTTGCAAATGAGCGTGTTTGTGTGCCTTTTAAATCAATTACCATGTTCTCAGAAGCGTGAAGTGCTGCTTAACTGCACTGTTTAAGAAAGCATTTGACCCAAATGTAAACGCCTTGCCAAACTACAATGTTTTCAGCAACCACCAAAGCTTAACTCTTCCTACAAGTTCTACTTATGCAGCCATGTCTATCGTGCACCACTACTATACCGTAATGAAGGTCTCATACACTGCATGTCTAACGAGACAACGTTACAGAGCGCACGTCGTGAAAATTCTGGTGCTGGCGTCACTGGTCGTCTGGGAAAAGTCGGCATTTTCCGTCAGCGAAAATTTGAGATAGATGCAAATAAATAAATAATAAAGAGCTTTGGTTCAAATGAAAATCGAAAACATTCCGTCTACATGGCAATCAAGTTTTCCACTGCCGAGTCACGTGACTGCTTGACAGTATTAAAAAAAAGGGTGTACAAATATCATATAGCTTGACTCCTTCACGTCTGTAACATTGCGTGGAAGAAGTTTGGAATTGCAACAGGCGTCAAATCACGTGAATTACTGTTTAAATGCACACCAAGTGCTAAGCACAGCGGCGTATTTATTTATCTTTATCAGCAACTGAATCAACAAAGTATGAAGCTGCGCAGGTGCACACGTTGCCCTACAGAAGCGTAGTGGGTACTTCGCCAATTAGCAAAAGAAAGTATTAGCGCCTGGTTGACACTTAGCAGATTCACTTTTTTATAGTATAGTTTGAAACGCCCAAGGTTACTCACACAGGCTATTCTGTATTAACGGGACGGTTAAAGTGCCCACGGAGAAACAAAGCTATAGGCTAGCACTGCAGGTGGCGGTGTGAACGGGCCTCAATGATGCTATTGTGTTCCCTTGTTTAGGACGACGCTCAGGCTCACGAGAGATGCCATGCGGGCTTGTCAAAGAAACTTGCTGAAGAAAAGCTCAAGCGTTCTGCAAGTTTAGTTTCAATACGAAGCATTTCTTAGCGAACTTCGGAGACTTCGAGCGCATCTATCTATCTATCTATCTATCTATCTATCTATCTATCTATCTATCTATCTATCTATCTATCTATCTATCTATCTATCTATCTATCTATCTATCTATCTATCTATCTATCTATCTATCTATCTATCTTTCCAGCTGCTAACGTTTAGGTGTTCTCATGACCGCCCCCTTAACTTGGCATCAACCAAAATTAGCATAGAAGGGTAAGATGGTTTGTCGAATATGACGTGCTAGGCGAGACATGAACAATGTCACAATCTCGTCGCATACCTCGTCAAACACTTCCCACCAGACAACGGCACATACCCAAGGACGGTTACGTGCGGCTGGTATGCGAGAATGTGCCACAGGTGATTGACACTTTCTATCTACTCAGGAACGACAAGAACAAACATTGGCAATTTGAACGCATGAGCATTAAGAAATACCCGACATCGGTAGCGTTGACCTGATGAATGCAAAGAATAAATGTCAGGATCCCAGCTGGAATCAAACCCAAGCATTCTACGTGGCAATGAAGCATTTTACACACAGAGCTACGTCAGGTCTCGGAACTACTTTTCAAGTAGACGCTAGGCTTCGCGAAACGTAAATAGTGGCTGCAGTGCTGTCTAGCCAATTTTATAAACATTGCATATGTATTTCTTTGATACAGCCGTCGCGTCGGTTTTACGTCAATTGTAGTTAGTTGCTAAGCACTGAAGTTGATTTATGTAGCAGTGGCCAGGGCCAGCATGTTCGCGAGCATCAGTGCTTCATATCAGCTTCTGGTGCTGCTAATACGCATGTTCTAGTTGGCGTCGGTGCGCAAGTGAAAACAACTTGTTATCTATAAACATCCAAAGCTCTTCAACATATGTCTGTGCGCGCAATATTTGTACATTTATTTAGCGTCATTTCGCGACGTGTCACTCAATCAAAAAAATGCAAATTGGTCACTTTCTCGCAGCATGCTTCGCATGACGTCGATTTCCAGGTACGTGGGATCTACCAATTTTTTTTTCATCGTGTGAAAAGGATTAGGGATACTGGTGAATATCATATATATACAGGACATATACCTTCTTAGATATTCGGCTCATGATGTGAAACAGTTATTTTCTTCTTTATAAACTTTGTTTATCGTTCTTCTACTTGCATTTACCCTTTCGCATCAGTAAGCAGTTTTCTCAAAGCACTCATTAGGCACTCTTTTGTGTCGTATGGTAGGTGATTTCAAGAATAATATGTTATGTGAACCCTCTGTTTATTAGTCATTATCTGTACAGCATGAGCTCACATTGTGTAAGAAGATGGTGAAATTCAAGAATTGAAGGCAGGCCAAAAAAAGAACTCCAAGGAAAACATATGACATGGTTCTATTGCGCCACTTCCATTTCATCTTTGAATTAGCTCTTTAGTCCGAAAATCACATAATATAAAAACAGTGTGCAAGACTTTTGCTCACGAGAAACAAAGCTGACGTGCTTGCCCTGTGATCGGGCTATAGGGGGCAGCACCGTCAGCGCACCAATGTGGATAGGTGGCCAGCGGTGCATATATAACTATAGGTCGTGACGCTTTTTTTAGTGCTTTGAGCTGATTGCCGGCAAATAAAATGCGTTGAAAGTTGCCTACTTGTAACATATACGCAGTACATTGTTGTGTAGATGCACGAAGCTCGCCGAACGTTCCTATTACTTGTGAGGGAAAGGTCATCTACTATTGAAACCGATGTTCGCGCAAGGTGACTGTGTACACTCTCGCACTTTGACACAGTTCTTGTATTTTTATTTTTTATTTTAGGTGTGGAGCTCATGTGCCTTCTACTAAACACTGCTGCAGTGCCACTGAATTCATTTTTTATGAATGTTGGTCTTGGATACTAAAAAATTAGATATTCTTGGCAATGAGCTGAAACAACCACGAATACGCACCCACGTTTTTTTTTTAGTTCTTCATGAAACAAACGCAGGACAGTTGATAAGTTTATGAATAATATATTATTAATTGTAGAGTTTGAACGTCCGTATACCACCATATGATTACAAGTAAACAGTGAGTGGTGGGTTCTTTAAACATGCACCTAAATCGATGCACACGGGGCTCAAGCATTTTCGCTGCCATAAAAATTGCGGCCACGAAGTAAGATAACGCAGAAAACCTACATGGTTGACAGTGTTTTAGTGCACTTGTTCTTACTCCAATACCAATAGAAAAAGGTAACAGTTCACCATAAATCTTCCATCGATATATTGATTATCTGCATAGCCGTTGTGCAACGGAGGTTCATATATTTCAAGACACAATAGTTTTTTTACTTCAAGTGAATAGTGTCTACTTTTAGGTGAGTCTATAACAACGCCCCAAAAGCGCCCAAGATAATGTAAACAAAGTGATGGCATTTTGCGCGCGAATAAACGACATAAGTATGAGGCATGTTATTTGCAATAATTTTGATCATCTCCAATCTAGAAAGTTGAAACGAATCTAGGCGCGCGGGTATGTTTATGTAAATAGCGCTTCGTGTTAAAATTGCGCACGGTGACTGAAGTTCAATATTCCTCATGTCATTCCATTTTCTCTTCTTTAAAAACGACGACTAAAGTTAAGAATTTATATGACGAAAATATGTCGCTGTAGCAGGACCAGGACCGTGCGGTAAAAGGTTACCTACAGCCCAATTAAACTTTGGCTGATAAGCAACAATGCTGTGGTTGATTGATATGTGGGGTTTAACGTCCGAAAACCACCATATGATTATAAGAGACGCCGTAGGGAAGGGCTCCAGAAATTTTGACCACCTGGGGTTCTTTATCGTGCGCCCAAATCTGAGCACACGGGCCTACAACATTTCCGCCTCTATTGAAAATGCAGCCGCCGCAGCCGGGATTCAATCCCGCGACCGGCGGGTCAGCAGCCGAGTACCTTAGCCACTAGACCAACGCGGCGGGGAAACAATGCTGTGGTTAGACACCTAACAGTGATGCAAATATTGTTTATCACTGAGTCTCCAAAGCACTGCATTAACAAAATATTCAATATTCCTCATGTTTCAGACGACGCCAAGTGCACTCTAAGATGTGTTTGCATTACAATGCGGCAACTACACCAAAATGGTCCTAGTGAACGAGCACGATGACGAGATGCTGCACGCTCGGCAACTGCACGAACCTATCTTATTAAAGTGCATATACAGCCGAACAAGGACAAATATGTCGGCAGATTGTGATAGGCAACAGTACAAGCAGTTAAACATGCACCAACAAAGCGGGAGAAATTTCCTTTTGAGGAATAACATAAGGTGCGCGAAGGTGCTGGATTAATGTGGCTAGCAGACGACGCAGGGAACAATAAACACTAGGCGCGCTCCACACAGTGGCCACCAGGTGGCGACTCCACTCGATATAAAGGTGGATATGGTGTTTAGCCGTTGCCTTAGTACCAGTAAACGTTTCACGTGATCTCACGTGATGATGTGAGCACGTGACACCTGGCTTGGTCGAATGAAGGCCCATCTCGGAGACGAGAGTAGCAGTGTGGGCTTGTGGATGATGCATCACGGGGGAGGCGCAAAACTAGGTGAGGTGCCTCTGATCCCAGAGCCAGAGCAAACCAGAAGGCACCATGCATCGACTGAGAAGAAAAAGATGAAGATGGTTTTTGCCTTCTAGTCGGGAATGCAAAGGGGACAAAGTGGGCTTTATTTTCTTACTATTTTGCCTCCCATTTTTCGAGCTCAGGGTAGCGAATTTGACTATAAACCGCACGCTTAACATCACTGCCTTCTACATGTCATTTTCTTTTATGAAAAGTGCTAATTAGTTGCCTTTAGGCACAAGGCAACGACCCTATACGTCATGAAAATCAGTAGCCACTAGATCAGCTATAAAAAAAACCGACCTATTTTTTTACAATAGTAATAGATCATGACTTCTCCGGGAGCCCCTAACATCACCTACATGAAAAAAAAAAACTTACTATTATTACCAACGTTCTCAGAATTCTTGTGGGAAAAACGTGGAGTATATTGGTACGAGAGATGCTGCAACTGTATGGTGTTATTTTCTTTTTCCTCATGCGCTACAGCCTACCTGAACTGGGCAGGGCCCGAATAACAAACGTACGTGTCTTGCAGCAAATACAAGATTTAGCACTGTGAATATGCCTTGGGCTTCAAAGATGCGCATCCTCAGCAGTGACTTTCGCTATCTCTTTTGAACACTCTATTACAACATGCACTCGTGTCGCTGCTTTAGGAACGCACATATGATATGTCACCGGGAATTCATTGCACCACCTCGCCTTCCTGCCAACTTCTAGATCACACTCTGCGTTCTGCACAATCAGACACTTATAGTTAACTGGGATCGTCAATGTCAAAAATTCCGGAGCCCTAAACCACAGTATTTTTCATAATCTTACGGTGGTATTGGTACGTTAAACTCCATATATCAGTCAATTAGTTTACCGGGTGTAGCGGGATAGCGGGTGTAAATAATGAGCGGGATCGAAGTGAGTGAGTGCTGTAACGTACGCTCATCATACCGCATTGTACGCACGGCACCTACAAAAAAGACCATGCCGGTGAAGCAGCCTGATGAGCTCATGATATCCTCCCTTATACAGCTATCTCATTATCAACATCAGACGCTGTTAAGAGGCTTCGTTCACTTGCACGAGAACTGTTATTCGCCCAGTAAAACTCTACGGGCTTTACCAACCCACCTCTAGACTTAAATTTACAGCTCCGTCTTTCATCAGGAATAACCAGCGCTGAGGAGACGCTCTTTTCCACTGGTGTTTGTGAGTGGATTTTACGAAAGCCAATTGTTTTAAATGGCCAGCAATCTGACATGTGACAACCGTAGCTGCGAGGAGACAACAACCCATGTTTTTTGTGAGTCTACTCAATTCTGTACTCAAATAAAAGAATTTTCGAAAAATATAGATAGGCTTGACAATGTTCATTTTTGAAGAAAAATGTCTTCGAACAATAGCTGAGACCATCCTCGGCCCGCAAGGCATCGAGGGCATTGCTGTGCTTTTTTGAGAAACTTGTCTCAGTATTATCGATCGTAATAATGCTCTGTTTCCTTTCTTTTCTTCTTCTACTATTTTTCATCATCTCTATTCTGCCATCTTTTACTCCTCTCTCCCCTACCCAGCACAGGGGATAGCCAGCCGGTCTGGGAACTGGCTAACCTTCCTGTATTTCCTTTCCTTCTCTCATTCCTTTCTCTCTCTCCAATAGAGAGATAAAGTTATTACGAGCTGGCAGCTGACCAATAGACCAAGAACCCTTCAGTAGACACTTCTTTTCTTATTCATTGTTGAGGGTCTCGTACAGGCAGAATTGGTGCCTTTAGGTTGTATGTGAGGGACTATTGGTCAGCCACCAGCTCGTTATAGGTTCACGTGCTACGTGACGCCAAACAGAGTGTGATACACTCGCCGCCATGGCTACTGGTGGCGCTGACTGACACTGTCACGTTTAAATTCACATGTACACCCGATAAAGTGGGGGGGGGGGGGGGGGGGATAGCCACCGTGGTAGCTTAGTGGCAGAGCATCGAACGCGTTATTCAAAGGACGCAGGTTCGCTTCTTGCCCACGGCAAGTTCTTTTCACCCTCTTTTCTTTCTTGAAATTTAAAATACAATTTGGTCTAAGAACAACTTTCCCCTACTTTCCTTGGCATTATTGTCTGTTATATCTCATTATTATGGTGTCAAATACGGAAAAACGAGCCACTGAGTATACACATCTTTCTTATATATATATATATATAAATATATATATATATATATATATATATATATATATATATATATAAATATATATATATATATATATATATATATATATATATATATATATATATATATATATATATATATATATAGTTAAGTAGCTCATCCGTGAGCAGGCACAACGTGGTTTATTTTGACGTTTCAGCTAGAGTCTGGCCTCCATCAAATTTGAGAGTACAGTTTGTTGGTGCTCAGCTTTATACAATCTTAAATCAGAGGCGGAGAGACAGAGAGAGAGGAAGAAAAAAAACACAATGAGAATATAAGGTAGACTCCCCCGAGCGCCCCCTTTCCCTTCTTCTTCCCCTTTTCTACTCTCTCTCCCTTTTCTGCTTTTCACCTTAAGGATGTCTGTGGCCTGTGTATCCTTCCTTTCACTAACGTATTGTTCCCGACGAGACGGCGCCGCATGGCTCTGGCGGTTCGCTGTGGAAAGAAGAACTTTTTTAAGAAGTTCAAGCCTTCAACTACTCCGCGCCTCGTCGACATCTCGTCGTTGAAAGAGGGGCGCCGCATACTGCCGCAGAGGCTGGCAAGTGCGTGCGAAGTCCATATTCGCCCAATTCTCGCCCACCCTTTTACTTTCGTGGTGCGCTGGTTCTTTGTCCACAAAGTACTCGTGGCGATTACTTGCTGTATTATGAGTCATTTGACTGTATTGGTTCCATCCTCATGTCACAATGGTGAGCAATCTTAAGAGGAGCACGGTGTGAACTTCGATCGCAGAAGATTCGAGAACGACGGCTGCGACGTGGGTTAAAGCTGGTAAGCCAAATTTAAATACAGTGACAGAAGGTATCAGCTGCTTTACGCCAACTTTATTATTGTTAAATTAGTCATAATTTGAACAAAAATGGTCAGGACTAAATTTATGATATTTAGAATCCTGTTCCCGAAGGCACCAATCCGTGAGTTCAGGTAACGGTATCTCGCTATTAGCCAAGAGACATTGTGTAACTCTTCTTGAAAATCAGGTCAGTCTTTATTTAGATAAACATTCTTATGTTTTCAAAGAATGGACTGTTGATAATATATATTCAAAAAGCTTGGTCCCTTCGCAAGATTCCTTCTTTTGTCCAGCTGTTTTCTCCGCTTTGGCCTCATTGAATGAAAGCAGCAATGCGGTGCGTGAGCTCTCACCAGAGAAGCATGTCGTTTTTTATAAATTTCCGACGTACGAGTGCATCGTCTGGTTGCCTATATTGTTCGTGATCGTTTTCTTCCTCATGTGCTTTTTTTGGTGAAGCTCCTTTTAGTATAACCTTGTCACGCGCCACGCGTAACCAGCCAGACGGACAAACAGAATGATGGATGAACAGACAGACAGACAGACAGTCAGACAGACAGACAGACAGACAGACAGACAGACAGATAGACAGACAGACAGACAGACAGACAGACAGACAGACAGACAGACAGACAGACAGACAGACAGACAGACAGACAGACAGACAGACGGGTGGGCCGATGGATGGACGAACAAAGTAACGAACGGAAGCTTCGCCCCACTCATTATCATTCACTCCGTTGATATGCTGTGATTTTTTTCATCGTGTCTCATCGCACAAACTCAGATATTATTGCCTCTGATAAATGGTAGCGAAATTCTTCGCCAGCTTGGTCTTTGGTATCTTTTTTAGTATTTTATTTAGGCCTCAGGTCCACCAAGGTGGATGAGTGGATGAGTCTAGTATGATGGTCGCATGTCGATGGAGGTGAAATGCTGAAGGCCCGTTTACTGTGGGATGTCAGTGCACGTTAAAGAATCTCAGGAGGCCTCCACTACAGCGTTCCTCATGTCATGGCGTGGCTTTGAGACGTTGAACCCCAAAAGTGTATATTATTATTATTATTATTATTATTATTATTATTATTATTATTATTATTATTATTATTATTATTATTATTATTATTATTATTATTATTATTATTATTATTAGAGTTCTGACTGATTGCGCCCCTGAAGATTTGCGCGTAGTCCCAAGTCGTTAATAAGGACGAGGTGAAATATGTTAAGTATTCTTGCGCATTTGCCGTTCATTTTAACCGGGGGCAAAAACAGGTGTCTGTCTACCTACCACCAATTCGTGTACTGATCAATGGTCTGATTGAGGCCAGCATGCTACTTCGCAATCTCACATAGGCGCCCTCAAGAATGAGATCACGTCACTCGGCAATTATAGTCATATTGAAGGCATCCGCAATATCTAACGAACTAACGGAGAAGAGTTGACGTCCCAAAGATCGACCGTTTTATTTATTCCTCTTTCTCCTCATTTATGCTTTGCCTTTCACGGTATTTCTTAATTCTCAGAGACACTAGATGTTTCTGGTTTGACTTTGCGATCAGTGTGGTTGCAAAAATACTCTTTCAATGCACTCGAGTAGGCGTATTTCGAGGAAATGCGACCTGTACCGAATCGTACATGAATAACGGCCACACACCGTTCCCTCCTTGGCGTTACCAAAAAATGATGGTTATCTAACCTAATGAATGAGAGTTCAATGCCAACTAAGAATATTTATGTCTGATGGAACCAGAGTGCACCCAAGTAAAATATTCTAGGGTAAAGAGATTCGCAATCATGAGCAATTCTGTATATGCAAGACAGTTTATAGGAGTTTCTGGACGTTTGGCTAATAACAATCAGTAGATAATTTTTTAGGGGTGAAGCTACTCTCGACCTAGCTTCTCATCTGTTGTCACGGTATAGAATCTTTACTATAGTCGAAACATCCGTGAGAAACAATTAAAAGGGATTTTGCAAGACTTCAACTTGTACGTATAGGCCAATTATCAGGTAAGAGATGTCTTTTCGGCAGAAATAGCCTATAAAGAAGGCCATTGCATAGTTGATCTCTAACAAAATGTGCCTAGATGTCCAATGACAACAGAGCACGTCGAGCGCTATATGTCACAACAAATTACCAATAATAAAATGATATCTTGCCAACGGTAAGATGGCGAGTTTTTTTGTAATTGCTTTGAAGCATATTTTCACTCCAGCAAAATTCTAAATCCTTTTTGATTGGCCTAAGACGACTGGTGAGCGAAATAAATTTGCATTTATTTATGCAATTTACGTCCCTCAATTCAGAATCTATGAGGCAATTTTTGCTCCGGCTACATACGGTTACTCACATATATGATACCTAGAGCTTGCCCCGCCGCTCTGGTCTAGTTGCTAAGGTACACGGCTCCTGACCCTCAGATCGCGGGATCGAATCTCAGCAACGGCGGCTGCATTTTCGATAGAGGCGAAAGCGTAGTAGGCCCGTGTGCTCAGATTTAGGTGCACGTTAAAGATTCCGAGGTGGTTAAAATTTCCGGAGCCCTCCGCTGCGGCGTATCTCAAAGTCATTGGGCGGATTTGGGACGTTAAGCTTCACATATCAATTATACCCAGAAATTTGCCCACTCGCCATGGTTTGCACCTTGAAAAAGAAAATCTGGGCGAATGAAACTGATTGCTGCCCAGTACGACAAGCCAACAGCTTGCAGTATCTTTGTATTGCTCTGCTTATAATAAGGTTGAACTTCCGACCACGCTTCTTGTATGCATGTGCTATTACCCACCTATGATGTCACATATTCGGACCTTAAGTTAATCGATTGCAGAAAGTACCAAGAAAACATATTTGGCTCTGCGTGGAGGTTCCTTCATCAAGGCTGAATAAAGCCCTACCTTACAGGAGCAAACATTTTAACAAAAGGCATGCCGTCGTCCAATACTGACGAAGTGATTTATAGCTACACAAAATGCGTCCACACGTAGCCTCACTTCAGCGGCAGTGACACCAAACGGCTGAAATCACAGACTTTCCTACAATATTTATCGAAGCTAACCCTGGTGCTGTGATCGCTCAGCTACAAATGATATCGGTAGTTCTAGAATTCACCTAGTCATCGTGCTTGCAGGATTTCAACGGACTTGTTGCTTTTGTAGGGAACTATGCGAACGACGACGAAGCAGCATGAAACGGCAAGCCACAGCGTTGGTGCACGCGCGACCCGAGCTTGCGTTTGTTTTGTATTTTCGGCCTGTTGGCGTTCCTCGCTCTTCTGGCGTTCCTCGGCCTTCCAGTAGGTCTGTACGTGAATAAACTGCGTGACATCTGGTGGAGGTCCTGGGTACTCCCGTACAAACCTGGAACTTCGCTCCCGTAAGCTTCCCCCTCCACGTGACACGAACATGGCCACCGAGACGCCTCTCTAGGTGGGACCTTCGACCGTCCATGTCCCTTGCGGTGCCGTGTATCCTCAACGAGACCCTCCTATCTTCACGGGCTCCACTGAGTCGGACGTCGAAGATTGGTTGGCGAGGTACGACAAAGTCGGCGCAAGTAACAAATGGGACGACCCAAGTAAGCTTGGCTACGTCACATTCTACCTTGCGGACACCGCGCAACTGTGGTTTAATAACCACGCAGCTGACATTACTACGTGGTCTGCATTCAAGACGGCTATTACGGACGTCTTTGGACGACCTGCGGCACGCAAGCTTCAAGCCGAGCACCGTTTACGTCACCGTGCGCAGCAACCAGGCGAGACCTACACGGGCTACATTGAAGATTTGTTGCATCTATGCAACCGCATCAACTCTACCATGCCTGAGGAAGAAAAAAATCAGGCACATATTGAAAGGCATTGACGACGGCGCCTTTCAGATGTTGCTCGCGAGAAATCCCCCCACCATTGCTGTCCTCGTTTCCCTCTGTCAAAGCTTCGATGAAATGCGTAGGCAGCGCGCAATTGCTCGTCAAGCCATCACGACGCCAGACACGCTCGCAAGCTTGCACCTAGCTGCCCATCCTACCGACCAGCAGCCGCTGCTTTCGACAATCAAGGACTTCGTCCGCGAAGAGGTATCGCGCCAGCTGTCACTGCTGCCACTGACACATGAGCCCACGCAAGCTTTGGCACCGGACCTCCAACACGTCATTCGGACCCAAGTTGCTGAAGCCCTTCCGCCGGTGCATCAGCAACCACCAGTCACAACGCCTCTCACGTACGCCGCCGTCGCTGCTCGGCCTACGCAACAGCGTATGCCGTATGCTCAACCTGCCACGCCACCCTATGTCGTGCCTACAACCCCAATTGCGGCGCCGTATCCCTACGCGAGATCTCCAGCTCCATTTTACCGTCGCTCAGACGCTTGGAGGACGCCAGATAATAGGCCCATCTGTTTCGCCTGTGGTATCGCTGGACACGTCGCCCGCCACTGTCGCCGAGATCCCCCTCCAGTCGACGCCGTGGGCCGGCCAATGGCGTCGTCGTCTAGGACGCCATCAAGGTACACCACTGACGGTCCTCGACCCTACGCAAACCATCGGTCACCATCGCCACGACGACGCTCCCTGTCACCTATGCGTCGCCGACCTGCTACGGAAGAGGGAAACTGATCGCTGCAGCTCCGGAGGCAACAGCTGCATACAATTCGAACTGCTTAAGGCCTCCATCTTTCTCGCCGCAAAACGTTATTGAAGTCAATGTTGAGGGGACCGCCGCACAAGCGCTTATCGACACAGGGGCCGCCGTTTCCATAATATGTGAGCCCTTATGCCGCAAGTTGAAAAAGGTGACGACGCCTCTTTCGGGCCTGATGCTCCACACGGCCAACTCGCAGTGCATAGAACCTACAGCTGTGTGCACTGCACGTGTCATTATCCAAGGTGAACTTTATGCCATTGAATTTTTTGTGCTGGCATCCTGCTCCCACGAAGTCATTCTTGGATGGGACTTTCTTTCGCGTCATCGGGCCATCATAGATTGCTCACGTGCAGAAGTTGCCCTTACACCGCTGCCAACCTCTTGTTTTGTGGATTCTATTCCTGAACCTTACAAACTTGTCGTTGTTGCAGACACGGAAATAGCACCGAGAACATCCGCCCTTGTAGCCCTGACTTGTACGGCCGCTCGTGCCGGAACTGTTTTGTTCACTCCGTCTGACGTATTTACGTGCCGCCGTAGCCTACACCTGCCCTTTGCCATACTCACCGTGGAATCCGGTGCTACCGCCATGCTCGTCGCGAACTCGCTATCGTCGCCAGTTACCTTACTTCGCGGAGAATGTTTGGGTAACATACAAGACGTTGACCTCTTGCGCCCTCTAGAGTTCGCCGAACACGCACGTCACCTCCAGCTAAATGCTATGACGCCACCTGTGGCCACAGTGCCCGCGCCAGACTCATTCCAGCCCTCTGTTGCCGCTGAGCTATCGCCGACACAAAGAAGCGAACTCTTGTCCTTTCTTCGAGAGTTCCGTTCTGTCTTCGATTGCGCTCAACCATCTTTGGGTCGCACAGCGAACATCACGCACCACATTGACACCGGTACTCATGCTCCCTTACGCCAACGACCATATCGAGTTTCAGCGGAAGAGCGCCGTATTATCAACGAACAAGTCGACGATATGCTCAAGCGTGGTGTCATCCAGCCATCGCAGAGCCCTTGGTCGTTCCCTGTTGTACTTGTGCGCAAAAAGGATGGGTCTATCCGATTCTGTGTCGACTACCGCCGGCTCAATAAGATAACTCGGAAGAATGTGTACCCGTTGCCACGCATCGACGACGCTCTCGATTGCTTGCAAGGGGCAGAATATTTCTCCTCCTTAGATTTACGCTCAGGATATTGGCAAGTTCCTATGGCTGATCCTGACCGATCGAAGACTGCATTTGTAACACCTGATGGGCTGTATGAGTTTAACGTCATGCCGTTTGGACTCTGCAACGCCCCAGCTACCTTCGAACGGATGATGGACACCATCCTTCGCGGCTACAAGTGGAACACGTGCCTTTGCTACCTAGATGATATCGTCGTTTTTTCTCGCGACTTTTCCACTCACCTTGTTCGTCTTCGTGCTATTCTCACATGTCTCACCTCTGCTGGCCTTCAACTTAACATCAAGAAGTGCCATTTTGCCGCACGTCAGCTCACCATACTGGGCCACGTCGTCTCCAAAGAGGGTGTTCTCCCGGATCCGGCGAAACTCCGCGCCGTGGCCGACTATCCGAAGCCCAATTCCATCAAGACGCTTCGAAGTTTTATCGGCCTGTGCTCATACTTTCGTCGATTTGTGCGCAACTTCTCTTCCATATTCGCGCCTCTTACCAACCTGTTGACAACTTCCAAAGGCATTTCTGCTTGGTCAAAAGAGTGCGACGAATCCTTCACCACGCTTCGGCGGTTATTATTGTCACCTCCAATTCTACGACATTTTGACCCTGATGCGCCTACGGAGGTCCACACCGACGCCAGTGGTGTCGGTCTTGGTGCTGTATTGGCTCAACGAAAACCAGGGCACCAAGAATACGTGGTCGCTTACGCGAGTCGAACCCTCAAGAAAGCCGAGTGTAATTATTCCGTCACGGAGAAAGAGTGCCTCGCAATTGTCTGGGCTTTGACGAAGTTCCGCCCATACCTTTATGGCCGCCCTTTCGAAGTCGTTACGGACCACCACGCTCTATGCTGGCTATCATCGCTCAAAGACCCGTCGGGGCGCCTTGGTCGTTGGGCGCTTCGCCTACAGGAATACGACATTCGCGTTGTATACCGATCCAGCCGCAAGCACTCCGACGCTGATGCGCTATCCCGCTCGCCGCTACCGGCTGACCCAGCCTCCTCGTCACCTTCTTCAGCTGTCATAACACCAATCGACTTCACAGACATGGCATCAGAACAACGCAAAGATGTGTGGATTTCCCAACTCCTCGCCTTTTTGACTGATCCGTTAGCTAATTTAGTGTCAAGAACTATCCGCCGTCAAGCCACACATTTCGCTATTCGAGACGACCTACTCTATCGGCGGAATTACACGTCTGAAGGTAGGAAGTGGCTGTTAGTGATACCCAGCCACATGCGCTCGGAAATCTGTACTGCTTTCCACAACGACCCGCAAAGCGCTCACGCTGGCGCTCTCAAAACGTACAACCGTCTACGTCAGCGGTACTACTGGCGTGGCATGTACACATTTGTCCGCAAGTACGTACGTGCTAGTACTGCATGCCAGCGACGGAAAGTCCCACCTCAACGCCCTGCCGGTACACTTCAGCCTCTGCCTTGTCCAGCGCGTTCGTTTGACCGCGTCGGTATCGACTTATACGGACCACTTCCCACGTCGTCTTCTGGAAATAGGTGGATAATTGTCGGCGTGGACCACCTCACGCGTTACGCGGAGACAGCAGCACTACCCGCAGCAACCGCGAGGGAAGTTGCGTTTTTCATCTTGCGCAACTTTGTTCTTCGCCATGGTGCTCCCCGCGAACTTTTGAGCGACCTGGGGCGTGTTTTCTTGTCTGACGCCATTCAAGCGTTGCTCGCTCAGTGCAACATGGTTCATCGCCTGACGACAGCATATCACCCGCAGACGAATGGCCTCACAGAACGATTTAATCGCACTCTCGGTGATATGTTGACGATGTACACAGCTTCAGACCAGACTAATTGGGACACTGTCCTTCCATTCGTCACGTATGCGTATAACACCGCTACGCACGCGACAACAGGATTCTCCCCTTTCTTTCTGTTGTACGGACGCGAACCATCGTGCACGCTGGACACTATCCTCCCATACACACCTGACTCCTCTGAGTACACTGCAATTTCTGATGTTGCCAGGTACGCAGAAGATTGCAGACGATTGGCCCGTTGTCTGACAACCGAGGACCAAGGCCACCAGAAGCTACGGCTTGACGCCGGCCGACATCTCTCTACTTTCACGACTGGTGCTCTCGTTTGGCTCTGGGTTCCACCGAGCACTCCTGGCCTTTCGTCGAAATTACTGGCACGATACCACGGGCCCTACCGCATTCTCGCCCGTACGTCACCCGTTAATTATGAGATTGAGCCATTGACACAGTCTCATGAATTACGCCGTCGTGGCCGAGAAATTGTGCATGTGAGTCGCCTGAAGCCGTATTACGACCCCGCTATAGTGACTACGCCTTAAGTCGCCAGGTTGGCTACGCTATTCACCGGGGGCCAATGTAGGGAACTATGCGAACGACGACGAAGCAGCATGAAACGGCAAGCCACAGCGTTGGTGCACGCGTGACCCGAGCTTGCGTTTGTTTTGTATTTTCGGCCTGTTGGCGTTCCTCGCTCTTCTGGCGTTCCTCGGCCTTCCAGTAGGTCTGTACGTGAATAAACTGCGTGACACTTTGTTTATTGTGTTTTAGTTATGTTTCTAATAGGAGAGCAGACCATCGTGATAGTCGTCAGTCGATTTGAATGGGTGAGCCAAAAAAAGGTCAAAGTGGTGAAGCATAACTACTGAACCTTTGCCTAACTTCTTCTTTCGGCGAATCGGACTCAGGCCACACGAAGCGAAGCAGAGCACAAAGAATAAATCTTATCTATTACCTATGAATCACATGCTGGCTAAAGGGCCGTGTGTTGAAACTCCCGTACAAACTAGCGCCAGACTTCCCTCTAGTATAATCATAAGAAACTCTAAGGCTGAAGGGGCCCTTTGTCACGTCAGCATAACTGCTCTTGGGCTTTTTCTTCGCCTTTAGTTTCTTCTCACCCCGAGAAATTTGAATTTACTGCAGTCCTACGTGTTTAACTTAACCTAGCTTTAGGTGTGCGAGAATTCTGAACTAGATGAAACGCAATGTAATTGGCGAGACTTGCACCATACTGTTTCTCATGTCATCATGTTCCTAGGCCATCGGTGTATCAAGAACAACCTAAAACAGGTAAGAAGCAACTTTGTGTGCCGTTATGTCCACTTCATCATCTTCTGAAAGAAGACGCGGTCCGGTAGACACCAGTACACACATCATGCAGCCTCACTCCATGCAGCGTCACGTAATGAATCGCAGGATGCTAGAGTGCCTGTTCAACCGGTCGGGCGCTTTGGCTGCGCTGACCTCGAGGCTAATCAGCGTAATCGTTAAGCAACAAGCTCTGGCTAATTGGGCGTCAAAGAGCCAGTCGAGGCACGTCGGTTGAGTTATCTCTCACGGGGGTTCCTCTGTTGGGATTACGGTGAGAGCTCTGCACTCCTGTATAATAGATGATCCCACGTCGCGGAAGATTACAAATATTGACCTGCGTGAACAAGCAGAGTATGCCCTCGGGAGAATAATTTCCCAATTCCCTAATATAATGTCTTGAGTATCCTATGCAGATTCGGGGTTTTGCAGAATTGTTCCGCCGCCTATCGGCCTGTGCTCATGTATCGCGCAACACAAGCACTAAGAGCCCAAGCGCTTGCTTTTGCTTGAGCTTTGCAAAGTCCAGGCGTCATCATAGGCAGTCCCGATAAATTAACGCTAAGCACGAAAAGATTTAGTGAACTCACTCAACACACTTTCAGCTTGGATATTCCTCAGAAGGGCGGTGACATAGTTTCGTGCGCACCAATATTATTAATTTCTATCTGTTATTCTGCAGTTCTACCTCATTTCACATGGTGTAAAAGAATGCACCCCACTTTTTAGTTTCCAGAAAAGTTAGCAACTGCAGGTATTTTTATGGTAGGTGCGTGTATGTGGATGCAATACATTATTGATAGACGACACAGGCTATGAATATATGTATGTATGTATGTATGTATGTATGTATGTATGTATGTATGTATGTACGTACGTACGTACGTACGTATGTATGTATGTATGTATGTATGTATGTATGTATGTATGTATGTATGTATGTATGTATGTATGTATGTATGTATGTATGTATGTATGTATGTATGTATGTGCGTGCGTGCGTGGGTGGGTGTGTGCATGCTTTTTCAAAATGAGTTCAGCAAATTCTTTATGAAACATGAAACAGGCCGAATGGTCTAATGGGCTTGATTAAAAAAATCTCGAGGTTAACAAAGTCCTTTCTTACTTTTTTGCTATTTCATGTATCAAATATTTTGCTTCACCGTTTGTTTTTTCGTTATAGCATGCTTAAAAAACCAATACCGTCGGAGAGTTCATGCCCTTTATGAACATGACTGCCCTTACTTGAACTTGGTTTGCACACTTAAAGATACCAGGGTTCACCGACCTCGCTTCAGTATTTTAAATATTCGAATCATGAAAGCAAGCGGCGTCATGGGTTTTGCCCAGGTGGAAATAAGTAAGCTCATTAGGTAGGTTTGCATTGTCATGCTTTCAGGCTGCATTTGTTTATGAAAGGTTGGCATGAATTGATTTAAACGTGAATCCTGTTGTACTTTAGCACATCAAAAGGTTTGGGCCGCAATATTTATTTCAGTACAAGTGAAGAGATCCGTGGAAAGGAGTTAGGTTATGCAGTGCTTTACTTGTGTAGTTGAGTATCGTCGGGCACGAGTCCTCCACCTCCTTGGTGTCATTTCGCCTCTGTGCTCCTGTCCACTTCCAGAAACTTCTAGGTCTGGCGTGAAAAGCAATAGGTGTCTTGGCCAATAGTAATATATACCTGGATTTATTTGCTTGCTTCTTTATTACATGTAATTTTTGATGGTATGGTTCCTTTCGAAATTTATGTACGGACGCAAATACTGCACTATGAATTCACTAAACATACCATTTTTGTAGTGTGTGCAGTGAAGCAGAGGGCTACACGCAAATTGTGTGTGTGTGTGTGTGTGTGTGTGTGTGTGTGTGTGTGTGTGTGTGTGTGTGTGTGTGTGTGTTTAATAGAGATTTGTATCATTTCATGAGAGCTTTAGGCTACTGCCGTTTTCACACGTGAACTCTATGTCGAGGCAGTATTACTTTCACGCAGCTAAAAGGACGTTGACACGACTAAATAACTTCCTAATTATTGATTTGAGTTAAGTTGTTTATATGAGAAAGTGCTAGTGCTTGATAATTTACACCTCACCATTTTTTACAAATTACAAAAAGTGCACGTCATTCCAGATTTTTGTCCTTAAATTTCAAGGGTGAAACCCTAAATAATCAGGTTCGGTGGAGACAAAACGGGCGTAACATTTAGGGAACGACACGTGAGAGGGAAGTGACTAAATTCGAATGAAGGTGCCCCCAAGTAGCATCTGCTCCGAAAAAATCTGCAAGCGTTCTGGTATACCCAAGTGCACTGGTTAATGTTAGCGTTTGACGGGTGGGGCTAATCTGCCCCAAGACCTGTCTTGGTGGTCTAGTGGCTAAGGTATTCGGCTGCTCACCCGCATGTCGTGGGATTGAATCCCTGCTGCAGCGGCTGTATTTTGAATGGAGGCGAAAATGTTGTAGGCGCGTGTGCTCAGACTTGGGTGCATGTTGAAGAACCCCAGGTGGTCAAAATTTCCGGAGCCCTCTAATTCGGCGTCTCTCATAGTCATATGGTGGTTCTGGGACGTTAAACTCCACATATTGATATGGTGGGGCTTATATTGTTTATATTATGAAAAGGTGTGGGAATCTATTTCACCTGTGTGCAACAAGAGGCGCTGAAGTGCCTGCCCCTGAAGTTTACACTTCCAATACAAACGAAATGTTTATATCGTGGTTTTCTAGTCAGCAGTTTGAAAGAAATGGATAAGCGCCAAACACTACACGCGAAAGTAGGTGTTTTGCAGTCAGAAGTGAGATGACTTGCCCCTTTTCACCGAACGTAATGGCCACGGCGTGGCATAATTCAAATTTTGTACCTCCCTTGTTCTGGTCTGACGTATTAGAGCAGTTGCACTTTGTGCGCGCCATGCCAATGCCACCAAGTAAAAAAAATAATAATCAGGCCTGCTCACTGTCGCCAAGACATCACTGCTTTTGCCACAGCGAGTGTGTATACGGGAGGGTGTGAATCCATTAGCTACTCTCATCTCCCTTTAAAACATAACGCACTCGCTGTGTTTTACATGCTCAACATCTTCATTCTTCCTTTTTCGTCAAAAAAATACGCTGGATTAAGTGATGCACTACGCTTGAAACCATTCTGAAATTTATCTGTGAGCCATTTCTTCCAAGGAAATGTCAGATTGTGCCCTATCGAACGTGTGGTCGATCTATAAGAGCAAATGTTGATGAACCAACAAAGTGGCGAAATAAATAAGGTATACTTTAATCTTTCTTTATTTCTTTACCAACACAGCGCACACACAAACACTATCTAGAGCATGCAAAAACTGTTCCAACTCATTTGCAAAGATTCTGCAGTTTTCTTTGTACTCTTTCGAACATCTGGCTTCATAGACATGAAGTTTAGGAGAAGAGTTTGTGCTGCTGTCATAAGTATGTTATTCAGCACAAAACCAGGGGGGATGACCATTGCAAAAGCAACCAAAATTTTTCGTTTCACAAAAATCTCATGTGTTCGACACATGCAGTGGCGGTTCTGCTTTTGCTCTGGTCACTCTCGCAGTGGTGAGTAGTCACTCATAAAAGTTAAGGCATAAGAAAAATATTAGTACTAGGTCTATATTAAAGCCCCCGTGGGGGCTACTATTACACTGCTGGCTCTTTGATCGGTATATTTAGAAGTGGTTCTTAAATATTTTAGCTTGAAGTGGAACGTATGCTTTTAAAAAGAATTTAAGGAAGCGCTTTGCTGGAAGTGTCTAACGGCTTCTAGGAGAAGAAGGAAGGGAAGAAATGGAAGGCAGGGAGGTCAACCACACGCACGTCCGGTTTTCTACCCTGCACTGGGTGAAGAGGTGAGAGAACTTAAAAAAAGAAAAAAGAGATGGAGGGCACCATGTGGGCACGTGTTACCCTCTCCATTACACACTTATAAGCGGTCACGCAGTCCATTCGTCTTTAGAAAACCTATCAATCCCCGTGCTACTTTGCTGGCCTCCGACGCGTACAGCCATAATTCAAGGGTCTTCCCTTTCAAAACGGTCTACTATCTAGTTATTGTAACGTTTAGCTTACCACGTTGCGTTCACTCACAAAACGATCACATTATAGCGAAAGAGAATGACATTGACACCATTGACTAAACTATCATCACCACGAGAAAAACGCACGAGCTCAGCGATAGAGCACCCTTATGATGGTACGCCTGCGTTCGTTTTTCGAGCTACCACCCGCTTGCTCAGCTCCTTTAATAAACCCCCTTTACATTTGGTGGATATTGCTTCGTAACCACATCGCCTACGCCCTGGGAGTCTGATCCCAAACCCTGCCGTCGACCATGAAAGTTCACGCTGCCCAGCAGCCAGTACCTCTCACGGCCGCTGGTTGCCCCGGCCTGGTTCACCAGCGAGACCCACCGATATTTTCGGGGTCCGAAGACCAGGACGTCGAGGACTGGCTGTCATCCTGGAAAAAGTCAGTGGATCAGACAGATGAAATGGCGCTGCTAATTTAGGCACTGTCTCTTTTACTCGGATAATGTGGCGAAGCCCTGGTATGTAAACCATGAATCCGAACTCGAATACTGGGCCGCTTTCACGCAGGCAATGTCCTCTGTTTTCAGTTGCCCTGCCGTGCGGAATTCGTGCGCCGAACAACGTCTGCGCGCACCGCGTATATCGTTCATTGCGCATGTCGAGGACATACTTGATCACTGCAGGCGCGTCGATGCCACAATGAGCGAGAGGGCCAAAATACAGCATAATATGAAAGGTGTCGATGACGACGTCTTTCAAATGCTCCTTGCGAAGTCTCCTGGCCCGGTGTCCGAAGTGGCAACTCTGTGCCAGATACACGATGAATTGTGACGGCAACAAGCTCTCACCCGTCTTCCAACAAATCCTAACTGACCACTCGCGGCACTGGATGTCGCGCCTGACCAATCCTGCCTTCTAGCACAAATTAAAAACTTCTTTCGTTAGGAAGTAGCACGTCGGCTTTCCCTCCGGCCGTTTCCTCAGCGCCAAGAGCTCCCGCAGCAGCAGCAGCAGGTGTGACCACAGATCCCGTTGGCTCTCATGCTTCGCCATGCGCTTAAGGACCAGATTGCCGAGGCTATGCCGGTGCCCCTTCAGCAGCACGTTGTCGCCGCGCCTCTTCCTTGCGCTGACGCAGTAAAGAGGCAGCAGGTACACCATCCCTCGCCGTTCAATGGACTGCCGCGTGTCTCTGCTCCTACTCAGTCGTCTGTTGCATGGGCTTCTCCACTCGCTACGACAGCCTCAACTCAGCCGTATGTTGCGTGGGTGGTACCCTTTGCTGCAAACGCCTGGTGAACGCGCGATAACCAGCCGATTTGCTTTGCATACGGCGGCCCTGGACATATCACCCGATATTGTCGACGTCACGCGCCCGGTTACACAGACGTCTGATCACAGAGCAACTACATGAACAGAACCTGTTCTTGTTACGAAAAGTTTGGATCCTCAATCAAGCACGTCTTCACGTGAGTATCCGGCAACTTCGTCTCGTTGTCGGTCGATCACCTTCACCCAATCGTCGCTGCTTGTCACCCATGCGTCCACGACCGTCCTCTCAAAATGAAGGAAACTAGCCGTCGCAGTTCAGGAGGCAAGAACTGCGCTGTCAAAATGCTCAAGTTCCCGAACTTTGCCGTCAAACATCGTCGAAGTTTTTGTATATGGCACCCATGCATACGATCTTGTAGATACCAGTGCCCGTTATAGACGCTAAACGTTGCCGAAAGCTACGAAAAGTGACCACGCCGCTTGATGAGATGTGTTTGCGTGCAGTGAATGAAAAACCTGTTCGGCCTATTGCTACCTGCATTGCCCAACTCACCATCGCGAAGGACCACTACTTTGTTGAGTTTACCGTCTTTTCTTCCTGCTCTCTTCATATCATACTTGGCTGGGATTTCCCATCGCCGCCGTTAGAATTTGTGCCCGTTCCGAACGTGAACTGTTCCTGTTGTTCGACCAGCTCTACGGCCACGTGCATCAACACGCGCAAAAGCTAGTTGTCAGAGAAGACACCAATAATCTACCGACAGCTGCTGTTTTGCTTCCTGTGCTCTCCGACGGCTTGTCTGATGAAGTCGTACTTTTCGAGCCATCAAACCTCTTCCTAAGTCGAAAACTACTTCTCCCTTAGTCAGCCCTCTGAATTTCAAATGTAGCCAGTGCTCTCTGCCTCATCAATTCCTTTCAGTATACTTTGAAACTGTTTAGGGCTAATCTCTTGGATTCGTGCAACTCATTGATAAGGGACAAATTTTTACCGTGCAGCAAGAATCATGCCAAAGTGACCTCGCCGCCGTCAGTGCGCTTAACCAATTTTATGTAGAGGCTTCTAAAGAAATCTATTCGTCTATAGCAGATGGACTGTCGCCGTCTGATTGATCTTATCTCCTCCGACTGCTGTACCAATTCTGAGAGTCTTTTGTTGTGTTTCAACGTGCGCTTGGCCGCAGCACTACCACGCTACATTACATCGATACCGGTTCCCATACGCCACTTCAGCAACGACCATACCCTGCTTACGCGGAAGAACGCCAGGTCATTACCGAACAGGTGGATGATGTGCTGCAATGCGGCGTCATTGAACATTCTCAAAGTCCATGGGCATCACTTGTAGTGCTCGTTAAAAAAGAATGGTTTCATTCGCTCTGTATGGATTTCCGGCGGGTAGTTAACCTCACTCGAAAAGACGTGCACCCTTTACTCAGGATTGACGAGGCCCTTGGTACTTTACAAGGCACCGAGTTTTTTAATTGTTCGATTTGCGTTCAGGATACTGGCAGGTCCCCCTTGCAAATGCTGATTGATTAAAAACAGCCTTCGTGACACCCCACGGTCAGTATGAGTTTAATGTGGTGCCCTTCTACCACGGCAATGCGCCTGCCACCTTCGAGTGCATGATGGACTTAGTTCTTTAGGGTTTGAAGTGGCATATATGTCTCTGCTATCTCGACAACAGTGTCGTTTTTGCGCCAGATTTTGCAACACATCTTGAGCGCCTGAAACACGTCCTCACTTGCCTGAAGAATGCTCACCTCCAGCTCCACCTCAAAAAGTACCACTTCCTTGCGCGACAACCTAAGATTCTCGGTCACGTCATATCGAAAGACGGTATACTTCCAGATCCGGCCAAATTACGTGCTGTCGCCGACTTCCCCAAACCAATGACTGTGAAGCAGTTACGAAGCTTCGTAGGGTTTTGCTCATACTTTCGCCGCTTCGTGCGCAACTTTGCCTCTATTATTGCGTCTTTGACCGAACTTCTAGGCAGCGCCACTGATATTTCGTCATGGTCTTCGTAGTAGGACCAAGCTTTCTCCACCCTTCATCGTCTGCTCACTTCGCTACCAATATTGCGTCATTGGGATCCTATGGCGGCAAATGAGGTCCACACCGAAGTTAGTGGTGTCGGTATCGGTGCGGTTCTCGCGCAACGCAAGCCTAGATTCACCAAGTATGTTGTCGCATATGCCAATCGAACTCTCACCAAGGCTGAATAAAACTCCAGCGCCAACGAAAAGGACTGCTTGGCAATTGTTTGGACGCTTCTCAAGTTCCGCCCACACCTTTGTGGCCGTACTTTTGATGTAGTAACAGACCACCATCCATTACGCTGGCTGTCTTCGCTCAAAGATTCATCCGGTCGTCTTGCCCGTTTGGCTCTTCGGCTATGAGATTACGACATTCGCTTTGTGTACCATTTCGGCCGCAAGCATACCGATGCTGATGCAGTGTTGCAGTCCCCACTATCCCTTGACATTACATCGATTCGCTCAGACCAGACGTTGTCAGCTCTGGACGTGGACACCATCTCCTCTGCCCAAAGCAACGATCCAAGAATCATTTCGCTTCTTGACATGTTATCCGAGGATCTGACACTTCCGACCACTCGAACCCTACGGCGCCAGGCTCCGCACTTCAGTATTCGTGATGGCCTTTTGTACCGGTGCCACTCTTCAGCAGATGGTAGGAAATGGCTACTAGTCATCCTCCGAACGCTGCGCTCTACAATCTGCGCATCGTTTATTTCGAACCCGCAATGTGCTCACGCCGGTGTTTTCGAAACCCACGAGTGCCTAAGAAAAAGGCATTACTGGCATGGAATGTTTACCTTCGTTCGCCCGTTCATTTGCGGCTGCTACAAATCTCAGTGGCGGAACAACACGCCAAATTCTGGAACAGGTTCATTGCAACCACTTCCATACCCAGACTGCCCATTCAACCATGTTGTAATTTACCTGAATGGACCACTGCCATGTACAACGGCAGGCAAGGGATGCGCTATCGTGGCTGTGTACCTTCTTACACGCTATGTTGAAACTGCTGCTCTCCCCACAGCAACAGCACAAGACGTCGCAGCTTTCCTCCTGAATCGTTTTGTGCTTCGTCATGGCTCTCCTCGTGAACTCCCCAGTGACCGTGGGCGTGTATTCCTCTCCGAAGTAATCCATGCACTTCTTCAACAGTGCCATATTGTACACCGGAAGACCACAGCCTACCACGCACAGTCGAATGGCTGGACTGAGCTGTTTATTTGTACTCTGGGTTACGTGCTCACGACGCATGTCACTTCTGATCAAACAAACTTGAACTTCGTTTTTTCATTTGTGACATCCGCATATAATGCCACTACGCAAGTCACTAACGGGTTTTCTCTATTTTTTCTCCTGTACGGTCGCAACCCATCACGCACCTTCCACACGTTTCTGCTGTACACGCCAGATCCCTCTGAATGCGCGCCAGTCTTGGAAGCCACTCGTTACGTAGAAGAGTGTCGCAAGCTGGCCAAGCGGCTTACTACAGCTGACCAACAGTGCCACAAGGAGACCCATGACGACAACCATCGTTCTGCACCCATGCTCCTTCCTGGGGCACTTGTATGGCTGAATGTACCGCCCTACGCTCCTGGTTTTCGCCAAAGCTACTCTCCGATTATCACGCCCTCTACAGTGCGGTCGAATGTACATCACCCGTGAACTATGTCATTGAACCTCTCACGCCACCGAGCGAACGTCGTCAGCGTGGACGTGATATCGTTCGCGTAGACCGCCTCAAGCCTTATTTCAAGCCGCTTGTCCGCACCTGCTAGATTGCCAGGATGGCTTAACCTTTGTCGACGGGGCTGATTATAATAAGGAAGAAAGACATTGATATCATTGGCTAAACTATTATCACCACCACGAGAAGAAGGGTCGAGATCAGCAATCGAGCACCCTCATCTTGGCCCACCTGCGTTCCTTTTTCGAGCTACCACCCGCTTGTTCTGCTCGTTCAGTAAACCTCCGTTACAACATGAACACAGTAATAATAGCGAAAGTTAGGCTAGTTGGTGGTTCATGTTTGGGAAGTAAAACAGCGCACAAATATAGACAAGGACACAGGAAGATTAGTGCGGGGTCGTCTTTTCCTCTGTCCTTGTTTGTGCGCTGTTTTTACTTCCCAAGCATGAACACAGTAGATGTTCCATTGTCTCGTCACTATCGCGCGATTCACATCTGGAGCTATCCGCCAATCCTATATGCGAAAATAGTGCGCCTTCGTGAAAGCTACTCCTAAACACAGGCGGCAAAGTAAAGTTGCATCCCGGTGGTAGAGGTCTCATTAAACTAAAAGCTTTCTAGATAGGTCCAGTTTATGTAGGCAATGGTTCCCGACACTGCGGTCACTCAGCCATGTTTCCGAGATTGTGTTAGCGAATGAGCGATGGCTCCTTGGTGCATTGGTTCTTGAGAAGGAAACATAGTTGTCTGGGTGACCTCGTCTGTGGATCTGGTAGCGTAATCAGCAAGATCATTACCGACAGTGCCACAATGTGCCGGTAACCACTGGAATGAATACCACGTCACGTCTTTTCGATAAAACTCCGCGAAGCACTTCTCTACTTTAATTTACTAGTTATCATGCATAGTATGTCGTAAAACTGATTTCAAGCTCTGCAGGGATGCCTTAGAGTCACAGAACACAACCGATTTTTAAAGCCGGGCTCCCGTGATATAAAATGTAGCAGCGCGTAAGGCAGCAACCTCCCCTGCTGTTGATGTTGTCCTGTGGGATACTTTAAACTTTAGAGTGACTTGCTCTGCCGGAATGATAACAGCACCAGTGGAGCTGTCAGCCGAGACCGATCAATCGGTGTAAATGTGGGTTCTTAGGCCATAATATTTGCTGAGTAGCGACAATGTCGCTTGTAGCAGGACCACTGTTAAATGACGGCTCTTTTCTTAATTCCCGGAATAGTAAGGAATACCTGTGGTTGTTGAAGGCACCATGGAGGTGACAGTGGTCTTGCTGCTGTGGTGAAGTGCGATGAAAGGCATTCTTTATGAGAGCAAATAATATATGAAAACATCGTTTCTGGTCTCTGAAGTGGTGACACATCAACATGGTGACCGAGAACTGGACAAAGATGTCTTATGTGGGCCTTTAACTTGTCAGTAGTGATGTATGTTTGCATTGAATTCTCTCTTGAGATCACAATTGTCCTGTAGGTTAAGTCATAGCGTGGAAATCCTATGCACAAGCGTAATGTCTGTCCTTGCAGACTTTAAAGAGTGCGGATGTTCGTCTTGCATGTACTTGCCAGTGACGGCGAGCTGTAGAGTACAAATCTCAGAAACGGTGCTTTTTATAGCTGCTAACTTCAAGGAAACCTACTAGGCTAAGGTTTTGACGATACTGCCAAACATTATAGTACCCCAATAAAGTGCTTGGAACATCGACAAGAAAATACTATGCACGAAACCGATGTACTATGCAATGCGACAGTATTCCTTTCATTTTTCTCGACCGAACAAACAGAATAATACAAGAAGTCCGCTGTCCTAATCGCCAACAGCAAAACGTTTACCAACCCTAAAGGAAAAACTTCTGATATGAAAACGGATGGCCCCGCAAGTTCATTATTTTGATGCCAGGGTTTACGCTAACAAGACAAAAGCACACATGCCATCTTCATTTAAAAGAATATGTAGGACCGACATACGTACCTTCGGGTCACGAAGAAAACGAATGCCAACGTCAGCTTGACAGACGACACGCTCTTATTTCGTTCTTAGGTTGTCCTTAGAAAGGAAATGAGAACATTGGCAACTTCGGTCGCTTTGCCACAGCAACTGACCACGTGGCATCGGCCAACTGTTCGGCGGTCCAGCCATACAGATTGCCAAGATCCAGTGCACAACACGCATCACATTTTCACTCTGCAGTTATTCACGAACACAGAAAAAACTACAGCACACAAACAGAGTGAATAATGATGAGTCGGGCGAAGTGTTCATGCGTCCGTTCGTGCTTCCGTCCATCTGTCCATCTGTGCTTGCATTCATTCTTCCGTGCTTTCATCCGCCTGTCGGTCTGTTCTTGCGTCCATCCGTCTATCCATACGTGCTTCAGTCGGCCCATGTACCCGTGCTTGCGTCCGCCGTCCATCCGTCCGTGCTTCCATTGGTATGTCCGTCTATGCTTTCGTACATCCGTCTGTGAGTCCGTCTGGCCATCCGTGCTTTCTTCTGTGCGTCAGTCTATCCTTCTGTCCGTCCATATGTCCATCTGTCTATCTGTCTGTCTGTTTCTCCGTCTGTCTGTCCGTTCGTGTGTCCGTCTGTCTGTCGATCTAGTGAACGCTCCAAGTACACCCATCTCACATATTTTCATCATATACAAGTACCGCCATCTAGAAGACATTCCAAGGACTTAACTAGAGGTGGCTACGTACTGCTACTAGTACTACTACATACATCGGGGGCGCACGACCCACGGCTTAAGGAGCTTCGCCCCTAATACACGGTCTTCTCGGGTTGCCACGAAGCACACGAGCATGCCGAGGAAACATTCGTCAGGCTTGGCAATCCAAACCTGTCGAGCGAAGAGAGCAGGTGTAGGCACGTCTGCGCAGCCAAACACACCGGTCTAAATGAGGTTACGTCATAGCACGCTCGAGAAAGTCAGCCACACCTGAATTCATTTAGCTGGCATTGGCGGGGCGTGATAAGAATAGATTTCACCCTTAGAAGTTGAATTTTATGCAAAGTTTATTGTTCGAAACCTCCCTGTAGAAGTTTTAATAAAAATATGTACATACTAAAATATATGCGAATCACTAGTTTCTATATTTCCGGGGAAAACATTCCATGATCCCTGAAGTGAGGCTTCAAAAGAAGGTACCACTAGGAATAGGCATTTCAAGAGCTAAACGTGAGAAATATCTGGGATCAAATTAGCAAAAGCTTGACTATTAGTGCAATTGTTGCCAAAATTATACAAATTATCTGGCTAAATAATTATAAGCCCATTACAATGATTTGCTTTCTCTTACGAAAAAGTGAAGCGCGAGATAATACTAGAAGTGCTGTTTTACTACTACTACTACTAATAATAATCTTAATATTAATAATAATACTATTAATTTCAATGAATTTAATAAATTCATACTAATCACTTTATAAAATATCTTGGTGTATTCTTCGATAGCAACCTGTCCTTGAATGATCATTTGGCTTACATTTGTGACAGACTACGAAAGATCTCGTGGTTACTTTTCAATATTAGGTCAATTGCACCCACCAATATTAAAGTGACGATCATGCTTGCTCTTGCGTATAGTATCCTACGGTATGGCATCACTTTATTTGCGTTATGTTCTTCGCGATAGCAGCGTCGGGTTGACAATATTTTAAAAAGTATGTTGAAATCCATTGTGTATAATCGTCCTTCAACAGACTATGTAAATTTATTTTCTCTATTTCGCCTGCCGTCTTTCAAAGCGTCCTTTAACCAAACTGTTGTATTATGGCGTTTCAGGGGCTCTCACTTCAAAAAGAAATGCATTACCCCTCGCATATTTAGAAAAACTGCCCGCTTTTCTGTACCATTCGTCAAAACACAATATGGCAAAGCTACTAGAAAGGTCTATGTCCCTACTGTTTTTATTGACATCCCCGACAGTATTTTTTCGGCAACGACTAAGCGCAGTCTACGAAAGAGCCTAAGGTCTCTTTAATGCTGCATTAGTTATCGCATTAATATTTTTTTTCTAGTTTCTTGCATACTGGGTATAATCTGTCTAAAATTTTTCAATACTTGTCTTCACATTTCTGATGTTCAGGTAGTATTGCTTCCGCTAATTTGATTCTCGATTGTTATTGTGTTTATATGTAGCGTAAATGAGTTACAGGTATTCTTTCTCCGATTGTTTACATGAAAAGCTTTTCAACATATATGTCATCTCTCGTCTGCCGATGTGCCGGGCCAAGTCCTCCAAGCCACTGCCTGGCTTTGACAGGCCTGTTATTTGCTTTGTACAACTCAAGATGACAATAAATAATAATAATAATAATAATAATAATAATAATAATAATAATATTATTATTATTATTATTATTATTATTATTATTATTATTATTATTATTATTATTATTATTATTATTATTATTATTATTATTATTATTATTATTATTATTATTATTATTACCCGAGCCTTCACGATATGTAAGCGAGACACCGCGTAGTAAGGTTTTTCAGACAATTTGATCCCCTGGTGTTTTTTACCTGCTCTAACACGAAAAAGAACACGAAGTCTAACATTTCGGCAACATCGAAATGCGAGCGCTGCGACCGTGATCGAAAGCCGAAACCTGTGGGTCAGCAGCCGAGCACTGCACCACCTCGGCGGGCATAGCGATGTTATGTACGTCATCGTGAGGAAGGAATATAAGCTACAACATAACAATAAACTTGAAGAAAATATACGGTTTCTACGAGGCATACCGTGTTTGTTCGGATACAACTGGTTAAGTGTTCCACAATGTTGGCACACTATGATTCGGTATGCTGTTTGGCCCGATGTACGCGTGCGTTTGTTAGCATTCTGCAAACTGATAGGAACCAACATCTCAAAGCAGTTTCCTGGATTTCTTTGACGTGCTAGAAATATTAACCATGTCAATCGCACCGTATAGAACCGACCATAGGTGTAACGTGGGCCGACTGAAGACTGAATTACATGTGAGCAGTAGGTCATTTACGATAGGAGAAGCCCTAAACAAGGTTTTTCTTAAGCACGATAGCGTTACAGAGTTCGTTCCAAAGAAATTCCGGCGTCGGCCTTGGCGTCAGTGTCGGAGTGGTCGTCGTTGGTTTTGAGCGAAACATGATCTTGTCCATGACTAAAAAATTGATAAAGATGCAAATAAAATCACTAATAAGAATTCCCGGATTCGAGTGAGGATCGAACCCAGGCTGACTGCGTGGTAAGCAGGTGTTTTTTCATAGAAAAATGAGATTGGTTTAAACTGCTTTGAAAAAAAAATACTTTATACAAATTTATTCTAGTGGAAGTAGTCTCCTTAACGCATCTTATATATGGCTTGATAGAAGGGTAGAACTGCGCCAGGTGTGTCAAAGAATGTGAATAGAGCAACAAGTGCGTGTTCTACAGACCCGCACATTACAAAGCGCTCAGGCATAGTTAATGACCACTGGCAGCAGAAGAATGAACAAAGTGAAGAGCTGCCTTCGCATGTTGCCCTTGGACTCGTAACATGCATTGACTGATTCGCAAAGTGAATAATTATCGCTTAGGGGTCACTTGACGAGTGTGCTTGCAATGGGCTTTCAATGATACTTTCGTTTCAGTACGGCCAGCCGGAGGCATGCCCCCAGAAGTCAGCAGCTCAGAAAGCCTTGAGGATGAGGCCCGATAACGCAATGACGACGAAGGCGAAGCTCAACAGACCTCTATTTTTATATTTTCAGTGTCGTCCCAATGAACTTTGTTTACGAGCCAAACTAACTAGGAATATCCATGATATCACGTGTCAAGCCTCAGGCCTTTGGCTAAAAGGCAGCGCGAAACGAACTTACAAGCAACCAGCAGATACATATTGCTAAAAAGTGTGGTTTGAAGGCAGGGAAAACGAAGCAGGCACAAAAGATACAATGAGTGGACCGCCTAAGTAGGTTTTAAAGGTGAAGATTCTGCCAGAAAGAAAAACAAGAAGTGACACGTGCACCACTGGTGGCGTTTTTGTAGTAACATTCTCGTTGTAATGAAAGGCTCTATCCAACCTTCTTCCGAGAAAACAAAAACACATTTCCGAGTTAGTTAAATCACCCTCTCCCCCACTTCGTTTTCTGTTTTCGTTCATCCTACTAAAAATGGCTAGCAATATCTGGACCACCAAAAAGATAGACAATTAGCTTTATTATCTAACCAAAGTCACAGCAATCTTTTCTCTTCTTTTTTTCAAGCAGAAGTTCAGTGTTACTTTCAGTGACACTCTGACGTTTTCTAAGGTGTAGAATTGAGGTTTGTGGAATGTTTGGTATTTATTAATTCAAGTGCAATAAAGAAGAAAGCTCTTTTTTATCACTACAGGCTACTCACGTTGGCTACGTTTAAGTCTCCTTTAGACAAGGACCTGGCCATTAAAATGCATAACAAATAGTCACTGAAAAACAAATAGACTTTGCGAAATATAAGTTGATTAGTTATCGCAGGGCCAACACAATCGGTATTCATTATCATTGATAAAGAAATCCTATCAATTTTTTCTAGAGAATTTAACTTACCATTCCGCCACCATTTATGGCACCACTACGACCATGAATTCAAGGCCTAATATTGTGGCCACCAATAGAAAACTATAACAGCGTGGCTATCACTACAGATGTTTCTTTAAAAAGAGCCATTTATATGCTTACAACCATTTTATGCAGCAAAACAATGGTGGTAGATTTATCTTAGTGTATAATAATAATAATAATAATAATAATAATAATAATAATAATAATAATAATAATAATAATAATAATAATAATAATAATAATAATAATAATAATAATAATAATAATAATAATAATAATAATAATAATAATAATAATAATAATAATTATTATTATTATTATTATTATTATTATTAATATTATTATTATTATTATTATTATTATTATTATTCACACATTTTTGTAAACTCTAGAAGCTGTCCGCGTCATAACAAACGCGTCCTTTTGCCCCGACTGCTTCCGCCGTTCAAACCTGCCTTCTGGACTTTAATGCCCTCCACTGTATATTTATATATAACGGTGATCGCAATACCTAACACAATCTGGGTATACGATGTTATGCTTGATTTGAGGGCTTAAGTTTCAAAGAAAGGCTAGAAAAATAAGAGTGAATACAAAACAAAAACAGGCGCTCGTCTTTCACTCTCGTCTTTCATCTCATACTAAAAAATTGTGATTTTATATTGAAGTAGTTTCACTGGAAAGTAGGTCTATGCCACGAAATGCTAATGCTGAAGGCTACAGGGAGCGTTTGTGGCTGTGGCATCTGTTGCGCATGTGTCGGTTCCAGTTGTTCCGCACCTTCTCGCTTTATGCATTTGGACGCTACTCCACACCCAAGTATGCAGAGCCCCATCTATACGTCATACGATTTACATTGGAAGAGATCTTTTGACCTCTTTCACTCATATTAACAGTCTTACTTTCAGAATATACTTTTGCAGACAAGAAACACGGCACTTCAATATAGGTGAAACGAAATTACTTGTGTTTCCCATGGCAACGCTATCTATCATGAATGTGGTGATATAAAAGAACCCCTAATACAGAGCGATTTGAATACTGTTGTACGTCTGGTACTTCGAAAAAATCATATGGCTTCAACCTAAAGCTAAAGCCGTTTTCCAAAGGAAGCACAGAAAACAAGGGTTAATGTACCACCTAGCTGTCACAAAGAAATATGCAGTTCATTTCAAATACAGGCCTAGTCACTCTCGACTATATGCACGGCGGGGTAGGTTATAGACAGTGCTTTGATCTCCTCTAACATTTTGGGATAAGGCGCCCCGTTGCGAAATTGCCGACTGCGTGCCCATTCGCTTGGTATGCAGCTGGCCAATCCACTTTCTTTTAATAGTGACTGTGGCAATCAGCGCCTAATGATACCAATACTTTTTTTATTCAATGTACTAACGTATACCAGTATGCATCTCCTGTAAAGCTCGCTACGTAACGTTCGACGCGGAAGTGTGGCAGCTTGGGCTAGTTGGCATGGCATGACGATAGTTATAGCGCAAGAACAAAACGACGACTCAGAGAGACGTGTCCTTCGTGTCCTTCTCGTCTCTGTGTCATCGTCTTTTTCTTCCGCTATAACTATCGTCGTTCGACACAGGTTACGGGGTTCATGGCTCGGAAGTACCAGACATTTGGAAGCTTTATTCTTGTAGTAAATCACTCGGCAGCGTACTTTTGTGCACTCAACCAAATGTCGCTGGGTAAGGAAAACTTCCACTTAACTTGTAGCAACACGCAAGCAGGTGACTCTTACGCGAAACTTTTACAACAATTAGATTTCGGCATCGTACACAAAAAACCTGCTACCCGCAAGCTCATTGAATCTAAAGCCTTGAAAGTTGCGTCAGTCACATGCGTTTTTGTATGAGCCGTTTTTCGATATTGAAGCTCTCTCGATCATCGGCTTGGCGGTGGTAAGCCATTTCTGTTATGCAAGTTGATCTTTTATTACGGCGAATTGTCATTTCACATTGCCACATTTTATTGTTGCCTATAAATGAACTCGTGGCCTTCGGTCATGCATCTAGCAGCTGAAGTATAGCGCTACTAAACCCGTGAATGAAGATCCAGTTTTGCCATGGAGGAAGGAAAGAGCAAGAAGAAGGTATGACAATTTCAGAAAGAAAGGAAGCAATGAGGAAAAGAAGGAAGGAAGAAAAAAAAGAGGAACAAAAAAAAAGGGAAGAAGCAAAGAAAAATGAAAAAAAGAAAGGAAGAAGGAAAGCAAAAAAAGAAACACAGGGAGAAAGCAAGGGAGAAAAGAGGAAGTAGGAAAAAAAGAAAAGAAGGAACGAAAAAAGAAAAAACAATGAAAAAAATTAAAGAAAGGAATGAAGGAAAAAAGAAACAGAGGATTGAAGAAGGAAAGAGAGAAAGAAAGAATGAAAAGAAAGAAGAGAAAGAAACAAAAAGGAAACAGAGAAAAAAAGCAAGGGGACTAGAGAAAGCAAGAAAAAAAAGAAAGCAATAAATAAGAAAAACAAACAAAAGAAGAATGAGCGAAAGATAGGAATATATAAAGACACAGGAAAGAAGGAAGGAACAAAAGGAATAAAAATAAATTAATAAATAATGATTGAAAGTAAGAAAGAAAGTAAGAAAATGAGGACTGAATTAGAAAAAAAAGGAAGAAGGAAAATAAAAAATAAAGAAAGGAAGAAAAGTAGGAACAAAGAAGCAAAGTAAGGGGAAATATGGAAAGTAAGAAACAAGAAAAAAAAAGAAAGGAAGAAAGAAAGGAAGAACAAGCAAAGGTAGAATACAATAAAGGAAGGAAGAAAGAAAGAAACAGAGGAATGGAGAAGGAAAAAGAGGAAGAAAGAAGGAAAGAAAAGAAAAAAGGAATAGGAAAGAAAAAAACAAACAGAGAAAAAGAGCAAGATGAAAAACAGGAAGTAGACAAAAAAGAAAAGGAAAGAAAAAGCAAAAAGCGAAAAAAGTATAAAAGAAAGAAAGGAAGAAAGAAGGAAACGGAAGAAGGAAAGAGAGAAAGAAATGAACAAAGAAAGAAAGAAGAAAGGAAGGAAAGGAAGGAAGAAGAAAGAAAAAAGAAGAAACAGTGGAAAAAAGCCTGAGGAAAGAAAGGATGTTAGAAATAAATAAACAAGAAAGCAAGGAACGAAGAAAGAAACAAAGAGAGAAGGAAGAAAAAAGGAAGAATAAATTAAAGGAAGGAAGAAAGAATTTCAATAAAAGTAAGAAAGAAACGATTAGGGAAGTAGAAAAAAAGAAGCAGAGGAGGGACGGAAGGAAATAAGGGAGAAAGTAAGATTGAAACAAATTAAGGAAGAAAAAAATATCAAACTAGAAGGGAAGATAGGAAAGGAAAAAAGATAAAGAGAAAAAAGAAAATAAAGAAGGATCAGAGGAATATCTCGAGGGGCAAAAAAGAAGTAAGAAATAAAGAAAAAGAAAGAAAGGAAAGAAAAACAAACAAACAAAGAAATAATGAAAGAAAGGAAAGAATACAGAAAGAAACGGAAGAAGAAAGAAAGGAGGAAAGAAAGAAAAGAAAAAGAAAGGAAGAAAAAAAACAGTCGAAGAAAGGCAGGAGGAAGGAGGAAGCAAAGAAGAAAATTGAAGGAAGGAAACAAAGAAAAAACAATGAAAGGAAGAATGAAATAAAGGAATGAAGAAAAATTGAAACAGAGGAACGAAGGAGTATAGAAAGGAACAAAGAAAGAAAGTAAAGGGAAAAAAAGAAAGAAAAGAAACACAGGACGAAAGCAAGGGAGAAAGAGAGCAAGTGAGAATGAAAAGAGGAAGAAAGGAAGGAATAAGAAAATGCAATCAAAGGAAGAAACAAAGAAAAGCAAAAACAAAAAAAAGGAAGGAAGATGAAGAAAACCAAAGGCAGAAAGAAGAAAAGAGAGGGAGAAAAAGAAATGAAAAGAAAGAGAGAAAGAAAGAAGAAAAAAAGAAACAAAAAAAAACAAGGCGGAGAGAGGAAGTAAGGAAGAAAGAAAAAAGTAATGGTGGAAGGAAAAATGAAGAAACGATGAATGAAAGAAAGGAAGCAAGAAAAAAATAGAGAAATGAAGACGGAAAGAGAGAAAGAAAGAAGAAAAGAAAGAAAGAAGGAAGGAAGGAAGGAAGGAAGGAAGGAAGGAAGGAAGGAAGGAAGGAAGGAAGGAACTAAACGGTGGTAGTCTGGCTCAAGGCATCGCTTGCTTCCATATTCCCGATATGACAAGGGTTCCCGATTTCATAGTGTAATTGTTAGCCATGCTAACAGCTAAGAATGGTGCACCTGCTCTCAGTTACGTTTACGGTCCTTGCAGAAATCGGGCTTACACAATCGGACCCCACCTTGTATATATTTCCTCCATGGGTGGCTAGGGTAGGTGCATCGAGACGTTACAGCAAAAACAAAGAATAAAACATCCCCACTTGTACCTCTGTATGTGAAGTTGATGAGTCTTAACACAGCATGGTTTTACTCTCCAAGCGGCAGCTTCGAACAAAGAGCATATCGGTATCCTTTTGAAAGAGGAGTGAGCATTACCCACTTTTGTTGGATTGCTGAAGATAACTGGCAAGACAACCTGAGGTCGCCCCATGCACATGGCAATGTCACCCTTCTTATACACCTAATCAGGCCAAACTAGCATCCATGCTCGAATTGAGCAGGAAACGTAAGCCCGTGTTTCTATATTTTTTTTATTTATATTAGTCCCTGCCATATGCACGATCTGAAGGAGCAACAAGCATAGTGGAGGCACATGGTAGCTATGTACTCTGATTTAAATTGCTTTCGAACGTTATAACGAGGATGCTTCAGGCAACCTAGTGCTTCATATGTCTGCATATTTTATTTATTAACTTGTTTGTTTATTTTATTGTCTATTTTTGCTTGTCCTCGTTTTATGTCTCAAATAGTATTTTGTTCATGTTCATCTAAAGCATACACGCTTAGATGTCATACACTTGCTTCCACATACCCTTTTGTCTCCAAAGAAGGCAGTGTATACCAATACCGCTGGTATGAAGCCAACCTTTCTCTCACGCGAAAGCTGCTACATTACTTGGTTATCATCACTTCTATGCAACTAAAGCACCGCGGTGCTAGCAGTTTCTTCTGAGTCTAAATATTTTCTCTATATCCTCGAAAAACAGGAGATACCTTTTTTTTTCCTCACACCAGGAACCACGTATCAAAGGCCAGATGGATGCGGACGTAAAGATTGTTGTTCGATAAGCTTGCTGTGTTCATACAAAAACAAACCAAACTTGCATCCTTGAAGGGTAGAAATGAGTGTGATTTCTGATTGGGCGCTGCTGTCTTATGTCAGCGTATAAGATTTTCTTATCAGCAAATTGATGATCTGAAGACAAGAAACAAATTTGAATGGCTACTTCCAAAAGATGTCTTGCAAATTCATTTCTTTTTCATTTGCGATTCCTCTACAGAGATGCCGCTAAATTCAGAGCGATGAGGTTCCTGTTTCTGCAAACTCCTATCGATCATTTTCCTGGTCGTGGCAGGAAAAGAATGACAGCAGTGCAATAGGATGTTTTTATAGGTGTTGTTAATGGGGAACAACTCTGCTTTCCTAATGCAAAGGGCATTGTAATTGCTTATCTGAAGTAAGTTCTATGGGTTAGGAAAACTAATAAAAAGGGACAAATAAGTAATGTCTAAGTACGCAAGTACATTGTAAATGGTGACGGAAAAAGCCAGTGATCAACCAATTGCTCAAATAAAATAGGCACTTGAGAAGATCACGCCGCAAGGTTGAACAGAAAGTACAGTGGTAAATGAAGAATCTATATGATGGTTTAACACTTAAATTACAATACCAGTGTGACGGACAGATTTAGTATTGTACGAATGCCAACTTTTTCACTATTCAGCAAGCCTCATCATTACTGATCATCTCAGCGAGCTTCTAGTTTTGAAACTGCTCTTCGGCGGTGCATCAATAAGAAAATTATATAAGTCATCAGTGACATCAGCTGTATTATACTACACCGTGCAAAAAAGTAAACCAGATACTGAGATAGTTACTGCTTTTGATTGAATTTTGATTGTTCTGTAGATGCTTACAACGTACGTTACTACGTAAGGGGGGCACTTGTTCGTGAACAAAAAGAAACGAATGATCCAAGTTTATTTTTTCCACTTGCAGCTAATACATGGCTTCTCGACAATTGCAACCTAATACAGCAGAAGACGTAAACTTATTTTCCAAAATTTTAAGGCTAGACAACTGCCGACAAAACCGACAATTGTGTTTCCCTCGGCAACAGACCAGTCAAATTGAGCAGAAGCTTTCAACATGCGCCCCCTATTAGTATACACAATGACTGTGCAAAATTATAAGTTGGCTAACGAGAATGTTTGCACAAACGTTTTCTCTAAGTCCAAAATTTAGGTATCTATGCGAAGCCAAGGTAATGAAGGCTACGAAACGAGACAGTACAATTAGTCGTATTGCTCACTCTCAATTTCTTTACTTTCGCCGTTTCAGCCAAGTACCCCATGTAACAGCCCTTCAGAAGCTTTCATTTCATTCTTGTTTCAAGCATCTGTAATTACCAAAAAATTTCGCGCTTACGCGGCCCTAATTTCGGCCACCACTGGGCAAAATGTCTTGTCTGCGGCTTTAAAACGTCGGCACAAAAGTGTCTAAGAAATGCAAATAAATGGCACGGCTTGCAACCAGGGGAACACATTTGCGTACCTATCTTTGCATTCATGATTACCTTTTGTACTTCCCAGACCATCAGTTACAAGCAGGCAATGGCATTCTACTGCTCTAAATGAGGTACCTTGTCGTAATTCAAGAATTGAAAAGGCATATGCTCTAAAGCGAAAGCAGGGGAAAGGGCGCTCGTTTCTTTTGACATACGAAGGGATTCATGGATGAGCGGACGGAAGGACAGATGCATGACCAGATGCACGTATGGACGACGGACGAATGTATAGACGTACGCACAGACATACGGATGCACGTACGGAGAAACGGAGATATGCACGTATGGACAAACAGACGAACGGAAGAATGCACAGACATGGCAGAGACAGACTACGGTTTATTTTAAACGTATACCTTTACTATAACCTTTGTTATACCTTTACTTCATGAACGGTATATGTAACAATTGAGTTTTAGTCCGACGGACAGCTACGAAAACGGCTTGATGGACGTCGTAAGAGCCAAAGAAGCTTCGCTCCTAAAAACGCGATTTGTCCTTCTTGCCGACCGCATCCACAACGTTTGAATTATACTTACGATGCCCTACACTTGGAGGTACAACCTTAGTCTCTTCCACGTTTACATCATTTGATATTTATATGCATGTAATAATGGTAGAGGTGCCCCGCCGCGGTGGTCTAGTGGCTAAGGTACTCGGCTGCTGACCCGCAGGGCGCGGGTTCGAATCCCGGCTGCGGCGGCTGCATTTCCGATGGAGGCGGAAATGTTGTAGGCCCGTGTGCTCAGATTTGGGTGCACGTTAAAGAACCCCAGGTGGTCTAAATTTCCGGAGCCCTCCACTACGGCGTCTCTCATAATCATATAATGGTTTTGGGACGTTAAACCCCACATATCAATCAATAATGGTAGAGTTGGCCATCGCCACTCATAGCCATGGTGGAGAAGGTGGAATACTCATTTTGTCACCTGACAGCTAGTTGACTAATAAACCGTTGCAAGGCCTCCTGAGATGAGATTGCTCGCCAAAATAAGGTACGAAAATAAGGATACAAAAATGATAGGAATAAGTTCACGACACTACTACATTCAAGGAATGCAGGAGCGTAAACCTGTTGTGACAGCTGGACAATAGATTTAACTTTCTAGTGCTTTGAGAGAGAGCGAGAAGCCAAGGAAATGTAGGCTGGTTAACCAGGCTAGATCAGAGTTGCTACCCTACACAGGGGAAGCAGTAAAGGGAAGCAAAAGAAGAGAGAAGGAAAAAGACGTAACCTAATACACTAGCAAGCATAGCAGTGTGTCCAGTGCATGCCGGGAAAGTGATCAATTTGGGAACTGTCACAAAGTACGAGACTATTTCGAGGTCGTAGATGAAGTACGTACACTGAAATTCATGTTGTAAAAGAAGGCTTGCGAGAACTTGCTGTAAGGTAGTCAGAACTTGCAGTGTGCTTCGATCGGGCAATGTTATCTATCTAGTGAGGAGTGTGCGCATTGTCCGCATCAACAACCTCATCACAGCGATGATGTGTAGGTATTTGTCGAGGGGATCCTCTGTCCATTCTTGTGTCGTCTCTGTTGGCGCGTCCGCCACCTTCATCCCTGTCCGTTTGAGGGCTCTGCGAATCTACCTCATTGTTGGTTGTAGTGGTGGAGGCAGAGGGTAGCTGTCACGATATAAAATTCAGGTGGTTCATTGCATTAAGTGGCAATCCAAGTTGGGAAGCAATATTTTTAGGCCCTAATTGATACCGGGAACGTTAATTTCGCTTTCTGACAATATCAGCAGCTTCTTTGCTGCTGAGCCATCCCTTGCCATATTTTAGTATGCTCCATTTCATTTCTATCTGCTCGACTGTCTCCTGATCAAATTTCATGCTCTCCATGGTAGTTGCCACAATTCAGGTTAGTTGCTAAACAGGAGTCAGCATTACGGGGCTACCTGAATCGGGGTGAAACCACAACGTTCCTGCAAGTTCTATTCACACGACCCATTTTGTGACGTGTGACAATTTATACGTTTCGGTGTGTATGAACTAACCAAGTGTCGAAAACGTCATACTTTCACGTTTAATGACGATGTATCACCTCCGAAGATAATATTCATGCAACGTGATGACTCACCCACGCATAATACAAGGATGCTAGTCGTGTGATCGCTTGCTTTCTTGTTCAGCATCGAAAGACTAGCAAAAAGAATCGGGATGTCAACATTGCATATTACACCAACCACCACGTCCTTATTCAGTGGAATATGAACTTTTACCTTCATACCATCAAGGTCTGTGACACAGGTCACGGGTAGTATTGATGGCTGGTGTATGACGTCGATGGCCAAGGTATATTCTTGCGGTGGCTGACTAGTACACCCTTTATTTGATTCAGCGCACAAGACTCAAGTTTTTTCAGGATGGTTGGCAAAAAAGATCAAAGATCAAATATTTGCAAAGAATCAAATGTAAATGATCATTCACATTTGATATTCATATAATATTTGATAATAAATATCAAATATTTGCAGTTATAAAAATAGGAAATTTACGTTTGATTTACTAGAGCGTAAAGTTGGGCATGCTGGTAAGACATACTTAATCGACGTAGCGCGTTTTAAAACATAGGACAGGGGAACGGACAGAAGGGAGCGCTTACTTCCAACAAAATTTTATTTCAAGGAGCGTACATATATATGCTCATGAAATTCGAAAACAACAGACAAACAGATGAAAAAACCCTCTATTGCCATGCGCTAAAAACTTATGATCTCAAAAACGACAATTTTTTTTCACAAAGACCGAGAGAACGATTGCTGACGCAGTTCAGCCCTAATCTACTAATCCTTTATGCATCAATAATCTCCCTTGTCACTTTATTTCTGTTTTTTCCTATGATAACCGTACCATGAAAAAGTGGTTAGCAGCCACACGTGCTGCAATATAGTGCCAAAAAACCATCTCGATCATTTTTTACGTTGCAAGCGTGTTCGCGGAGCCGGTCAATAATACACCTGTCAGTTTGTCCTATGTACTCTTTACTGCATGAAAGAGGTATCTGATAGATTACAAACTGCGCGCATGTGACAAACAGTGTTTAGTGCTTTTTGGAGCATCCCGGTTTTGCATGTGAAACATCTTTCATACACAAGTACGAGAGCTTTTTCGGGGCAGAAAACACCACCTTATCATTGGCCTGCTCTCCAACCTTTTTCAAGTTGTGGGAAATTCCATGCAGATAAGGCACTACGGCCAGCTTCTGACGTCTTACTGGCTCAACATGAGGGAGAGCTTGTTGCAAGGACTGAAGCTTCTTGACCAGAATTCCCGCGACGGAAACCTGTACGTGAGAGGGGTAGCCAGCGTCCAGAAGTCGTTCTGCTTGTTCCCTTAAACTAGCTGCCATCAGATGTGGACAGGACTTCTGCAAGTTGTTACTAAAGCACATATTTACAATGCCTCGTTTTACTAGCTTAGTATGGGCGGAATGGTACGGAAGCAAGGGTTTGTTACTCCTCGGTTTGTACATCCAACAATTGTGGTCTAAGTGAAAAATGAGAGCGATATCTAAAAATCTGAGAGTGGTATTAACAGGTAACTCATGGGTTAAAACAAGGAAACCAAACCGCTCCTTGATGAAGTTGAGGATATCTTGGGCACAAAAAATGGGGTCACAATCAAGAAGAATAAGGAAGTCGTCAACAAATCTTTTTTGTTGTCACATGCGCGCAGTTTGTAATCTATCAGATACCTCTTTCATGCGGTAAACACTACATAGGACCAACTGGCAGGTGTATTAATGACTGGCTCCGCGAACACGCTTGCATCGTAAAAAATGGTCGAGATAGTTTTTTGGCACTACATTGCAGCATTTGTGGCTGCAAACCACTTTTTAATGGTACGGTTATCATAGGAAAAAACAGAAATAAAGTGACAAGGGAGATTATTGAAGCATAAAGGATTAGTAGATTAGGGCTGAACTGCGTCAGCAATCCTTCTCTCGGTCTTTGTGAAAAAGAATTGTCGTTTTTGAGATCATAAGTTTTTAGCGCATGGCAATAAAGGGTTTTTTCATCTGTTTGTCTGTTGTTTTCGAATTTCATGAGCATATATATGTACGCTCCTTGAAATAAAATTTTGTTGGAAGTAAGTGCTCCCTTCTGTCCCTTCCCCTGTCCTATGTTTTAAAACGCGCTACGTCGATTAAGTACGTTTGATTTATTTTTGGACCTGGAATTGACTCCACCTTCCCGAAGAAATCGTGAGGAAATGTAAATGCATTGCATAGAGCCCATAAAGGCGTTTCGCCCGTGAGAACTCAGCGTTAGAAGAATACTCTTTTTTTTTCTTACACCGTGTAGCCAATAGCACCGTTCGCCGCACGTACCGTTTTTCTGTCGCGAAAAACGTGGTATGCGTTTCCAGCTCTATCGTGCACGATTAAAAAACGCTCACAGCACAAATGCTACAAACGCGTTTCAAACATACAGCATTGAAGCGGTGGCAAGTCGCGTTCAAGTCAAGGAAAGGGGGGGGGGGGGGTTCTGGTAACTAGGGGCGAGGATAAGCGCGCACCCCCACAGCTCTTGCTGACACCGGCGACGCCGAAGCCTGACATGGTGTGAGACATGGCGGATGCCTTACAGACGCCTGACATAGCCCGACTACGAAATGCATTCGCATTTAAAAGCCTTTAATTCAATACATTACGACATAATATTACGGACACTATTACGGTAGCGCATACGTGGGATCACCTTGAAACATTTAGAAAACTATTTCCATAACTGGCAACAAGCAGCACAAATGAAGAGAGCTACATCAAGTCAGCTTCAGTTGGTCCAAGGAGTTTTGCAGGGTTTTTACTGGGTTTTTCTTCTTTTTACTTTATGTTAATGATATTGTATGTATACCCACCTAACCACTACTTATTATGTATGCACACGACACTAGCGTTTTTTTTTACATCGACTCACTGAGAAACATTAGAAAAAAACGTGAATAATTATATGACGTCACTTTTAAACTGGCCTAAACAAAACAAGCTACCATTAAAACTCAAAAAAGACGACATATAATATATTTCACCCAATAAATAAACATGGTAAATGTGACATAAAGATTAGCTTTGACGGGAATACCAAAAAACAAGACAAATTTGAAGAAAATTTTGGGTTATAGTTCATTGAAGACTTAACGTGGAACGTCAACGTTACTCATTTAGTTAGGCAACTTGAGGGAATGGTAGGATGCGCGTACAGAAATGGTTCCCTCATTGACTGAAGAAAAGTGGCTGAAGAAAAGTTTGTACACTGCTTTATTCTATTCGAGACTTTGTTATGACGTACTAGTAGGGGATGCGATAATAGCAAAAAATATATAACAAACTTATAATGCTACCAAAGAAAATACTTCGGTGTGATAAAAATTACCAAGCTGATTTCAGTAGAATGTTTGCGCACTTCAGCGATCTTTCAGAAACATCTACTGTTAAAGTCAATCCAAATGTATTATTTTAAATTCATTCAAGAGGTATTCAGAAACAAAAAGGTATAGACTGAAAAATGACAAACGTTGTTCTGCTAGAAGAGACTGACATCATTTACCGAAAACAAGTACAAATAATGGAAAACCCTCTATGAATAATAAACGCGAATATTTAATTCATTAAAAAAACTGATAGCAGTTTCAACTCAGTCTAGGGACGTTTTAATTAAATATAAATAAATTTTGATAACAAAAGAAATACCTTATCAGCACTAATCTATATTGTGTAATAAGAGTAGCTAAAATTGCGCCGTGAAATATTCACTAGTGTTCGAAAAATATGTTGTTTTATTATGGTATAGGGTGCACGAAGATTTGTTTTCGTGGTTTTTTCCTTTTTTCTCTGTTTTTATGTCTAAGACTTGCGTATCTGTATTATGTTCAGTTTCATATGTGCAGTTTCCTTTTTTTGTTCTGCATTTATTCCGTAAGCACGCATGTGATACATGACCCTTTAAAGCTTTGTTGCCTCTTGTATCAACCAAAAAATTGAAAAATGAGTACCTTTGACGAGCTACAGGTGCACAGGCCTTTGTCAGGCGTAAGAAGCACCTTTTGCTTCTGTATCTTTTTTCTTGCATTTGAAATTTTAAAATAAGGTTACTGCAATTATTCAGGTGCCTTAGATTGTCCGATAGCGCGATCGGCACAAATATGACGATGTAGTTGCTCGAATGCATCTTCTGCTTCACAGTAGATGCGACTGAAGGTTTTTAAGCGCCCAGCAATCTTTTTTTTATTCACTACAGTAAACGGGGTGAAGTCATCATCGGAATTGTCACTGTTCGCCCACTACACTTCGGTGTACTCACTGTCAGCGTCGCTGAGTTTGCTGTTCAGTTTTCTAAGAGCGGCCGCTGAAAACGGCGGCGTCACTGAAAGACAGGCAAGTGAATCTTTTTCAGCATATCCAAACAAACGCGAAGAACGTGAAAAATAGCAAAAAGTGTCCCCCGGTAAACAAACTTCGGTGCAAGTGGCACACTTTGGCGTCCTGCTCAGCTCTTTGATATTACTGAAAAGTGAGAAAAAAAAGAATTTACTTTAACTTGTATGCAGGATAGCCCAAAATAAGGGTGAAGCCACTTAGGGAGGAACCATCCTGTCCTCCGCATCCATCAAACTTCACAAAACCAAAACCGAAACAGAGTACCTGCCAACGAAAAAAAATTCCTCCCACACTAAAAGAATATCGTGAAAAAACGTGAATACATTGCGTAGCGTCTATAACGGCGTTTCGCAAATTTGAACCGAGCGTTAGAAGAATAATGTTTCATTTTTTTCTTACACCGTGCAGCCAATGGCGCCGTTCGTCGCACGGTGGTTTTTCTCTAACGCGAGAAACGCGATATGCGCTTCCAACTCTAGTAGCTTGCGTGTACGGTTGAAACACGTTCAAGTCAAGGAGGTGGGGCTCCGGTTGCTAGGAGCGAGGATAAACAGGCGCACCCGCAGCTGTTGCTATAGGGTGGTGGACGGATCCCAACGGACGCCTGACATAGCCCGACTATGAAATGCATTCGCCTTTAAAACGAGAACATCGGTGTAAAAAGCCGACGTTATCAATCAAGTATACAGCAGCACAATACATGGTCCCCTATGCCATTCGTCTTTCCGTCCGTCCATGCATCTGTCCATCCTTCTGTTCATTCGTCCGTGCGTGCGTCCATCCATCATTAGTCTGTCCATCCGTCCGTGAATTATTGCATCCATCCACCTGTCCGTCCATTCGTCCGTGCTCCTGCTGTCTATTCGTCCACTTGTCCGTCCTTTATACTAGTCGGCAGTCGGTGACTTAAACCTAAACAGTATGGACATTAGGACTTAGCTTCGCCCACTCGTCATCATTCCTTTTGTAGAGATGCGTAGATTTTAGATGCGAAAAACCTTAAGGTCGAGCTCAATCTGGTGTGCGGAGTGACCATCCTTACCGAGCATGTGCGTCTGCTCCCCCTTCTCTCCTCTCCTACACTCCCTCTCTCACCTCGTAACGTTGACGCAGGGAACGTTTGCTAACCTACTCTTGCTCCTGCCTCTTTCTCTCCTCAAGGCATTCATCCCCACACACACCCAATGCGCATGCGCGTCCCCTTCTCACTCCTCTTCTCTCGCCTCGCAACGACGAAGCAGGCAACGTCTGCTAGAGAGTTTCTTAGCTGAAAAAAAAAACGACTGCTCGCACTGCACAACCGTACACTGCCCACCTCGTATGTATAGGCACTGGATGTTGATCTACAAGGTAGTGCCGGGGAGTGATTTTTCCTGTGTTATGGAAAAATAACTAAAAATGGACTGCGGATCTCTGCGACCAAATGGAGTTTTTCGCCTCCGAATACCCATTAGCAGCGATTGGCTTGTTCCAGTAGGAAACACCGGTTCATCACTGCGTGTTGTGCGCCTCCCCAGGATTCTCTCCGGCACAACGTCTTGAAGAGCGCCAGCGTCCACATCGCCACTAGTACATGCGTTAGCACCCGTGGCTTCGCATCTGCACATGGTTTCCTTTAGCGTGGGATAGTGTAGTTCTTTGTTACGGTAACATATCTGAAACGCCGTGGTAGCAGCAAACAGACGATACGAATTGCTATAGCTGCATAGGCAGACGCTCATCCAGCACATTTTCTCTCAAGAGCCATAGGCAATACTGTGACATGCCCACAATTGGCGGCGTAATAGTCGGTGTGATGCGAACATCAAATTGGTCGGCAAATGATGCGTTATTTTTGTATTGTAAGGTTTATTGAAGAACATCGTAAAATATGGTGTATTGAAAAGATGGTGTGAATAACGATGGCAAAAATAATTTGGAAACAAGTCGTTACAAGTTCCGCAACCGGAATTCAAAGCCATTATAAGCTAAGTATACAGTAGCAACCAGTATGTTCACATTGGTGAAAAAACAACGTTGCGCCCCTCTAGTTTATTTTGTAAAGAAAGTATAGACGAGGATTTATTAAGAACAGAAAGAAAGATGGAAACATATATAGTAGAAAACCAAAAAAAGAGTTCTTGCCCAACTTTGTGTCAATGTGTTTTTTGCACTCTTATATTCATGCTAATTCACTTAAGTATACATACACTGAGATAATTCTTATAAAGTATGGTAGGCCCACCTGCTTTTTCTGGTGCAATTTGTGACACTTCCTGAGGAAACTTTAAAAAGAACCTATGCTGAGAAGGAGTTCCGCTAAAAGTACACCCTTGAATTTTATAACCCGTTCTACTCCACTACTGATCTAGTTGCTGAGTCTTGCCGTGGTGGTCTAGCGGCTAAGGTTCTCGGCTGCTCATCTGCAGGTCACTGGATCGAACCTCGGCTGCAGCGGCTGCATTTTCATCGGAAGCGAAAATGCTGTACGCCTGTGGGATTACGCGTCGGTACACGCTAAATAACCCCAAGTGCTCGGAATTTTCCGAACCCTTATCTACACCATCTCTCATCTTTACATAGTTTTGAACGTTAAAGCCAACATATCAATCAAATTCAGTTCCACAACCAAATATTTTGTCTCACAAATGCATATGAATTTACTCAAGTGTAAATCAAATACGACCAGTAATTGGTAGTGAATATTTTAACAATGTGGGCGGACTGCTTTAAAGATTCGAAGTGAACGACTTTCGCCTGAACAAGCACCGCGATCTTGTTCTACTTTTGCGTGCGTTGCGTGGCGCTGAACACTATATTCAACAAACAGCAATTATGCGTAAGAGTTTGGGCTACGTTAAAGTTCTGCACATGCTCAGTTTCCAGAACGCGCCACGCTAACCTTAAGTCTTTGCGTTTGCTGTTTTTCTCTATACTAAAACTAGCTAATATGCGACGTTCTAAATCAACTTAATTACCCTAAAACGAACAACACATTGTTTTAAGCAATGCGATTACCTCTGGAAAGGTCAAAGCGCTTGCTTTTATATGGTTACAGTGAATTCCCGGGGCATATTCTGTGACAGGGGTCTTCTTAAACTGTTTTTTGTGATATTTTTTTACTTACTCTGTCTGCGCGCACCGTTATTTCCTTTAAATTGCAGGGGTATCGCATCAAATGGAAGTGGCAGAAGTGACACAGTCCTTGGGAAATATTCCTGTGTCAAGCACGTCCCCACCTCTCTTTTCATGAAAAAAAAAAACGGCATGGTCCACGGCAATGTGCCATTGATCGGGTCTTTTGAAGTGACATCCATGCTTATTAGATTTTGCTCCTTCGAAATGGATACCGTATTTTTTGGAGACATCTTTCGCAGTGCATAGGTCGTTTTGCGCTGTCTCTCGTTGTTGCCGGTGCGTTGCACCCAGCTGGGTCACAAACTCTTGATGTTAGTTGCCATAGTTCACTGTCGCCATGCGCATGGTTCAAAATAGTTCTGCTTTATTATTGGGTTCTTACAATACAATACCTGTAATTAGAATTTCGAAAATTCTGCGGCACAATATATTTAGGCAATAGAATAGAGCAGTATGGTTATTTTTGGTTACCTTGAAATGTCTAGCAGATGTTCTAATGGAAATGGTACTGCATGGTATTTACGCTATGTATGCTGCCCGCAGTCATTGGTGACACGCAAGTACTTACAGTTCTTGAACTGACAGCCCCGACCAACAAAATATAGCCCATGTGCGATGCTATATACGCCACATGGTTATTACACTAAAATGGAGTTGTACGCAACCTCTTTACTAATAACCAACCCAAGAAACACATTATAGAAGGTATCTTTTTACAGAGAAAGCTCTCATAGGATCACAACTCTGGTCTCGCGCAGCGCCGTAGTTGTTCGTCCCCAACGCTGCGGCCAGCGTCCATAACTACATCGCGCGAAATTATCAAGAAACATAGTGCTATTGAGGCAGAGGGTCTCGAACCCGGGTTGGATGGGTGCCAGCCCAGTATTCTACCACTTAGCCATGTCGGTGCATGGGACTTGTTGGCAAACTAATTCCTTTCCCTATATCAAGCCCTAGGCAGGCTTGATGTGGGGAAAGGAATTACGGTATTATGAGTAACAAAGCGTTTTAGAACAGCAAACGAACAACCAGGCGTCACACAATGCGACTAGTGTACCGAGTGGATCATCCAATGCTCCAATTCACAATACAGGCTTGTTCTTGATCACCTATTAACTGCGGCGCATGCCCACTTTAGGTATAATTCTCGTAGTCGTGACCCACTGCATTAAACAATTGGCACCAAATTCTCGCAATAGTTTACGGATACCACGCTTCTCAGAGGAATGAGGAAAAGTCGCATAGCGAATGCCAGCCTACTGCCCTAAAAGTTTTATTATTATAGCTGAAGTGGGTACCCAGCAAGGGTGCTTGCGGGAGTTACCTAATGAGTGTTTATAAAAAGCTCTGAAAGGCCGCTCTTCTATCTTAAGCTGTGACTGTGCTCCGCCTTTTGCGCAGGCCTGGCCTTTTTTTTTTTTACATTAAAGAAGGAACTAAAATGTCCCACATGTTGTATTTATGCATCTCGCAGCCATCGTATCACCGATAAACAGTTTGCTGGGCACCTTGCATTTCTCAGCAAGAAACAGCGAAATAATCAAGAATCTGGCCATACTTACAACAAAAGTAGACGACCTGTCTGTTTGAAACAAACCATATCAAACAATGAGCAGTCAGTGCAATACGTTTCAGACAAGCATCATCAGTTGCTTGAAGTATCTATAATACACGAGAAAACATTTAGAGTCTTTAAAAAAAGAGTCGAAGCTGTCGAAAAGAGCCATAAAAACCAAGAAATAACAAAACTAAAACTACAAATGAACAATCTGCAGCGGCATAGCCGACGCCACAACTTGGAAGTCAATAGCTTGCCCCACAGCGATAACGAGAACATTCTTGAAAAACTGAACAACCTCGCTCAAAAAGGCTTTGCTTGCGCCCTTGAGCAACAATAATTCGGAAACATTCCATCGTATACCAGTCGAAAAAAGCAAAGTGCCAGTTTCACTAATAAGCTTTCATACGTTGGCTACTAAGCATGCCTGCCTTGCAAATCGTGGCAATCTGAAAGACATTGGAGTCAATATTACAATTTTTCACAATTTCAAGGCCCTGAACAAACTTTCTGCAGTTCGCTAAAGAAAAAGCAACGGAAGCAAAGTATCGCTTCCAGTGGTCTACCAAGGGCAGGATCTTTGAAAGAAAAGAACCTAACGACCATGCGATAAGGATTGCATCAGAAGACGATGTAGCTAACATATTGCGAACAGCTACCAAAAGCAGCAAGAAGCGACTGCAATTTTCAGGAGCCATGACGTTATACTTTGATGCAGCCATCTTTCATAATTGATTAAGAAACGATAGTTGCCCTTCTACTGAAACCGTTTTCTTATACCATTTAAATGCGCAAAGCCTCAAAAACAGAGAAGAGCAGTTTCAGGCAAATATGGAAATATTAAATTACTGCTGCGACATTATTGGCTGTTTAGAGACATGGTTTAGATCTAATAGGTATGCAAGAGATGTTCCCGGTTACAACTTTTTGATGTTCCGTGAAAATAAACGGAGAGTTGGCGTGGTTCTTTATATAAAAGAAAACCTGCTTTACGACAATGTTCATGAGTTTACTACTATCAATGATGCCTATGAAGCTATTTGTGTTGTCACTAACAAGGTCAGTGTTTTTTTATTATATCGTCTTCCTCAAAGTAAGGTAGAAATATTTCTTGATTTTGTTGAGTCTTTTTTGGAATTCGCTGCTTTCAAGAAATGCAGTGTAATAATATTTGGTGGTCTAAATATAGATCAACTTGCAAATAGCAATATTAAAACAAACTTGATTGAGTTATTGTAGTTAACTGGGTGTGAAAATGTCGTTAAAAGGGTCACTAAACCATGTCCCACGTTGCTTGATGTCTGGTGTACAAGTTTTCTTTCGGAAAACTTTGTGTTTGTTGTGTTTTCTTCGGCAATGAGTAACCACTTGCCAATTTTCGCTCTGTTAACCTTGAAAAACAACTATCAAATAGTAATTATATGTGTACGATAATAAACTACCCTAGCATTACAAACTTCTTTCCTTTAATGAGTGAAACTAACTGGGATGAACTTTACCATGAATCTCTTCCATCAAAAGCCTACGATATATTTATTCAAAAAATTAGTGAGAACTATTATTATGCTTTTCCACGTGCTGTGGTTAAGAAGCACAGAAAAGCTTGAAAAGAGTGGATTCCACCATCATTATTCAAACACATTAAAGAAAAAAGTCTATGTTTGCTCGTTTCCTGAAAATAAAAAAAAAATCAGGCAGTTTAGTCGCGTTTAAAAGGTATAGGAATTAGTTAGGCCTGAACTTAAAAAGGCAAAAGAATAGATATTATCAAAATATGATTTCGCAGCTGATTAATAATCCTAAACGACTTTGGGGTGCTGTGAACTAAGTTATAGAAATTCAACGACCATATAAACCTACCGAACTAAACACTGATAGAACAGCCATCTCTCGTGCGATGCTTGATGATGATCTGTGGGGTTTAACGACCCAAAACAACCATATGATCACGAGAGACGCCGCAGGGGAGGGCTCCGTAAATGTCGACCACCTGGGGTTCTTTACCGTGCAGCCAAATCTGAGCACACAGATCCTACAGCATTTCCGCCTACTTCGGAAATGCAGCCACCGCTGCCGGGACTCGATCCCGTGGCCTGCGGGCCAGTAGCCGAGTACCACCATGGCGGGGCTGACACGATGCTTGCAAATCAGTTTATTGTGCATTTTCTGGCCCCAAAATAGCATCCATTTTAAGATATTCTATTTTCTACATTCTTGCAGCCTACTAAGATTCTACGTTTTTAACACCTACCTCGGATGAAGAGATGGCATCTACTGTGTTCGCACTGAAACGGACCTGCTCGCCCGGTTACGATGAAATCAGCATTTCGCCGATTAAAGCGGCTATCTGGGACGTTTCCTGTACACTAACTTATATCAGCAACATAATGTTAGAGACTGGCATTTTCTCTAACAAAATAAAGGCAGCACGTGTTACTGTTATTCATAAAAGTGGCAATAAAAATGAGCTAAATAAATAGCGACCGATATTGGTGCCACCTCTTTGTTTTTTTCAAAACTCTAAGAGTGAATTATTTATAAACGATTGTATGATTTAATTCAAGTTAGAAATATTATCTCGAAACAACAGTATGGTTTTGAGCCCAGAAAATTGGTAGAATCTGCTCTACTCCATGTGAAAAAAAAGATACGCAGCCATTTCGAACAGCGATATTTTGCTGTGCAAATTTTTTTTGACTTTCGAAAAGAGGTTGATTCGATCAAACACCAAATCTTGTTTCAAAAGCTAAAGACATATGGTATTCACGAACTGGCCCTTGCATTATTACAGAGCTACCTCGAATGTAGAATGCATTATGCACCGCTTCACGAATGAAAATCAGACATGGGTAACATGAACTCTCGGGTCCCTCGGGGGTCTAATGTGGATCCTTTGCTTTTTCTTTCACACATAAATGACATTGCTAACATTCCTTTCACTCTCGTCAGTGCGATATACGCCGATGACACCAACATTTTCTTTTCCGGTCCAAATCTAAAATCATTAGAGTGGCGTGTTAATATATGACTGAAAGAATTTCATAACCAGTGCAATTTGAAAGAAATGAACCTAAATATAAAGAAAACACAATACGTAATATTTCGTTTAAAAAGAAACCACTTCTCCTAACATCAAATTGAATATTGACAATAATATAATAACGCCCGTCAACTCTTGCCGATTCTTAGGAGTCATTTTTAGGTTTGACCTCAGCTGGTCTGAGCACATAAATCATGTTCGAGCTACATTATTGACATCTCCGGACATCTTATATTGGCTCAATTATTTATTGCCGTTGCGCGTTATAAAACAATTATATTTCGCTTTTATTCATTCTCCCTTAACACTTTGTCACCTTGTCTAAGGTACATGCAACAAAACTGATGCCGAACGTGTTTCCTCTTTGCCAAAAAGAAGCCGATTGATATGTGAGGTTTAAAGTCCCAAAACCACCACATGATTATGAGACACGCATTAGTGGAGGACTCCGGAAATTTAGACCACCTGTGGTTCTTTAACGTGCGCCCAAATCTGAGCACACGGGCATTACAAAAAAGCTTAAAACTGATTTAATCCCATCTACTCCCGTGAACCGACTCTTTGTATAAAGATCTGGACGTGCTATCATTAGGCGCATTTAGTTGGGTATACCGGGAAGATCCGCACGCTGTGAAAATTACGTTGCGTGCGCTGAAAGTGAAGCCTACAACGACACTTTTAGTATAACGTACCTTGATGCGTTTAACTCAAATAGATACGTGGTATTCGAGATGCAAGGATTTGGAATGCTTATCAGCGCAACCCACGCTATAAATATGCATGCTAGGTCCCAGTAATAACGTGGACTCTGTGATCTGCGCGAAAAACGTCCTGACCGCGAGGATAAGAACCACCAACGTACAAATCAGGCCATGGCATTCGCTGTGTAAATTTTAACATGGTTCCTAGGCGCACTGAATATTCACGTTAAGCTTTGTTGTTTTGAACTTGGCTGCACATTGGACCTGATCGAGCACGGCCACACTGGATCAACCCCAGCGTTCAATCCAGTGCTGCTGCGGATGAGGCTCAGAGTACCCTACAGCATGTGATCGCCCTCCAGGTATTTACGGCCTTACGATTACTACGGGTACATTTAAGGAGTGAAAGCTGGCACAACATTCAAGGCGTGTTATGTTGCACCATGAATCAAAGTACGTACCAAGCTACCGTTTTATTTACGGGTTCCATCGCCAAGAGGCTCGGCAGAAAAAGACGCGTTCCCGCACACAACCTATAGAAGGAGATTCTTGAAAATTTTCGTGAGATGCCTGGCATTCTTTTTCTAAATCACCAGGATGCCGGAATGCGCCGCTTGAATTTACCCTGTCTGGTATGAAATCATCGCCTTTCATTGTGAAGTACACATGTCTTGCATCAGGTTCGCTGTTGCTGTCTGCACCGAACGCCACTGATGCCACCATATACTCCCGTTCTGGTCTCTTCGAGATCTCGCGAGAACGTAACGTAGTAAGCAGTACGTTACGTACGAAGCGTATTGCTTCGGGCGTACGCGCGCATTTCTGGAATTGATACGTTAAGTACTGCACATGTGCGGTTCTCTCCCGTGGCAGTGCTGCCTACGTAGGCTCGTTACGTACGCTCAACGGAAAGTGTCTATTCTCAAAATTATACCAGTTTTCTTTGGCAACAATATTTTCCGTGAACTCAAACATGATCGTACCATGTTCTCAAACAAACATCTAAACTGAGAAATCGCATATAACATTCGCACTGTTTCATTAACGAGATTAAGACTAAGGCATATTTACGGTACTAAAACAATATATCACAGAATTATTTCACTGTTCAATGCATGCCCATCTCTAATCGAATTGGACAATCAAAACTCAAGTATGTCGTGTTTACAAAAACAAGTAAAGCAACTTTTCCTGCATCCTTGAAATATACGATTGTTTTACAATGAACGTGAAAACTATGTAGTTTTGTATATTTCTATAAATTTGTATAATTGTTAAGCCCAAACTATGTAAACTTCGAATTAATTTTGTCCTAATATGTTGTTTCACTGTTCATTTTTTTATATAAGCTGTGCAATGACCATTTTACTTTTTTTCGCTGGTTTCTTGGTACCTATTTTTTAGCCTTGTATGTATTTTCTCTTGTTTTGGTCCTGGCTGACCAACGCGTGAGTCCGGGGTGAAGGCCTCATCAGGAGACGTACGAGTCTCCTTTTGCCTTGCCTCGTGGACATATTTCATGCTGTACGTAGCTATGTGCAAAATAAACTATTCTATTCTATTCTAAGATTTTTTTAAATAAGATTTTATAATAACTAGGCCTCTGAAAAATTTACAACCGATTTGTGAAGGTGGAATTACATGGCCCAAGACAAAATGAAACCTGCGTGAATAAACAACAAAATACTTCTGATTGGCTTTTCAACTGAGATGAAACATGGACACTGACCAATTCTGATGATGATATCACGTTTCGCAACCGCATACGGGTTCCTTGTTCACTTACCTAGATCAGAACTCGTTCTCATTTAAGACACAAGTAGGTGGCGCAACGAGGCCTAAAAGCAGACAGTGGTGTTCCTGATCACACTTCCTTTGACGTTTCCGCACTTGGCTAGCGCCTCCAATGCCTGACCAGGCAAACTTTTGTCGAACTGCTGACTACGACTTTGAAACTTCATGCGAGAGGCCCTGTTCATATAAAAAAGGGGCGAGCCATCACATATTCTATAGTAACAGTGCACGTAATTCCAGATATTTTTCATAAAACTTTAAAGTCGATGTCGAAACTTATCAAGCCCGGAGAGCAAGAAACGTAACCTACCTTACGCCTGACCAGAACTACTCGGGGTGGGGAAGTGATGAAGGCCAAATGAAGATGTGTTGAAGCAGTATCTTGTCAGGAATAACTTCAAATCACCGGGTGCGTTGGTCTATAGTGGTTCTGGTGCTCGCTCAAATGCTGACCTGAAAATTGCGGGATCAAATTTGGCCACAGTGGCTGCATTTATATTGAGGCGAAATGCTGGAGGTCCATGTACTTAGATATAGGGGCACGTTAACGAGCACGAGATGATGAAAATTTGATTGATTGATATGTGAGGTTTAACGTCCCAAAAGCACCATATGATTATGAAAGACGCCGCAGTAGATGGCTCCGAAAATTTCGACCACCTGGGGTTCTTGCGCGTGCACCGAAATCTGAGCACATGGGCCTACAACGTTTCCGCCTCAATCGGAAATGCAACCGCCGCAGCCGGGATTAGATCCAGCGACCTGCAGGTCAGCAGACGAGTACCTTAGCCACTAGAACACCACGGCGGGGTGGTGAAAATTTCCGGAGCTCTGCACTTCGGCGTTCCTCGTAACCTTGTAATGATTATCTGACGTAGAACTCCAACAATAATGATTGAAATGTCAAATCATCTGAGATACCCAAGTAAAGCGTATATTACTTGTGTTGAATGTGTAAATCTCACCTTTCTCTATCTTAATTTATAAACAGAAAGGAAAGTTTCTTCCGCCTATCTGCAAGAAGTACGGCAGTGGTTGCCGCTGTGCTATGCGGTGCATAGAAAGAATAGAAGAATATTACTGGTTTCTGCTGCAAGTAGCGAAATAAACAGATAAGCACCAAGCATCCGACCCAAAACTAAGGCAATCCATCGATGCAAGAGACATTATCGGCTCCATTTCATGACAAGGCACGGTCGCGATGTATTTTAATTCATGCTGATTTTGCTCCTTTCTTCTCGCAGTAATATCACGTATGAATTAATAGAAGCTGCACTTCTTCTACAGGCATAGTTTGGTAAGTTTTGGTATCAGGCTTAGAATTCTATGTTGAATATTTCAAATTACTTCAAAATGTTATTTCTAACAAAGTGGATATTTGGAAAATTGCGATGCGTTGCAACTGTATCCTATAAACAAAGGGTCTCAAGTTTATAAGTAAAATAGTAATGAAGAAAATGCCTTGTTGTTGAGCTAGTTGGTTCATACTTCAGAAGAACAGAGGTAATGTTCGAAAAAAATGGGGTGAAGCGAAGAAATGAACTGAGAGACACGGGCTCAGAGTTTCGTTAATGAGTCTTCTTGAAGTCGCCTTACCACCAGCAAATTAATAATCCCTAATGTAGAATTCCTGTGTGAGAACAACAAGAGTTTGACTATCATTGCATTCTTAATTTAAAAATATGTTTAAAAAGTATAAACGCAGTGTCATCAAGTCGACAGCAACTAGAATGCATGACGTCATGTGGCGTTACCGATTGCTTGCTATTATGCGTCATAATTTGTTTCTTTCAATGTTTTCTTGGCAAAAGTGGCGAAAAATTATTTTTTCTTTCCAAATGTTTCCCGTGGCTGTCAACTAAAGCATGGCATTCAAGCTGCCTTGGAAAAAGTCACTGGTGACTCAACAACTTTGTGAAAGCATATACTAAACTCTGCGTGTATGCCTCAAATCAGCGCTCTCCATAGTGTACAAGTACAAAATGTTGGGGAGAGGACGAAATATGAGTTCTTCAGCAGCCAAAATTTTTGTCGTGCGAGTTTTCCGGTGAGTTTCTCGTGTTACGTAGCCTAAACAAATTGCGGCGTAATGGGAAGTTTTTTATTCGAGCAGAGCTTTTGCCACCGAAAGTATGCTCGGGGCTATGTACCTTTGAGCCACTCAAAGAACTCTTTTTCGCCCTTTTCATTTTGAACTCTTCATGTATCACGCCACACCTGAGCACTCGTGTCTCTATCTTCTTTCTCTTGTGCTGAATGAAGTAGGCACGCTTATCATTTGCTGCCGCCTCCTTTATGGCAACAGAACAATCTGGTTTCACTATCTTCGAAAGGTGACCTTCAACCAAAATGCTTGACTCTGTCGTAGCTGATTCCAATTTTCGACGCCTGGACTATTCCCGACAGCTTTCACGCTCTGTCAGCAGCTCAATATTGCGTGGACTCTAAGACCTCACTTTAAGGCAAGTAGAGTGATATCAATCGAAATTACTGGTAACTGAAAGCTATCAAGTAATAAAAATAATGTCTAAGTGATCAGTCTTTCGCACCTCGTTCAGCGTGTGTGTGCTCCGTCACGCTTCACGCATCAGTGCTGCGAAGTTTGCGACACTAGGAGACTCGACAAGTAAATCACGGGCTTTACTACGTGCCACACATGCGTGAAAGAACAGTCATTGTTTCTATTATCACTCATTAACGAAGCTCTATAAATATCTCAAAGCAATCACTAACAAATCGAAATACTAAATGAAAGAAGGTGTTGCTTAATGCTATATAGATATATTTTTATGACTACAGAAGCCAGAATGATAGATATCTCGCTTTTTATTTGACTTATTGGTTGATAGGGAGTTTCCTAGACTTTCAATATGGCAGGCCATGATGGTTAGGTTCTTTTAGGCCACTCACACAGTATGTGCTTTGGACTCCCACAGCACATTTAGATTAGTGGCGAATTCTGCTTTGCCGCGCGCCATCACACTTCGGGATAACCTTCTAGATGTAATCGCTTCCAACTTTTCTATGTGCAATTGCATGTTCATATTTTTCCTTGATTTTGTGTAAAGATGTTTTTTACGCTGTATTTTGTTGCATTTGCTTATTTTCTTTTCTTCGCTTCCATTGTAATTTTTTGTATTTTCTTATCGGGCTTTATTTTTTTTCAGATTACTTTTTGGCACACCCCACTCGATGCTTCTCGGGGGCCTGTAGGAGAACATGAACAAATAAATAAAATTGTGCTTTGTGTTTGCTAGATGTGGAGCGAATCTATCGTACAACTGACAACCTCAGAATACCTATTGAACATCTGTGTCGACTACCACATTTCTAAAGTGCTTTGATACCAATGCAAAATTATCACTGCAAATTCGGAAACTTTGTTGCTATTCTTCCAGACGGCCTTTCATCCCGTGTAGCTCAAGTGGGCAAAATCAAAGTAAACTTCAGGTTATTTTTGATGTTGTAGAAACCAACTCTTCCCACTCGGCACCCGAGACGCACCACCCGAGCTCCATGGTATGGCAAAGTGGAACAAAAAACGTACTGCCGCTCTGTAAATAGCGATGATTGACTTGCTAGTCCCTTGAAGATTAAGCAGAAATACGGAGAAGTTCTAGTAGGCTAAGACAAACATATATTTTAGACTCGCTCGCTGGATTTCGTGCCGACCGGTTCTGTCCCCGTGATCTCCGACGACAGCGCAGCTCTGGCTGACTGGGCTTCCCCTACGCCATCTCCTGACGCCGACAAGAGCTCTCAACGAGTGGTGCCCAGTCCTCAGACTCTTGCGACCGTGTACATATTTCTTACCTTCCCTTTACTTCTGTCGCTCGCTGTCCCTGCGCCTCGCTCTCTCCTTCCTCTCTCTATATACACATTTTAATCCCATCCTTTTAATCCCTCCTTATTTCCATCCCTTGTGAGCTACTGTTGAGGTGTCGCACTCTGATGCAGACAGTTATGGACTTATGGGGCTCACTTTTCTCTCCTTTTTACTTTAAGAATCACGTAAAAAACTTTTATTTACAGACAGTACAGAAGTTACATAAGTATGGGCATCAAAATTACAAAAAAAGAAAACAGTTCGGAAATTAACCGTCTTCGGTAGAACGACCCTACGGAATTCGGCAGAGCCCACAGTGCCTAACACCTCAAGCTCTGTTCAGAACGCTTGGGGAAACTTCAGGGCTTTTTTGATTATCTCGGTGTTCCACCCTGACACAACTTTCAGCGAATCGTCGCCTGTTTCTCCTCTGATAGGACAGTCATATTGGTTAATCGAAACCCCGCCGCGAGGACACTACCTTCGTGCACGCGCGGCCTCATTCCCTCTCTCCTCATAACATAACATCCATATTGTAAATAAAACAAAACTAGAAAACGTCAACGAGGCCTGGGCAAGCTCCGAAGCACACAATTACTGACACCTACGGGGGTTCGCGGCCTTAGGATCGGCTTCCCTAAAAACACGTCCACTTCTGTTGACGGGGCAATAATCTGCGTGTACCCAGTGCTCTGTAAGAAGAACCGCTCGCTGACCGCTCGTGGTTCCACTTACGAACTCATTTGCCGGGAGAAACGCGGAAACAGTCGATGACATTCCAATGCAACAATAGGCACCCAAGGCTCCGACCGGGCGCCCGTTCAGCGCTACGTAGGCTGCACTTTCGCGTACACATTCTCAGAGCTACCTCACCGGAGTGGAACGAAAGGTGTTCATGGCAATTACCGTGGTTTCACAACACGCGCACCCGAGTTTTCAGGCGAGCGACCAGTACACGGCCGTGCCCAACTGATGTGATGAGTCCCCTCGTCGCACTGGATCTCAAAAGAGGATGGCAAATCGTAGTCGGACGCGCTTCGACTGAGTGCCATAAAGCAATACTGCGAGCCGGAGAAAATTCAGTGTGACGGCTGGCGTGCTTCCGCAACCTTACGGCACAACTTTATTGAAAGTAATCCAAAGCTGTCACGAATCCACTTCTTACCGTGGTCCTACAACACCTACCAAACACGTCACACCAGCGACAGTCTCAGGTACATGACTTCCAACTCTATTTTATTATATACAACAGTGTTTTATGCTGGGGTCCATCAAAGTTTCATTGGCATCATTTGCATCACAGTTGTCACTTCGGTGATGTGCATAAAACAGATGGTAAGAAAAAAACGAGAACAAAAAGAATTTCTTGCTTTTGATTGTGATAGTTGAACCCACAACTTCTCAGTCCGGGAAGACAGGGAACGAGCGCTATACCCCCTGCGCCGGTATTGTTCATGCATTATGGCTTCACAAACAAGCCATGTCTTTCACACATTCCTGTTTTCACATTCGCCTCCGTTGAGGGGGGGGGGGGGGGTGGTAAGGGACGGTGTTTTTGTTTGGGTCGGTCAACTGAAGTACTCTCCATCATGAGACCGAGGACTTTCAACTTTCAGCGCAGCGAGAGACATGCCAGTGGGTAGCCGAACGCTTTCGCGCATTCGTAGCTCAAGCTAAAAGCTTCGTCTCTCGTGCTCCTTAAGCACTGCGTAGTATATTCATGATCACAGTCATTTTTGTTACACTTCTACTGTTATACGCCTACTTAGGCGTTTCTTTCCTCAAATAACGACGCTTTGAATGAGTGCATATTGAGTACGAGTGTCATCTGCTTGTTCGTGCCATCCTTGTGCGAAATTCAGCATACCCTGTATTTAGGTGCCCAGGTGCATGTTAGCTACTTCAGCTTTCACAAAGGCCTAATCATTCTCTTTGACGTCAGTCGTCGGGATAAAAACGTGCCCGCTAGGAGTCGACCTGGGTGCAACCACGTAATATTGTGCTATGGCTGCATATCATGGACGAGTTTTGTGCAAGCTCTCCTAGATTAATGTGATTATAACGTCAACATTTCTAATTTTCACGCACTTATCCGGATATAAAACAACGCAAGGACATGCTCTAACGATAGTTTTTTTGAGCTCCAGAAATGACTGTATTAATTATTATTTTTTTCCTGGAACAATAAGAGACTAGAATAATCTTAATACCGAAATTGTTCATCAAAACTCTCTGGCCATGTTCGAGAAATATCTGCAATGCTATGAATTTGTGGTTGTGTGAACTCTATTCTGGAACGCATAAAGATATACAATGCTTTCAATGCTTTAAAATGTTTGAATAATGCCTGTAATCACTATGAGCTTTTATGTACAGATATACTTGTACATTTTTGTGTATACCCACCCTGCCAACATCTGGTACCCGATCGCAGTACCTTTATTTAACTAAATAACTAATTAACTAAATAACTGAAAGCTAACTAGCTGAATAAATAAATTTGTAATAAATAAACAGTGAATTATAGATATACTCCACGGAACACATGGTTCGCACTTGTAATATACCGATTCCCATGATAAAAGAACCTATCATACTTGTTTTATTTCACGAGTTCCCCATGATATCAATACAACTGGGACATAATAGTGCAGTTATGTTACCAATATGAAGCCCCGAATATAGCTGTGAAGCGCAGCATCAATCTTTCAGTTTTGAGAGTTATATACGAGGCTGGAAAAGAATACTTGTCGTATACAGTGGCCCTGCGAAAGATATTTCGGCAAACCAAACGCATATTTGCACCGTATACGGTGCAAATATGCATTTCCACCATATACGGAATCAAGTCCTGGATTCTGACACTATCTGCAAACAGCTCTCAACATCTTATAGGGGAATGACCCTTTGTACCTGATGCTTACCGAACTATATACAGGGTCGATTCTTCAGTTTATGAAATCAAAAGGGATCGACCGACATAATGTATAAGCGTGATGAATAGCCCCGCGTGTTCTCAATAGTAATATTTATTCGTACTGCGTTCCTTATTTATTACAGCAAAAGCTGTTAAAAGATCTAAACAAGAGTTGCGTGCAGCACCATAGCTGCCCGCCATCGCCAACGCGGCGTCTGTAACCACTATCACACGAAATAAGAAAAAAAACCTTAGTCAACAAAAGCACCTGGGACACAGCGAGATTTGAACCCAAGTCTGCTGCGTGCCAGCCCAGCAATCTGCCGCAGAGCCACACTGTTGCTTTCTTTTTCTTCGCAGGACTACACTGGTGCTTGAAACTCCATTCCAAACTTGCCTTAGATAGGCTTGACGTCGGGAAATGAATTGCGTTAGTAGGGAGTAACAAAGCATTTTAGAACGGCAAAAGAACAACCAAGTGCCACAAAATGTAAATTGCGTAAATCGAGGGTCGTCCAATGCTCCCAATGATTTCAAAAGCTTGTTCTTTATTACCTGTTTCCTGTGGCGCATACCCACTTAATGCGCTCAAGTCAAGCACTACGTTTGAATGTTCGTCAAAGTTATGGTAACATATCATCTGACTGTTAGCAACGAGCGAACACGAGAACGAGCATTCTTCGACGCGCCATCCTCCTCAGCATGACAATCTCTCGTGGTCAGCGTCGAGCTCGGGAGACTGCATTCTTTTTTCCGCGAAGGCTTGTTTTGCTTTCGATGCAACAACAACACTTTTCTTGTCTATCCTTACCACTCAGAGAGAAATAAACGCGCGTGATCTGAAAGCTGGCCCGTCAATGGGCCAGTATAGCTGCGCAATCAACATGATGGTCGCGAAGGACGCGGCAGACTGTACTACGAACATACTTCACCGAGTGATGAGGTAAGATTACCGGCAAGTTGCCTTCTACCCGTCCTGTCTCTACTTCACACACCACAAAGCGGTCTTATGAAATATATAGTTGCTCAGCAGGACACGTTCTGCTGTGTGATGTCGGCTATATAGGGAAATGCACTCCGAAACGCGTCGTTTGTGGTTCACCTCCGTCCGCGTGCGCGATGCACAAACCGTTGAACTAGAAATACACAAACTGACTGATTGATTTTATTGATATGTGGGGTTTGATTGACATGTGGGGTTTAACGTCCCAAAACCACCATATGATTATGAGAGACGCCGTAGTGGAGGGCTTCGGAAATTTTGACCACCTGGGTTTCTTCAATCAAATCTCAAATCTGCTCTCAATTTGAGGCCCGTGCACTCAAACCATAGCACACGGGCCTACAACATTTCCGCCTCCATCAGAAATGCAGCCACCACCGCCGGGATTTGATCCCGTGACCTGCGGGTCAGCAGCCGAGTACTTTAGCCACTGGACCACCACAGCGCGGGGCCACAAACTGACCGTAACAACCCAAAAGGGTTCTTCTAAGGTCTTGCACGCATGGTGAATTTTAGCGTTAACGTCTAAAAGACAATCGAACTAACCAAATTAACGTTATGTGAATGTATAAAGCAAATTGAATATACAAATATGTAAGCTCCGTCAGACCGTGTGGCGCAGACGTGTGTAGTGAACATAATCTCTGGTGCTCAGACGGTATTCCTGGGTTCCAATCGCTGTGGTGAAATGGTCCGTGTGTGTGTTGTTGTGTGTTGTTATTATGTGGTTTCTAACTACTCTGTGCGTTGTCCTTGTGATGTGTAATGCATATTGATGACGTAAAGTAACAATAAAAACGAGGTAGTCACAGCCAATCAAAGGAAAGATTAGGAATTATTTTTCTTATTAGGAAATTTTGAAAGTACCGCATAGATTTTGGCCGCGTACTGTGTCGTATGTAGGCGTCCTAATGTTGACCTGAAATACCGCTTGACCGGATAGATAGTATGCGTTAATTTAAGCGGTCACTTTTGAACGGCCTTGTGGCGGCCAGATGACCTTGCATATGAAGGAGCAGCATAAACTTAGGCCACATAAAAAAACAGCCGCTTAGCCAGCTGGTGCATAAAGAAAAGCCGCTTAACCAGGGACCGCATAAAAAATTTGTATAAGTGAGCCGCATCAAGAGCTATTGAGGGGCGTCGCAAATTTTATATACTTTGCGCCCGATATGCGTTGTTTTAAGCGGTCGTTTGCTAATAATGTTGGGTGCGTCACGATAATATACGAACGCATAAATAGAAACTTCTTCCTTATCTACCTTGTTATATCATAGTAAAATGCACCGCGTGCGAAGGCCACGCAAAAAGCGTAGAGACAGCGAGCTAGAGACTCTATATCTGCTTCTATGCATCAATAACCTGCATAAAAAAAGGAAGAGGCATCAATTAAGTCGAGTTTGAATTGACGTATGATATAGAATTCTACTATACTGCTATTTGCAGCTCTCTTTCTACACAGCTGAGCATTCGGAATAATCAAGAACCGTTCGGTATGAATAACTTTCATTTGCCTTTTGCTGGATCAGATGTTGCGTCGTTTATTTTCATTCAGCACGAAATCACAGCTTTAGGCCAGCAAAGTGAAGGGAACATTATACGGGTTGACGCTCGGCTTTATTCACGTTGCTTTTATTCACGTGCGTTTTTTTTTTTCCTGTGCGTGTCGGCCGTTGGAAATCTGGGTGCGCTCGACGTGGCCATTGTCCGAACGGGAGAAGCTCGTTTCCGTGCGCGCGTACCCCAGGCGATCTCTTGATAAATGACGTGGGCCCAGGCCAGATCCCCAGCAGGGGGCGTGATCGTCCCGCGCCTCGGACATCCTGTCCCCATCAGTGCTCATGCATCCGGTATACGAGCCGCGCCCGCGTGTTTGCGCTCCAGCTCCACGACTCCCAGCGGCAATTATGGCGCCACGTGAAGAACCACTCCTGCGGGGGCCCGCCGTTGCTCCCTTCTCTTTGCATCTAAACACTTTCTCACGCAAAGCTGCGCCCACCCTTCTGTGCGTGCCGCACGGTGAACGAGCAGCGTCTGGGAGAAAGTTGAGCGTAGTCTTCTATTGCCGCTGCTGCTGCTGCTGCTGTTCTTGCGCCTGATTAAGTGTGTTGTTGTTTTCTATGAGCACAGAGGAAAAGCGGACATTTTTATTCATTAAGTGCACGCTGACAAAGCGTCGGCATACAATTCCAGAAGTTCAAATGCACCACTAGACGTAGCGTCGTGCCATATCGTACTCATACCAATATTCTATTGTAATTGGGACCGAAATCTGCGTCCGCTATAACTGCGTGCCGCTTCGGCTGGGATTCACGCCGACTGGCGCCGTTTCTTTTCTTTTTGCCCTCTAAGAGAGTAATGGACCAAACATTATCAGTCTGAGCACTTAACTCATGCGTCTCGTGAATAGCGAAATGCAGCGAACAAGAGTAGTTTGCGATGCAAGGGGGATTTATCAGTGTGCCTGTGCAACTTTTTTCAAGCACGTACTGGGCAAATTTCTTGTTTGAGAATTTCAAAAAAAGAGCTGGCGCTGTGCGCTGATGAAATATATTAAGCATTTTTCCATCTTTTAAGAAATAGCTTTACGAAATAACTTGCTACCTTAGTTATTATTTTACGCAAAGCCCAGCGAAGCATTCATACTTCGTTCAGTAATATACATATCTAGCCGTTCTACTTCATCGTGTTTACGTGACAAACCATACCTTTGCTATCTTCTGGCTCTCAGTCTCTACTATGACTCGAAATGGTCAGCTTTCCCTCATCCCACACTTCGAAATGAGACACAGGTGCACTTACACATTTATAGGAAGCAATGGTCGTGGGCTCAGTCTCCATCACCGGAAGGTACTTTTCTTACTACTGGAAGTTCAGTTTGCATTTCTCTCATAATGATTCATTTCTCTCTTAGCCAAGTTATCTGTTAGCTTCATGTGGTCATGCCTAATAAAATAAAAAGGGGTGGGGCTTCACGTTCGCTTTCTCTCATTTAATTCACAAGACTAAATGGCGGAATATTTTTTGTACCAACAGTTTCAATTTCAGCCCTTAAACATACTTCCAAGAACTTTGGAATAAGACATTAAAAGTCGGCGCAATCGTTTATTTACTTTAGTAAATATCCTACGAGGGCGGAAATTTAACGAACTAGCGGAGTCTCAAAATTATTGTCATACGATCCTAAGTGATCTTGGAGTTTGCAGGAACACCGCGAAGCTCGGTGACATGAGTTGCGTGGCCAGCTCCTGGCATGCCGACTCCGTTCATGGACATCACACCGTCATCGACGAGACAAACATCTGTGCTCGTTTCACTGCTGAGCTGATCTTGTTAACTCAATCACATGGTGGCGTTACCGTGCAGTCATACTCGTCAAACTATCTTACCTTCCCATGTTAATTTTGGTTCACGTCAAGTTAAAGGGGTGACCACGAGAGCACCCAAACGTTTGCGCCTAACTATATAGATACGCTCGAAGTAGCCAAAGTTCACTAAAAACACTCGATATTGAAAAATTCGCATTCGATACAAGTAAATATGGTACTTATATATTCAGAAGAGGTCATACAGAAATAAATCTCACAGATGAGAAGTGCAGCGGGATAAGGTGCGATTATTTATGTAATATTATATGGCCAAGGAGGCATCGAAGACATTGAAAAAATAAAAAAAAACAGTTAGGCAAGTTTCCGAATGTGAAACAATATGCAACAGTGCAACCCCCTCCCCCAAAATATACCAAAGAAGAGATGTGGTTACTTATACGCAATAATTAACAACAAAAACGCTATTAGAATGATAATGTAGGCAATCACTGTACATGAATCAGCAAATGATCTCGCTATTTCACACAGAAGAAATTAACTGGGTTCTCTGCCATTTCTAATCGATTACCAAGTAAATAAATATTTCGCGAAATAACCTAGCAGTGTTAGGAGTAGCAGTTCTATTTCTGCCCCTGACAAAGAGTAATTGTTGGTTTTCGAATAGGCTCTCAGTACCTGTGCTGCGGTAATACCAGATAAGATATTTAGTGCACAAACTCATGTCAGTTCATTTTTCCGCATTTTCTTCCAATTGAAGCACGCAGAATAACTCCCCGCTTCACAAAGCTTTGGCCTTCCAACAATCATGTGAGTTTACGCTATGTTGAACTCAACGTGGCAACGTTTAATGCTAGAACATTATCTAGTGAGGCAAGTCTAGCTGTACTATTCGAGGAGCTAGAGGGTGCTAAATGGGCTATAATAGGGCTCAGTGAGGTTAGGGGGAGAGATAAGGCCTATATGGTGCTACAGAATGGGCACGTCTTTTGCTAACGGGGCTTGGCTGACGGAAGAGAGCTGGGAGTTCCTAATTCACAGAAACATATCTGGCAACATAGAGGAATACTATGGCATTAATGAAAGGGTGGTAGGTATCGTAACAAAACTCAATAAGAGGTACAACATGAAGATGATACAGGCTTACGCGCCCACATCCAGTCATGATGACTCTTCAGTTGAAAGCTTCTATGAATACGTGGAATCGGCAATGAGTAAGGTAAAAATACAGTATACTATACCAATTGGAGACTTTAATGTAAAGGTAGGGAAAAAGCAGGCTGAAAATCTGGCAGTAGGAGATCATGGCATCGGTACTAGAAATCCCTGAGGAGAGCTACTAGTAGAATATGCAGAACGCAATATTTCACGCATTTTGAATACTTTCAACCGAAAACGAGGAAACCATAATTGGACATGAAGGAGCCCTAATGGCGAAAAGAAGAACAAAATATACTTTATAATCAGTGCACACCCGGGCATCGTGCAGAATGTGGAAGAGGTTGGCAAGGTACGATGCAGTGCATAGAATGGTACGGTCTCAAATTCGCCTAGACTTGAAGAAGGAATGACAGAAACTGATACGAAAGAAGCCAATCAGTGAGCTAGCACTGAGAGAGAAAGTACGAGAATTCAGTCTCGCTTCAGAAAAGGTACTCGGCTCTTATTGAGGCAACAAATCCTAGAGTAGACACAATGAATGATAATCTGACGAGTATCATTACGGAGTGTGCACTGGAAGTTGGAGGCAGGGTAGTTAGACAGGACACTGGCAAGCTTTTCCAGGAAACAACGAATCTCATTAAGAAGCTTCAAAGCATGAATGTCTCAAGTACAGCAGACAAACTAGAACTGTCAGCGCTTTCAAAGTAAATTAACAAGCGTAAGGTATCCGATGTAAGAAGGTATAACATGGAGAGAATTGAACACGCTCTGAAAAACCGAGAAAGTGTCAAGGCAGTGAAGAGGAAATTTGGGATAAGGAAAAATTAGACGTATGCCCTAAGAAACAAAGTAGGCAAAATAACTGCCAATATAGATACGATAGTTAAAATAGCGGAGGAGTTTTACAGAGATCTGTATAGTAGCCGGGACAACCACGACCTTAATACAAGAACTAGCACTAACCCAGATGACACTTCACCATTAATGATGAAAGAAGTCAGAAAAGCCTTGGAGAGCATGCAAAGAGGCAAGGCTGCTGGTGAGGATCAGGTAACATCAGATATGCTGAAAGATGTAGGACAGATTCTGTTAGAAAAACTAGCGACCATGTTTACGAGGTGTCTCCTGACGGGAAGAGTACCAGAGTCTTGGAAGAATACTAACATCGTCTTAATACATAAGAAAGGAGATGTCAAGGACATGAAGAAATACAGGCCGATCAGCTTGCTCTCCGTAGTATACAAGCTATTCACAAAAGTAATTGCTAACAGAGTTAAGAAAACATTGAAATTCAATCAACCAAAGGAACAAGCACGATTACAAACAGGCTACTCAACAATCGACCACATTCATACTATTAATCAAGAAATAGAGAAATGCTCAGAATATAACCAACCATTATACATAGCCTTCATAGATTACGAGAAGGCGTTTGATTCAGTAGAAATATTAGAAGTCATGCAGACACTGTGGAATCAGGGCGTCAATGAAGCATATATAAACATCCTGGAATAAATCCACAGGGGATCAACTGCTACCATAGTGCTTTATGAAGAAAGCAACAGAATACCAGTCAAGAAGGGTTTAGGGCAAGGGATACAATCTCCCCAATACTATTTACCGTGTGCTTACAGGAGGTTTTCAGAGGCCTATAATGGGAGCAGTTAGAGATAAAAGTTAATGAAGAGTACCTTAGTAACCTGCGCTTCGCCGATGACATTGCATTGATGAGTAAGTCAGGGGACGAATTGCAGCTCATGATTACAGAGTTAGTCAAGAGCAGAAAGATGGGTCTTAAAATTAATCTGTAGAAAACGAAAGTAGTGTACAGCAACCTCGGAAGAGAGCAACGCTTTGTGATAGGTAGTAGTCTACTTGAAGTTGTAAAAGACTATGTCTACTTAGGGCAGGTAAGAACCGTGTAGCGGAACCACGAGATTGCATTAACTAGAATAATAACTTTCAGGTGGAGCACATTTGGCAAGCACTCTCAAATTATGACAGGTAGATTGCCACTATCCATCAAGAGGAAGGTATATTCCAGCTGTATCTTGCCGGTACTTAGCGACGGAGCAGAAACATGGAGACTTACAAAGAGGGTGCAGCTTAAATTGAGGGCGACGCAGCGAGGAATGGAAAGAAAAATGGTAGGTGTAACCTTAAGAGACCAGAAGAGAGCAGAGTGGATTAGGGAACATACGGGGGTTAAGTATATAGTCGTTAAAATCAAAAAGAGAAAATGGTCATGGGCCGGGCATGTAGCGCGTAGACAGGATAACCACTGGTCATTAAGAGTCATTAACTGGATTCCCAGAGAAGGAAAGCGGGTTAGGAGGAGACAGAAGATTAGGTGGGCAGATGAGATTAAGAAGTTTGCGGGTATAAGTTGGAAGCAGCAAGCACAGGACCGAGTTAACTGGCGGAACATGGGAGGGGCCTTTGTCCTGCAGTGGACGTAGTCAAGTTGATGATAATGATGATGAATTTAAAAAGACTTCATGTTTTAGTATGCTCTTTCGATATGTTGGAATAATCAATTTTTTCGCATTCGTAATCAGCATATACCCCAAAAGTAAGTGCGTATTCGACGCAGTAGGATCAAAATCAGTGTGTGAGTGACGAATGTACGCTGTCGTTCCTAATTAAACGAAACATGTGATCGTGTGGCCTGCACTCTGCGGTGTCTGCCTACAACCTCAATAACCAACAGCCAAATAAATCACAGCGGCTTTTGACGTCATTCATTGGGAAACAAAATTACGAGTCATGACCGTTGTACAAGCGCTGCCACATCACACTCCCACCATCTCAAGCTCTGGTCTGCAAATGGTGGTGCCGCCAAGAGCGGACGAGCATTCTTCTGCCGTCAGTTTTTGGTACTGTAGGCAGCCCCTGCTGAGCACAGTACAACGTGCTCACGTGATCCTTTTCATAAAGAACGACAGTGTACAGCAGACAACTTTCATCTTTTTGGGCACTATTTCTAACGTAGGGACTACATGACTTAACCATTGAGTGTAGGTGAACTTTACATTGTTATACCTTTTTATCTGCCTCTTTGTTGTGGTACTATGATAATTCCTACAAGAAACCTTCTATAGATATCAAAATACCCTCACTTTTGCAAGACTATGAGGGGTGTCGAAAAGTACCAGAAAACACTGGTGTTTCACAGAAACAATGTGCTGTATTTGCAGTACAATCCCCGAAGCAAAAAAAGCTTGTAGAAAAAAACAGTGCTTGAGTAAAGGCTAATTTTCAACTATTTATTGTTCTACAGTAACTATTGCAATAAAAATATGACAGTCCCTATGATACACATCACGGTGTTCGTCAAAAACTGTGTTTATCTATTGCCACACCAAGTGGTTGTTGATTGTGTAGCTCATGCAGACTTAATCGAGCTTTAAGCTGGCAATGAACTCGACCCAATGTTTCCGCACAATCTTCTGGGTACTGTTCACCTGACACAGGTTTAATTACTCATCTATTGTATTTTTACTCCATCTTTCATATATATATATATATATCATCCAATTTCCAAAATATATGGCGTGGTGCAGAATGACACTATCAGACGTCTATAGTCAAGAAAATTTCTAATAATAATCAAACTTTAACCCTCCACTAGATTCCGACAGGCTTTTCATGTTACGTGACAATTCATAAAAGTTCTGTGTGCGCGTTACCGGACAGTAAATTCATTTGCTAAAACAAGCAAAGCGAGACATTGTAGGTACTGCTCTGTTGTTAAGCATTCACGTTTTTAGGCAACTCTCTACAATTGCACTACATCTAAGTCTGTATGCGCTATACAAGAAGTATCGCTACCACAACAATTTAGGCATCCTTCTTTTTCATAACGCAACGCGAGAGCTATATACTACGTATTCATTCTTGCTTTCACTCATGCAAATGTGACTCTACCCCGAGAATCCAGCTCGCTGTGAAGAAAAAGTGTCTTCGATATGGGCACTTTGTAGGCCTAACGAAAAAAAAAAGGAAGCTTGAATGAAATATTCTCACCGCTAATTGCATTTTCCTCCCTGTAAAAGCGTGCTGAGATATAATCAGCCTAAATGAAGTAACCAAATCAACAAAATGTTGTCAACAAGTATTTAGGAGCACAAGTAGATTTTCTCCTCTTCGGAGTTGGGAAACATGAAGGGATTAGCTGCTAGTATTTACACATAACCTATACTCGATTTCGTGTTTACGTACTTATGAATAAGCTATAAACAAGGATTGGTTGCTATTATCGACTCTCTAAAATGCACGAAGCAGTGCGTTGGAAGTTCGAATCTCGTACCTACTGCTTGTGAAGGTTCGTACAGTGACTAGCTTTGCAATGATTCGTTTTTAAAGTTATTTCTTCCGTTCCTGGTAGCTTGCCATGACGTGGTCTTTAAAGAGCACACGTTATAAATGAAACGTGTAATGAAGTATTTCTAATGATAAATCCGGCCGCCTATGTGGTCGAAATTTCCGGAAAGAAACAACAAAATACGGAAAGGCAGGAAGGTTAACCAGAAACTTGAGCATTTGGTTTACTACCCTGCACTAAGAAAAAAGGGAGTGAGGAAGAAACGTGAGAAAGAAAGCTGAGGGCAATATAGACGTGCGAAAATGAAATAAAAAAGGGAGCAGGAGTGCTACAGCCTATTCAACAGGCCACCACTAAGCGAAAAGTCAAACGAGGCCTTCACAGATTGTCTGTGTGAAAACAGATCATGTCGGCTTTCAAGCACTGACTATTCTGACAAAGGTCTGTCGTAGAGGCAAGCTAATGCATTAGCTAGCTGCCGTCCTTGCATGCTGTAACGAGGGCAGTGACAAAGTACGTGCTCTATTGTTCAATGATCGCAAACAGCTCTGTCTTCCGGAACCGTCCACTATGATGTCTCCCATGTTGATATGGTGGTTTTGCGACGTTAAACTCCACATATCAATCAATAAATGCTACAGTATCACTTCTGGAGCTCAGCCAAACAGTACAAGCCTTTGGGATTTTTATGGCAAAGCACCAGACACGAAATGAGAACACATGAAGTGGTCACTAATTGGCTCAATGTGCTTCTTTTTTATTGAAATTAAAAGCGCTTTTCTTCTTTCGTTCATCTCTTTGTCTTTCCCGTTTCTCAACGGCGCTATAAAGAAGCCTTAGCTTTCCAAAATCAATTATTATGGTATAGACTCTTCTTTTAAAGAACATTCTCGACCATACTGCCAGTACAGCTTTTGCTATCTCATGGCGAGTTTCATGGTGCGGATCTAAGAAGAAAAACTTGTTTTATGTAGTTATTTTTCGCGCACCGCGGTGGTTTACTAGCGCTTGTTTTTACATATCTCCGAGCGAAATAGCGTAGCTGAACCGATGTCGGCTTCGGCGCACCTTCTCTACGGCACCCAGAGTTTTTCCACTGAAAGTTATTCATGGGTAATAGAGCCACAATGCGGCCACTATGGCAGAGACAGAGACAATGAGTTCATGCTTTTTTTCATAAGTTGTACCTGAACACTTTCACAAAGTTCACCACCTCAAACTCGTTAAGAATGGTTTCCCCGTGCACATGCATGTGAAAAGCTTTCCTTGAAAGGAGACACAACAGAAATAACGTTGTCAGGGTGACATGCTGGCTAGTCCAGCAAAGTCGAATACAATAGCGAGGACCAAAGACACTAGTTGTTCAAGAAAACTTGAGAGAGGACCGTAAAAGTGAAATAAGTGCAAAGGGAAAAGAACATGCGCACATAAGAAAACTGAATCTCGGGCCAGGCAAAAACGAGGCACCATGCAGGCACTTCAAAACCACTTCCCTTAACTGCGTTACGCCCCATCTGCGGAGGACATTCACAGTGAAAAGAAAAGGCAAGATGGCATCGCTGAAAAAAAAGATTCTTCTCCAGCACGAAGTGCTTCTGTGTCCATCAGGACAGGTTCCTACCACATTTGGAGTGTTCTCTAAACACGAGAGCAGGGCCAGGGTCGCGAGTCTGAGCAAGCACTGGGTGCGCTACTGGCAGTCTTCATACCACAGAGGTACGTAACATATTCTTTATCCTATCATGAAAAGAAATGGCTCCGCCACTACCGAAAACCGCATCCGCTATGGATCTGACCCTGCGAGTTGGCTAATTACGTTGCGCGATCTTGCACGCATGCAGTGGGGGCATACGGCGTCGTGCTGTACCTCTTACTATAGGCTACTTTCTTCGAGTTTTTTTTTATTGCAATCATATGGACACTTTCAGATATATATATATATATAAATATATATATATATATATATATATATATATATATATATATATATATATATATATATATATATATATATTTATATTGATATATATATATTTATATATACCCTACTGAAACTTTCCGTAAGATGCGGAGACCTCACATACGGAATTATTGGAATATGGAAGACGTATGATGCGGACTCCGCATAAGACGTATGATGCGGGCTCCGCATAAGACGTATGATGAGGACTCCGCATCTTATGGAAAGACGTATCATGCGGAAATTACTGAAATGTGTGCATGTTACGTCTGAATCTAGTGCAAAGCAATATAATGTGTAAATTGAATAGACGTCCACATCTTGAGTACATGCAATACTGTGTACAAATCACAATATTTCTTAAATGTGCATGATGAGGGATTGAATCATCGGCATCTAGCTTACTAATTGTTGTGATGCAGAAGCAAAATTACCTTTTAAATAAAATACATTACAAAACTACTAAATTAACATGCTAGCGATCATAAATGGTGTTTACATTGCAACACATTAATGCAGTGTTCTATGCAAGACTTAAAGAACTTATAAAGTTATTATTATCAATAGAGAAGCATTAATATACACATCAGCCCTGCTACAATCAATATGTTTTTTTATTTGTCTGTATGCTCCAGCTGTGAATGGTGACATTGCAGTTTGATCGTACACAAATGAGGTGACTGCACCGCAATTTCACGAGCTACACCTAAGCCTCAGGATGGTGGAACAATGTAACAGCAATTTTAGAACGAAATGTTTAAACATAAACAATAATCATAGCACTGTGAAAGTGTGGCGCTGTGTTTATCTCATGAATGCCTTGTGGAGATCGGCGAAATGCTGCTTGAGGCTCCGGCACCACTGTAAATTTCGAAGGTCACTGCGATAGAACTTGTGTGTCCTTCATAGGCACCTGGAAATAAAAATAATTGGCACAAATAATGTCAGAGACACATGTTAGCACAATAGTTTACATGCACAAGAAATATAACACACAGAATGAAACTGAAAATTTAAGGCACACAATCCTTCATGTTATGCATATGTGAATAATAGAAGGAATGAGTGTTAAAATTAGTTCTGCCACATCAAATAAAAACAGCATGCTTATCACAGTGAAAATAACTAGGTTGTCACGATTAGATAATCGATTATTATGTCCTTATGAAATTATGATTTAAACGCTTCCTGCACAGTAAAACTTTAGAAACTGCAAGTGAAAGCTCTCAGTGTTCATTTAATAGTGTGTGCATGTACATCTGCTGCCTTTATACTATACAGTTTGTGCACAAAATTGGCATCTTGAACAATCTTGAGAGTTAAACCTAAGCAACTTATGAAGGTTAAAATCAACATGAAAGCAAGCAGGACCAGGCAGGTGCCATTAAAAATCTGTGCAAGCCAGATAACTATAACCGAACTGCACACATATAGGGGAGCAAGAGTAACAGTAATTCGGCTGCTGACCCGCATGTCGCGGTATCAAACCCCGGCTCCATTTCCGATGGAGGCAGAAATGCTGTAGGCACGTGTGCTCAGATTTGGGTGTACGTTAAAGAACCCCAAGTGGTCGAAGTTTCCAGTGCCCTCTACTACGGTGTCTCTCATAATCATATAGTGGTTTTCGGACGTGAAACCCCACATATAAATCAAGAATAACAGAAATAAACTGCCAACAGAAAAGTTGGTTGCATGTGCTATCTGTAAGTGCTTACACCTTACTACATACAGCATGCTCATTCCATTTTAAATACCGATATTGAAAATGACTGCTCTATTAGGAATGTAAAAGGTAAGGTAGAACTGAACGACTCCTCAAAAAGTGACCCTATTATGACATCACGTTTTCTTATAACGAAATTGACTAAGACTTTCAAATATCATTATGCAAGGAAAAAATCTTCAAAAGAACAATCATGTTTGAAGTCATAAATATTTATATGTCTGCTATGACTATAACCAAGAAATCGACCTCAACATGGCTAATGTTAGTTTTTAAGGCCTATGTTCACTAGACAATGAACTATACCACAAAAAGCACAGCGTTCAGGCAAAGCACCACACAAAAAAAGAAAGCAGTCCTTTTGTTATTACCTACAATGCCTTTAAAATGGTATTTTTACCTCTACTTCCCGCTTTTTATCTAAGTAACTGGTGTGAAACAAGTTAGCTGAAAATGCACTGTGCCTCCAAAACCTGTTGGTTGAATCTGAATTTTAAAAAAATGGTGAAGCTTGCACTAAATTAGGCTCCACAAGCCTTGGAACAGTGAGACTACATGACTCTTAGGACTACTTTAGTTACTTGTGTTTTGTTTCTGGGCCTAAGCATAAAGACAAGGGCTTAACTGAATTGCTGCTAACAAACAAATGCTTTTGAAATTGCCCGAGTGTCAAAGGATGCTCAGCCATTTGTTGTTGTTTGCACTGGGCTTTTCTACACCAAACATACAAACCATACTGCCTGGCGACCATCACAGATGTATAGTTTAAAAAATGATGGTAATTTACTCTTAAGAAAATAGTTATTTGCAGAAATGTTTTGAAGAGAAAAGAGTAGTGGTCACGTGGGTACCTTCAGAATTTCGCAGAATGTCGTGCGGGTGTTATTTGTGAGAAAAATTTCAAAGTACCGCTTTTTCTTGCCACATCAAATTTGATCTACATATTAAGTAAAGATGCTTCTTAAAGTATTTGAAGTCAAGTAACATTAGTGCAATTTTTCTGCTACATAGGCTTTGAAGAATTCTGCCAAACTGTTTATCGTTTGCATTTCTTGTATGGCAATACTGCATTTTGTATGAATATTTGAGCCACAAATACTCACTGCACAGAAGTTATATTTTACGAAAAAAAATATAGTTAGGTCTAGATTACAAATATCACTATATAATCGTTTTTGTCCACATTGAGATGCAATTTGAGCTGTGTGTTTGTCTAATTGAAAATTACTTTTATATGTAAGTTGAAAGCAAATAAACAGTTCTTGTTACATGGCAAGTGTTATCATTACAAATTTTGTTTAAATGAGGAAAATGATTTTTGAAGTCTCCTATTGAGGGCCATGGGGAACTTCAAAACGGAAGCTGTCGTACATCAAATGCAGAAAACAGCCATCATAAGAAAACTTCAAAAATTCATTTCTACTTTAAGACAAAGTGTAATCATATAACTTGCCATATAAAGAGAACTACTTCCTTGCTTTTGATGTGGCGAAAAAATTGCACTAATATTACTGAGCTTCATGCACTTCACACAAGCACCTTTACTTAATACCAAGACCGAATTTGGTGTAGAAGAGGCAGTATTTTTGAAACACTTTACTTTTTACAAACAACACTCAGACAACATCCTGGGAAGTCCAGAAGGCACCAACGTGGCCTAATATTTTGTTCTCTGCGATATACTTTAGCATTTTGCTGTTTTCAGAAAAATACAGTAAACGAGCACCATATTTTTTTTTCAAAACACATTTAGAACGGTTGGCAAAATGGCTGGGATGTTTGATGCGTAATTGCCTCACTGCCAGCATTTATTCTTCCGAAGCTCAAGCTATCACCTCTCTGTTACTGCCTCCCTCACATACAATGCCTGCATAGGAAAGAAAAAGAAAGGCAGGTCCGACAAAGTTCACAAGGCAAGATATTTTCATGTTGGATAAATTCATTACCATAAACAGCAGCAAAATAACATTCATTTTGAGTAGTCCAAGACAAGCTATATACCAGCATACTAAGAGCCAAGCACAAACTTTTCAATTGAACATGTGTGGTGATAGACAGGAAGCACTTATTGCAAGACTGATCAGTCTGTAATTAACTGAATAAAGTACAATGCACTGTTCAATCCAACACCACATAGGCATCTTTGCTATAGCAAAGCCATGTCTCATTGATTCATGCACTAGATGGGACAATGCAAATGTAACAAAAAAGGTGAAAAAATAAAACAAGGGAAAAAAAAGATGAAAAGGGGGGATGCAAAGTAGGAGCAGTGTAGCACTACTTTTACTTTGCATTCCCCTTTTCTTTCTTCTTTTTTCTTCTTTTCTATCATTTATCTTTTTTTGCTTCCCTTACCCCCAACCTCCAACAGGAGAACACTTTGTATCAGCGCAACCTAACTTGAAAAGAAGCAAGGGCTGCACTCTTCTGCGTTATAGGTTTTTTTTTTCAGACAAACATTTCCAACAGGCACACACGCCTATACCAATAGATGATGTCATTACTGACCCCTTTTAAACTAACACGCCAAGGATGACAAGGTGACTTCTAAAAATAGGTCCTCCTATCGCAACATCGGCCAGCCTGTCTGAAGCACTTCTACTGTTCACCCTGATTACCCCACTAGATGTTTCCATCTGTCGACTCACATCTTCATTTTGGATAACACTAAGACGAGCTTACATTGATGAATACGCACAAAAGTTTAGTGATGTATCATGTATCAGATTAAGCAACTCTGTTAAAAATTATTGATAGCTTGCTTCCAGGCTTTTTATACTGTAGCCTGAAACTTCGTAATGTCTTCTATGCACATGAACCAGATTGACAACGTAATGCACAACATGCTTAAGAATACTGCGAGGAACAAGATAACGACAAAACGACCAGCCACCCAAAATTTTCGCTGTACATGTTTATAAAATGTTCATGTACCCCAAACGAGGTGCTTATGATACAAGCCGAAAAAACCTACAAGTAGGGCCTTGGAGTCTTCTGGAAGTAGACGTGTTGCATTTTTTCTGTAGAGGGCTTTACACCCATAAGTGAGGAACAAAACTCCTGTATAATGAAGAATGTTGGCAGCTATCAGTTATAGAAAAACCTAATGCAGCTAATCTTCCCCGACACATCTGTACATTTAGAGAGGTGACGTAGCTTCTGTGATTCTGGCAGTAACTCCAACAGGACCAGTGCGAAAATTGGCACTACTTGGCTAGACAAATGTCCAAACATGCCTGCCCGACTCCCTCTAGCCATCCTGGCTGAATCTGACACATGAATTCTTAACTGCTGGCTGGACAAAAACAAAACCACTGAAGCACTCACAATACACAGCGTGAAGTTCCTCTGGAGTGGTCAACTTCGTTTTCTGCGATGAAAGAGCAGCACAGTGTACTGATAAGGCACTCCTTGCAATGGTTTTCAATGCCACACAGTGACCTTGCTGTTCCTGTCGAAGAGAGCTTCGGGAGCTTGGAGGGTGCTTGCTCTTTTCTGGGGGCTGCTGCCGCTCCTCGTTTTCTGCTCAAGGTCAACCTGCATAAAGTTGTAGACGAGGCTTTAAGAGTTGTATATAATGATATACAAATTTTCGCTGAACACACATTTCCTCGTGGCACACTGAGGAAGTTCTTATAAAACTTAAGGCCTCGCATATGCAAACATTTACAATCGATCCGAAGATGCACTCGACTCTAAAGAAGCAAGTTTGTTATGTAGTGTATATAAAGAAAGGTCATTCAGCACAACCACAACTACAGTTGCACACGAAAACGACATTTTACACGATCCTGTTTATTTACATGGTCCATTTTATTTTATTTACACGGTCCATTTTACGCGGTCCTGTTTTACACGATCCGGTCTGCATGAACTCTTGAACCGGGCACCATATAGGTTGAAAGACACACACAGACTTTGAGACAAACCTAGTTTCTCGTGGAGCATCCTCTTGCACTCTAACAACACATCTCAATCTAGTTAGTTGGTCAGAACGAGGTGAAAACAGCTCGCACTTGAAAAGCACGGGCAGAAGGAATGACGCCTGCACCCTGTGCTTTCTGTACATTCTCGTTGAGGGTGCAGTTTTCACCTTATCCTTATGCAATTTCGCATTTATAACATTGTTCACTGTATAATCTTTGTGGCGTTAAAGTGTGTGATACCATCATGTGTATCCCATGTAATTTATAAAAATAGAATACAAGATAGCTTGATTCAAAAATAACAAAGTGCATCCAGCGCCATGTCCTGTAGCCATTCTTTAGGCAAGTGGCAGAATGATTTATTCTTCAAAACATATCTTACTTGTAACCACTACAAGAGCTAACTCGTACACTGGCACATTCTGTTTGCCTCTTCAGATTATAAGGTACCTTTTTTATACCAGAAAATCTTCAAGAAGAATAGAAGTGTTGTAATTGTGAAGAAAGAAAAGTAGAAGGAAAAAAAGATATTGATTGATTTGTGGGGTTTAACGTCCCAAAACCACCATATGATTATGAGAGACGCCGTAGTGGAGGGCTCCGGAGATTTTGACCACCTGGGGTTCTTTAATGTGCACCCAAATCTGAGTACACGGGCATACAACATTTCCGCCTCCATCGGAAATGCAGCCGCGACAGCCGGGATTCGAACCCACGACCTGTGGGTCAGCAGCCGAGTACCTTAGCCACTAGACCACCGTGGCGGGGCAGAAAAAAAAGATAACCTGCCCTGTACAGGGACCGAGCCTGCGAACTTCGAATAACATGTCCGATGCTCTATCAACTGAGCTACCATGGCGGCTATCCCTCTTCCATTTTGTACGGTATATATGTGCATTTATACTTGGAAGAGTCAGTCAGCGCTGCCTGTTACCATTATGGCGAGTGTGGGACACCTTTTTTTTGCCTACTGGCAATTACATTACGATTGCAATTACGTTACAATTACTTCCAATATCCCTATACTTCTTTGGCAGCATTATGCATCTGTCCGTTCTCAGAAAATCTGCTAGTCACAAGAGGAGGCAATAGTTCGCCCTCCCACCTGAATGCATGTACTTCAATACATGCACAACTGATCAAAAAAAAAAAACAAGTCACACACCGCTAAGATTACCGAGATTCACGGTTTCAGATTCATGAGTAAAGGAAAGAACTATAAATTTAAGGGTTTGTTGTCTTTGTTGAACACATTTAATGAGAACTAGCAGACAATGATGCCAAACAAACTATAGGTGATGTTATCAAAAATAACTTTCACAAAATTGTGAAAATAAAAGTGAACGAAAACGTAATTTGGCGGCAAGTTACTAATGGGTTGACATTTTTTGACAATTGAATTGACATTACTTTTTATAACATCCCTATATTTTCCTGAGTAATGTTGTCGGGTAATTCTCATTACTAGAGTGGTGAGTAGGCTGACAAAGAAAGTATATGGCATTGATACTTCTTTTGAACACCTAAAAGTTTGAGGAACTTAAAAGAGTGGAAGCTACTTTGAGTAGACCCGAATATTTAGTTGGAGCGAAAAAAAAAACGTACACACATTTTACCAGGCTTTTTAACCTATTTTGAGACATAAAAGTGTATGCTGCCAGTAATGTTAAGTACCATTACTTTTGTCACACTATGCACTGTAGCAGGTGTAGTTAGAGTGGTGATAGTGAAGGATTAATCAAGCACGCCACCAACTGCGTTCACATCAATGGTCGCGTATTTTAAAAATAAACCTGCTGTATAGTAATAAAAATTTTAGAGCATTTATGATTTTTTCCAGATCAAGTTAAACCGACTGGGTAAGCAAACCATTTGCATAAAATCAAAAGGCATAAAGTTATTCATGTATTATAACTATGTGAACAATTTCAGCAATGCAGGGCAAAGTGACAACAGTTCTATTAAAAACCCCTCTCATTATAACATGCATGAAAAGCACGACACCAGAATATTTTATAGTGCATGTAATATCGAGACTACTAGACTGTCTATTGACCTTTTAGAAGAAGGGTATCTCCTTCACATTCAAGGGGCAACCACTTAGCCTTTTCCTGAGCTTTTCTGTGAATATTTCCTGAATTTCAGATATCATTAGGATTGATTTAGAGTAAACAGATTTTGCTTACGCATTGAAACCTAGTTCTGTATGTAACTGCAATTATGGGTGCCAAACCATCTCCAATTAATTTTTAACATTTCACTTATTTTTTAACTGCAGCAGCACAACTAGCTATGGGTGCCCAAAAAGTAGCAAGAAACAATACCTTTACCTCTTTGAGCCTTTTGGAAGTGTTCAGCTTCTCAGTGCTCAACTTACAACATTTTTTTAAAGATACGTGTTTGTATGCCCACTGCTCTTGCTCCTTGTACAGTGAGGAGGAGCACATGGCAAGAAGAGACAAGAAAAAAGCATAGCGAAAAAAAAGCGAAATAAGCGAGGACCTCTTTTATATCGTACAATGTAACATTACTATTGCGACCACATATAGACAAATTATCACGGCTATGTATCCATTGTAGAGTCATACACAGCTGCAACACCACGACTAAATTTCAACCTTGTGTTGGTTTAGGATCCCTTTATAGTGGCAAGCTAATGATATCTGCATTTGTTTGGCACATACTAAGATGCAGTGAAATGTGATATGGTAATCTCATTTAGAATGCACGTCATGTGGCTTCATTGTATATGTGGCCACAAGTAACTCTGGTTGCAAAGCAATATGGCAGAGCCTAAACAGACGTCACCGACCACTCCAATCTGAACTTGCCTTTGCTACTTGCCCATTATCATCCCAGCAAAAAATGAATAATTGAATCTGCTACAGATAAGTGCTAGCTTATGCTAAGGACCAAGTATGAAGGGTGTTTTGTCATTATTGAGATCAGTTATTTGTTCAAGAACACTTGCTGTCAAACACAAATACATTGCTGTCGAAGCATCAAGACTCAAATATAAAGCAAAAAGAAGTGTCTCTTTAAAAATTACAGGCCACAAGGCAAGATAAATATTTGATATACTTGGGATGTAAGGCACGCACAAGAGGTGCTGCCATATTATACTTTTCCTTGTGTTGAAACCTGCTTGCTTTACTCACCCAACACATCTGTAAAGATGCCGTAAAAACACCAAGGAGCTGATGCAGCAAGGTTGAACACATGTCCAGGGATTCCACCATTCCTAAGCAGCCCTACAGCCTCCACAGTCCTGCAACCATTTGTAAGATAAATATAGTTCTACCCAAAGTTCTTGGTTTACAGACACACAAGCAAGACGCATAACCACTCTATAGGAAGTTTGCATGATAATGCGCTGGGTAGCAAAACGGATGCCAATATCAAGTATCCCGGCCTGCCGCTTCTTTCTTTCCGTTCTTAATTAATCAATCCATGGTTATAAATGTTCCCCCAATGTGAAGTATGCTGGCAGTCCGGTGAAGAATTGCAATGTATTTAGAACACAGTCCAATTCATGGCAAGTAAGCATGCAATAGCGTTTTGTCAGCTCTTCGAGAAAAGAGCATGAAGTTTAGCTAAAACCCATGTTTTTTATAAACACCATTCAATTTCATATAAAAGTTGTGAGCATTATGTAAAGGAACACGGATTCATGTTTAATCAATGATTTCTTATAATGTACTGATATGAATGCAACTAACTGTATACGAAACGATCAATTTTGCTCGAGAATTTAGAGTTATGAACACTATCGCACTTGCCTGCTGCATCTTGTCCAAAACAGCGGCAAGATAGGCTAGTTTGTGTAGGTGAGTAGTAATGAGCAGTGCAAAGTAACAACAAGAAACACCAGTAACAACAGTATGCGGCAAGCACAGACTGCCAACTGTATACATTATTTCACAAAAGTTCGCCTGAATATCAGTCAGACAACTTGTGCAAATGAAGGTCCAGTTGGGCATGAACAAGTTACGAAATCAACAATGCCTGCTTTCACTAACAGGACCCTCATTCACATAAAGTATGCAGCAATAGGCCCCTACCGAGGTACGTCACAGCATGATGTCACTGGCACATGTAAAAGGTGTGGCTGGAAAAACACTCCCGCTGGTGGCTCAGCCCGGTACAGTCGTGTGGTGTTTGGGGCAAGTTTTAATTTTTTAAAGCTTACACTTCACGTTACAATGTCGACATTAGCTGTAGTATGTGTCAGCAAACATCCAGCTGTGTGGTAAACTGTGTGGTAAAATATTTGCCACGCTGTCTGTTTATCTTGAAGAAGTGAACACACGTGGTGGCCTGTGCGAGCAACAGCGGCATAGTCTTCAAAAATGTGCACTGTTGATTGCGGCATGTAGTGTGCATTGAAAGGTATTGAGAATATCGGTTCAACTGAGAATACTGAGTGTGGTGTGTGCAGTGTCAATAACAATGTGTCTTGTTTACGAAGACTAGCACTCATGGCAGGGACCGGTCGATGAAAAAACTTGATTCGACATTTTAGTCAAGGTAAATATGCACTTGACGTGACCATCTGCGAGTGGGTACATCTCGGTGTTTGCGCTGTGTGCAGAAAAAAATTGCAAGGTCACCGGGCTCGAAGATACCATTTGCTGAAGCTGCATGTATGAATCGCCCCGACGAGTACGCAAGCTCAATAAAGGTATAACTCGTTTTATCGAAGGCCTCATATTTCTTCATGTAATAAGCAGAGATTCTTGTTTCACATATACTCAGTACCTTTACCGCTCGATATTCATGAAGTGGCAATGCAAACAACAAGTTTGTGTGTTAGGTCCTAAGGGAGCAATGTAAATATGCAAATAAGTTGTACGTGTCAGATGCAGCGATGTAACTGCACAAAAGATTACGTATATATTAGGCTACAGGTTTAGAATCGCATAAATCTCGGTGGTCTATCAGGAACGTCACAAACAACTTCCTTGCCAACCAGCCCTTGCACAGAGGGAGGGAATGGCTGGCACGGTGCTCGAAGTGACGTCACACTATTTGCAAACATAGAGAGGTTTCTTACTTAGGCAACATTTTGCACAATATATTTTTTAGATGCAAGACTGTACTTATCCACATTGATCATACTGATGTCTTTTGTTGTTACTTTGTGCTGTGAGTTACTAGGCATTTAGTCACCATGATCTTTAAAAGCTAATTTCAGTGTTCTTTCTCATATTGCTGACAACTTTGTTGTTGCATAAATTGGGCAAAAAAGCAACACAGAAAGGCTGTCACAATAAATACACCAACATGGGTATTCTCCTGCAAACAAAAGTCGGCACTGGTCCTGTCATTACCCGTCTTCCTTCTCTCTTTGCCTTGTTTGTGCTGAAACAGCCAAACACCTGATGAGTTAGATGAGAAATATTAACGCATCAAAACTATAAGTGCTTGCATCAGCAACTACACAACAGCGTGATAACCGCACCCCTGCCACACAGCAGTGAAACATATTTTGAACATGCTGGCAGTGTATTATTTTATAAAAAGCAACTCTGGCAGATTACAAAATCTCACATTGTGCATGCAAGTTTTCTTCAAAGTCAGGCGTACAATGTAGGTGCTGGCCGGTACATTATTAGTTACAAGCAAAGGCGTCTTGCAGGTACACATGCAGATTGCACGAACACCTCTCTCTCTCTCTCTACACTAGGCACACACATTATATCTTTCAACAAGCACACGCTACTGTTTAGGGGCATAATAACGCTCTACCGTGAACGTATGCTAATCAACCCACTTAGGCGGTTGGCTAGGTGAATCGAGCCAAGTTACAAATTGTATCGCCCGCGAACGTAAACAAAATGCTGCTTTGCATGAAATGGCACTGCAGGCTTCGTTTAATCAACAACGTAGCAAGCGCCGTGTGCATCTTCCTCACTACATTGCACATATGAAAAAATCGATCACCATACACATGCACGTTGCCGCAGTTGTCTCGAATTAGCTCCAGTAAGGCCGCGCCGACGCGCCATGGCTGACCATGGAGCGCACGGAGCGAGCGGTCATGCTTCACATCGGCTCCGTAGGAAATGCTAACTTTCGACGGACCATCGACCCCTACAGGACTAATTTTGGTACGTGAGTGATCAACTCGGTGAGTGGACCACGTCAATACCAAATTTGGGCCATTTCACCCAATTTTGGGAGTCTTAGAGCGATTTTGCGAAGCGGGCGAGGCCCCGCTATGCCTACCGACGGCTACTTTCGCTCCGACCATGTGCTCGGTCGGCGCGGCACTTGAGGCGGCCTTGGAGGCCTCCCCAGAGCTCGCCAGGCTTCGGAATGACGAGAACGACCAACACTACGAAGAATTCCAAGCTATGGACACCTCGGCCGCGGATATAAGTGCGGATTCTGCTCGCAAGAGGCGGAATGGCCAGCTAGGCCTAACCGCCGCGAAGGAGAAAGCCGCCGAACAACCGACCGGATCGCGACTCGACGCCAGCGGGGACTGCTCGACGACGATCGGCGACGGTTTTCCGACCGCCACCGGCATCGGACAGTGTGTTACCGCGGTGAACAGTGACTGTGACCCGCTGAACTCGTGTGCGGGTTGGACCGTAGTGGCCTCTCGACGCGAGAAGAAACGGCAAAAAACGGGCAGCCCATCGCAGCGGGATACCCAAACCGCAGGTGAGCCGAGCAAGTTTCTATCGGCTTCGAACTCTAAGTTGAAGGAGGAGCGTAGGCGCGAACAGAAAGCGCAGTACGTTGCGAAAGTGAACGCTAATATGGCAAAGTCAGCCCGCATGCCTACTTTCGCCAAGAAAGACGAACACCGCGTGGTTGTTAGGCCTCGTGGGGGACTCGTAGTGAGTGCCACCAAAATGACCACGCTGCGCACAGCCATCATAACAGCGGCTAACATTAAGATCGAAGAAGCGGAGGACGATTCGTTTGCGCCGAACGCCGCCCAGAACATTATAGTGCTGAGCACTCCTAGCGAAGCGAGATCTTTTCGCTACGGATCGATCCGTAATATCACGGTGGAGGAACGCACGTATGAAACGTTTGCGTATAAGAGCACCCCAGACAACACCTCACGGGGTGTAATAAGTGGAGTGGGCAGAGAGGAACCCGAGGAACAGATCACTCGGTTCCTAGTGAACAAGCATAACCCCACCGTTATGGCCGCACACCGGCTCGGAAATTCTGAGTCGGTGGTAATTCTATTTGAAGGAAACAAAGTACCGCGCTACGTAAAGTATGGCGGCTTTGTCTCGAAGTGTACGCTGTACAGGCAGCACCGTGAAGTCTGCACTACATGCGGCAAAATAGGGCACAGGAAAGATGTGTGTCCAACACCGAATGCTAGGGTGTGCTTCGCTTGCGGTAGAAACAACCCAGGAGAGGACCATGCAGAATACTGCAAACCAAGATGCAAGTTCTGCGGCGGCTCCCACGTCACGGGCGCGGGCAAATGCAAGAACAAATTCAAAACTCCGCTACAAATCAAGCAGCGGCAGAGGATAAAGCAGATCACTGAAACTATAACCGAGATGACGTCCGCGAAAGCGCCCGGGGAGGCTGCGCTTTCTAGAAGATTCGACTTCCCGGAGCCGGGAGCCAGCGGGACACGTCACGAGCAAAACGGCGTGGCAAGCCGTGATAGGAGCAGAGCGGAACCGGAGGACGTGAAGTGGGCTGACGTCACCTCCGGAAGACCGAAAGAAACGCGTCCGCCAAGACCGGCGCCGCAGGTGCAAGCGCACCTGAGCGTGACAAACAAGTCTGACATCAATGGCGTGGCGATGACGTAAACGAGCGGGGCCCTGAGCAGAGCAGCAGCTGCAACGCTGAAGGAGCCTGGCAAGATGCCAAGCGGCGGCGGCTGCAGCGAACAATGCAAGAAAGAGACGCGGGAGTTGAAAGCTACCGTTAAGAAATGGAGAAGGCGATGGAGGAACTCCAGACGGCGATGGCGGCGACGCAGCTCACCATCAAACAACAACGAGGCGTCATCGACGAACAACGAGACGCCATTAGAAGGCTTCAAGAGGGGGGATCAAGGAACGAAGCCAACAACAAGATGGCGACAGACGCCGATGAGGATGACAACGGAACCCCAACGAACATCACGGGCAACCGCTTTGTCAACACTACAACCCCTAAGACCTACCAATTCACCGCCAAAGCGAAGACCCCAACAAGGGCATCCATGATTGCGGTGGCAAGAGGGTTGGAAGCACAACACGAAGAGGAACTAGAAAGCGAAAGCAACGAGGAAGAAGATGATAGTGCCTCGGTCATCTCGGTGGCAACTACAAACAACGGCGACAGGACCAAACCCCTCGGCTACGGGAGCTTCAGTAAGAAGATCGGTCGGAACGCGAGAGCTATAAAGAAATGGGGCAAGAGCTTTGAGGGCATCGAGCAGAGAATCCTCATGAAATGCACCCAAGTCATCCAACAGCAACTTGCGCAAATGATTCAGCTCCAAATCGAGCAAGCGCTAGAGAGGGCCCTGAGCCCCGAGAAGCTGCAGCCGCTAATTGGTGAAGCGGCGCATCAATATTGCCAAACACAAAAGGCTCTCCCTCATAATGGACAGCAACAATAAGATCAAGATCTGGCACTGGAACGCCAACGGGTTCCGGTGCCGAAAAGCAATCCTACAATAGTACTTGAGATCGCTGGCACCGACGGCTCGCCCGGACGTGATAGCGGTTCAAGAAACCCACACTGAAGACACGCCGACGCTGCCAGGGTATCGGACACACGCCTGCCCCCCGTCCGCTCGCACATGCGGGAAGGGTGCGGCGCAGGGCGTGTGCACGTTCATCCGGAAAGGCATCGCCCACGTGAAACACCAACAGTTCCTGGGCAGCAGGGACACCGCCATCGAGCTGTGCGTCACCGAGCTAGCGATTAGCGGCAAAGGACGAGGAACCCGGGGTGCACGAAAGAAGAAGACATCAACCACCGTCTTCATCGCTAACATCTATAGCAATCCAAGACATGGAAAGCAGAAATTCAAAACTCTTTTCCATAAGATCAAGAGCGCCACATCACAAGCACAGAAAGACCTGGCCAAAAGAGGAGACGCTGCCGCGGTAATATGCGGTGATTTCAACGCGCAACATCGAGAGCTCGGCTACACGACCACTACGTCCAAGGGAAGGAACCTTCTTGAAGATGCCGGCGAAGCCGAGTTCACGTTACTGATCAATCCAGCCCATCCATCAAGGATCGGAACATCGGTTGCTCGGGATACAAATCCAGACCTCACCTTTGCGATGCTGCCCGAAGGTGGCACCGCGAAGTGGAGGAATACGGGAATCAACCTGGGCAGCGATCACTTCATCATCGAAATTGAATTACCGCTGGCTCATCTCAACAGAAACCCGAACCGCGACAAAACAATAAAGCACAAACTCGTCGACTGGAGCAAGTTCCGTAACACAGAACTCGGCGAAGTCGACAATATCGACGAGTGGTCAGCGAAGCTGCTGGCGGCAACAGAAGGGGCCACAGAAGAGATCGATGCACCCGAGGAAATCGAAACCATGGACCCGAGACTAGCCCACCTCCTCGAAGCCAGGCGCTCGCTCCAAAAGCGTTGGCGGCGGCAACGTCACAACAGAAAGCTACGAAAGAAGATCGCAGAACTCGGCCGAGAGATCGAGCGACACAGCAGGCAGCTCTGCTCACAGCAGTGGTTTGCACTCTGCAGCCAGGCTGATGGACAGCTTCACCGTGGCGGCACTTGGAAACTCCTCAGGCAACTGATGGATGAGACCAAGAGCTGCGAATACCAACGTACACGCATGGCCCAAATCCTACACACCACCGCTCGTCAACTGGGCGAAGAGGAGATGTTCAAGCGACTCAACGAGCGCTACCTCCCCATCAACAGTCACGAAGATCACCCAGACTACGCCGGCCAGCCGAACCTCCACCTCGACCGAGATCTAGAGGAATGGGAAGTGAGGCAGGCGGCCCAGGACCTGAACTGTCGTTCGGCCGCCGGACCCGACAGAGTTACTAACAAATCTCTACGCAACCTGAGTGACTCAGCCATCACATCACTGACACGCTACTACAACGAATGCTGGCGTAACGGCAAGCTGCCCAAGGCCTGGAAGACAGCAAAGACGATCCTGCTGCCAAAACCAAACAAGCCACCGGGTATAGAGGGCCTGCGTCCCATCTCGCTCACGTCCTGCGTGGGAAAGGTACTGGAGCACGTTCTTAACACCCGGTGGAACCATTACATGGAAGCGCACCATGTCTACCCGGACTCAATGCTTGGCTTCCGGGCCAAATTGGGAACGCAAGACGCCATGCTCCTGATCCAACGAGAAGTCCTTGACCCACCGGGCGGGACTCCAAAGAATGACAACCGAGCGATCTTGGGCCTGGACCTGCAGAGCGCCTTCGACAACGTTAGACACTCGTCGGTCCTGGCTCAGGTGTCCCGCCTGGGGCTGGGCGCAAGATCGTACAACTACATCAGAGCCTTCCTTTCTCGCCGCACGGCCAGGCTGGAGGAACGAAGCTCGAAGAACGAGAGCTGGGCAGTGTCGGGACCCCACAAGGCTCGGTCATCTCCCCGTTCCTGTTTAACATTGTCATGATCGAGGTGGCCAGGCGTCTGGAGGCGCTGGGCCCGGGGATACGACATTGCCTCTACGCCGACGACGTAACCATCTGGGCCACGGGTGGAAGCGACGGAGACATCGAGGCGGGTCTGCAGGTGGCGGTGGACGCCGTGGAGTCCGCACTCTTGGGCACGGGCTTGCGGTGTTCGCCACAAAAATCACAGCTACTCATCCTGCCACCACCTGGGAGGCACAGAAAGAAGGCAAGTCGAGAGGCGGCCGAGAACATCATCGTGCGCACCAGTGACGGTATGCAGATCCCGCACGTCCCGGGGCTTCGAGTCCTGGGGATGTTCGTGGACGGCACCCAAACCAACGCCACGGCGGTCAAGAACATCACAACCAAGATGGGCATCGCAGCGCGCCTGGTCAAGCGAATGTCGTCCCGCTACCGGGGCATGAAAGAGAGGGGGCTCCTGCATCTGCTGCAGGCTTTCGTTATAAGCCACGCGGCATATGCGGGGGCCTTTCACCGCTGGACCGGCGCGGAACGAGCCAAGATCGACGCTGCCATCCGGAAGGCTTACGCGGGGGCTCTTGGACTCCTACCAGGCACAAAGACAACGGCCTTGCTGTCTCTGGGAACACACAACACGCTCTCGGAGATCAGCGAGGCCCAGAGAGCTTCGCAGCTGAGCCGCCTGAGCGACACAGCCGCGGGCAGAGGATTACTCGATCGGGTAGGATTATTACCTCCTGGAGAACGCCCGGGCGCAGGACCGGACGCGGAGCTAGAAAAGCAAGTCCCCCTGAGCGATGAGGCAGCGAGGAAAATCATTGTCTACCCGCTGCCAAAGAACATGGACCCAGAAAGGGACGCGGGCAGGCGAGCGGCGAGAGCAGTGGCGCTGGCCCGTCAACATCAGAGAGACGAGGGCGCAGTCTACGTGGACGCCGCAAGATATTCGGGAAGACGCAACGCCTTCGCAGCAGTGGTGGTCAGCGCCACTACCGGTAAACTACTAACAGCAAGCACCGTGCGCGCCCGAACAGCCGGCCAGGCAGAGGAGGCGGCGATAGCCCTGGCCACAGGTAGGCCGGGCACGCGCACGGTGCTAAGCGACTCAAAGCAGGCAATTAGGAATTTTGCCCGAGGCATGGTCTGGCGGGGCACGGAGCGGCTAGTGACGTCCATCGCGGCCTCGCGGGCTGCTCGCGGCGCCGCTGCAGGACCAACCATCGCCCTCAAATGGTTCCCAGCCCACATGGGACGACACCTGGCTCCCGACATCGAGAACCGCAACGAGGAGGCGGACGCTGTGGCCCGTGATCTCATCACGTGCCGGACCGCGGCAGCCCGTCTCCCTGAAACCAGCGGTGAAGAACGAGAAGACCTCGATCCCCTCACCGACTACGGAGGGATCCTGGCGGCCTACAGAGAGGCCAGGAGAGCCTTTCCGCCCACGCATTGTGAACTGTCACGTGCGGAAGCAGTGAAGCTCCGACAACTGCAAACGGAATGCGTGCTAACGCCAGCATTGGCCCGGCACGTATGCCCCGACATGTTTGTGGACGCTAAGTGTAGCGCGTGCGAACGTGAACTAGCCACCCTCCGCCACATCATGTGGGGCGGGTGTAACAGTGGTGTGAACAATGGGAATGGGCAGTGCCAGGACGCCACGTATCCCGATGAGGTGGGAGCATGGATACGCTCCCAAGACTTAAACACACAACGAAGGGCCATCCAGCGGCTTGAGGAGGCCCTGGCAAAGCAGACGAGAAAGGGAACCGACGCCCCGGACAACGGGAGCGGAGGAGCCCGAGTATCCAATGCCTAGCCAGAGCACAACGTCCTCAAGATCTAGAGCCTGGGACTATAGGACTATTAGCTATAGTTTTTAGATAGGGAATACCCGCGCCCTGCGCAAACTTCCCGCACGCCGGATGCACAAAAAATGTTGTTTCTCTCTCTCTCTCCGACGCGCCATGGCTCTGCTGGCGTTAGCGTTGTCAAAGCGAATCGGCAACCACACTCGCAAAGGTGCGTAAGGTTGCCGTTTCGCGACGCCTGGTTCGAGTGCAGCAACACACACTTGCACTGAGTGGCATACTTGGTCTACATAAAAAAGTGTCCCCCTTACCTTTAGTTTCTTTCACACTGTCCTGAGGGAAGCGACCACAGGCGTCAGCCGTCACCTCGGAGTCCTTCGAGCGCCCGCCAACCCGCCGATTCCTTGGACGACTCGCACTTGATCCGCACTCGGACAACCGCGGGAATAGGGCGCAATCTTAGCACATCACACGAACGAGGAACGGCGCTTCCTTACGTAAATTTAACATTTCGTGCTCTCGTGTGTAGCAGCGCGAACACATGAGACACGCACTGAAACGGCATGCTCACAGAAACAAAGAAGACAAACAACATGTGGCTTTAGCTGTGAATGGATTTGACTTGGATAGCTGTGTGAGAAAAAAAAAACATCTGTCGCTGCTATAAACTGAAAAAAAATGTATGTTATCTGGCAAAATGGCTTTAAATGGGATAAACGGTTATTCAAAAAACAAGTTACAACTTATGAATATTTTCGCAGGTCTTTGTTTTGTTTTTGTTCTAGCAGACGACCGCCTCCTACTGCTTCTACGACAGACGTATGCGGTTTCACGTTCGGTGCGTGTCGCCGACGCAAAGCTCTACAGTAGTGATATCAGAGTTATCAATTCTCAATGAATCATAGGATGGCTACAAAGCAGTAACATTTTGACATAGTGCAGTACGCAATGTTTCAAGGTATGACATTTCTTTGCTCTGAAGCAAATCGAAGCAAGCCGGCCGGCGCAATCAGCTGATGTCGCCGCTACGCGAGGCATGGTCGTGCGCAATAGCGCCGCGCCCCGCGCTCGCTTTGTCATCAAGCGATAGAGCTACTAAGTGGAATACAGCTAGATGCAGGGATTAATGGCGTATCACTCTAATTCCCTGTGGTGGCCGACTCAATCGCAAGAGAGCCCCGGGAAACAACCTTCAACTGCTCAAGCTTGTGTGTGGGTGTAAAAATACTTGTTTTCATCCGCGACGGTGCAGCAATCTATAGTTGAAAGACATGCGAAAAGCATGTGACGTATATACAATTCCAAAACATATGCACACAACAATAGATACGATCGCATATCGTACATAATTATACCAACACATAGCGTGTAAAAAGCAAATTTATATACATAACTTAAACACCAACCAACCTTCAGCGCGAATAGCTTAGCAAGCTAACGCACTCAGTTCACGTACGCGAGCAGAACTAAGTGGCGCAGGTTCGAGTCCCGCGAAGTTTAATTTTTTTTTTGTTTTTTTTCAACGTTTTTATTGTACTGCTATCTTTTCTAATGCCTTAGGTTCTAAAACAAAATAAAAGCAATATTGCGTTCAATTACGTATGTGGGACTGTGTTTTTTGCGCAACAGTTATTATGATTTTTATTTTCATTATTAATTTTTTTTATTTATTTCATAATATAACAAAATTAAGGACTAAGGGGAACAATGGGTCTGATTGATTGTGAAGGGACTCGAGAAATGAGAAAACTCAAACCAAAAAATTTATTTGAGAAAAAACTGAGCATTTCACAGCCGGACCAGTTTCTTCAAGGGTAGGCCCTAGGTATGCGCGAGACTTGCTATATGACTCATCTCAAGCTGTGGCAGTTGAGGGAAGGCAATATCACCGAGAAGCAGTTCCAAAATATATTTTGGTTGATGTTTTTTGATTCCTCCAAAATAAGGGCTGCACAATTGTGATCGAGCCAAACCAAGAATTGCGGGCACGAAGTCATCAGACAGAAAATGAATAATGTTGATTGTTTGAAAAATTGCCCTTAATAAAAGGAAGAGTTATGGAGTGCTACGTAGCTTAACTCGCAGTAGGAATTTTATTTATACATATAGATAGTTTAAAATGGACAATGTTGCACACACAGACATTGGTTAAATTTCTTTGCAGCACAGTTGAAGGATCTATGTAGAACTGAAGCATCAAGAGAAGCTCATGCGTCCTCACTTTATTGCGCTTTACATAGCTTGTATGCGTCCATGCAGCCATGATATGATATATATTAAAGCATTTGTTTAACCTATAATCTTCTTATTCATTAAAGCTGGCCCATAAGTTGTGTCTTATGTAGCACTACAATTGAAGCGTAATCTGCATGGCTGTCTGAAACAATGCTTTTGACAATCTCAAAACGACCCAGCTCTATACACGACCATCCGTGCATCAGTGATAAGCACCATTATGTGTTTGTACATATCAGTTGTGCTCTCATACTTAATTATTTTTCTGACCACTCCCTCTGCCCCTACCTCGTTTCTGTCGTGAAGCTGTGGCAAGTTGTGTATAGCTGTATTTATATTGTAGGAGCATATGCTATCAATAAAAAATTATTTTTAGGCTACATGCAATTAGTTTTCATAGATTTTCATTTCTTTTGTCGGTGCTCAGGAGAGCTAAGCTCATGACCGATATTTTAAAATGACATTTCTTTTTGCCAATGTTAATGAGAACAGTTTCATTATTATTGACAAGTTCATTCACATTGAATTTTGTTCTCATTATTATTTTTTCTACCAAAAAACGAGCCCTTGAAGTTATGCTTTTTTTGCTTGATTTGTTTTCGTGTGACAGCATGCAAGTAAAATGACAGTTATTGTCATTCCTTGTGAATCACACATTTTCCGTGTGACAGACTTTAGCACCTGGTCATCTACAGAAGTGTTATTCATTCTGGAAAAGGGCGAACAGCGGTGACTGACAACACAGACTAGGCTGCGTTATTCTTTTGTACTATATATGTCACTGTGCATTCATTTATAACTTTATAGAGCTCAGATTTCCTGCTTAAAATGTGACAACAACTGTAGAGTTTCCACATTTTTGCAACAATCCACATGCCTTTCATACACTATTGCACATTTTCGTAAGCACCTTACAAAATCTGTATATTTCCGTAAGACCTTACATTCTGCATTTTCCTTGTGAAAGCTTCTGTACACTCCATACACTTTCCTTATCCTTCCATCATGAACTCTCCGTATGCTCCATAAGTTTCCTTATCTTTCCTTATCCTTCCATATACTCCATAAAAAGCGTTCCATATATGTCATACATTTTCCTTATCTTTCCGTATACTCCATAAAAAGCTTTCCGTATACGCCATACAATTTCCTTATCCTTCCTTATACTCCATAAGAAGCTTTCCGTAAATGCCATACAACTTCCGTATATTTCCATAAAACTCCATATTTTTTCCGTATGCAGCATAAGGAAATGTTACGGAGTCCATATATTTTCCGTAAGATTTCATACGGAACGTTTCAGTAGGGTATATATATTTATATATATATATATATATATATTTATATATATATATAGCAAAAGAGCAGTGTACTTCTGAGACAGGCCTAGTACGGTTAACCCAACACAGTCCAAGCACTGCTCCACTCTTCTTCTTCCACGCCCCGTACGCTCGCGCATCTCCTTTGTATTTCCCCGGCGGCAGAAGAAGTTCGTCGAGCGAGTTAAATATGCCTATGGTGGTACTGTTTGAGGCGGGCTACGTGAACAATTTGCGTAGCACGCTAACGCCGGTTATTGACTGTGACTCGGGCGACAACGTAATTCACGTGACTGAGACGAGTGACTAGCACGAATGGGCCGGAATAGTTTGCAATAAACTTCCGGTACGATCCTTTTCTGCAAACAGGAGTCCGCAGCCAAACGTTGTCGCCAGGAGAAAACTGTACGGGGATATGCTTGACATCGTAGCCACTATGGATGTGTTCTTCAAAAGACAATGCTCGAAGGCACGCTAGTTGACGTGCTTCTTCAGCATGACACAACGTGTGAGCGATGTATACATCTTTCTGACGCGAGAAAGGTAAGAGGGTGTCCAGAAAACTCCGTGGGTTTCATGCGTAAAGCAGAAAAAAGGATAAATGCCCAGTAACTTCATGCTTGGCGGTGTTATATGTGTAAGTAAAAAACTAGGACAGCGGCCCAGTTCCTGTGGTCAGCATCAACGTACATCGATAGCATATTCGTAAGAGTTTGATTCGTTTTCTCAGTGAGACAATTAGTTTGCGAATGGTAAGGGGTGGAGTGGCGATAAGAGGAGCCAGAGAGGCGAAAAGCTTTTCAACCACATCGGTGATTAATTGCTGTGCCATCGCAGACGATAACATTGATGGTATAGTTCACCCAATCCAGCTGAGCTGTGCGAAGAAGGTTGTGGTTGCACCACATTGCGTGATTTCTTCAATTAGTGGCAAAGCCTTGGTATTGGTGGTCAACTCCTCTTTCGAGCCGATTGTACTGCCTTGTGGAATGAGGCTGGCTGTGTTTCAATTCCACGTCAGGAGCCACGTTAACATTGCAGTCATTTGCAACGACTGGAAAAAGAAAATGTGTCTGATGTTGCTTGTACTAGTAATGAGATACTCGTGGATATAGTGAACAAGTAGCTATCGCCAGAGAAGAGACAAACGTTAGTTTGGATCCTCTTCAACCATGCATCCGTTTTTGATTTCGCATTCAATAGCCCCAGAAGTTCTGCACCACCTTCACGCACTAGTCATGTAATTTATACTGGTTCCGTCCATCCCACTCGTCAGAGACCATACAGAGTAGCTCCGTCGGAGCATAAAGTTGTTGCTGAGTAGGTGGAAGAAATGCTGTCTAAGAAAGTTATACAAGAGTCGTCTAGCCCCTGGGCAGCACCAGTTATACTTGCAAAAAAGAAGCATGGGTCTTAGAGATTCTGTGTAGATTACCGGCGGCTCAATTCCGTTACAAAAAACGACGTACATTCGCTTCCCCGTATCGACGGCGTTATCGATTGTTTGCCCTCTGCTTCCTACTTTTCTTCCACAGACTTAAGATCTGGACATTGTCAAATCGTTATGCACTCTGCCGGTAAAGCAATAACGGCTTTTATAACTCCCGATGGTTTATTTGAATTTAACGTCATGCCATTCGGTCAGTGTAACGCTCCAGCAACATTTGAGCGATTTATGGACACAGTTCTCCATGGCTTAAAATAGGAAGTATGTCTTTGCTATCTTGATGACGTTGTAATCTTTGCCGCACGTTTGAAGAACACAATCGTCGTCTTAATATCATTCTCACGTGCCTTGAGAAAGCAGCACTTACCTTGATTTCCAAAAAGTGCCATTTTGGTGATCTTGAACTCTAGTTCTTGGCCATCTCGTACACAAACACGGCATTCGGACTGATCCCCACAAAATCACCGTGGTCAGCACTTTCCCTCAACCACGCTCACTACAAGAACTCTGAAGCTTCCTGGGCCTGTGTTCGTATTTCCTGTGCTTTGTTCCTAGCTTCGCCGATGTTGCTGAGCCACTTACTGATCTGCAAAACAAAGACGTACCCTTCAAGTGGACGACAGACTGCGAGTCATCGCTTTCTCAGATGATGCCTTTACTCACTTCAGGGCCTATTCTTCGCCATTTCTACGCATCAGCCTCAACTGAGGTTCACAGTGACGCCAGCGGAATCGGTATCGGCGCAGTATTAGTTCAGCGTCATGGCGCCACAGAACATGTCATTGCCTACGCGAGCCGTTATTTGAGTAAAGCTGAGTGCAATAACACCGTTTCAGTGTAAGAATGTCTGGAAGCTGTCTTCGCCGTGCACAATTTTTGCCCGTTATCTATGGCCGCCTATTCTCCATCGCCACAGACAACCACTCACTTTGTTGGCTCACTGGTCTACGAGATACAACCGGTCGTCTTGCACGATGGGCTCTTCCTTTGCAAAAATATGACTTTGATGGTTGCTTCAAGAGTGACCGCCGTCACGCGGACGCTGACTGCCTACCGCGACTTCCCCTTCCCATGATTGAATGTGACGCCGACAATTAAGACTACTGTCTGGCACCTTTTGACTCACGTTTTCCAGATTTGGAAGCGTTCCGTACAGAACAACGTCAAGACCGTAGTCTGGCTCCTTTTTTCTCATCTGCAATTGATAAGCCGCATCAGAGCCCATTAGTCATGCAGGATGGTATTCTTTACAAGCGAAACTTCGCTGCCAAGAGGGCCCGCTTACTTCTGGTTGTCCCCAAATCATTGCGACCTAATGTGCTGCAAGCTGTGCACGACGACGAACATCTGGGCATATGGAGTTTCCCAAGACCTATCACCGCACACTGAAACGTTTCTACTGGCCCCACGTGTGTCAGGCTACAGCTAAATACGTGACCAGCTGTGAGAATTGTCAACGGTGCAAGAGTCGAACAAGTGCGCCACCAGGATTTCTCAATCTCGTACCGCCTCCATGTTTTCCCTTTGAGGTTGTCGGTATTGACTTGATGGGCCCTTTTTCACGATCTATATCTGGGAACCGCTGGATTATAGTCTGTGTAGACCACCTCACTTGGTATGCTGAAACCGCAGCGATCTCTGCCGCAACAGCCGATCACGTTTGTGACTTCCTGCTAAGCTACATTTTCCTCCGGCATGGGCCCCATCGTGCCATCATGAGCGACTATGGCCGGTAGTTTGTAGTCGACGTCGTGGAACAGTTGATTCACCGGTCTGCTTCCCAGTTTCGTCACGCCATTTCATACCATCCACAGACCAATGGTTTGACTGAGCGTATCAACAGGACGCTCATCAACATGCTCACTATGTACGTTGATACCAAGGAAAAAAACTGGGACGAAGTTTTGCCGTTTATGACCTACGCCTACAACACTGCGCTACAAGATACCATCGGCTTTAACCCGTTTTATTTCTCTACATCCGTAGGCCACGTACTACCCTCGACACAATTCTCCCGTTTTCAGAGCAAGTAAACCCATCCCTTGCAGAGTCACTCTGTCACGCAGATGAGGCACGGCGCATCGCGCATCTTCGGACTTTCGCAGCCCAAGACCGTTCAGAGGCTCGCTACGATAAGCGATATCGACACGTCTCGTACAGAGAAGGTGATACGGTGTGGCTGTGGACTTCATATCGCAAGAGTGGCTAGTATCAAAAGTTTCTGGCCCACTACACAGGTGCTTTTGTCGTTTTGTCATGCCTTAGCGGCTATACGTACGTGATATCACGCCTCACATCTTCTGGCCATCGCTCCAGGAAAACTGAAGTCGTACATATCGCCCGGTTGAAGCCATAGCACTCACCCAGTGGGCATCATCTGCAACGGGGGACATGATACGGAACGTTCGATGAAGTGGGGTAGAGAAAAAAGAAGTGAATATATTCTGTACCAGGCCTCACTTCCGCAACCATCCATCATCTAGCCTGTACAATACACATCTTTCGCCCGTGACAATATATATATATATATATATATATATATATATATGTATATATATATATATATATATATATATATATATATATATATATATATATATATATATATATATATATAGAGCTGGCGCCACTATGCTTCGGTACAATTACTCCCCGCGCAGAAAGGAGCCAACCTGGCGACCTAGGGAAAGGACACGACAAGGGGGTCATAGCACGGTTTGAGGCGTGATACGTGTACTGTTTCACGCCCACGGCAGCGTTGGTCCGAAGGTGGATCAATGGGCTCAAATTCATAGTTGACAGGAGATGTTTGCCGCACCACACGGTAGGGGCCATGGTATTTCGACGAAAGCTTCGGGGAAAGACCGGGAGGGGTAGACAGGACCCAGAGCCAAACCAGCATTCCTGGGTTATAGTGTACAGTAGACGCAGAGGAATCGTGGTCAGTTTTCTGGTGCCATAGGTCTTGTGCGGTAAATGAGCGAGCGAGTTGACGACACTCTTCGGCATAAGCAGCTGCTTCGGAAACAGGCGTCGCTTCGGAAACATCAGGCCTGTAAGGGAGAATGGTGTCCATGGAGCATGATGGCTCACGTCCGTACAGGAGGAAGAAAGGAGAAAAGCCAGTGGTTGTTTGTGGCGCAGAGTTGTACGCGTACGTGACAAAAGGGAGCACTTGGTCCCAATTAGTGTGGTTGTCAAAGGCGTACATGGCAAGCATATCTCCAAGGGTACGGTTAAAGCGTTCCGTCATGTCATTGGTTTGAGGATGGTATGCCGAGGATATCCGATGGACAGTGCGACATGCCTTGAGTAGCTCGTCGACGGCGTTCGAGAGAAACACGTGTCCACGGTCACTGAGTAATTCACGAGGTGCACCGTGTCGCAAAATTAGATGGTGAAGAAGAAAGGACGCAACGTCTTTTGCAGTGGTAGCAGGCAGCGCAGATGTTTCAGCGTAGCATGTCAAATGATCCACGGCGACAATAATCCACCGGTTGCTTCGAAGAGAACTGGGTAGAGGACCATAAATATCAATTCCGACGCGGTCGAATGGTCTCGCTGGGCAGGTTAAGGGTTGCAAAGGGCCAGCAGTGCTGTGAGAAGGCGTCTTGCGTCGTTGACACGTGGTGCATGACCGAAAGTACTGGCGAACGTGCCGATACATGCCGCGCCAGTAGTATCTTAGACGAAGGCGAGAGTAAGTCTTAAATACTCCAGCGTGGCCACACTGGGGGTCATCGTGAAAGGCAGCGCAGATGTCCGAACGCAAATGACGAGGGATGACAAGGAGCCACCTACGGCCGTCCGTCACGTAATTGCGGCGATACAACAAGCCTTCACGGACAGCAAAGTACCTTGCTTGACGAGAGAGGGAGCGTGAAGTCGTTTCTGACGAACTGTGGGAGAGGACGTCGAGCAAAGATTTGATCCAGGGATCCTTGCGCTGTTCGGATAGCATGTCAGTGATGCTCAACGATGACGAATCGCAAATGGCAGTTGATAAGCAGGCAAGGTCAGGAGGCAGGTGAGAACGGGATAGTGCATCGGCGTCTGAATGTCTGCGTCCTGAGCGATAAACAACACGGATATCGTATTCCTGAAGGCGTAAAGCCCAACGAGCGAGGCGGCCAGTAGGATCTTTCATGGACGCTAACCAGCATAAGGCATGGTTATCTGTGACAACATCAAACTGGCGTCCGTAAAGGTAGGTGCGAAATTTTCCTATAGCCCAAATGATAGCCAAGCACTCCTTTTCCGTGACGGAATAGTTGGACTCTGCCTTCGTTAGTGTACGGCTGGCATAGGCGAGAACGTACTCGTCGCAGCCATCCTTGCGTTGAGCGAGAATGGCACCGAGGCCGACACCGCTTGCATCCGTGTGAATTTCAGTGGGTGCATTGGGATCGAACTGGCGGAGAACTGGCGGAGACGTGAGTAGCCGGCGTAGCGCCATGAATGCCTCATCGCAGTGGGAATTCCAGCCAGAGAGGTCCACGCTACGGGAGAGAAGCTGAGTCAGAGGGGCAATCATAGAGGCAAAATTGCGAATGAAACGCCGAAAATGGGAACACAAGCCTACGAAGCTACGAAGCTCCTTTAGGGGAGTAGGCTTGGGGTACTTGGCAACGGCACGCAGTTTGGCAGGGTCTGGCGATATTCCTTCTTTTGAAACGACGTGGCCGAGAATTGTGAGTTTGCGGGCGCCAAAACGACATTTCTTGAAGTTTAGTTGCAACCCGGCTGCCGTAAGGCACTGGAGAACTTGTTCCAGACGGGAAAGATGAGTTTCGAAATTCGCCAAGAATAAAACTATGTCGTCTAAATAGCAAAGACAGATGTGCCATTTAAGTCCTCTGAGGACACTGTCCATCATTCTTTCAAAAGTCGCAGGTGCATTGCAAAGGCCGAAGGGCATTACATTAAATTCATATAAGCCGTCAGGGGTCACAAACGCCGTTTTTGGACGGTCTGGTTCAGCCATTGGCACTTGCCAATATCCAGAGCGCAGATCCAGTGAAGAGAAAAACTCCGCACCTTGAAGGCAATCCAAGGCGTCATCAATGCGTGGCAGGGGATAAACATCTTTGCGTGTGATGTTGTTTAGTCGACGATAATCCACGCAAAACCTGATGGAGCCATCTTTTTTTCGCACGAGGACCACTGGTGAAACCCAAGGACTGTGTGAGTGCTTAATAACACCACGTTGCAGCATCTCGTCGACGGTAGTGAGGGCGCGGTGCCAGCTGTGACAGCATCCACGGACATCGGTGTCGTACCAGAACGGGCATCGAAAGGAAATATGTCATCATAAGTGTCAAGACTTCCAATGCATTCGCCATGCATTAAGGTAGCGGGACAAGGGAACGGATTGCACACGTACATGGCACTGGAGCCATCGGCAAGTGTTATGACGGCAAACGGGACGACAAGGTTCCGGCGACGAGCGCATTCTTGTGACGGCATAAATAGGGCAGTTGAATCGGAAACGGAGTTGCACAAAATAGATACCGCGGCGACCGAAAAAGCAGAAATGACGACGTCAGCGGTGACGATCACCTTTTTGGGTGAGCGAGGGAGATCTATGAATGTCGTGCTGAATGGAAACAAAAGGAGTTGAGCACGAGCGCAGTCAACAACCGCATGATTAGCGGAAAGGTTCCATCCCAGGATGATTTCATGAGACGCATGCGGAAGGACGATAAATTCAATGATGTGAAGCACTCCTTGAATCACAATACGAGCAGTGCATGTGGCAGAAGGTTGGACGTGTTGCGAACTTGCTGTGCGTAAAAAAATTTCAACCAGTGGAGTCGTCACTTTGTTCAGTTTGCGGCATAACACTTCACTGATTATACAAACAGCGGCACCTGTGTTGACAAGAGCAGTTGTGGCGAAACCGTCCACAAACACGGCAATCTCGTTAGGGGGCGAAAGATGAGGCCTTGGAAATTTCGTCGGTGGCGCAGCTATTGCCTCTGGAACTGCGACTGTTAGTTTTCCTCCTGGGCGTTGTTGGAACGGCGAAGCATGGGGGAAGGAGACCGAAGACGGGGTGAAGGAGATCGACGTCGGCTGAAGTCTGGTCGACGTGAGCGGGGGTCATGTGAATCAGGTGTCACATGCGATTCTGATTGCCGAGGTATGTTACCGGAATGCTGCACATCATTAAAATAGAATCCACGGCGACGACAGTAGCGCGCGACATGTCCTGTAATACCACAGTTGTAGCAGACGGGCCGGTCATCGGGAGTACGCCAAGAGTTTACAGGTGCTCGAGGTGGTGGAAAGGGCCGATTTACCGGATAAACTGAAACTGGTGACCTGTAGTAGTTGGTGGCAGGACTGTATGAAGGGAGCGGCGGTTGGGAAGGAGGTCGGCGGACGGCTTCTGCATAAGTCAGTGATGCAGCCACTGATATTGGGGATGCGGGCGAAGGGAGAGCCTTGGCAACTTGCGTCTGAGTAGCACAGCGAAGTGAGTGGTCCAGTGTGGTGGGGTTCTCGTTGATGGTGGCGACAAGAGAGAACTGTCGAGCAACTTCTTCGCGGATGTACTGTTGAATTTGAGGCATTAACACGCTGTAGTCGGGGCCACTGCTTTTGCACTCCAAGGCCAAAATATCAGCTGTTTGCGTATTAGCGCAACGTGTAGAAACTAGTTGCTTGCGCAGCTCATCAAAACTTTGACATAACTGAATCACGGCCGTGACGGTCTGTGGGTCTTTGACCACAAGCATATGAAAAGCGTCGTCATCAATGCCTTTCATTATATTCTTAATTCTGTCAGCCTCGGTCATCCTGGCATCCACTCGCCTACAGAGGCTGATCACATCATCAATGTAGCTCGTGAAGCTCTCGCCATTTCGCTGAAATCGTCCCCGCAGTCCCAGTTCAGCACGAAGCTTACGCATGGCTGGATGACCGAAAAACGAGGTGACGGCCTCTTTGAAAACCGACCAGGTGGGGATGTCGGCTTGGTGGTTGGTGAACCATAGGTTGGCCAAATCCGTCAAGTAGAAGATGACGTGAGTCAGCTTCGCAGGGTCATCCCACTTGTTAATCGCGCTAGCATGCTCGTACTCTGCCAGCCAGTCCTCGACATCTTGATCTTCTGTGCCGTTGTATACTGGTGGGTCACGCAGATGAAGTACACCAGAACACATGACAGGTGGCAGCGTGGAAGAGCCTTGTGGGGGATCGACGTGCTCGGTCATCACGGACTGAGATGGTAGCTTACGGCTTCGGAGCTCCAGGACGTTACCCAGCACGTTTCCACCAAATGCAACGAGCAAGGTTGCGCAAAAACTCAGGTTATTATTCCAGAAACGTTAGCCGCAACAAGCTGGTACAGGCAGGAACCCGGCAAGCACGAGCCACACACGGACGTCAACGTCTTCATCACGCTAGCACAGAGCTGGCGCCACTAAGCTTCGGTACAATATATATATATATATATATATATATATATATATATATATATATATATATATATATATATGTATATGGCCCAAGGGGTCTTCCCTTCGTCAGGGGATGAGTTATACTAACATAGAAGTTCAAACTTCGTTGCTGCCGCGTCCCTCTCACCTTGAAAGATGTTTGCGAGAGTAAGAGAGATCTAAAGAAAAAAAAACAATGTGAACGCTGAGCAAGAAACCAGACTGTGCACATCTAAATGCCGGTGTAAGTCCACATCCGGTTCTCGTCCTGTGCTGGCCAGTTCTTGACGTGTGTTGGGCCACACAAGATTGTTCATGACGGCGTGCGTAAGAAAAAAGTTTCCCCTTAATGGGTAAGTCGGCTATTTTTCTTTCATCTTCGCCCGTTTACCCTCAATTACCATATGTATGCCTACATACATACATACAATGGCCGTATGTGTGTATGTACATATATATATGTAAATAATAAAATGCAAGACACAAAATAATACAGGAAAAGACTCCGGTAGGCGGAATTGAACGTCCAACCTCTTTCGTCTGAATGCGAGGCGTTAGCTACTGAGCCACGAAGGAGCATCTCCTTCAACGTTAGAATGGCAGGCTATTTACATCTACCACTTACCGCTGGAGATGGGCATCTCGGGGGAACCGTCATGTTTTCAGCATTACCAATGAGATGGCGCAATGAGCACGCGTCACCAAATCACAGCGACGGCGTGGTGGTGGACGCTCTCTTCTTCTACGCGTACTTGCGCCAAGAAAAGGGAGGTGGGTAGACCCTCATGTGCGCGCTTATCTCGCGCAGGGGAAAACTACGTCACGGGCTTTCACCAGAACGATTATGTTGTAGTTAACGGGCGTACGAAGGTCACTTCACTCAATGTAATGTCTCTGTTTTCAAAAACACCATGCATGTGCGGTAAGCGCCACACAATCAAAGCGAAAGTTAGAAGAGCGGCCCTTCAGAGCCTTTTCAGAACACTCAATGGGTAACAACTGGCAGCATACTTGCTTGGTACCCACTACGGCAATGATAATGAACTTTTGTGTAGTAGGCCAGCAATTGCTATGCTATTTTAGTTATTCTTCTGGGAAGCGTGGTATGCGCTAAACACTTGAAAGGAATTTTGTGCAAATTGCCCATGCAGTGGCTGACAACAATGAGGAATTGTGGCTGTAGTGGGTATGCGCCACAGTTAATAGGGAAAGAAGAACAAGCTTTTGTAATGAGTTAGAGCTTTGGACGACCCACTCGTTATGCTTATCGTATTGGGCGACGACTGGTTGTTTGTTCGCTGTTAACCAACGCTTCACAAGTCGTATTAACGCGATTGCTTTCCAGACATCAAGCCTGCCTAAGATAAGCACCGGTGTAGCTCAGTGATAGAATACTGGGCTGGCACTCAGCGGACCAGAGTTCGAGCTCCACTGGGCCATTTGTGCGAGGTCATGCCTGCAAGGCTTTTTTCTTATTTTGTGCGATGTGGTTACATACACCGGCAGTGATGGCGGCGGCGGCCAACAACATGCAACTGCGCATGACCTGAAAAGTGATTTTATAACAGCTTTCGTTGTAAAAGAGTACGCTTTCCAGACACGGCAAAGTAACAACTGAGACGCCCATTAGCGTTAATATGTAAGCTGAGAATGTTTTGTGTGACCTTTCTGCGTGAGAAACACGGAGCCCATTTTGATTTGCTTCTCATTAGTCGCGTGACCTTCCAAGCTATTGCTATCGCATTTATTGCGTGGCAAATTTGAGAGTTTTTTAGGTCTCCTTCACTTCCACCTCTTTTCAGTAAGCCTTATCGGTAGGTACTATAAAAGAAAACTGACACTGACATTAGTCTGTTTATTTATGCTTTCACATTCTAAATCTCATTAAAGCACCTTTATGTTGCATAAATTGGTGCCGGTTGATCAGACCTGTGCAAACAGTCACATAGATAGGCAGGGATAACTTTTCTGCATAACCTCTAACAGCTGGTATAATGGTGTGTTCAAATTCTGGTCACGATAATATGTGCATAAGCATGCCAACGCAAGATATTTCACAGTGCCACATGAGCTCCATGAGCCTATAGTGCACAAAATTCTAACACAGAAACACACGTTCTAAAATTGTAAACAAGCACGCTTTAGAGTTAAGCTATAAGTATTTATACTAGCATCAATCATAATGTATTTGGAAAGTTCACCCGCAAGCATCACGAGATTATCTAAATTTCTATACTTTTATTGATCCTGACCCTCCCCCCCCCTATTTTGAGTAAATGTATATACATCAGAGATGGTGTTTCTTTTTCTTAACAGTGAAACTCTTTCAGCTGGCCTAAAAAACAACCTTTGTGTCCAAACAAGGGAGAAAATAAAAAAAACTCGAGAGGGGAAGGGAAGGCGTTTAACCAGTTTGGCATCGCCGGTATGCTGTACCTGCACGGGGAAAAGGAATGCTGTGCATAAAAAGTCAAAAACGAGAGGGGGAGCACACACGCATATACATAACGTTACTGCACTGAGCGGCAGAGTTGTTCTGTATACGGCATCATTAAATGGCTCCTAAACAACCTCTGAACAACGTAGAAAAAATTGGGCACGCTTAAGCTTAGCCTTGAAGAGCTCAGAGAGATAGCAATGTTCTGTCTCTTGTGCGTACTTCAAACACATAGGGCGAGAAATCTTCTGGAACTTGTTATGCACCCACTACATCATCTTAAGGAAATAAGTGCAGCAACGTATATGCCTTTTGTAGTGGGTGACAGGCTTTCTGCCATGAAGCCATTCTGATAATCGCATGTTGTGACACCTGATGGCAATGTAAGCTTCTGCCACGCATTGTTAATGTCATATTTGATGCTGTTTTGTGAAGAATGTGTACAAGACACGTGTTTTTGTAAAGCATGACAGTTACTGTCCCTGCATTTCCAAGCAGATGAAGTTATGTTCCCTGTATTCACAAGCCGACGCATGGCTGTGTGGGTGGACCACCCGCTTACTACGCAACCAACCCGGATCAATTCCCCCTCGGACCCAGGCTTTTTACAGCGAAAGTTGTTATAAGATCAAAACACAAGTCACGCGCGGTGCCATAGCTGTCCGACGCCACCACCGCTGCTAGAATGCGTAACCATTATATCAAAAAATAAGAAAAATGGCAGATCATACGTACCGTTGGTATCGATAATATGCGAATTACGAATGATGAAGCAACGGCATAAAAAATTCCATAACATTTAGAGAAAGTGTGCAGCGGATACCACGCTTCTCTTAAGAAGGACAAATCACAGCATGGTGAATGCTGGCCTACGCCAAAAAATTATATTTCTGGTGTAGTGGGTACACAGCAAGTTTGCTTGTAGCAGTTGCCTAAATATTGTGTAGAAAAGGCTCTTAAAGTCCGCTCTCTAGTTTTTGCGGTGGCTGTGCTGCATGTTTCATCCAGGCCTGCGTTTTTTATGATTCATTTCATTTCCATCTTTCATGATTTTTCAGCCACGCACAAGATTATTTTTCACTCACAACCAACGCCACCGACGCCTGACTTTCTCCAAAACGAGCTTTTTAACGCTAACAAGTCAAAGTGAAAAATGAGTGTTTTATTCTCTCCCAGCGTTTTCCATTCTAGCTGCACATTTCGGGACGTCAACTGTTTCCTCACGTGACATCAGCATGGCACAAGTTCTGGATTAGTAGATATACGAGAGATGACTGTTGAGAATTGTTTCGTACATGGCTTTACCATGCACTCGCATAACCGCTCTGTATTGTCTCGCATGACTGTCGTGTGCCATAAACTGTTTCTTCTTGATTTTCTGCGTTGGCGGGTGTGCAAGCCGCAATAACGGCGTGGAGACGAGCAACGCAAAATCTTTATAGGCCCGAGCACTAAGTCCTAATATTGTTGACATCCTTTTAAGAAATATGTGGCGAGGAAAGTGTGCAAAAAGTAGCAAAGCTGAGGAGGAAGCCGCTTCCTCGTCCTTGAGCACGGGGTGGTGACACTTTCAGAAATGCCATATAAGACACTTATATAAGTTATATGTGGCCACATATAAGCATATATGTCAGCATATGTGGTTTCCGCTTTCCATAGGTCCCTTCAATTCACCTGCACCACGAAAAACAGTTCAATGATTGATTGATTGATATGTGGGGTTTAACGTCCCAAAACCACTATATGATTATGAGAGACGCCGTAATGGAGGGCTCCGGAAATTTCGACCACCTGGGGTTCTTTAACGTGCACCCAAATCTGAGTACACGGGCCTACAACTTTTCCGCCTCCATCGGAAATACGAAAAACAGTTCACGAAGTGCTGCACCCTACCGTTCAACTCAGAGTTGCAGCCTAGCGCCCTCTGCACACCACCGTTTCGTTTCAAAAAAAGTGAATGGGAGGTGCAAGCTTCGTTCGCGTTTTGTCATGCGTTTTCCTGCACCTCTGTTGGTGGTGGTGCTGGTACAGTGCCGGCGTGGTTAGGCGTGCACCGCAAGCAGAAGACTGCAGCAGCAACAGCAGCTCTAGGATTGACGATGGTAGGGAGAACAAACATAGACGGCGTGGAAACGCTCCTGACACCATCTTTGGCAAAGACAGAGGCCGAATTCTGCAGGGCGATGGTTTTGTCTACAGTGCACCAGGTAGGCATAAATTTGTCTAGCGCTTGTGATATAGAGTTCAATAAATATGTGAAAGTCTCGACACCAAATTAGGCTGCATGCCGGTGCGCCACTTGCGGCTGTGGTAGGCGTGTAATGTGCATTTCGCATATTCGGCACCACGGCTGCTATACAGGCACCCGTGTGGACAGCATTTGTTAACACAAGGCCATTTCATAAGGCTTTAAAAACCTGAAATGCGACGTGTTTTTTACGTATTATTGTCTGTGCATAAAGTTAATATGGACATGCTGAGAAGTTTCAATGGCCACGTTAGAGATATTTCAAGGTAAAGAGATTAACCCTGAAATATCTCGCAAGCACGTGTACGCGGTCAACAGTTTTGACGTTGTCTTCCGTCGTCTAAGTTTGCCTAGCATTTGCGGAGCCTTTCAAATAGTTCCACTCTACACGTTGTGGCGGTTTGTTAGGTGCTCAATATATTGCATTCTTTTATTCGCAGTCTTCACAATGTTGTGTATATAATTGACGGTTCAGTGTATTAAAAAAAAGTTTTTTCCATGACCACAATTTTTTTAACAAAAAAATGCTCGCAAGTCTCAAGCAGTTCAGGTATGCCAAATTTAGTACGCACTGATACAGTTATTTGAAATGCAAAATATAACATTCTTTTATTATTTCGCTTTTCGTGCAAATCTGTGGTTTCATTATTTCCTACAAGATTCACGATTTTGTCAAATAAGTTGGCATCGTGCAACCTATTAATCAGCAACAAAGCCTTTCTGAAGCATGAGTCTTGCTACATATTCTTTATAGATGGAAAAGTAATGACATTGGTTTTTTGACAATGTGCCACAGCAACGAAGCCCTCATGATGACCACAACATTGCAAGTGAGTTTTTGTCCAACGTTCTACATGTGGCACTCAGCCAGGCCAGTGAACATCATCCATAGCCAGAGCTGTAGAATGGGTGAAAAGAGGAACTTAAGGACCTTGTCGGCAAAAAGGGTGGCTTTCGGTAAGTGTTATTTGGAGCAATTGTGAAATGCACCACATATTTAACCTATACATGTTGTATCTAACACATGCCAAGTCTTTCTGTTTGTGATTGTTGAATTTTCATATGTATTTCTTGCAGCACAAAAAATGCACCTTGGAAACATGCTGTGTTTCAATTCTTAGACAGTACGTAGACAGTCTACGCAGACTGCTTAGAAGACAGTACCGAGCTCATGCTGTCCAAGAATCGGAACACTTCTGGACGGCTTTTACGAGACAATGAGCCACCTCGCGTCGAGAAGAAAAAGCTAAGATAAACAAACATAACAGTTGTGCTTTCTGCTCTATTTTGTATGGAAAGCAAAAACAAATAAACGTTACTCACATTGAGCGTCTTGAAAAGCGTACGATTGTGTGCAGACGACTGTTTCGGCGAAATCCAATATATCTGAATAATTCGCTGAGCTGCCATCTTGTTTAGACAGCAAAGTAGCCTGCATCGTATTTGTCTACGATGCAGTTTTCTCGGAGCTGTCTATTTTGCCGGCTACGTGAGAATCGGAATGGGACTTAAGGTGGCCGCCGTCCAATTAGCTCTCTATTTAGTTGTCTATGGTGAGTACTGAAGCACAGCCACACTTGCCAAAATAATTTCTAAATAGTTCTAATCTCCGTGTATCCCACTGCAAGTACAAAACAAATGAAAAAGCCTTGGGCAGGCGTACAAACGCACCAAATCAAAAACTACCTCTTCAGGAAACGAAAGGGTGTCTTGCAAATTGGAAGAGTTAGTACAGGTTATATCAAAATATTCATCAACAAGCTAACAACATTTTTTTAGAAAACTGAGTGATGTTCTGTAAAAAAAACATCACATCACCCCGACAGTGCTGATTGCCCCAGGAAGAGTGATTGAAATGAGCAGGTAATGTTACTGTAAATCAAATGTAAATATTTCATGTTTGCCTGGTTACATTTCATTACCGGGACAGCCACAATGCAAGAAGGCCTAATGATGGTCCGGCAGTGAGTGCGTCTCAAGATGCACAGCCTGCCAAACCAGAAGGTGCGGTTGCTGCATATGCTGGTTTAGAAGAATCTACCAAACACGAAGACCCGGCTGCAGCTAAAGGAGCGTCAAGCCAGACACAGAAAAAAAGTAAAAGTGTGGATGGCACTCCAAATCAAGCTCCCCTTCAAAAATCCAGAGAAAGCGCGAAAGAGAGGGAGGAGCGGTCCAAGTCAAAAATGAGCATTCTTTAACGCCTCGTGACTGCTGTTGAAAGCCAATGTGAAAAAATTGCGAATAAATTGAGATGAAACAAAAATTTTTTTCTTGGGCAACAATGCAGTCTACTCTTGAATGCTGCTAATTGTTCATGACATCCTCATTTCAAACTATCATTCATAAAATCCTCCTTGAGGCACTAACAATGCTTCTGAGCAATAGCCTTTCTTGAACATTGACAATATACAGCCAAACTTCGGCCTGTCACGTCCTCCTTCTCTTTCAAATTCTTCAATCTCTGCAGTTTCTTGGAGCTCAAAAAAGAAATCTCTCTCTTTGTTGCATATCTTATGCAACACACATGCAGCCATTACTATAAGGCAGCACTGTTTGATAGTAGCAGCGTCAACAAAGTAAAGCTTTTAAAACCTTTGTTTCAGATAACCAAAGCATTCGAAATGGCAGATCTCTGCTGTAACTGGCACTTGTTATAGTGCTTTTTCCATGCTGGAAAAGTCTGCTCTTCATTCCGGTACCATGTCATCAACAACCACGGAAGCAAGGGGTATACAGTCTCCAAGCAGGTAGTTGTCTGGACACTTCGTCTGAGCTACCTCAAAGAAAGGGCTTCACGGAGTACCCTGGCATCGTGTGCATATCCAGAAAATCCTATGAAAACGTCAATTAACTTGTTCCTGTGATTGCATATTCCCGGGAGCACCACAGATGGAAGTTCCTTGTGGTTTTTTATTCTCTATGTAGCAACCATCCACAGAGCCCGTGGTGTTGCTAGGGTCTTTACTTTCGCTCCTTAGCAAAAAACCAGTCTTGATTCATTCTTGCTCCCGACTGTTTGGCAAAGAAAGGACTTCTTCGCTTAAGATGTGTAAACAGTTCAATACGCAATCAATACACGTGTGCACTGACGACTAAGACGTATCAAATCTTTCGGCAAGGGAGTACTTACTCGACTGGCTACCGAGGTAGCTCAGCACTACCAAACAAGTATTGTGAGCAGTAATCTGTGGGTGACCACCAGCAGAATCTGGGAAGAACGAGGACGTCTGGTAGCGACAGTGAGACCTCTGAACGGTTTGCGTGACAGCGGAAACATCCGTGTAAACTCAAAACGAAAATATCATTCCCTAACGTCCTCACAATTTCTTGGCATGCAATTTCTGTCCAATCTCCTCGATTGAGGCATCGCCATTGCTGCGACTAAGTCGTAGCACTTTTCTTCGCTGTCAGAATCTATCAGCTTCATCACGACTTGCACGAAAGTTGAGAGCAGGCCAGAGTTCATCTCCGTACAGAAAAGCGAAAGGTGTGGGAATGTTAATTCACACACAAAAACAACACACAGGGACGCACACTATGCACGCAGGACAGGATGCACACGCACCAGCATGCTTGTTTGGAACACAGCAGAAGACATGGCACAACAACTGAATTTCGGCATTCGATTTTGCGTGGCGCTGCTATTCGGCTGCGTTGGCATCGCTGCTGCTCTCCTGAACTAGCCACACACCCATCGTGCACCTCTCGGGCACCACCCTAAGCTGGTGCCAAGTGGTGCAAGCGAATCGAGCCTACCTCAAATATGGATGTAAATCTGGCAGAGTTGGTTCATATATGGTGCTGTATACAGCCATATGTAGCACGGTTGGTCCATATAAGGAGTGAAATCTGGCCTTGTAAGGCACGGCCACACCATAGATAATGTCAAGTAGACCCTTATATATGGAAGTGCTCTCTTCTATGGAAATAACCACGTATATATGTGACACCACAATCACAAACGTGTATGCGCATTGTCGTATGTAACAATCCATGAACAAAGGTGACCTGCTTATTTTCTACATAAACAAGAGCACTAAGTATACATATTGTTTTTGCTGTGCAATAAAAAAACAAAATTTTAGGTCAGCTTTATAAACATGATAGTTTAAACCATGCTTCCATTCATGTAATTCAACTTGTACAAGTTTTCTATGAAATTAAGGTTGGCAACAATAGTTTGTAAGAATGACGACGTAAATATTGTGTACGAGGGCAGACTTTTTCTACAAGGAAGGATTCGTGCAATGTCACAAAACGTACTAAAGCTCAAGGGGTGCTTCAAGAGCCCACAGCCTCTCGTGCAAGTATGTTGTCGTTAGCAATTTTAGCAGTGCCTTGTTTGCTTTCATTGTCGGGGGCTTTTCAGGATGACATTGGTGAATAGCCTCTAGTCAAATCTTCCCGTTGTCAAGAGAAGCAAGAGTAAGTGAGAGAGATCTTTTTAGAGATATATTCTGCTACTGTTCTAAAGATCTAATTCTTTACCGCCTTCGCTACGCACAGTGTAGTGAGGGCAGTAGCAGAAGATATTCTGCAAAGTTTCCTTGGTACTGCAGCGATTGCAATGAGTGTTGTCAGCCACCCCTATCCAAAAGGAATATGATTTTGTGAGCTACTGTTTACAATTGTGTACAAAAGCCTATGATGACCACGACTAGTTATGTGTGACAGAAATTGGTCGAATCCCACAATTCACCATTGGTACATTAAAAAGAGTCACTACTTTGCCGCAAAGGTGTAGCAATGAACGCGGTAGCAACAAGTTGGAAGGTCACGTGCTAAATTGAAAGCAGATGGAAACGTTCTCCACGTTTCTCACGCAAAAATAACGCACGAAACGTACTCATATGTACAGATGCATGCGAATAAGCACCTCAGTTGTTACTTCGCTGAAAAGCGCCCGATTTTTGCAAACGCAGGCTCCTATGATTGCGGTGAACTATGTGCACCTGGTGACTACAACAGAATTGTTCCAGATCAAGCCCCAGGCGAGCCATGACGTACGATCCTCCCCTCCTCCCCACTGCAAGATAAAGGTGCGCGGGGAGCTCCGCTTCCCTGATATAAGTAGGTAAAATTACGTGTCGAAGATTAAAGCACTCGCCGCCGCACGATCTGGCGACGTGCGCTCATTACGCCATCTTGTTGGTAAGACTGAAAACATGATAGCCCCCCCCCTCCTTCCGAGATGCTCGTCAGCAGCGGTAAGTGGTAGATATAAATAGCTTGCCATTTGAACGTTAACGTATGCGCTCCAGAGTGACTCAGTTGTTAATGCATCGCTGTCACGATTGAAATGGTCCAAGTTTGATCCGATGAGCCAGTTTTATTTTCCCGGGTTTTTTTCCTTTCTTATTTTTTCATATATATAAATACGCTTACGTAGACCGTGAAAGATAGCGACGCCAACGTTGAATCCCGCAGCGAAATCCATACGATAGTGTTTATATCATCGCTATTGCAATAAAAAGTGGTCAAGGCAATGCAACGACGGCAAACACAAATTAAGATATCCTTGCGAATGCAACAAGAAACTGTGAACAGTTTCAACGAAATTGCATGATTAACTCAGTGATAAACACAGTGGCTGCACGCTTCAACACCACTGCAGAATCTCTGTAGAGTACTTCAGCGGTAAGTATAAGAGCATACTAGGGAACAGTGAAAGCCATGGCGGCTACGATAAGACTTTGAAGCGATAGCTCTACGCGAACGACGGTTTCCCTGTGGATCTATGGAAAATGTTAACGCTCAGTTTCAGCTCGAGTTTTTGTCTTTAGAGTGTGCGCATTCAAGCCGTTTCTTTGACAGCCTGCGTTGAACTCAAACTTACCTGTGCTGTGAAGTAACTTTGACACAATCTTGCATCATCCACCTAAAGCCTAGCAAGAGTCTAGAAGCAACCTAATTACTAATTACACGTCAGAACTATGTAGTTTCGCTGACGCTATACACAATTACCGCAGGCTTTGTTTTTTTCGCTTTTGTTCACAATGACCTCACAAGCTTCAGGGAAGGCGACGTGGAGTAGAATATTGCGTATCGCGACAGCCTGTCAGGACTTGGCACTCAAATAAGGCTCTGTCTTCTCTTTATCTCTGTGAGGTGTGGAGCAGATTTCAGACCATAATTGACTCGTAGCACATACAATATAAAATTTTAAAAACAATTTGACACTCCATTCTGAAGTCTCGAAAGCAAAACATTATCTTCCCAAAACATACCAGTCGAGATAACATAGTCAACAACATATATGTGTGTACAGAGTGACATTACAAGAAAGCGTAGCATACATACAATAACTTCCACGAGAAATATGGTGAGCCGTCACATCAACATATGACGCTTTTTTTAAAAAAAAAGGGCTAAATGCACTCTAACTAATATAAGAACAACACACTTTTTTTCTAAAAAAGTTACTGCAAGTGGTCGGAAAATGCTTGTTCTATAGCGTCTTCCCCATTCTCATTTGGAGGAATTTTCCCTTCGGACCTCCGGAGCAAAATTCTGACTCCAGCTGGCCGGAACTGTTGCGTAGTACATCGGGAGCACCTTTAACTCATAATAAACTCCGTCCAGCCATAATGATCAAGTGGCGCAACTGGAATATTTTTTAAAGCCTTTTGCTCCGGCTGGCCGGAGTGGTTACGTGGAACCTCCGGAGCATTTTTCGCGGGTGTTTCACTCCGGCTATCTGGGGCTTTTGGGTGGCGCTTCCAGAGTAGTTTATGAATATCCTTACTCCATCCAGACTGAATTGCAATCAGATGTATCAGCGCTTTCTTAAGTCTTTGCTTCTCTATTTATTCTATACTGATCGTATCACGCGTTGGTTAGATAAAAGAACTCTCAATTTTGATGCAAGCATGGCAATATCACTATATTTTCCCCCAGAGTTCTAGCACGTGAACTTGAAGAAAACACTTGCGTTCATAATTTTAATTATTCAGAATAAGCTGTCGTTTTCGATTGATGACCCAACATTTTGGCAAAGACAAAAGAAACAAACTTGCAAAAAGCTACAAAAAAACGCAAGAAAAAAGGCCACATAAAATGAACAGCACTCAAGTTGTAGACGCCATGCATTAAAATGAATACCAGAGTGCTGCGAAATGATGATTGTCAAACCACGAGACCGTTGCTACGAAGAGCAATCGTTCATCATCCCCGAAGGATCATTCATCAGCTTCATTGACGACGCATGGGTTCCGCTGATTCCTTAGTGCATAATTTTGAAGAAAATATGTACATGAGAACTGCGAATTATGCGAGAAGCACGAAAACTGAGGACACTGAATCCACGGCTACTTGTTAAATTATATACAGTCTGCGAGTACACGAAAACAACTAGCTTCATAAATCGGTCAAACGCGCACAAAAAAGACAGGAAGAGCGTTCTATATCCTGAAGCGGATGTCTCATGAGCTCTTGTGTCAGAGAGCTGCTACGGGATAGAAACAACTCCCCGAAGCGTGAAGAAAGTTCGAAACAGGCGAAAATCACCCATATATACATAAGTCTACAGCTTTACTTTTGCTGGAACGTTCAAAAGCTTTTTTCGCTAAGATGAGTAAATTTTTGTGCTTTCGAAGGCACCATTCCGAATGCCTAACCTGCGATCATTTCCTGTTTATCAAGGTTATTGTTGATAAATACACTCACATTTTATTATGATCTCATTCTCATACTTCTCGCAAATCAGGCCCTTACAGCTTCTGTGGTTACGGCCTGTATATAGCAAAAGCGTACCTTCATTTTTCTTTGCAAACTAGACTTCTAGAAAAATTGGCGTTGTTCTCGTATTTTTTATTTGCATGCCCACTGTTGTATCACTTGCTGTAGTGAACATTTTTAAAAGTAGTTAGTGCATCAAAACTAACAACCTGAAGCACAAAATAGCGAAAAGTTTACCACAACGTAACAAAATAAGTTAATAAAAGGTACAAGCATCGCGCCACATATGTCAACTGCAGTTTCATTCTATATTGATAAACATAAGGACAGATCAACCAGTTTACGAAACCTAAAGGTCTGCGCAAATGTCCCGTGGTAATGGAAGGTAATTCGTGCAGATGCATCACGAAGTGTCATCCAGGATTCCAGGAGTTCTCTTTCCCCCTGTCCTGTTCACAGGCCAGCTTTTTAGCTTCTGGTATTCGAGCCCTGCTCATAAGAGAGAGATAAAAAGAAGCATTCTTTTTCAGAGAAAAGGTGGACAGAACGGCTAACATTTTGAGTTTTACCTGTTTTATCGCAAAAACTTGACTACCTTCTTCCTCCCCCCCCCCCCCCACCTCGTCATAACAAACTGCATTCACGGTCATGCGAGCGGGACTGAAGGAGTGGCACTCACTCCCTTGAAACACAGAGAAAATGGGGCTAGTTTCTTGAGACAGTGCCCTCTTTTTTCTTGTATACTTTCACAACTATGTTCCTTGCATTTTATCTGGAGCCATGCTGTCTAATGGTTTGCAGAAATAAGCTTTTAACCCTCCCCCACCTCATTCACAGAAACGTCACCCAACGACCCATTATGCCAAGCGACCACTCCTTTCTTTTGACCTTCCTCGCCACAAGTTTTGTCATCTCTTTTCCTCCCTCTATTTTTCGTCCTGAAAGCATACGACCCCAAAGGGCTTACTATTTCAGATACCACAAATACAATATAAAAAAGATGTATAAAATGAGTGCGTGTATTCACTCTAAAAGTCTGCACCAAACACATTGCCCTAGCTCATTTTACTACATTTATAAATAATTCGCACTTTACTTCTTCATGTAATATCAGCACAGCTTACATATTAGAACAAAACAATTTATACGCAGTGGCCCACCTTGACCTGTCGTTTGTTAATGTGAAAAGCGGACAAGTATTACCGCTTCTGTATGATGACAAGATCAGAAAGACTTTTTAACATGTTACGTTTACTTATAACAATTATTAGGTTTTTATAGAATCAACCCACTACTATAACATTTTTTATTATTGCATATATAATCAGTGCCTGAAATGATACAGTGGTGTAAATAAAATTGTCAGAGTTACGTTAGGCAGCACTAGTGAACCAAACAACATATTACCGGAATTTTCACTGACGTTTCCTCACATCCTGTAAATTGCCTATTATTCAAACATGTTTGCTGATTAACCCAACATTACCTATCTCACCACTAATTTGCAAGAATAACACAGATTATTCAAGAAGAGCTCACTCAGCTGTTTCGCTCTGCACCAGCGACCGGCGAGTCACTCATCACTCGCGAGATCACATGGTGTCGTTCGCTACCCGGAACAATGACACAATTGGGATTCCCACAACTTCCTTCTGTCGACGAAACCTACACTGCCGCTTGTAGTCGCTTGTGATATTCAGAAGGTGCACATGACGATTTCCTTTTCCCGAACGCGGCCGAAGACTTCGCACAATCCTCACTGCGTTGGCGTGGTCTGCGCCATATCGCTTTGTGCGGAACGACCACCCGGTCAGGCTGCCTACGTGACTCCTCCTTCAGCCAATGAACGCCGCTGAGCGATGCACTCGAGCAATTGTGGTGCATCCACTGGAGCATAAGCGATGCAGTCGCGAAATCGCGGAGCAACCGCCGAAGTATAATAAGAAAATCAGCCTCTTTTTTGTGGTATTCTTTGCCTGTCACCAACCGAAAAAAAACCCATGGCAAAGAAATGTATATCCTCCGGTATACTGTCTGAGTGAGGCCTCCGGAGCAGAGCGGGAGAATTATGCCCTATTTCCACCACGTGGGGTATATTTTTGTTTACAATGCACACGCAATATGGTTGGACCGGCTCAAACAACTTTTCGCCATTATGTGTCTCCCCCAATATACCATAAAGTTATATTCTGGCTTACATCTACATAGTCCAATATCATCAGTATTGAGGAGTAAAATTTGTATTTGGCTCATAGAAATTGAAAAATTTCATTTGGACATGATGTAGCTCGTAAAACAAGTGAACAATTATGTACAGTATAGCAATATTTTTCAATAGAATTGACATCAAACTTGCGCTTCTGTCGATGCCGTGCTTCGACGCATCGGCGTAAATTACTAGATTTGAAGGGCGAGTGGTCTTTCCTGGGAAACGGCTCACTATTCTGAACTATCGTCAGTGTTTTCTTTTTATTGGCGTCTTTTAGAGGGCTTGAAAAGTGCTCCAGCTTTTTTTATTCTATGCCATTTCTGACCACCTATAATTCTATAGAAAAGAAATATATGTCCAGTATCTTAACTTTATGTCTATTTTCAAGATACCATGTTGTAATTATAGGAGGTCTTTATGCTCTAGTACTAAACTCAAATCAAAAATCAAGAATCAAGAAATCAAGAATCACTAAGACGCAAAGGAGTAGGCAAGTCAGTCTCTTGCTCTTTTCAACCGAGTTTAGCCTTTGAACATCATGTCTTTCAGTAGATGTTAACTCGCCCTACAAAACCTAACTGTGAAACGTAAACACAATAGTAAAGCAACTCAGACACAAATGAAACAATTTGGGTAGGGCTATGTTATATGTTTTGATAACGATTGTTGACACAGTGCTGCTTCAATGATGTGGCTCACTTTGATGAGACAGTTGCAGTACTTGGCTCAATTTTTATTAGAAAATGTGTTTTTGAGCTCACGTTACAATATGGCTCCGTTTTTGTTATAACTGTTCTACAAATTAAAAATGCTTCGGCGTGCTTTATATTCTCGTAAATTTTAACCTAGTTTCGTCTTTTTCATTTGGTTATTTTTGAGTAAAAAATGCCCCTTATATCAGGTTAACCAGAAGGAAGCCTAAATGAGTTAGTAACGACCAAGAACCAGTCTGGAAAGAAAAATATCTAGATTACTTTAAAGCACAGTTCTGCAATTCCTTTGTAGCCACCGGCCCAAAAGTGTCCTTTCATTAATTCACTATTGTAACATAGTTGCAAGCCCTTCTGGTTGCAAGTTCTTCGAAGAGAGAAGAGCAAATAACACATGAAAGAGAAACTATTCTCGACAAGGAAACTATTGCCAATCATTTCAATTTGTACTTTCATAACACTTTTTCAGCCTCTAACGAGCCACTGCACCGATTTTCTCGAAGTAATGACGACGTTCCAGATATTTTATCTTTACCCGGTATTATTTCGTTGCTCCTGAGTTTGAAAACTAAAACTTCAGCCGGTCCTGATCAAATTCCCAACACTTTTTTACGATGATATGCTGAGAGGCTGTCGGAATTCTTTATAATCTTTTTCCGCGCTTCCATCCGTTCCGGCCTCTTGCCTCGTGACTGGAAAGTGGGACGCATTGCTCCCGTGCACAAAAAGGGTGACAAAGATTTCATGCCAAACTATCGTCCATTTTCTATAACGTCTTCGTCTCGCAAAGTGCTTGAACATATCATAGCTAAATTTATTATAACGTTTTTTAGTGAAAATAACGTACTTTCGGATGTTCAGCATGGTTTCTGGAAAGGGTTTTCCACAGAAACGCAGTTAATCTCTGTTGTGCAAAGTTTTTCACAAATTTTAGATAAAGCAAGTCAAGTTGATGTCATCTTTTTGGATTTCATGAAGGCATTCGATCTTGTTCCTCATGATAAGCTTTTTCAAAAACTGGAATCGATAGGACTTCAAGAATTTATAACTTTCTGGATTTATTTCTATTTGTCTGACCGCGGTCAGTTTGTAAGCTTTGCCGGTAATTGCTCTGACCCGCTCCCTGTAACTTCTGGTGTTCCCCAAGGGAGTGTACTTGGGCCTTTATTACTTTTAATTTATATTAACGACATTGCTGATACTGTTTCCTCGCCAGTTCAGATCACACTCTTTGCTGATGATTGTGTGCTGTTTATTGAAATACTTCCTATGACGACCAGGACTTGCTAAACCCTAACCTCCAAAATATCTTTGCATGGTGCGAGCAATGAAAGATGAAGTTAAACACAGACAAAACCGTCTTTATGCGAGTAAAAAACAAAAAAAATATTTTGCCATTTACATATCAATCCGGTACCCAGACACTAGCTCAGGTTGTTGAGTATAAGTGCCTTGGTGTCACCCTAACCAACGAACTCAGCTTGAATAAGCACATCTCTAATATTTGCGTGTCGTCTTTCCGTAAACTTGGTCTTTTGTGACACAAACTAAAGCATGCTCCTTCTACTGTAAAAGAAAACTAACTTATTTGACTGTTATACGCCCCTCATTGGAATATGCCTCAAACGTCTGGGACCCATGCACAAAAAAAAACATTGAGGCTCTTGAACTAATCCAACGCAAAGTGGTCCGTTTTGTTCACTCCAAGTACCGAAGAAATGGTTCCTCCACAAACCTCATGAAAGAAAACAGTATACCCACTCTTGAAAAACGTCGTAAAACTCACAGGCTCAAATTTCTTTTTCTTTTGAATAACAACAAGTTGTCGGTAAACCATGATTTGTATCTGAAACCACTTACGACAAGACAAACCCGCTTAGGTTAAGGTTAAGGATGTTGTAGGTAGCCGGTGGATCTAGCCTTGTATAATTTGCAGGCAATTGCCCCTCCCGGTTTCCTCTTTGCTAAATAAAGCTGTGTCCTTTGTTTGTTCTTTAACTAATCACGAGCAGGCTCTTAAAATAAAAATCGTTCATAGCGCGACGTAAGCCTGCATAAGACAGCGGCCTTAGTGCTATTCCACGTGCAGTACTGTGCCGGTACTCTATCTCGCTGCACCATACCCCAAACATAATTGTCACTTATCAAGGTTTGTAGCACATGCGTGGTTTGTAGCATTAAAAATTCAAAACAAGCCGCGACACCTGTTTCCTGAAGATCGAGTGACCACACGGAAACACAATATCAGTCACGCTGTCACATGGCGAGCCTACACATTTCAGTTCCTTAAATAAATCTTGCCATTCCTCCTTAAACTCACAGCACTTAGATATATAGTGCTCTACATCACCATTTTTTTGCACTTCGAGCACAAGGGCGTCGAGGAGAGTCTGACCTTGTGGAGCCATGCTGGTGTACGCGCTGATCCCGTTCGGATGCGATAAAGCAAGCAGGCCTCTTCCCTTGTTAGCCCTTTTGTCACACATGGCTAGTGAGGCGTCAGCCACAAGTGAAAATGCTTATTGGCAGCTTCTCGTAAGATACGCTGATTGTCTTTGGGAGCTTTTTTGTTGGGACTCTAGAGCACTCCGGGCACGTCTGTCAGCCGCCTTTTACCCGCTATACCCACATGTGATGGAATACATTGAAACTTGATGTTTAGACCAATGCCATGCAGGTCTTTAAGGATTCACAGTGATCTTTCAGTGCATTGATCCAAACCCAATCCATGTTTTAGCCGCTGCAAAGTGGGCTTAGTGTCCACGAACAGCACGACTTGTTGCTGCCTACAAAACTTAAGTTTCTTCATGGCTGCTTGAATTCCCATGCTTTCACATGCTGTCGATGAAACAACGCACTCGAATCTCGCTGCCCAGAAAACTTTTAGAGATGGGATCACAAACGCTGCAGCGCTTGCTCCGCGTACTATGTCGACTGATCCATCGGTGAAAACTTTCAAATGATCTGCGTACTTTTCTTCAATATACTCAAGTACCAAAGAAAGTATTTCTTCTGTGGGTGTGGAACGCTTGCTTTGCATCCGTGGAATCCTCACCTGGCAGCTTACATCCTCATGTGACCAAGCTGGGTCTTGTCGAAGTTGTCTTTGTTTGGGGAAATCAATGATAAGATGGCGAAGGGTTTTGAGAGCCACGAAATCTCGGGATTCCGTGCGTCGCCGAAGGCGACTGAGTAGTGCTCGTCCTGGGCTCGATTCGTCAAATCGGCAAAGGTGTGTCAGCAGTCGTTGAGAGCCGAGAAGACGTAACGGCGGATGACGAGCTTCGCGAAGCACCTTTATGCTCGCTGCAAACTTTGGCACTCCCAAAGCAACTCTGAGGCCTTTACGATGAAGTTTTTCCAGCCGTTCGTACTGTGACTCATTTGGAGAGATCAGAGGCAATTGGAAAAGCACAAGGTTGACAATTACTGCCTCGCGTAACTTTATCATTGATGTTGGGTGACTCACCCAGCTTGTTAATGTCATCTTTCGAAGAATTTTTACACGGGGCGTCAGCGCTGACATCGTCTTCTCTACTGCTTGTCGCCAATTCATCCTGCTGTCTAGTGTAACTCCAAGGAACCTCATGGAGCTAACTTGCTTAATTGATGCACCTGGAAGTAATATTTTCATCCTTGTTTCTCGTCTTCGCATACCTGGGAATAGCATGAATTGAGACTTTTCAGCTGATATTGTTAGGCCAATAGATTCAAGATAGGTTTGTGCGGAGTGTAGAACTCTTTGGCCAATTATTTCCAATCTCTTATGCTGATATCCAGAAAGCCAGATGGATATGTCGTCGGCATAAATTGATATTTGTACTGTCTTCCTCACAGTCTTGAGAGCGTTAGGTACACCAGCTATTGTCACATTGAACAACATCGGAGACAGGACACTGCCTTGTGGCACTCCTCTGGTGATTTTCCTTGAGCTACTGAGCACTGTCCCTAACTTCACCTGCATTGAGTGATCACTAAGAAACGCCTGAACAAAGCGTAAAAAGTGCGCCGTTATTCCTATAGACGCAAGACCACAAATTATCACACCTTGGAACACGTAGTTGTATGCTTTTGAAACGGCCAGGAATATTGCCAGAGTTGAAAAGCCGTATGCTCTTTGGTGTTCTATGTGACTCACCAAATCCAAGATGTTGTCCTGTGCACTCAACTGTTGCCGAAACCCAGTCATACATGCTGGAAGGGTCTTGTGACTCTCCACCCACCATGTCAGCCGAACACAAGCCAGCTTCTCTATCAGCTTCGCTACGCACAAAGTTAGTGATACTGGTCTGTATGAGGCCAGTTCTGTTCTGTCTTTACCTGGCTTCAGCACTGGCACGACCCAGGCTATTTTCCAGACTTGAGGAATGTTTCCCGACTCGCAAACATAGTTGAAATGCATCAGAAGCCTGATCTTCACTTCTGCAGGCAGATTTGAGATCATTTGATTTGTAATTCCGTCAGGTCCAGGAGCACAGCGTCGACGGAGACAACTTATGGCTGACGTAAGTTCCCGCAGCGTGAAAGGTGCGTCGATGGCAGATTTAGAATGAAGCGGAAGTGGGTAAGGTGGTTCATTTTCTCTTCCAATTACATACACGTCAGCAAACGCTTTGGCTAGAGACGGCATTGATGTATTCTTGTAAAACGCGAGGGCAATAAATGGTCTCAAAGGCTCGGGCGTGCTTCCGACCCTATTTACTACTCGCCATATCCTTGACAGTGAAGTAAATACACTTAAACTCTCACAAAACGTTTCCCATTGCTTCCTCCGAAGTTTGTTGCTGTATCGCCGTATTGCTGCATTAAATCTGTTGAACTGAGTTTTGCTAGCAGGTTCACCACCCCTTCGCATAAGCCTTTTCTCTGCCCTTTTTCTAGCCGCACATAAATTACGGAGCTTTATGTCCGGGGCTTGAAAATGTGCAGGTAGCTTAAGTACAGTGGTTGCAGCCGCTTTACTCGCCAGCATATCACGAAACATATCTGCTGATCGGTGACCCAGATGCTCTCGGTAGCAGTCCCAATCAGTTACTGTGCAGGATTTAGCTACCGTCAAATGGTAGCCAGCAACATTGATCAATATAGGGAAATGATCACTGCCCATTCTTTCCGGAGCTGTGCAACACGTGAGTTGAACGTCACCTGAATGCAACGTCAAGTCAATAATACTTGTACAAGCTGGGGGCCTAAAAAATTTTACATTGCCATCATTCGCAATGCATAAGTCTAACTTATCAATAGCTTTTCCCAGACAACGTCCACGTGAATCCGAACTCTTGCCCCCCCATGACGTGTGATGAGCATTGAAATCACCGCCAACGATGCGCGGAGCTGGGCGACGATGACACAGGTCTTCCAAAAACTTTTCAATGGAAATTTTCTTGTTAGGAGACGCATACACCGATGCAATGCTGACATTGCGGTTTCCTATCTGTGCTCTGATCGCACAAACTTCTATAACATCTGTGCACAAGTCCGCCACTTTGAGTGCTACGTGTGGTATCTCTCTCCGTATATACATATGGAGAGAGATACCAGGCATCGACAAACTTATTTATTAACACCGTATTTCACCAGAACAAACATTTTTAAATACTCGTTCTTTCCTCGAACCATAAACGACTGGAACTGCCTACCTCAATCATTAACCGGCTCTGTAGAGGCATTTGAGCGTATTAAACTATGACCTATGATATATCTTTTTGTATCTTTTGTATATGATGTATCTTTTCATTGCTCTTGCTGTTTTACACCTGTGTAAAATGCTATGATCTTGCCGCTCTTGCTGGGGCCCTTAAATGTGCCTGCAGTATTCTGTAAATAAAAATAAAGAAATAAAATAATCATGAAGCTCCCAGCAGAAATATTGTAAAGAATGACATATGGTTACAAAAATGAAGACCTTTGAACTTCCTCTCAATATTAGAACGCTACCGCTTCATCGGGGCCTTTCGCATCACTTACTCAATCACTAGCAGGGCTTGGTTTCTAGGTGACAGCCTTAAGATATGAGGCAGAGTGACGGAATTATTAAAAAATAATCACTAAATAGAAATAGTCTTAATACTAAGTGCATCGTTTTAGTCCCATGTTAAGATTATAAAGCAAGATAAATTTTCGGCCATTTCTCACAAATAATTCGTTCAATATAAGAATGGCTTGAGCAAACACTCATAATTCAAGTTTTTTTTATTAAAAAGACTAGTTCTTGCAGGAACATAAAAAAAGCTTTGACCTGTGCAATGAATCATAATTGCTGAGATCTGATGAATAGCAAAAACGTTTTAAATAAATAATCAGCAAAGTATGAATTAGCACTTGAGGCACCTTTCTAATGAAAATGTTTACTAGCAAAAGAGGCACGACTGTTCACTTAAAGAAAAATACCAGAAAATATAGGTTCTCAGAAAGTCAACAAAACTATAAAGAGGTGCTTAGACAATATGCGAAGGGAGGCTCAAGTTCTCAGTATTTGTAGCCAGTTTCATCGCGGATTTAGCTACTGTGCACTTGTTTTCAAGCGGCTACTCAAATTTTTCTCTTGGTTTTTCCGCAGCACCAGCGCTACGACGTTGTGCTTTCGCACGACGGTGCTGATCATTTCTGAGGCACGCTTTTGCAATGTAAAGGCCAAGCTCAATCCGAGTTCGCTTTAAAATATAAAGTATGCTTCTGTTTCCATTATTTATATGACGCATATTCTCGAACAGAGCAAATTTAATGTCTTACAGGTCATCAAACTGTGTTCTCGAGCGGGAACGTGTCCTTCAGTTTGAACTACCTATGTGTACCACTTTAACATTCACAGAGTGAACAGCTTATGACTTTTATGATTAAAATGATGTGTTTACCATGCATTTAGAGCATTAAGTTTTGTTAGCACACATTATATTTGGGCTATAGCTGAAAAAATACTACATATCCAGCTAATCTATTTAGTGATGCACACAAAACTGGCACTTTAAGTTTTAGTTTCATAGGAGGTCTAACAATCCTGCTTGTATCATTTTCAAAAAAAGAAAGCCTAAATAGAAGTTTTTCCAGCAAAATTATAGGCAATGAGTTGCGCGTTTACCATAGACAAAAAACAAAAGAAAGAAGATCTTGGGGAAAAATTCACATTGTTTATACTTGTACACATGCCCTCATCGTGCCGCAAGAAAAAGAACGTCTGTGCGAGTAACATTGGCTGTGTCAAACTTTCTTGAATTGCCTTCTACAATCGCAGCTGTGAAGTGTCCACGATGACATAAATCTTTCTTTCAAAAACTAGATAACTACCCTCTACGAGTCCGTAAGGCGGCAGAAGAACTTACGTAGCTGCTCGCTTTTTTAATGCTTTGGCAGCGGATGATTACTACATATGCCTGAGTGTTTCTAAATACGTAAGCCTTTAAGCAACCAACTCTGTGCACTTTGCATCTTTTGACTCCTGGCATAGTACTGTGCTTCTACAACGCAACATTATGTGTGCTGAGGAGATTTGTTTATTTCTTTGCATTTATCTATAATATTCTTTCACAGACAACACCAATATCTCACTCACAGACAAAGACGCCGACGTCGAAATTTATGCGAAGCGACGTTTTTAATTCTGTCACGACAAAAAAATCCACCGTATTTATATTTGCTGGGCTATGATGTGAGCAAAAATGCACGACATCATTCTTTGTATTTGTACATATCATGCATCTTCTCGTATTACTTCGCATTACACACTTGGGCCGCATGAAGCTCCTTCCAGTATCTGCCCGTGGAAGGCAGCACAGCGACTGTGGGAGGAGCTTTCTGTGGCTCTAATGTGGGACTCCTCCGCTCTGAAGTGCCACTTATAAAGCTGCCGCTTCCACCAAGGCTCCATTTGCAGCGGCAGCAGCAGCAGCGCAACGGTCGCATATTGAAATGAATTGTAATTTTCTTCCAGGCAAGCATATCTGTCTTCTAAGTCATCCCTTCTATAAAATTCACTGTGGCTGTTGCTATTGAAGTGCTGTTTCTTGCTTTTTTGTACGAGTGAAACCTGTTAAGAAACGCTGACGTGTACAGACCTTGTGCAGCGCATAGACGCAATTGAAGTGAAGTCAGGCAACAACACCTAACTCATGTGAGTCATGTCACATTCGGTAAAGTTCTGCTAAGAATGCTGTATTATGGAATTGTGGCTAAAAGCTCAAAAGCGAAATAAACAACTTGATCAGATTGTAAAAACTCTGAATGGCCTTGTTAAAACATTGCACTCGGAGATAGTGGTGCTCGCCGTCGGTATCAAACTGTTGATTAAAAATGGTTTGCTTTCAAGAAAGGTCCAAGAACTTGAGCAGTACTCAAGAGTTAACAACGTAGAAATCAGGGGCATTCTCTGAACGCAAGTGGAAGTCTGTCACAATCTTGCAGAATATTGGCGATTCAGTTGGTTGTTCTCTTATTCCTTGTGGCCTTGACAATGTACTCCATGTTCCGACGAAAGTAAGGGACAAAATTCACATTATTGCCAGGTTCTTCTCACGTTAAAAAAGTAACGGATTTCTAAAGCCTGAAGAGCGAAGTTGTGATTTGGCGATCTTGCCACAGTGAACATCTTTGTTTACGTGAATGAGTCCTTAACGTCGCTGAATGAGTGATTTTTAGCAAGTATCACGCTCGAAAGCCAGAAAATGTAAATTTTTGTTGACTGACACTTGCAAAACTAAAGGCAGAAAACTTGCCTGAATATAGCCAGCATTTAACCAGGACCTGATTAGGCGTGTAAAACTAGAATCCGTTGCAGTAACCAGCCTGGCTTGAATACCGATTCCTAATTACCTCTTTCATGGAAACCAGAAGGTCAGTATTTCACGTATTTACTCAATGGAAAAAACGACTTGTATGGAGGTACCACACGGGTACACTTTAGGTCTACTTTGTTTTTATTCTATATTGTTACGCACAAAAAAGACCGGGACGTACACGGCAAAAAGGGCTGTTTACTAGGTCGCGAAGGGGAGCGCAGGAGTGGCCAATAAGTTGCTGATCGCAGCGTCGTCGTCTTCTCTCTCACTGTAGCTCAGGGTGGCCAGCACGTTCATCCATCTTCGTTTTCTTTCGGAAACAGGTATGAAAACGATCCTCGCCTCGCAGACGAATCCCGCCGGGTGAGTTAATCTATTCACCTGGCTGTGTACAACTTCAGTAAAACGACATTCACTGCTGGGGTTTCGGTGGCTCTTCTACAATTTATCATGAGGCAAACTATTGTGTAAGTGACTTCTAGGAGTATCTTGAGAACAACAAACTTTTCGTCATATGTGGCCAAGAACTTTTGCCACAACCCGCGTCTTCGTATAGGAGTTCAGAGCCACACTAAGTCACCCGGACGATTAGTTACAGGTCGGTGGTGGACGTCAATGCGTGCCTTCAATATGTTTTTTTTTATATCTAATTGAATGAACGAGCAATACGACACGACAGGTTTTCGTGCGTCGAGAATAGCAACACTGTGTCGAGTGTGTGCCGGGGCGGTTGTGCGTGCATAAAAAAAAAGAGACCATAGCCTGTTGTCTCGTCCATAGCGGTGTTGCGCGCGTACGTTATAAATGGTAGCACGTCATCCCCGTTCCTGTGGTTGGATGCCACATACATAGACATCATGTTTACAATTGTTCGGTTGGTGCAATCTATGAGCCCATTTGTTTGCGGATGGCATGGCGACGAGTGACGAAGCTGGGGCTCTCTGAATGGAAGCAACTCCTCTACTATAGCTGCAGTGAATTGTCTTCTACGATAACTGATGATCACATGAGATGGGCCATGTGAGAGGATAACGTGCAGCAGCAGAAACACAGAGCCGTCGCTGGCAATTGCAGTTGGTATGGCCGCCGTTTTGTGGTAGCGTGCGAGGTAATCGACACATACAATCGTCCAGAGAACGCCTTCAGCCGATTTTAGAAAAGGGCCCACTAGGTCAACGTTCACTTGTTGGAAAGGTGTACTTGGATGTGTCAGGCGTTGTAAAAGACCAGCTGGAGCAGTGTATGGGCATTTGTGGCGCTGACACTGCGTGCAGCTGGCCACATACATCTCGGTGAACTGTCTCATTTCAGGCCAATAAAACTTTCGTGGACTTTTGGTGTCATTTTGCTAAGTGTTCCTTAGCACGGTAGAGCATCCACGCAGATCCTAAGTGCCCGGACGTAGGATTGTGCTGCATGGCACTTAGATTCGCTGGCCGAAGCCTCTCCGGCTCCACCAAGAGGAAACGGATGCTAGGGCAGGGAAAGCTTTTATACAGGAGTCCGTCGCGTATGCTGAAATGGCGTGCTGTAGTAGCTGTAAAGAGCAATGACCGCTTAGTGTTCTTTCGCTGTTTGTGTTTGAAAGTTCTGAGGTCGAGAAGTTTCAGTCACACATATGATACGAGGTAGTCGAGGTCATCGTATTCACACTATGTAGTGCTCAGTGGCATACGTACGTGAGAGACAATCTGCGTCGGCGTGTCGTCGACCACTTTGATGCTAGACTGTGCAGCTATAATCTTAGAGCCGAAGCGCCCAGCGCACTAGACGGCCGCAAAGGTCCCGAAGTTTGAAAAGCTAACAAATAGAGTGGCGGTCGGTGACGACTGTGAATGGGCATCCGTATAGGTAAGATTGAAACCACTGAATCGCATTTACTACCTCGAGGGAATCTTGTTGAGCGACAGTGTGATTCCGCTCTGGCCTACTCAAAGAGCGAGCGACTTGCGTGTGCGATCACCTGTTTGTGGTTACCATAGCGTTGAACTAGGATGGCACCAATTCATATTCTGCTGGCATCCATGTGAAGTTCTGTTGGAGCTGGTGAGTTGAAGTACTTAAGAACAGGCCATGTCGTCAGTAAGAACTTTAGTTGGTGAAAAGAGCAGCCGCACTGCAGAGTACACTCGAATGTTACATTCTTTTGTAGCGGATATGAAAGCGGATAGGCGTCTTTGGAGAACGTAGGTACAAAGCTAGGAAAATAGTAGCAAAGCTCAATAAAACTACGGAGCTTCTTAACAGAGCGCGGTGCACTGAACGCTTCAACGGCTGCTGTATTCTGTGGATTTGGGCGGATGCCATCCGATTCGACGAGGTGTTCGAGAACAAGGAATAAGTGGTCTCCGAAGGGGCATTTCTTTGGTTTAAGAACAACGCCAGCGTTTTGGATGCAAATCAGTTCAATATCCAGACGTGAGTTCTGTTCGCTGAAGGTGCGGCCAGAGATGACAACGTGGTCGAGAAAACACATGCCAATCCTCCACTTCAACCAACGAACAAATGTTCATAAATCACTCGAAAGTCGCCGGCGCGTTGCACAGTCAAAAATTCATCACGTTGATTTCAAAAAAAGGCTGTCAGGTGTTACAAAGGCTGTCTTTTCTTTATCATTAGGATGCATAAGAATTTGCAAGTGGCTGGATCTTAAGTATACAGAGAAAAAGTAACAGGATGAATGTAGACAGTCGATGGCATTATCAATACCTAGAAACTGGTACACATCTTTTTTATTACAGCATTCAATCGACGTAATTACGTCGATTGAATGCTGTATGAATGATTACGTCGATTGAATGCTGATTGAATGATTTTTCAGCGGTTAACCGCTGAAAAATCTTCAGAATCAGTATTTATTTTTAACGAGAATCACTGGAGCTGCCCATGGACTCACCGACCCGTTGAGCCCGTTTTGCTTCATTTATTTCTCCTCCTCATTAATAATCTGGTGGTCAGATGGTGAAACGCGGTATGAGCTTTGTCTATTCGGATTGGCTGAACCCGCGTTCATGGTATGACGTGTCCAAGAAGCAGGGATTAAAAATGATTTGTCCCTCTGCGCAGAGTCGAATGCAGAGACGTGCGTTGAAAGTACATGCACCAATATTTGACGTTCACTTGTGCTTGGCGACTTACTCACTATTGAAAGAAGAGCTGTTTTCATACTGTGGCTATGATTCTTTTTGGGCGCATCTCTAAGCTCGGTCACCAATAAAGCCTCGTACTATCCACTGACGATGGCTTACTTTGGACAATCTGGTAGCATCACTGGCTTTGTGGAGCAACTAACAGTCCATAAGCCAGCGCGTCCACCTCTCATCCACACTTCACAATGTTGTATCAACGTTTTTTTTATACACCGGATGTACAGTGTAAATTATTATGAAAGCGATCGCGGCGACGCATTGCCAGCGCGCTCCGGCAATAGCTATGCAACCGCTATCGCATTTCATTCGAGGATGCACAAGTTATTCAGAAAAAAATTATTGATTCGATTGCTTATAACTTCCAACAGTTTGCAATTAGTACGATAGCACATGTGGCTCAGTGTTCTACCGTACCTCATCTGTTCCAAACTTTCACTTCGTCGTCCAATTAGGCACCTTGCTAGAATGAATCCAGGTGTGCTAGAAGGTAAAAATTTCCGTATATGACACCACAGAACCCATTCTAAAGTTTAATCAGCGTATTATCTTCGTTTAGTTTGGAATAAAATACATATACTGGGCAGCCGTGCACTGTATCATCGCATTTCTTATTCTTTTTCAGCAAGTACTAAGCTTTTGACACTTTATCACTGTGCTGTAGATTTGTTAAATTAAATGTAGTGGCAAATTATCAACCTCCAGGACCTTGTTTTGTAAGCATTGGTGCCCTCTCTCCACTTGTTAGGTTTTATACTCAATGAATGCATGAACAAAATGTTTTACTATGCATCACCACTGCGAAAAGAAGAAAACCGCAAGTGAGTTTTCATCTACTGCGTTATTTATTCTCACAGTGGTGACGTGAAGAGGCAACAAATGAAATTTACTTGGAATTTCTACAAGGTTGATGTGAATGTCTGGTTCAAGACAAGAGAAACCGTGAGCAAGATTTATATTTACTGCGAATAAAAACAGACTTTGTTCTTCAATAACGTAGTTTTTCTAAACAAATATTTCATTGTAATATAACCCATACAGATAGAGTATTTCACATAATACAAAAGTAATAAGACTGCAATTCGTCATTTTCTTGGGGTGTTTGTCAGAATGTTGAGCCACTTCTGTTTTTATTTATGGCAACAGACTTTCGCAGACCAACAAAATTTCTCATTATACTGACTCAAGAAGGGCTTGAAATTTGCTGAAGACGCTTCAATATTACAGGAACAATATAAAAACCACTCAATTATTTAGTTGCTGAAAACAGTTACTGATCTACTCGCTACATTTACATTACTACCACAGGGAACAAAAAGAAATGGCGCGATAGGTACGTCGTGACTGATATTTGATTTTGGGCTGATATGACAAAAAAAATCAGCATGCCAATGACCCATCTCAACTCCACTTTCCACATCTTGCCACAACATATTCACGTTGTTGTCATTGGAAAGAAGGTAAGTATACACAGCCTATATTTAGTAGGGCAAAGCACACAACCTTGCTGCAGCCCAGTGGTAAAGCCAGGTGTTGGCACACCGGACTCAGGCCCCCCTCCCCCTTTTTGATTTTTTTCTCGCGTAGTATACATAGCACAGAATGACACTGGATCACATCTACGAACAGTGCACCACTTGACATTATAGTAGTGCACCTGCTCCAATTTTCCTCCCACCAGAAACAAAGTCTGCCTATGCCCCCGTGAAAACTCACACATTCTGGTGTTCACTTCAATGTTGTGAATCGGTGCTCTGATCATGAGTATGCAAAATGTGAAGGCACACCTTACGCGTGCATAAGGAATAACTGTACATGCGTACGCGAAAATAAAGTGCTGAAGTTCAAGCACTTGCATACCGGTCTGAGTTCAGGATAATACGGCATAGTTTGCAAAACAGTCTATACTGGTCAACTTGGCAGCCACAAAAAAAGACATCACAAATTATATCACAAGTTCGCCCGAGAACAGCTAGTTAAAGCCAAGGCCATTCCTTAAGTCAAGAGAATGGTCTTGCAGGGTTGATTACACTACGTTGTGGCTGTTCTTGTTTAAGTAGCCAAAGTTAGAGTGAACATAAGTGTTCTCTCTGGCCACTGAGAGATTTTGTCTCTTCCGAATCCTTTCACATTTCAGCACATTTACATCCTCAACAAGGTTTCTTTGCAATAACCTTTAGAATTTATAAATTTCAGAAGTAACATATGAATTGAATTTACTGATACGAATATGCCCCAAAACGATTGCCAGCTGGAAATGTTTGTTAGAAGGAGACGTCTGTGCACCTCAACAGATAACAGAGAGAATGCGTTAGATGCAGCCCATATTTTACTGCATTTGCCAGTCTGTGCCAGCTAGCGGAATAATATTTGGCGAGAGGAATCCAGGCTCCACAGAAAAGACCGAGATATAGAGTAATAATGACGAAGAAGGTTTATCTAAGCTTAAGCACCAAAATGCGACAATGAACGAAATTCATGGTTTCACTGGCGTCCAAAAAGAAGGGCATGTCATTCAAACATGTCTTTCACTGGACTGTTATGAACATAGCAAAACAGAAGATTGTCTGTTAACAATTACTTAAGCTGAGGAAAGAGAGCTGCAGCTCTAAACATTTGTCACACATCATTCATAGAACATTAAAGTGGATGTATACACTTAGGATGCTAACACTACGCTCCCAAATAAAACCCTGGTAATGACATCACTGTTAGTCAATGTAGCAATGAGGATGTGTTGGGGTATGTAATGATCCATATCGCCAATGGGAAAAGATGATGAGGTGAGCAACTGGAATGCAGAAGTGAATGGGTTGTAGCAAATAAATTGTGAAATCTTCAGGTGAGTTAATACAACACCACTGCTTTTGGTGACATTTTTAATGCCAACAAAAATTGTACGCATGTGTTTTTAAGTGCAACAAGGTGTCTTGCGAGCAATGTAAACAAACATTATGCTATATAATTGGATGCTTTCAAAAACAAGCTATTAACGTGTCTCATATAATGCATGACAACTTCATACGCACATACATTTAGTGCAAGCTTTTATGAATATATCACACATGCTTAACCGTTTCTTCTTAGGTGAAACTTCAATCACTGCAATATTTGCCGAGTTCAGTAAGACAAGATATAGAGCAAACGCGCATTAGCAAAAAGCGAAGAAAAGAGTGCGTCAGCAAGCCACGCACAACAATATACATCTGCGCTCAATCATAAATATTACTGACTAGTAAATTTACAGAACTCTTTTAACTATTTGTAGATAGCATCCCGAAACTGCAGCGTGCAATACCGCTGCCACTGTAGGCCTTTTCTTTGTTGTAACACAAAGGGTTGTTGCCACCCGCATTCCTGCTAGCTGTAAAAGATCACCGTCGCGCCAAATGCTACTCATGCAGTAGGACTTGTATGCGGTAATAACGACAACAACAACAAGTGGAGTGCGTAATATTCCTCGGACACAGATGACTACGGCGACGCAACACATGCGGCTGAAAAACGTCTTGTGAAAATGCAATAGAGCTGGCAGAGCTTTCGAAATTGGTTAATAAGCGTAAGGTATTCCATGTAAGAAGGTATAACATTGAGAGAATTGAAAACACTCTGAAGAACCGCTGAAACGTCAAAGCAGTGAAGGAACTTGGGATACGCAAGACTCAGATGTATGCACTAAGGAACAAGGAGGGCAAAATCGTTACCATTTTGGAAAGAATATAGGTAAAATAGCGGAAGAGCTTTACAGAGATATGTATAGTAGCCGAGACAACCACGACCTTACTATAAGAACTAGCAGTGATCCTGACGGCATAACACCTGTAATGATAGAAGAAGACAGAAAACCCTATAGAGCATTCAAACAGGAAAAGCTTCTGGTGAGGATCAGGTAACAACAGATCTGCTAAAAGATGGAGGACAGATTGTGTTAGAAAAACTATCCACCCTGTTTACAAGGTGCCTCCTTCCGGGAAGAGTACCAGAAACTTGGAAGAATGTTAACATCATTTTAATTCATAAGAAAGAAGATCAGAAGAACTCGAAGAATCATAGGCTTATCAGCTTGCTTCCTGTCCTATACAAGCCATTTAGAAAGGTAATTGCTAACAGAATTAAGGAAACATTAAAATTAAATCAACCAAAGAGCAAGCAGAATTTCGAACTGGCTACTCAACAATCGACCACAATCATACTATCAATTAGATTATAAAGAAATGCTCAGAATACAGCCAACCACTATACACAGCCTCCATAGATTACAAGACGCCGTTTGATTCAGAAGAAATATCAGCAGTCATGCAGATACTGAACAATCAGGGCATCGACGAAAAATGTTTAAACACCCTGTAAGAAATCTACATGGAATCAACTGGTATTATACTGTTTATAAAGAAAGCAATTAAGAAGGGTGGAAGGCAGGAGGATACAATATCCCCACTGCTAATTACGGCCTGCGCACAGGAGGTTTTCTGAGGCCTAGAATGAGAAGAGTTAGGGATAAGAGTTAATGAAGAGTACCCTAATAATCAGCGCTTAGCCGATGACAATGCATTGCTGAGTAACTCAGGGGAAAAATTGCACCTCAATGTTATGGTGTTAGACAAGGAGAGCAGAAAGCTCTTAAACTTTTTGTGCAGAAAATCAAAGTAATGAGCAACAAGCTCAAAAGAGAACAGCGCTTGCAGATAAGTAATAGTGCACTAGAATTGGTGAAAGACTATGTCTACTTAGGACAGGTGTAGTGGGAAAGCGAGGGATACAGCATCTAGTCGGAATAGCTATAAGACGACTACGGCGAAGAGCTGAGCTCGTGGCAGCGACTAACGCCCCTTGAACCAGACAGTTGGTTTTAGTCAATAAACCCACTTATAATTTTATGGAGGTCCGGGGAACTTTTTGAAGCTGGAACTACGAAGTCGCACCTTACCTCCAGTGCCAGCAATGCCGGAAGAATCCTCCACCCAAGCTACATCGCATGTTTCCGCCTCTACATGTCCCGGCGTGTGGCCACTGCGTCACCCAGCAATCTTCAGCGGCACTGACGGTCAAGACGTTGAGGATTTACTGGTTACTTGCCTCAAGGTGAGTGCAGTGAACAAGTGGGACGATGCGGTTAAGCTGACCTATGTAAGCTTTTACTTGTCCGGCGCCACTAGTCTCTGGTTGCGCAATCACGAAGCGAACATTGCCAGCTTGGATTCGTTCAAGACCTCATTTTCGCAAGTCTTCGACCGCCCTGCTGTGAGAAAACTCCGCGCAGAACAACGACTTCGTGAGCGCACTCAACAGCAAGGAGAAACCTTTACGAGCTACATTGAATACGTTGTTGAGTTCTGCAAGCGGATAAACCCAGAGATGCTCAAAGCCGAGAAAATCAAACAAATCCTCAAGGGCATATGCGATGACGCATTTGAAACGTTGTTAGCCTAAGGCACACACACCATAGCCGATCTCGTCAGCTTGTGCAAGAGTTTTGATGAATTGCGCAAGCAAGGCTCCCCAACGCGGCGCTCTCTGATGCAACGTGACTCGATCGTGGCCTTGACTCTCGGAGAACAGAGTGACATGTTGGCTCGCATAAAGCAGCTCGTGCGTAAAGAGGTCGCTCGGCCGCTCTCTAATTTATTGAGCAAGCTCGAACCAGCACAAACGCATCTTCTAGCCCCAGATCATCTGGCCCCGGCCATAAGGCACGTCATACTAGATGAGGTAGCTGACTCTTTGCCTTTGGCTCGTTCACCACCTCTGGAAGCCACACCGTTGACGTATGCGCGAGCCGTCGCAGCCAGAGCACCTCGACAGATCACTTATGCTACCTCACCGGTCCCTGTTCGGTCATCACTGGCTCTGTTCAGCCGGGTAATCGCGGCGTTTCCGAATCCGTAGCGCACCGCAGACAACCGCCCGATTTCCTATTCTTGTGGTTACGCAGGACATGTGGCTCGCTTGTGCCGCCTCCACCCTGTAGTTTACAGTGACACCATGCAAACATCATTGCACGACTCTCGGCGCTTTAACGACACAGCATGTCAACAAGGATCCTCTTCACCCGACCGCCCCCCTCAGTCAGTCACTGATCTCCATCTCCCCGACGTCGCTCCCTGTTACATATGCGCCGTCAACCCGGCCCTTCAGACGCGGAACACTAGATGCCGCAGTTCCCAAGGCACGAACTGCGTTATCGTCGAAAGAATCAAGTCCTTGCATTTCTCCGACAAACCTCATCGACATTTTTGTGGATGGTTGCCGTACCTATGCGCTTGTGGACAACGGTGCTGCTGTTTCAGTAATTGATTTAAAACTTTGCCGCCTGCTCCAGAAGGTTACCACGAGGCCAAAAAGATTGTCCCTCCTTACTGCCAGTGCTCACCACATTCGACCATCAGCTGCCTGTGCTGCCCGTGTTCTCATCCCAGATGTTTTGTATACCGCTGAAATTTTTGTGCTACAGGCATGTTCTCATGACGTGATTCTCGGCTGGGATTTCCTGTCTCGTAATCGTGCGGTTATCGACTGTCCTCGTGCTGAAGTAGCCTTCTCTGCGTTGTGTGCCTCGTCTCCGGAACTTGCGTTGAACAAGCTGTTTGTCACCGACGACATCGACATACCACCGACTAGCGCAGCGTTTGCTCCGTGTCTTGTTTCGATGTGTCTAAGCCTGCAGTGTTCTTTACGCCTTCCCAAACATTCCAAAGACGCAACAGCCTCGCGTTGCCGTTTGCTGTCCTAGATATTTCGACAGGCGCTACCAATTTGTTTGCCAGGAATTCCTTGCCGTCTCCCACAACTTTGCGTCATAGAGGATGTATTGCAACATTCCAAGACTTCGACGTTTCCTGCATCTTCGGCCTTTACGGTGAAGGTGATTTGCTGCTTAATACACTGACGCCATCTGCCCGTCCACCTGTTCACGAAAACAATAATTTGTTTGGTCCCTGAATTGACGGCGAACTTGAAGAACCACACCGTGAGAAGCTTCTAGAACTTCTTCACCAGTTTCGCGGCTCGTTCAATTGCCAGAAGACGTCCTTAGGCCGAACGCACACCTTTGTCTATTGCATTAACACCGGCTCCTAAGCGCCTCTGCGACAGCGTCCCTACCGTGTATCTCTTGTTTAGCGTCGTGTGATCACCGACCAAGTGGTCGACATGGTTCAACGTGGCGTCATTCAGCCATCCAGCAGTCCCTGGTCCTCACCTGTGGTACTTGTGAGCAAAAAAAAAAGACGGCTCGATTCGCTTCTGCCTTGATTACCGCCGTTTAAACAAAGTTACGCTTAAAGACGTATACTTTTTGCTGCGCATCGATGATGCCCTGAACTGCTTGCAAGGCGCTCAATTCTCATCACTATACCTACGGTCCGGTTATTGGCAGGTTCCCATGGCACCACCAGATCGCCCAAAATCTGCTTTTGCAACGCCCGATGGGCTAAACGAATTTATTGTAATGCCCTTCGGCCTTTGTAATGCGCCAGCAACATTCTAAAGGATGATGGATAGCTTCTTGCGAGGACTAAAATGGAAGACATGCCTATGTTACTTGGATGATGTCGTTGTTTTTTCCCCTTATTTCGACAGCCACCTCCATTGTCTCAGCGAAGTCTTGAGCTGCCTCACGAGCGCAGGCCTTCAACTAAACATCAATAAGTGCCACTTTGGAGCTCGGAAGCTCACAATACTTGGCTACATTCTCTCAAAACATGGCGTCCTTCCAGACCCCGGGAAGGTTCGTGCTGTCGCTGAGTTTCCGAGGTCTACGACCATGGAAGCGCTTCGCAGCTTTGTCGCTCATACTTTCGCCACCTTGTAAAGAACTTTGCTTCGATAATCGCACAACTCACACAGCTGATCACTGGCGATGGACATTTCTCTGATTGGTCGCCAACATGCGATGATGCTTTTGCAACATTACACCATCTCCTTAATTCACCACCTATTTTACGCCACTTCGACCCTACTGTTACAACCGAGGATCACACGGATTCCAGTGGCATAGGACTTGGCGCTGTCCTTGCTCAATGCAAGCCTGGCTTCTCGAAGTATGTAGTTCCGTATGCCAGGCGCACTCTAACCAAGGCAAAGCACAAATACTCGGTGTCCAAAAGGGAATGTTTGACAATTGTTTGTGCATTACAAAAATTTTCTCCTTACTTATACTGACGCCCAATTGATGTTGTTACAGATCATCATTCAGTCTGTTGGCTCGCTTCATTGAAGGATCCTTCGGGCGGGCTTGGACGTTAGGTGCTACGTTTATATGAATTCGATATTCACGTCATTTACCACTCACGCAGCAAGCATACCAACGCAGATGCTCTTTCTCGATTGCCTCTTCCTTCAGCCGTTGCACCTGTTCCCTTTGCCGAAGCTTCCATAAACGGCATCGATACCTCTGACATGCCTTCGGAAGAACGCAAGGACCCTTGGATAGTCTCACACATCGACGTTCTCTCCTCGTCTTTGGTGACACCACGCCAGCGTCTCCATCGTGCACTACGTCGGCTAATTCCCCATTATGCGATACGGGATACCATGTTGTACCGTCGCAACTATCAGCTGGATGGTATAAAATGGCTTCATGTTATACCTCGCCATTTGCGCTCCAACATGTGCGCCTACTTCCACGCCGACCCTCAAAACGCCCACGCTGGCGTTTTGAAAACATACGACCAGCTTCGCCAGCGATTTTTCTGGCGTGGAATGTACTTGTACGTTCGCAAGTACATACGTTCGTGCACTGGGTGTGACTGACAGAAAACAACTTGTCATGCTTCTGGCGAATTACAACCGTTGCCGTGCCCAGCTCGGCCGTTTGATAGAATCGGCATCGACCTCTACGGCCCACTACCTTGTACTCCTGCTGGAAATCGCTTGATTATTGCGGTATTGACCATATAACCTGTTACGCTGAAACCGCCACTTTGCCAGCCCCTGCTGCTCGTGATGTCGTCTTGTTCATCTTGCGTGGCTTTGTCCTTCGCCATGGCGTGCCACGTGAGCTGCTGAGCAACTGTGGGCGTGCGTTTCTATTGCAAGTCGTCCAAGAGCTGCTCAGTGAGTGTAATATCATTCATCGCACCTCTACAAGCTATCACCAGCAGACAAACAGTTTGACGGAACGCTTTAACCGCGCGCTCGGTGATATGCTCTCTATGTACATATCCTCCAACAAATCAAATTGGGACTTAATGCTCCCTTTTGTGACGTATGCGTATAATATGACCACGCAAGCAACTACTGTGTTTTCACCTTCTTTTTTCCACTGCACAGACGTGAGCCCTGTTCTATGCTTGACACAATAATTTTTTACCACCCAGATGCTTCAGAATACCACCCAGCCTCCGAACTTGTTCAGTGTGCTGAAGAGTGCTCCAATTAGCGCGTTCATTTTCATCCATCGCAAAAGGTCTCCAAAAAGAATGACTTGACCAAGATAAGCCAGCTGACAGCTTCCCCGTAGGCTCACTTTTATGGCTTTCGGTTCCATTTCAGTCCCCTGGCCTCTCCAGAAAGTTTGCACCAAAGCACAATGGTCCGTACCGCATCATTCAATGCACATCACCGGTCAACTAAGTCGTTGAACCAGTCACACCTGCCGAAGACAGACGATGCCGTGGTTGTGAGACAGTCCACATCAGCCGCTTAATACCTTACTATGATCCCCTTGTGCTTGCTTTGCCGTGAGTCTCCAGGATGGCTCATCTTCACCCGCCGGGCAAATGTAGTGGGGAGAAGGTGATAGACAGTATCTAGTCAGAGCAGCTAGAAGACGAGTACGACAAAGAGCTGAGCTCGTGACAATGACTGACGCCCCTTAAACCAGACTGTTGGTTTTAGATAATAAACCCTCTTATACAGGTAATGACCGTGGAGCGGAACCACGAGATTGAATTAACTAGAAGATAAACAATGGAATGAGGCACATTTGGCAAGCACTCTCAAATCTTGACCGGTAGATTGCCACTATCCCTCAAGAGGAAGGTATATAACAGCTGCATCTTGCTGGTACTTAGCTACGAAGCAGAGACCTCGAGACTTACAAAGAGGGTTTAGCCTAAATTGCGGACGACACAACTAGCGATGTAAAGGGAAATGGTAGGTGTAACCTTAAGAGACAAGAAAAGAGCAGAGTGGATTCGCGTACCAACCGGGCTTAAGGATATAATTGTTGACATCAAGAAAAAAAATTGACATGGGCCGGGCATGTAGCACGTAAACAAGGCAACCGCTGGTCAATAAGGGTGACCAACTGGATTCCCAGAGAAGACAAGCGGGCTAGGGGGAGACAGAAAGTGACATGTGCAGCTGAGATTAAGAAATATGTGGGTATAAAATGGCAGCAGCAAGCACAGAACCAAGTTGACTGGCGGAACATGGGAGAGGCCTTTGTGCTGCAGTGGATGTAGTCAGGCTGATGATAATTTAGGATCGAAGCTCCTTAAGCTGGCTGCCCACCGTATATAGCCGCCGAAACTCTTTGAAAAAGAGATGCAGCACAGCCGCAAAGCGAATGAAAGAATCCATCAATCTCAAACCGCTGCGCCGGAAAAAACCACTGGTGCGCTCACACCCCTCTCCCACGTACCTCCCTCTTTTGAGATTTTGAATTGGAGCAAGTTGCTAGGAATTCATCTTGATATTAGCTGATATTAGCAGTCCTCGTCGCTCAGTGTTCTGCTGAAATCAAGATGCCTCCCTCTTTCTTAGTTTCTCACAAAGAAAGGTTCTTAGTTTCTCACTAAGGAAATATGCCTCCCTCTTTTTTAGTTTCTCACTAAGAAAGAGGGAGGCATATTTCTTAGTTTCTCTCTAAAAAAGAGGGAGACCATCACGTCAACCAGTCGTTCACTCAGCGGTTGGTACGTTGTCTGGGCTGCCACACACTGATTCACTCAGTTGTTCCCGCCATCGAGCGCAGTAGCCGCCTTCCGCGAAGCCCCCGACCCCTGCCGCCTTCATAAATGCCACCAGTGATATCAAACACATAGTCGTTTGCATCTCATTACCAAGGAGCTTCGCCCATCGGTTCTATTCGTGCATGGAGCTGTTAGTTTTTGCGTCACTTGCGTTGAAGCTGATGCTGCGCAATGATGGACGAATACAATGGTCAATTTTTGCCTTTGATTGAGGTATGAAGACATTTGCCCTAATGAATGAAACAAACCGTTTTCGCAAATTTCGTAACAAATGAATAGGTGACGGCGTAGTGGAGAAAAAAACCTTCCGTAGGAAAAAATATATCGTTTGAAGAGGCATCTTGGACTTATTAGATCTTGTGCATTTTTTATGCGGCTGGCATGTGAATTGAAAAGGTTCAATTTAATTTTAAAATATTTTGTTTTGTTTTCTGATCTTTTCAGGAATGACGCTCTTGTATGTTTCGCATCCTTCAACTACAATTTTCGCTGACCGATGGTGATTGAAATGTGAAAATACCCTACACCTGATAAAAAAGATATATCAAACATCACGTACTCATCTGGTTTTCCGCACTTGTTGACAGGTCCATGGTGCTCGCCCCTTCCTCAACGAATCTGTCCACGAGACCAGCCGTGCGCTATCCGACCTTTACTGGGCAATGATTTGGGATTAACGGGGTTGCTAAAACAGGTATGCGCCTGCCACGTGCAATGAAATAACAAAACAGTTTTACCTCACGAAAAGACTATATTCACTCCCGAATACAAAACTTAATAGTTCACAGGCCCTTACGCTCAGACTACTGCAGACAGACACGCACTCTCACTTGAGCGCACTTCACGCTATTTATCCTGACGTGTTCCTTAATGACGCTTGCTTCGCATATGGGGACGTAGCCAAGCTGGCGCACATGCTCTGAAAGTGCAACATAATATACACGAACCCAGACACTACTTCGGTCAGGTGTGAGGCAGCCCTGCGTGGTTCCCTCCTTGTCCACCAACTTTGGGCTGTCTAGCAGGCTGGCGGAGCAGCCGAAAGGCTTGGCCCAACAGTCCCAACGTGGAAGTCGGGACTGTTGGAGCCGCAAAGCACGAAGCACGCAGTGATGAACCGGTGTTTCCCACAGGAACATGTCAATCACTGCTAATGAACATCGAGAGACAGAAGACTGATTGCACACAAAGACACGCAATTCGCTTTTTAGCTAACGGGCAGGTTGCGAATTTTCATAAGCAACGCATAGGAGAAATCTTGCACAAGCACTGCCTTGAAAGTCACGACCCAGGGCTTCATATAAGTAGGGCGGCCAGTGAACGATTGTGCAGAGTGAGTAGTTGCTTTTTTTCAATCAAAACACTCGCTAGCAGACGTTACCTGTGTCGGCGTTCGGAGACGAGAAACAGGGGAGCGTAGAAAAGGTGGAAGAAGGAGAGGAACGTGCATGCCCTACGAGTGTGTACACGCTGCTGCGAAAGATGCCTAGAGGAGAGGAGGTAAAGTAAGCGTATGCTAGCAGACGCTGCCTGCATCGGCGTTGCGAGGCGAGAAAGAGAGGGAGCGCACGAAAGAACAAGAAGGAGGGTGCCCATGCGCAGTAAGGGTGGTCACGCGTCACACCATATTGACCTTGATAACAGATGCTTGATTGATATGTGGGGTTTAACGTCCCAAAACCTCCATATGATTATGAGAGACGCCATAGTAGAGGGCTCCAGAAATTTCGACCACCTTGGGTTGTTTAACGTGCACCCAAATCTCAGCTCACGGGCCTACAACATTTTCGCCTCCATCGGAAATGCAGCCGCCAAAGCCGGGATTTGAGCCCGCGATCTGCAGGTCAGCAGCCGAGTACGTTAGCCACTAGACCACTACGATGGGGCGATAATAGATGCTTTGCATCTAAAAAAGAACTTATGTTTAGTAAAACACGATTTGGTATTACATTTAACAGTCGAGCTGTTCTAGGGCTGGCCATGACAGATGGGTGTACTAATCAATAGCGTAACTGTTTCAGTCACGAATGAAGCAGTATTTTCAGGTGGCATTGATTAGAGATGCGCACCGAAGAGCCGGCAACCAATGTGGCGCCGCGCTGAGTGAGAGCAGCAGAGGCGCAGTAGAGACGTGGTGGTCGGATGTGGGCATAAGTGCGGCGGACATTGCTCTCTGCCGCGCCCATTGTGAAGGTGAGTAAGACTTCTTGGAAGATGACGCCACTTGTTGTGAGTGGCAGTAGGAGTTGGCCCGACAGCGCTTAGCTGCTTTGACAGATTTGAATGCTTTGAAATGGCTTTAATTTTTGCAAGAGCATGCATGCCTGTGTTTCTAAGCTGATAAGCCCAACTTAGAAGTTGAACGATTCGGCAGGGTGGATATAATGGTAATTTATTCCTAAGAAAAAGAAAGCACAGTGAAAAAACGGATGAAGAAAAGGCGCATGTACACGCGCGAAAACACATACACGCACTCGCTAGTGTAACCATCCCAAATTCATTTTATTGCCATAAAAATCATATTGGCACTATCGGCCGGATTTTGCTGCTGGCGTCGGCGTCGTAGTCGGTGTGGCCGTCACTCACCGTATATGTACACGTATTTGTATATATATATATATATATATATATATATATATATATATATATATATATATATATATATATATATATATATATATATATATACGCAAGAAAGAAAACTAATCCAGAAAAAGACTCTTGCGCGCAAAATTGAACGCGGGACATACGAAGCCCAACTATGAGGAGTTAGCCAAGGAGCCACCGAGGAGCACGTCCTTCACCATTCTAACAGTAATCTATTTTTATCGACCACTTACTCCTGATGGCGGGCATCATGGGGGGGGGGGGGGCTACTGTTTCTTAGCATTTACCGGAAGATGTCGTAATGAGCGTGCATCGCCAGATTGTCATGACGCAACGGTGCGCGCTCTCAACTCTCACGCGTACTTTGTCCAGTGGAGATGAGTTTTATGGACGCTTACTCGGGCGCCTTTGTCTCGCGGTTGGAGGATCGTACGCCTTGGCCGGCTTTCTACTTTCGCCGGAATGATTTTGTTGTAATTACCGGGCGCATGGACGTCACTGCAATTGTTGCACAGCATCCGTTTACGAAAAGAGCGCGCTTTTCAGGTACAGTTAAGTAACCTTTGAGACGCTTATTCGCATTCATTCGTACCTGTAAATACGATTCATAAGTCATTTGTGTGTGAGAAACACGGGGCACGTTTCAATATTGCCGCCTTCAACCTGCAGAGAAGAGCACGCCCAGCAAGAAAGGAAGACGAAGTTCTTGCCCAGTTCTCATTACAAGCACCTTGCATTTAATTAAATTGAGCGCTTCTATATCCCCCTTATGCTGTGTCTGTGTCGTGATTATGGTGAAGGTGCTGGGTACATGTCCAGGACACCTTCAAACAGCCCGAGACCTAGTACACAAAGACTTCCGCTCGTTGAAACACCCGTTTACCGCACTAGCCGCCGCCTGTTAGGCCTGAGCCCACAGTTTGGTCCTTGAACGGAAAACATGACCGTGCCAGGAAGCAGTTGCCCCGCCATGACCAGCCCAAGCACAAAAAAGGTGACTGTTTTCACCCCTAAATATTCTGTGGACTTCCACGGCTACACATTTGACAACGCAGATTACTGGCTTGAGGAGTTCCAGCGCACAGCCAACCTTAACGGGTGGAACGCCGCACAGAAGTTCGAGTAGGTGTATTTCCCTCTTCAGTATGGGGCTTGCACATGGTTCCTGAATCGCACGTGGTCAACGGGGGACCGTTTCCGGTGGACGTTTCTCGACACCTTCGCAATCTCCGAAAGGCGGGAGCATGCAAAACGACTCCTCGAATCATAGATTCAAAATCCAAACGAACCTGTTGCTATATTTATTGAGGACATGGCTCGTCTCTTCCGTCGAGCCAATCCTAATATGTCTGAGAGCAGAAAGATCGGCCACATAATGCACGGTGTTAAAGAGCAGCTCTTTGCTGGTCACGTGAGAAACCCATCTTCAAGCGTCGACAAATTTTCGAAGAAGGCGACTGCCATCTAACGTGCATACAGCTACGCTACCGCCAGTACGACCACCCAAACAACAACGGACAAATCAGCGCAACCACCGTGACCACTGTGACACCTGACGAGCGTTCTTTGCGTAACCTGATACGTGAAATTGTGCAAGAAGAGGTGAATGAGCTCGCAGCCCCACCGAATGACAGTGCGATTGCGTCGGTCAAAGAAGTTGTGCGCCAAGACATAAGGCAAGTGCTTTCACTTCCCGAGCCGAACACTGACACAGTTAGGCCAACCTATTCAGATATTCTCCGTCGACAGCCATCTAACGTGCCCCCACCTCAGCAGTACTAACAGCATCAGCCACCGACAGTGCCTTGGTACTACAGGGAAACGTCGACGCCGATGCGACCTTCACTGCGGAAAACCGACATCTGGCGTACCCCTGTCTACAGGCCCTTGTGCTTCCATTCTGGGGAAGCAGGCCAAATTGTACGGCATTGTCCTCATTGCGTCGCCAGGTACCAAATATTTCCGTATACTACCCCTCGGCGCTATTTCGACGGAAGACGCAACGTTCATACGAGCACGAAGATTCCGCGCAACGTTTCTCCTGGGTTCCGGTAACGCTCACCCTCTCCTGGTCATTTTCTTCAATCTAATGGAGGTAGTACCACGTACACGCGAGAGGAAGATTTCCCAGTCCACGCCGAGAAACTAAAAGCAGCGACCTTAGGAGTAAAGGTTGCGAATTGCCAAAGAGTTGAAAATTCTCCATTACCGCCGCACGAAGAGCTGCAAATTTTGAATGAATCGACAAAAAATGAGATTGTCACCGTTGACATTACACTTTCAATTGACGGTCACGGCGTGACGGTATTGTTTGACACTGGTGCGGGCTTTTCAATAATGAGTGCGAATCTGGCCGACAAACTCAAGAAGATGAAAACAGAATGAACGGGGCCGCAAATTAGCAGAGCTGGAGGCCAGCTGCTGACGCCTACCGGAAAGTGCACTGCACGAATCAATATCGCGGATTCATCAATCGTCGCAAACTCCGTTATTCTTTCTGAGTGTTGTAAACAGGCCATCTTTGTTATGGATTCCCTGTGGGAGTACGGTGCCATCATAAATATACCGGACGGTGTACTGACCTTCTCAGAGGACCATAGTACAACACTGCAGCACAAGCCCATGCGCGTCATTGACGACGTGACCATGCCACCATTATCATGCCGCCACATCTCTGTCACGTGTAACACGAAGCACACTGGAGAAGGTGTCGCGGAAAAAGTATCGACGCTTTTACTCTCTCGAGGAATCGCCATTGCCAGAAGTCTAGTCAGTGTAGTGTCTGGGCAAGCAAAGGCACTGTTGACAAACTTCAGCAACGAGCGCCGACACATTACAGAGGGTACCACAGTTGCATACTTCGAAGAAATTGTGGAATTTCGCGAGTGCTTCACAGTGCAACAGGCAGAGACGCCTGCTGCTTCAACACCACTACCTGTCGACGTGAGCACTGGCTTATCGCCAGCGCAGAGGCAGAGTCTTCTATTTGTTCTCAGTCAGTTCGAAGATTGTTTTTCATCGACCTCAAGGGTAAACCAAACGCCACTGACAAAGCACCGAATTATAACGGAAGAGACGGCAAGACCAATTCGATGAAACCCCGCCCGCGCGGAACCAAAAAAACGCGAAGCGGTCCAAGAACAAGTCCAGAAAATGCTCGATGATGACATCATTCAGCCGTCAAAAAGCTCTTGGGCATCACCGGTAGTGCTAGTTAAGAAGAAAGACGGCAGCTCACGCTTTTGTGCAGGCTACCGCAAGCTGAACCGCGTGACAAAGAAAGACGTATACCGATTACCGCGTATTGACGATTCACTTGACAGGCCGAGGCATGCACGCTTCTTCTCGTCAATGGACCTGAAAAGCGGATACTGGGAAATCAATGTCGATGAGCGAAGCAGAGAAAAGACTGCTTTTGTTACGCCTGACACGCGTTACTTTTTGAAAGTCTTGCCCTTCGGATCGTGCTCAGCTCCAGCAACCTCTCAGAGACTGATGGATACCGTCCTATCAGGCCTTAAGTGGCAGACGTGTCTGATATACCTCGGCGACGTCATTGTTTTCTCAGCAACGTTCGAGGAACATCTAAGACGGCTGCTATTAGTATTTCTAGCAATACGGTCCGCCGGCCTAACACTAAAACCTGAGAAATGTCATTTTGGTTTCAAGAAACTCCGATTCTTAGGACATGTGATGAGCCATGAATGTGTTCGTCCGGACCCTGACAAGATCGATGCCATCCGAAAATTTCCGTTGCCAACAGATAAGAAGGCCGTGAGACGTTTTTTTTGGCCTCTGCGCCCACTACCCAAGATTTATCGCCAATTTCTCGCATATAGCGTTGCGCTTAACACGAATAATGAGAGACGATGTTCCATTTTTATGGGGCAAAGAGGAACAAGCAGCATTTGATGATCTACGGCAGCGCCTGCAGACACCACCTGTGCTTGCTCAATTTGACGAGGACGCTCCTACCATGATCCACAGTGATGCCCGCAACGTAGGTTTAGCCACTGTACTTGTCCAGTGGCAAGACTCAGCCGAGCGAGTGATTGCATATGCAAGTGGGACGCTTTCCCGTACCGAGTCCCATAATTCCACAACGAAAAAAGAATGTCTTGCTGTAGTATGGACAGTTATGAAGTTTCGCTCATACCTCTACGGCCGTCCCTTCCACTTAGTCAGCGACCACCACTCCCTCTGCTGGCTGACCAACTTAAAGGACCCATCTGGTCGGCTAGCGTGCTGGAGCTTACGCCTACAGGAATTTGATATGACGGTCGTCTATAAGTCAGGACGGCAGTACTCTGATGCCGATTGCTTATCCAGGTCACCTATAAAGCAAAATGATGTCTCAGAAGGGGATGACATGGCGTTTTTAGTAGTGGTCTACACGGTCACCATTTTGTCTAAGTATAAAGAAGACAGCGAGTGGCTCCCCCTTATGTATTTTCTTAACGGCTAGTCTACAAGCATTTCCAAGATATTTGCAAAGAGCCATGCCATTATTCTGCTTGCGCAGTGGTGTCCTATATAGAAAAAACTTTTCCTCAAGCGGAAGTGCCCACTTACCTGTCATCCCGACATCCATTCGCGATGAGATCCTGAGCGCTTGCCACGATGAGGCAACCTCTTGCCACCTCGAATACACGCGCGCTTTGGCCAGAATCCAACAGAAGTACTACTGGCCGAAGCTTCCAGGCACTTTAAAGCATTACGTCCGCACGTGGCTTGATTGTCAACGACGAAAACCGCCACCTTTAAAACCAGCCGGATTGTTGCAACCAGTTCAAGTGCCCACAATGCTTTTCGCACAAACTGGAATGGACTTCCTTGGACCATTTCTGACTTCGCATACTGGAAACAAGTGGGTAATTGTCGCTACCGACTATGTTACTCACTACGCAGCAACAAAGGCTTTATCAAGCGGAGCTGCTGTAGAAGCGGCACGATTTTTTATTGAAAATATCGTTCTGAGAAATGATGCTCCTAGAATTACAATAAAGGACAGAGGTACCGCTTTCAAGGCCTTGCTCCTTAAGTCAGTGCTTCAGCTGAGTGGAACAGCGTATCGAAGAACAACCTCCTACCACCCACAAACAAACGGCCTAACAGAACGCCTCAACAAGGCAATTGCCGATATGCTGAGTAAGTACTATCGGCATCAAATGAAACGCGAACAGCGGAGCGCATGACACAAGCCTTATCAACGCATAGTGCGTGCCGTCGACCAGTCATTCACACAGACAAGCCCGCACATCCGGTGTGGCAGTACTGCATGACCCCCCCTAGAGTGCAATATTTTTGCTTGTGTCAAGCTTGTGTTTAACAGAGGTTACGCTATTTGCAGCCGAAGGCGAGTATTGTAGCACGGTTCGTCATCACGGAGTCCATCATTATGGAATTCCTGGCTAATTCTACTTATTGTAGACAAATGTTGGTTCATAATGCTTGCAATTCCACGCTGTTTCACTTCGTGTCTGGTCTAGTGGCTAAGGTACTCGGCTGCTGACCCGCAGGTCGCGGGTTCGAATTCCGTCTGCCACGGCTGCATTTCCGATAGAGGTGGAAATGTCGAGGCCCGTGTGCTCAGATTTGGGTGCACGTTAAAGGACCCCCGGTGGTCAAAATTTCCGGAGCCCTCCACTACGGCGTCTCTCATAATCATATGGTGGTTTTGGGACGTTAAATCTCACAAATCAATCAATCACTTCGTGCCGGTAAAGCGAAACGTTTTGTGCTCTCTCTTTTGAACAAGCGCTTGGCGTTTCGAGTTAAAGTGATGCATTTCGGGTCGGTCTTTGAAAGAAGGGTGCAGGTGAAGTAGCGTTGGCGAATGAGATAAGACGATTGTTTAAAAATTAACCGCAAACCGATTATATTTTCCTTTTTATTTTATTGTTGCAAGTCACCGATTGCACTGCGATGCTGAAGTAAAAGCAAGGAATTGTGAGTGATACGATCAACAGTGCTTGACACCATCACGATGGCCACCATTACCACCATACGAAAACTAGAGCAGAGTTGGAGATAACGCGCTGTAGGGGGATCGCGCAGTGCTGCCAAACCGGATGTGCACGTCTGTCTATGGTGATAACTGGACGGCCAACAATAAACTGTTTCTAATGCTTGAAACACGTGCTCTGCTGTTCGGGTTTCATTTGATGCCAATAGTACATCGACGTGGATGATAAAAATTGGGACCATGTTCTACCATATGTGACGTTTGCCTATAATACGGCGCAGCAGGAAACTACCCGAAGCACGCCATTTAGTCTTCTTTGTGGCCGTGAAGTCACGACAATGCTTGATGACATGTTTCTGCACGACTGCGACGATGCAGACACGGATGTTCAAGCCTTTACCCAACGAACTGAAGAGGCGCGGTAGCTAGCACGCGAGCGAATCGCGCAGCAGCTGAGTTACGACGCACAACGTTATAATCTACGACGCCGGTACGTCACTTATCAACTAGGCAAAAAAGTGTTGGTCTGGAGCCCTATTCGCCAACACAGGCTTTCTGAAAAGTTACTGAAGAAGTACTTTGGTCGCTACAATGTTCTACGGCACCTAAGTGACGTGAACTATGAGGTAATTCCTGACAGTTCCTCGCAAACTCGCCAGAAAAAATCAGCAATTTTACACGTTGGGGGGATGAAGCCATATTGCAGAGAGCCGGTTGCATAATACGTCAACTACATTCACTGCGTATTTGGTAGCAGAGCCTTGGGACGATGCTCTTCCTGGAGGGAGGCAAATGCCGCATTCAACCTGCAGAGAAGAGCTTGCGCAGCAAGAAAGGGAGACGAAGTTTTTGCCCGGTCCTCTTCACGAGCGCCTCTTATTTAATTAAAGTGATCTCTTCTATATACGACTTCTGCTTTGTCTGCGTCGTGACACTAAGCTTACCATATTGCGTGTAATCTTTCAAGTTGTTGCTATCACGTTCACTGCGTCACCTTTGCGGCAAAGCTGTGACTTTTTTTCTATTCCAACTACTTGTAATATCAAAGGACCTAAGCATATAGGTGCGCTAAAATTACTGGAAAATAATTTTTGTTTCATGTTAATAATTTTTTGTTTCGTTTTTAAACACATGGCTCAAAAACTCCAAATTTATGAAACTTCATATTCGTGATTTATTTCATTCTTCTTTGATACACAAAGTAACTATCAGAATCGAAGGTAATTTACTACCATTAACGACATGTGGCTATGGTGAAATAACGCTTATCTGGACAGATGTGAAAACCTACGAAGGTAGGGTACAGTAACTGATTATATTATTGTATGCATAAAAGATTTTTACATTTTGCTTCATTCAATCTTAGCAAAAATCACTCTTTTTTTATCTGTAAGTTTAATGTGTGAAGCACACTATAAAAACAGTCAATGTATACAGAAAGCAACCGTCTCAATGTCCAGAAAAAAAGCAACACAATAGTGAGCAATCTTAGAAATTCAGTGAAACATTTTTATGGCAGTTCTAAATGTTCATTTATCGCAAACTGGCTGCAACTCGTCTGAGCGTTTTAAGGTGGTGTTAATCCCTCGCCCGCCTCATCATTCGTTCACGCTCAGGCAACCATGCACTGACGAAAGTACCTCGAAAGAGAGCCACACAAATGAAAAATAAGCACTCAGAGAAAAGCAACAAATAACGATCGTGTTCACCTTTGCAGTGCTGATTGACATAACGTACCAGGGATCGTCTTGAACGCATTCTGGGAAGGAAGTGACGAAGTCGTTTGGCCTCATCATTCACCTTCTCGATGACGGGCCAACTTAAGCCACCAAAGGCATTCGCACAAAGATGATGGATACGAGGAACGAAAAGACGTTGTTTCGCCAATATCCGTATCGTATATATATATATATATATATATATATATATATATATATATATATATATATATATATATATATATTGTAAGCACATTCCAAGCATTTGATCGTTCTCACTTGCACATACCCATCATCATCGTCCTCTCTCTTGGTGTGGTTCTGAGCGGAGCCAGACATCGCAGAATAAACGCTTCTGCTCGCCCTGCCTGCTCGCCGTACCTAGTCTGCCTGCGTCTTTCAGAGTGGTGGAAGTGCCGGGGTAAGATCCCGACGTCCTCCTACGTTCATTTCCCACCTGGAGCTCCGATCTGGTCGCCGATTGCACCCAGCCACCCACACAGGTATGCAGACATCGGACCTAACGCCTAGCCCTAACGCTACAGCCCCTACGCCGGCGGCTGCCCGCTCTTCATCTACTGTCACCAGCCCTCAGCGCGAACCGCCCGTGTTCGCGGGTCTTCGCGGTGACGACGTCGAGGAATGGCTTGACCTTTACAACCGTGTGGGTTCAGCCAATCGATGGACCGAAGCAGAGAAACTGAGCTACCTTCCTTTCTATTTGACCAGCGTAGCCAAAACCTGGTATTTTAATCACGAAACTGACTTCGTTGATTGGTCGACCTTTGCCAACAAACTGCGACAAATATTCGGATGCTCATCGGGTCGTTCCGAAGCCGCGAAACAGAAGCTGGCTGTGCGTCTACAACTGGCACATGAGTCGTACACTTCGTATATCGAGGATGTTTTGGCCCTCTGTCGCCGTGCGAATAAAGACATGACGGAAGATGAGCGCGTTCGCCACATCCTTAAAGGAATCGGCCCAATCGCATTCAACGCCTTGGCTGTTGGCAATCCCGCTACGGTTAACGACGTCATTTCGACATGCCAACGCCTTGACCAGTTGCAGTCCCTTCGGCTTCAACAAGACAGTGATCCACGCCTGATGCCTCCCTCTGAATTAAAAACCCTTATCCGCACAATCATCCGGGAAGAACTTCGAGACCTTGAACAGCAGCGGTCCACTGTCGCCTCCGCTCCGTCTCCACCATTCGACCTGCGGAATCTTGTTAAGCAGGAGTTAGCGGCAATGGCGACACCGACATCCCCGGTCGCTCCGCCAGCACGCCCGATGCCCACATACGCCGATGTGACGCCCAGGTCGACACCGGCAGCACCGGTTGTTCAAACGGTAATGCCCACATATGCGGAGATCGCTGCGATTCCGCCTGCTCCCGGGGCATCTAGCTCTACGGATACTGCTAGTAGCCATTTGGCTGCTATGCGAGGTGGAATGACTGCTGCACCCTTGTATCCTCAGTGGCGTCAATCCCGTCCTGTTTGCTTTTACTGCGGTATACGAGGCCACATTTCTCGTTACTGCCGTCGCCGCCAGCAAGAGGAACGACGAGGCTATGCTGAGTTCGAACGAGACCGGTTCCGAAGACCAGATCTTTATGCTCCAGACACCTACCCGTCCGCGCAGTACCGGTCTCCGTCTCCTCCAGTGTCCCCTCGTCAACATCAGGAATACCGCTCCTCCAGACGACGCTCTCCATCGCCCTATCGCCGCTCCGCATCGCCGCTTCGTCCAATCATCTCCCGTCCTGTTGACCAATCTTCGGAAAACTAAGGATTGCAGTTTTTGGAGGGAAAACTGCGTCCCGTCGACCAACAAAAATACCTCCTGTTCGCCCAGCTAATATGTTGTCAGTGATTATTGAAGGTATTCCTGTGCAAGCTCTCGTTGACACCGGTGCAACCACTTCTGTTTTGCGTAGTGACTTGTGCTCGCGCCTCCGTAAAGTCAGAACGCCCTATGTGGGACCTGTGTTGCGTGGGGCAAATAACGTGCTGATTCAACCTGACGGACAGTGTACGGCTCGTGTTTCTATTGATGGTATACGTCACCACATCGAGATGATTGTGTTGCCCACGTGCATTCATGAACTTATCCTTGGTTGGGACTTTCTGCATTCTGCTTCCGCTGTTATATCCTTTAAAGAGAACGTCATTCACATAACGGATACAACGGATGCGCCCATTCCAGTTTCATCACCCTCGATCTCCAACTTGGTCATTGTTGAAGACTGCGTCCTGCACCCTGGTCACGAACACGTGATAGCTGTCGCATCTACCCAAGTAACCGACGGTGATGCACTTGTGGCTCCTTCGTTTCGCTGCACCTCCCGTGGAATTCTCGTCGCCTCTTGCCTCCTCCGGTTTTCCTCTGGCTGCGCTTTTCTGCCCGTTTCTAACACAACTGCAGAATCTGTGCTGCTGCCCAAGGGAATGACAGTGGCAAAGATTGACTTCTCTCCATTGACCTCCATCGCGACACTCTGCCCGTCTTCGTCACCAGTACCAGCTCCAGGTTCACGTTCTTTCCCTTTTCGACCTGTCATTGGTTCAGACCTCACACCAAAACAGTCTGAAGCACTATTGGCCCTTTTGGCTAAGCACAAAGCCTGCTTTGATAGCTGTACCACAACACTGAGTCAGACTTCCGCGGCTGTACATCGCATTGAAACCGACGGTTCTCGTGTGATACGCCGTCGCCCATATCGGGTTTCGCAATCAGAGAGAGAAATAATTGAAAAAGAAGTGAACGAGATGCTATCGCGAAATATAATACGACCTTCTTCGAGTTCCTGGGCATCTCCAGTCGTTTTAGTTAAAAAGAAGGATGGCTCTGTTCGTTTTTGCATTGACTACCGCGCGTTAAATAAGATCACACGCAAGGACGTATATCCTATGCCTAGAATTGATGACGCTTTAGACACACTGCAAGGGGCGAACTATTTTTCGAGCCTTGACTTACGATCAGGTTACTGGCAAATCCCCATGAACGAGGCTGACAAAGAAAAAACTGCATTTGCCACACCGGACGGCCTTTATGAATTTAATGTAATGCCATTCGGCTTGTGCAACGCTCCAGCCACGTTTGAGCGAATGATTGATACTGTTCTTCGTGGCCTAAAATGGAAGACCTGCCTCTGTTACTTAGATGATATCGTTGTTTTTTCAAGTACCTTTGCCCAACATCTTCAACGATTAGACGAGGTGCTACAATGTCTCTCCAAGGCTGGCCTTCAGATAAATACAAAGAAGTGTACATTTGCCAGCAAAAGCATCAAAGTCCTCGGTCACGTCGTTTCCAAAGACGGAATCCAACCAGATCCCGAGAAGATCGCAGCTGTGCTACAGTTCCCTCGACCGTCCAACCAAAAGACGTTGCGCAGCTTTCTTGGTCTCGCGTCCTATTTTCGTCGCTTTATACGCAACTTTGCTACCTTAGCGGCTCCGCTAAATAAGTTATTGGCCACTGGTGCTCCTTTCTCATGGTCCAACGACTGCGAATCTGCATTTGAAATTTTGAAAGAACGCCTGACTTCCGGACCAGTGCTGCGCCACTTCGATGAGAGAGCGCCTACCATACTCCATACTGACGCAAGCGCACAAGGCATTGGAGCAGTCCTTCTGCAGCGTGATTCCACCTCTAAAGAGCAGGTTGTGGCCTACGCTATCCGGACTCTGTCAACAGCTGAGCGGAATTACACCATCACGGAGCAGGAGTGCTTGGCTATCGTATGGTCGATACAGAAATTCCGCCCGTATCTCTACGGTCGGCACTTCACCATCATCACCGACCACCACGCACTCTGTTGGCTTTCATCAATGAAGAATATGTCAGGACGTCTTGCGCGCTGGATACTGCGCTTACAAGAGTACGACTTTACAGTTACGTACAAGTCTGGCAAATGTCATCATGATGCCGACGCGCTGTCCCGGTGCCCACTTTCGCTCTCTCGTGACAATACGTCCACCGCATCGCGTTCGAATGACTCTGACACCCAGCTTGCCTCACAACACGTATCGCTCGCATCGCTGGATCCAATGCAGCTATCTTCGAACTCCGATTTACGTTCACTTCAGCTGGCAGATTCCTACTGTCGGTCTTTCATTGATCGCCTTCGCGGTGTCACTAAACCACCCAACAGCCGCTTGCGACGCCAGCTTCGACAATTTCGCCTTCAGGACGGTGTGCTTAAGCGCTACATTTACCATCCCACCGGTAACAAGTGGGTGCCAGTTCTTCCCCGCTGCCTTCGTCTTCGAGTTTTGGAAGCATTCCACGATGATATTGCTGCCGGTCATCTAGGCTTCCACAAGACCTACGATCGCATCAAGACGCGCTGCTTCTGGCCTGGCTTGTCCACAACGGTGGCCAAATACGTGGGCTCGTGCGCGTTGTGTCAGCACCGCAAGCGATCCACATCCCCGCCTGCTGGTTTCCTTCAGCCTCTTCCCTGTCCCACCACACCATTCGAATTTGTCGGAATAGACTTGTATGGTCCTTTGCCGTTGACACCTTCCGGTCACCGTTGGATCGTCACTGCAGTCGACCATCAAACAAGATACGCCGAGACTTCACCTCTTCATTCTGCTACCGCCACAGAAATCGCCAATTTTTTTCTTGACTCCATCGTCTTGCGCCACGGAGCCCCTCGCGTATATATATATATATATATATAATATATATATATATATATATATATATATATATATATCTATATATATATATATATATATATATATATATATATATATATATATATATATATATATATATATATATATATATATCTATATATATATATATATATATATATATATATATATATATATATATATATATATATATAATCAAGCATGGCTCCCGATGGCGCAAGGGAATGATATCCGAGACAGTAAGTAAACGACAAACATTGTTGCATAGGTTCTGTCAGAGCATTATCTTACTCCTGTCACGGCAGCAGAGAAAAGCTAGTAGCTGTTTGCTTGCTCCTAATACAAACACTAAAGAACATGTGATGGCTTGCCAAAGTTCCATCACACGCTACATGATTTGGCAGGCCGAGCTCTGTGTTGAACATAACAGCGAGAATAAACAGACATTCTTGAAGTCTTCGAGTTGAATGGAGTGTTACTACAAACACTAAGTGTCAGACAGAAATGGGGCCAATAGTGTTCACTTACTCGTTAAATCCGCTCGATGAAATATATTCATTCTCGTACTATAATGCTATAAATAAAAAAAGAAATAAACTTCCTAAGCAACATAAACGTTTTTAAAGAGGTAATTTTCTTTGAGATTTACTTCTATTGGCAGCAAAATACTTTCCAATTTATATTTATTATTATTATTATTATTATTATTATTATTATTATTATTATTATTATTATTATTATTATTATTATATTATTATTATTATTATTATTATTATTATTATTATGTCACGCACAGTAAGCAGCGCTATGACCCTTGTGCTGCAAGCAACTGCAGCGCTGAGTCGTCGTAGGAAGCAGGAGCTTCTTAAAGTATGACCTTTAAAATGGCTTCCACTTTTTCTTGAGCACTATTTTCAATAATGGAAGTGGAAAGTCTCACTCTGCTCATACTGGTCTAACTTCACCCTCCTTTTTTTTTGCCTATGACGTTGGGGCCACACGTACGATAAGTCAAAAATTGTTTCAGAATTAGCCCTTTGCGACTTGATAATCCATCAAGCCTGAGCACTTGGGCATATTCAGTGCTTTTGATGTTGATGTCTCTAGAAAAACAAGGCATTGGTTGAGCTGGCTTTTCATTGTGAATTGTGACAGTGAAAAATTTAAAACGAGAAGGAAGGAGCGATGTGATTGAGGAGCCTCATATTAGAGACAGGCCGCTTGTGCTGCACATGCGTTTTCTCTCCACATGTAAAAGATTGAAATTGCAGTATCAGTGTAGTCTTTTGCGCTGGGCAAATGTTAGGTCGCTTCTGCGCAGCAGTGAAAAGGAAGGTAGGGGGCGGCAAAAAAAGGTGAAGTGAGGGTGAAAAAGGGTCTGTCTGCTGTAATCCCTTCTGTGTGGGAATTAATCTTGTGGTCCGTGACCATTCTTAACGTAGCTTATGGCCCGAAAAAAAAAAACAGGAGAGAATTCCGTGACCATATCTTTCGTGCAGCGTGAACCAAGCAGGAAGGCACATTCTAAATTGTGAGAACAGTTCAATTCAGGCTGTTTGAAAATGTATAAATCAGGACAGGAGCAATGCCACTGCATTTAGGATCTATTTATCGTGCAACTTTTACAAACGCCGTGAAAGTGCGTTTGCTCTGGGTTTTTTACATGTGAGTTCTTTTGAGCAGTAGCTGCGAATTCAAACTCGAAAGGTGCGTAAGCTGTCGAACGGAAAGATTCATTGTCGAGATAACTATATGACAAAGAAGGTCATGGGCTAGCGTGAAAACGTAGCCTCAAGCGAAACGTATGGGATGCCCAGTGAGTGCATTCAAGCCGCCGGGCAGGCAGAGTGGCAACGAAATTTCACTAGTGAAACCAACGCGCGCTCCATCAATCGTTAACTGAGGCAAGCATATTATTTTCAGCCCTTGGCGGAGCTGACCTCTGTCTAAGCAAGCCGCAGCTATACGTGGGGGCGTTCGAGTTAAATACGCTGAAGGCTGTACTTAGATATCTGTATTCCAGAATTTTTTTCTGAGTATCTCTGCCCATTCCCTGCTTTGGGCTAAAGCCACAACAAGCCTGTGGACCAATGCTGCCTCTGCGTTCGCACGCAAGAATACCTGTCTTATCATACTCAAAACATCTGAAAGCATACTTGACAGTATACAAAAATAATTTATTCAAACGGAAACAGAATTCTGTGCTGATTGTTATCACATAAACGCATTTCTGCAAAGATATGTTCACAGAAATGTTAACAGGGCCACTGGCAACACTTGAGGTTTGTTTTGGTGCGTGTTTTTTTAGCTACACACGCTGTTTTTTTGTTAAACACGCTGCAAAGTGATACCCATTTTCAAGAAATTACACTCCCACCTTAATTACATTGCCCTTATAGCAGCGTCTGATTAAAGGTGTAACGTTAATTAACTGAAGACCATTCCACGGAAGGGTATCACGACTGTTAGCACGTGCCACCGGTTCGATTACCATATCGTCGACGCACCCACGTCACTCACTGCTAGTTTCCAGTAGAAGAAAAAATACCACGAACAGAGCGGAATGAGAGGCACAGACGTAAACACAGCTGAAACTGATTGAAAATGGTGGCAGAACGGTGTTTTGTGAAAAGTAAATGTACCAGAGCTCGACTTTTTTTATTTGTATTTAGTACGCGGTATAAAAAATTCAATGCAACAACGTTCAGTATTACTATATCGTGTTGTGTTTAGTGTGAAAATTTTGTGTATGAAGTTTTTTTTTCAGCGGAACTCCCTGTGCGAGAAGCTTTATTATTCTTCCTTGGCACAAGGAGATCATGTGACATGCTGCGGATTTCTCTCGATTAAAAGACAAAAGGATTTTAAGGAGACCGTTAAACCCCGAGTGACAGGAATAATATTTTCACCATAAACATCCGCAGTACCAACTCATAAGACTTGTTTTAACCGCACAGACGCTACACGAGGCGACCAAAGCTTCACGGATACACCCATTCCCTTGAAAGTAAAATATACGCTGAGGACTGCACCACGCAGAACGAACCCTTTAGACCTAATATTTACCAGCAATAATTTCACATTCACTGGTGAGATAGAGAGAGAGAGAGAGAGAGAGGCAGGTTTACTTACAGAAAGGCAGAGAGGTCGGCCTGAGCGATAGCTTGCACTAGCCTGTTACTCTGCACTGGGGGAGGGGAAAGGGGAGAAGAAAGACTAGTGGATGACAATGGCGAGATAAAGAGATGAGTGTATAGAATTATTTCTAGCTGAGAAAAAATTTGTAGCCGCGCATATAGCCCAGTTGCTTCCAAAAGGCTATAACCGCTGCACAGTTGGTGTCTGGCCATGGGCCCAACACGGTCTCATCATGCAATTAATGGCCTACTCCGATATCGTTCAGTAGAAGAAATCAGTGTTTGTGGTTTACGTGCGTACGCTTGGAATTCACAAAATATGTGCTCAAGTGTTTCTAACACATCACAGTGTTCACAATTAGGACCGGTGTCACTGTGACCGATGATATGTGCGTAACGTCTGGTGTACGACACACCAAGACAAATGCGGTGGATCGTACTTGCGAGTTTCCGTTTCAATTTAGAGGGCATTCAGAACCTCATTTATGGGTCCCATTTGTGAAGTCGCCGGTGTCACCGTTCTGGTTTATTCTAGTGCTGAAGCACGTAGCTGCACATCACGCAGCGAAGCAGAGCGTTCGTGTCAGCTTGTGAAAACGCAATGCGTACATGAGGGGCACTACTTAAGGCACTTTTAGTTTCAGCGTCTTCCTCTTGGTTTCCCAATACGCTGCAATGCGCGGGAATCCACTGGAAAGTGATAAGATGGCCATTGGTTGAAGCAAGCTGAAGAAATACTGCAATTTCTATTGCCAAGATGTAATACGGACCTTGCCTCATGATGCAATTAATGGTTTGCAAAGCGAGTTTGGCATCACAGAAAATCGTCCAGGCTCGTGGTTTCTCTCCGGAAATAAATCTTTTTGCCACTTGGATAGCGACAAGCTCTGAGGCAATTGATGCGGTGTTATGGTTCACTTCGAGTCGTCTAGCGGTATCCATGTCAGGGCTGACAAAGGCTGCGGCGGAGGTGTTTAGTGTGGTAGACCCGTCGGTGTACACATGCAGAGTATCACTGTACGTTGTATAAATGTGTTGTAGGGTCAATTGTCTGACGCCAACAGAAGAAACGAGTGACTTCTTCGTAATTCCAGGTATCGCAAGACAAACAGATGGCTAAGGCAGGACCCATAGAAGCGCTGCAGGAACATTCGGCGGGGAAAACCTTGATGGTAGAATACTCTCATGCCGTGATTTCACTCTTGAGAAACTGTACTCTGGGTGAGTGGCGGGTAGTACTGATAGTGGGTGCTGTCTGGGTCGGCTCAGCAATCGAAGGTGAACTCTAAGTGGCTTGCAGAGCATGTATACACCGATCGGACAAGACCTAGCCTCGTCGATGGTCCCATTTGTTGCAGCACAGCGCGGTAGACCCAGTCATCTTCGTAAGCATTGAGCTTGAACACTCTCTAGCGTCTTAACACATCTAGGTCTCATATTGGCGAGCACCGGCGTGCTGTATCGCATGTGTCCCACAAATAGAGCATTGTGCAATTGAAGTAGCGATGATTCTGACGGGCCCCATCTGGCTGCTGCCACGTGGCGAAGAACGAGAGCAAAGCTCTTCAATTTAAAATTAGGTACTGCGTCGTGTCTCGTCCACGATAGATCTCTGTGCACGACAACCTAAAAAAACTTGTGGTGCGTTACAGCAGGTATCGCTGTCCCATCAATAAATATTGGGTATTGTGACATATGCTTGCGCGTGAACGCAAGCATTGTGTATTTGTCGATGGAAAGAGTGAGCCCCTGACGTCATAGATATTTGTAAGTGACCGTCACTGCACGCTGTAGTCGAGCTCGTAATTGCGCACAAGTGGTTCTGGAACATTCACTGGGGAATATCCATATTTACTAAGGAATTGTAATTTGGTTGTACTGTTCAAGGTGTTTTGCACGGGTTTTCTATTATCTCTTCCTTAGTTGTTATTTCATAGATCTCATTAGTTTACTTTTTCAGCTAGAAGGAACAGATCGTGAGGAGGCATGTATTTGAAGAGGGGCTGGGTGGGGCTAGAACATATAATTTAGAGATTTTAAAAGTCTACAAGGACAAAGTACTTAGACAAAAAAGAAGCAAGTTATTTAATATTGCGGACTTTCTTCATGCTTGTCAGAAATGCGGCCTCTTGACAGCACCTCAAATTGCACGAGTAAATAAACAATGTAGAGATTTCAACTGAGAATGTGATACCAAAGTTATGTTCCGGTTTGCCAGGTTTCATTTTTGACCACAAGAAGCATAATCACGCCGAAACCATTACCACCGTGGATAGATGGACAGACATTGCTGCCATCTATCTATCTATCTATCTATCTATCTATCTATCTATCTATCTATCTATCTATCTATCTATCTATCTATCTATCTATCTATCTATCTATCTATCTATCTATCTATCTATCTATCTATCTATCTATCTATCTATAAGGCTTAAAGTCGCTGAAGTTGGCTGAGAAATGCTTCGCATTTAATAGCATGACATGTATGTCTTGAATTTATTGACAAATCCTATGATTTTGCTACTTTTGTGGTTGTTTTGTTCATATGACATATTGCAAAACTGGTATAGTATAAGATTACTGCATGGCGAACATAAGTGACAGACCCTAACGTAAAAATTATGACATGCATGTCATGTATGTCATGACTGCACGCCACGCTCATGGTACAGTCATGGTCGTTTCGCTAGCTTCACATATACCAAGCTTATTATTACAGGACCTGAATGGACAAAGAAGATTTGTTACACATCCAAACATGATAGTCATGAGATGTGCTTCACGAAAACATGACTTCATGCTACGATCACAGCACGCTCGCGGCCGTTTTTCTAGCTTCATATATACCGAACTCAGCATTATGAGGCGGTAATGAATGACGAGCACAAATTCCAGGCGCAAACATGATAATCATGAAATGGAAGACGTGTACGGCACAGTTTATGTCCTCCTCCTAACTTTGTACTGATTTTAGTGTGATAATTCAACTTTCTTCTATTATGCTTTCCATAACATCGATTCCCACTGTAGGTGGGATCTACAATTTTTTTTCGCAGTTTTTCCAAAGGTATTTTAAATTATGCCAAATACGAAATGAATCGTCAGCGAGTTTTAAAGGGGCCATGTTATTGTTTCGCCATAGCAGTGACATGAAGAGAGGCAGATTGCTATATTTCGACATGAGGTGTATAGCGGCTTCAACACGTAATAAAAGAAATAAAAGCAGAATTTATCACAACTTTATCTGAATTCGTCATAACGTTGCTGCAGAGAACTGCACCTATAGCCAAGGTGATTGCCGAAAGCTGCGAAACTTATCAAAACACACTCATGTCACATTTCACCCTTCTTCAAGGCGCTGGTTTCTGAATCATGTGGAATGATCCTATTCTTGCGGAACAGAAGATTGGTGGCGCGTCTTTGCAAAATAGCGGCCCACTCGCCGATTTCGCAAAACACAGCCACCAAAAACACGTTTCTTCGCTAGCGTGATTCCTACTTGGTGACCGTGCACTGGCGGGTGCAATAACTAAGCCTCCGGGAGCACCTTGAAGCCGCCAATTCAAACTCTTCTTGCCATGACAAACTGGGTGGGTATAAGTAAGCCAGCGAGAGGAAAAAAATGAAGGCCTACACGAGAAACAACTAACTGCTATATCACAAGGCAAAGCGACATTTGACAAGCTTTTCGAGTCACTGACCGATAACTAAGCATAAGTACGATCGCTAACTGAGGAAAAGGGGGATGGATAGCGGCGATCCATTTCAGCCGCCTGTCAGACACATGAGCCGGAATGAAAACAACCGCGCTAAAGATAACTCGCTGTCTGTGTTTCAGAACCTCACCACTGAGCGATGCCAACGACCACTCAGCACATGGAGGAAATACCGACTTGGACAGACGTCACTGCAAAGAGCACGCCAACTACTTGTCTTGCCTATGGCTGCGCAAATCTATCTACGGTGTCAGCAAACATTTTTCGGGAGTTTTGAATATTCCTTTCAACCCAATCTTCTAAACTCGTGATGGCGTAATCAGTGCGTGGTTCGCCGCCGTCTCGAAGGACGTTCATATTAATCGCTCTCAGTGGTCTCAGCTTCAGAGACGTTCACCACGGCTTGCTGTGACTACAGAATACGTAAACATAATTTTCAGATTATCGTATATCGCGCTCTGATAAGAAGCATTCGAACGCTTTTAAGGGATGCATTAACTGATATAATTTATTCTTTCACCTAAGAAGTGGTAATTTGATATGTTCAATCCGTATTCTGAGTTAATTCTTTTTATCGCAAAAGGAGGGTACGCTATGCGGTATACCGGAGTGCCCTCTAATTGTTCGATAATCGGAGCGGTAACATCAGGTGGGTTTTTACTAAAAGGTCATGTGACTCACGCCGGCTTCTAGCCCACTTTGATTTTACTCGTGTAATAAACTTTTATTGTTCATCAACGCAAAAAAGACAGTTTTCCTACTGGCACCACAAAGCAGATCAAAATGTTGCGCATAATATATATACTGGATTGTCGAAGTGCCATTGGGTAACGCGAGCAGCCCATTCAGATAGTGCTTTCTTCTGAAGTGGCCGTATTAAGGTATATTTGTGTCTATAAATGTTAATATCTCTATGTGTCATCAATTAAGCTTCAGTTTATGTTTAATAAATTTGTGTACACATTGCGCGATTCACCCGTCAGCTTCTTTGTTTCCCCTGAAATAACTTTCAGAAATACGCCTAAAACCTAATAAATACAGTAAAATTTTGCTCTCTCTATAGTTACTCAAGAACTTCAGCGGAGTGAATAATTGCTACCCTTGTTACGTTCAAAAACTCGGTTAGCACGAGAGTAAACTTTTACCTCGTCTTGCTGGTAGTAAAGAAAACAGAGAAGGCAAGGCGCCAGGGGATGACCAGTTGACCCTCTTTTTCAAGTTATTTGTGGTTATTTTTTGTTTAGTAGGTACCGTGAGGCGGACGTACTTTCCGCTGCAAATGTTGGTTTTGAATATTATTGAATGAAAGCTTCTTAAATGACATTTTTTTATCACCTTGAACGCGCTTATTTTGTGAAAACGTTGTGCAACATCACCATTTGAAGATTTCTCTTTGCATTCACATTCAAGTCGTTGTTTACGGAGGTCATTAAATTTGTTTGCGTTCACGAACAATTTATACAAAAGTATAATTGATGATCTCTTTGTCAGTCCCTAATTTTGAGAAATCAGTTTTGTTTATTTGTTTTGAACACACGAGATCGCGCTCCAATCGGCACCTTAGGTGCCGCAGACAGCGATGTTGAGAGTACGCACTTCAGGACTTATTCGATGCGCAGTCAACTGAATCTGCATTTTATGCACTGTAAAAGGAATGGTACTAATGACAACTTTCGCTAAACTTGGTTAGTGGGCAAAATACTCATACCCACTATTTCTATCTTGTGTATGGAGCTCGTCAACATTTATCCATGTGAGATAAAGTTAGAGGTGTCACGTAATAAACAGACCAGGGATCAGCCAGGCTGTGCTGGTAAATAAGGAGTTTATAGAATGCGTGAAAGAAGTTCATGCACAAGGTCTGTATTAGTAGCAAGGTTTCTATAAGAACTTCTATGTTCTTCTGTTTTACCACAATTAACAGTGTTTCAAAAAATCCACTCCGCCTTCTGTTCCTGGGAATGAATTCGAAATCTACCAAATCAGGAAAACGCAACGTTGCCAGTGGTTTACACAATTACATTTTATTAGCTAGCTGACTGATGAGTAAAGACGTATATTAGAGAATGATTAAAGTTTAAAAACTTTTATTTCGATAGTACTCTGTAAACAAAAATAAGCCGAGAACAAAGTAGAAGACGTCCTCTAGCGTATCCCATGAGGGGGCTTTTATAAACACCGTCCGAAGGAAGTAAAAAATTTACTCCCCAACAGGAGGAGTTTTTGGCTTAAGGGAGTTTTTATTTACATCCTTCAGGGCACTTTTTCAGGTCAGTAGGGAAGTAAATTTTAGATCAGCTGAGAAGAAAAAAATACGCCAGCAGCCGTACTAGCATAGCTTTCATTTTATTACCCCAAAGCTTAAAATATTCATCACAGTACACAAACATTCACACAACGTTCACATAATGTTACAAAACTCATACTTACCAAAGTTTGTAGCAGCATAACTTTAGTTTTATTACCTTAAAGCACACAATCTTGATCGCAGTACACAAACATTCACACAAAATTCACATAATGTTACAACACTCATTACAACACTCTACAGTTTGCCGCTCACGCAGCACACCTACGCTTCAGTGACAGGGTAAATATAGACACCATAATCTGACGTCTCATAGAGCTCTGAGGGAACCCTATATTTTGCTAACAATTAATAAATATGCACGGCGTGTGTATTTAGTTGCGGTTGCCTAGTGGAAGCACTTCAACACACATGCATTTTATCCCAAAGCTGCCTAATATTAAATGAATTTTTAACTATCACGAAAGGGGTTTATCAATTGGTGTTCTGTAGTATGGGCAGAATTTGCATTAGCACTAATTTGTGTGAATCCGTAAAATGCAGGGAATTATGCACAGAGCCCGAGTAGCCTTGCATGGACACATCAATGACGCACATTCAGCAGCTCTAGCGATGAGCCGAGGTACACCGTCGCTACCTCATTCGACAACTAAGTCTTACTCACGAGTATGGCACGGTGACTCGATGAATTACTGCTGCCTATGCTTGCTATATTGCCGCATGCTTGCTAATGGGGAGTTTTCGTCTCGTAATTTTTTCTCATGCACAGAAATAGGTGTCCGCTATCCACGCAGTTTAAGCTACGGAGCGATGGACTTAAACGAAACGATTCGCCGTCGCGGTTAATGTTGCTCACATCCATTGCATGGGCATGCATGTCGTACGCCATTGTTGCGTCTCCGCCTCATTCGGAGCTCGCGTTCACATGAGTAATTTGACAGCTGCGGTTGAAAGGCGCCGAAGATTGATATTCATTCAAGCAGCTTTGGTTTTAGGGGCAAAGCTCCTCAAAGCAGCACTCGTTCATCCCTCGTCGTAGTACGTGATATGTCTTACACTTTGACTTGCAAGGTGGGGCCGGTAGGAAATTTCTCCTGTGCGTTGTTGAACAATAAAAAATTCGCAGCGTGTGCGTTAACTAAAAGCCGAATTCTCCTGTCTCTCATTCTCCATTAGCAGCCTTTAGCATGTACATTGAGCACTATCTGACAAGAAAGGGTTGCTACGTTATACTCGCTGGCCGTAACCTCCTTGGTTGTAGGAAGGTTTAGCGAGCGCTGGGCCACAGTACAATGAATATGGTGAACTAGTATATACCAAGAACTCGAGGTGGTTAAAGGTTGGAAGTACACAAAGCGCAAGCCGTAAGAAAGTGTGCGTGTGCCACTTCTCGTTTAGCCCTTGAAATATCCGCTGGATGGCGGTGGTTCTATATGCGGAATATATGGTGAAAAGATGCGAGATGGTGGTACTTGGAGTGTTGACTGATGGACGAACGGACACACAGACAGATGCATGAACGGACGCACGGATGGCTGCACGGACGGATGGACGCAAGGACGGACGCAGGGGCGGATGCATGGATGAACGCAGGGATGGACGCACACATGGACGTGTGGACGCACGAACAGACGCACGCACGGATGGGCGGATGAACCCACGGACGGTTACACAGACGGACGCATGAATGGACGGAAGCAAGAACGAATGGACGGACGGATGCTTTGCCCCACTCTCCATTATTCACCCCGTGGATATGGTGCCTTTGTTTTGTGAGGCACATTCTTTGTCCGGCCGATGGTCGGGGCTGGCTCGTAGAGCTCGCTACGGCGGCCGGCGCGCAGCGTGAGCTCGCGACGATGCCGGCTTGTCCAGCGGGGTTCATCGGCGCGAAGTTTCTTTTAATGTTCACACTTAAGCCAACCGGTTGTTACAAATCTTCACTACACTGATAACTTCGTTGCCTGTCGAGAGATGCTCACACGGTCAGTCCACAAAAGCATGGTGTTTCACACCGACGTGCAAAGAGATGCCCGTACATATACACAAACACACACACACACGCACGCATGGACGTCATGACCAAAAGAGTGTTTTTAAAACTTCTATAGGAAGTTTGTAACCACGTGACCTGAAACTCGCTGGAAAGTTTAACAACGCCATGTCGTTCATAAACTTCTTCGTTAAGCGTTACATGGTGCCGCGAGCAGCGTAGCGGCTTTTGCTATTCTTACTGACCACGTAATACGATGACGAAAGACTGGCCACAGAATACGGACGGAATAGGGGGCCCAAGATTGAACCGACGACCGCGAGACAGGACATCACTAGCTGAGAGTGGCACAGACACGGAGGACGACATAGTCATGGATGAAGACATGCCGCTGAAATCTGTAAGCGACCAGCTGTTTCCTCTCTTATTCAAAATGGACAGGAAAACAATTTCAAAGAAAAAACAAAACGCTTAGGACGCAGAAAATGAACGTAGTGAGCAAAGCTGAAAACAAGCTTCATGAGAATGAAGACCATAGAGCAATGTCACTGCTAGCCAGCCAGATCAAAGCTATCACAGAGATGTGAACGAAAGTTGATCAATATGTGGAGCAGTTTAGAATGCCGAATATCGCCTAAATCGAGTTTCCGAGGACCACTGAGTATAAACTGAAGACGATCCGCGCTCGACATAACATTAATGTGTACCTTCGCCGACAAAAACAGCGCGAGATGGTGAGATAACAAGTCACCTGTAAAGACAATGCCTTACAAGCACCACCAGCGAATGCAGTAAATCTAATAAAGGTAACATTAATGAAGTTTGATAGCGATAGCAGAAAGTAGCAGATATTTCGGAATCAATTTGAGTCAGCTGTTCACGTGAGAACAGAAGTAAACGAGAATCAAATGTTTTTAAAGTTTCTGTCATCACTAACCAGGAGGGAGGCAGCTACCGCAGCGGGACTTCAATTTTTAGAAAGACACTACGTGAAACAATATCGACATGCTGCCCCGTCATGGTGGTCTAGTGGATAAGGTACTCGGCTGCTGACCCGCAGGTCGCGTATCGAATCCCGGCTGCGGAGGCTGCATTTCCGATGGAGGCGGAAATGTGTAGGCCCGTGTGCTCAGTCTTGGGTACACGTTAAATAACCCTAGGTGGTCTAAATTTCTGGAGCCCTCCACTACGGCGTCTTTCATAATCTTATGGTGGTTTCGGGACGTTAAACTCCACATATCACTCAATCAATTATCGACATGCTCAAGCAGCGATACGGGAACAACGAAGCGATTATGGAAATTTACATGAAAGAGCTGACAAGCTTGAGTACAGTCGCAAGCTTCAGTGACTATGAAGGCTTGAGAAGACTGTCAGAAAAGGTACAAGTGCATACACATGGTCTGCAATCCTTAGTCGTAAAAATCGAGCCCTATGCAACGATGCTATGCCAGGATTGAAAATACCTTTATCTATGGAGATGAACATGGCTTTCCAACTGAAACAGAGAAGTGGTTGGTAGATGTACAGAGCAAAATCAAAATGCAGCGAAACATAATGAAGATACAGTAAAGTGTTTGATGAGGTATATAGATCATCATGTTGAGTGCAGAGAGGAACTGGTCGAGCGGAAAGAAAATGACGACAACAAATTTGACAGCAGGAAACAGAAAAGAACGGTTATTTTCAGAGCACCACGGCAAAGTATTGCATATTCTGTGCGACTAATACCAACTATTCTGATAGCTGTAGACGGAATATGTCATATGAAACAAAGAAAATGAACCTAAAAGCGTCAAATAGATTCTATCTATGCACGAGGCCTCACCATACCACCAAAATATGCAAGACAAGCATTAGGTGCAAGACATGCGGGACATGGCAGCAACGTCTATGTGCCAGAGAAAGGAACACATGGCGCAGGGTAAAGGCAGAAAATCAGGAAGAGCCAGGGTCAACTGCCAATATATGAACATATTGTCAAATATTCTTCTGCAGACTGCAATGACAATAGCAGAGGGTAGAAACAAGTTGGGCTATTGTCAGGTTCTGTTAGAAATTTTCAGCCGAAGAACATCCATCCTTAAGAGCTTGTGAGTGAAGCTGGGTTGCCCGGTAAGAGGAAAAGAAAGTCTCACCTTAGGCTCCTTTGGAGGAGATGTGCGACCTTGCAGATCGGCTAAATCTCGGTTTTCAGAGAAAGAACGAGTCCAACAGGACCGATGTGATCAGAACTATTTTCAAGGCTGTCTCGAAAGTTAACGTGCGCAGGACCATGATAACGGCTCCTGCCTCGTGGAAGAGTGAGCTTCTCGTCTTCGCTATGACGTCGATGCAGCTGCCGCTACAGAGGGCTCCCCCTCCTCCTCTCTAGAGAGGAGAAAAATCCGACAAACGATCAGAACTCCAGGAGACACGATATGTACTGGTTGTGGTATGAGAAGGCAGCGATCCGGAATACAATAGCGTTGCATCGGTTGCATCCCACGTTGGTGGAGCTGATGGCAACGTTGCTACAAGTAGGCAGGCTTGAGAAGTTCGAGAGCGATTGTGTCAGACCGGCCATTGACGTTAACGATGAATGTCAACGAATGACGTGCCAGAATTTGATATATTCTATAGTCATGCAGCAATAAAGGTTTATGCACAGCCCACTGGCGCATAAAAACGTGCGTAGTGGGGGTGAGCGGCGGAGACCCGAGCTCTCACTTCGAGCAGGTGTGTAGACACAGAGTGTATCAGCTGGAAGATATTTTGCTGTTCGGAAACGTAATTTCCGGGTAGTGGCACAGGTGTTTTGACTGCAGTATTGAAGAAGTAGCATGAGAGGCATAGCGAACTGCCGTAGTACAACTCAGCACATGCGCAGCCCAGGTGACCTTTGATGGCGGCCTCTGTATGCTAGCAGAACAGTGGTCGTTAGACGACCCACTTTTCTCTCAATCTGAGTGCCATGAGGGGGACTTGAGGTGCCTGTTATAAAACGCTCGACCAACCCATTTGTTTGTGGGTGGAAAGCGGTCGTGCGGAGACGTGTCGGAGCAGTCGTGCAGAGAAGCATGAGGAGTTCGTTGACGAGCACTGAATCAAACTGCCACCCGCGATTGGGTTGTACATTAGATGGACAGCCAAACTTTGAAATTCATATCGACGTGAAACCTGCTGCAACTGTAGGCGCCGACATGTGGGCGATGGGTATCGTTTTTTCTCCACTGTGTGTAGAGGTCGATGCATGCCGGTATGTAGCTCTAGCCTTTGGAAGGTGGGAGAGGGCCAACCAGGTCGAAGTTTACTGTGTTAAAACGTGCGTCTAGTGCAAGAAAGGACTTCGCAGGAAGGACGGTAAGACTCTGGATCTTTGAGCGTTGACACGGCAAACAATAGCGCACACAGTCTTAAACTTGCGCGTTCAACTGAGGGCGAACGTAGTGACTGAATATTAACTTTGGTGTCACGCTCATTCCAAGATGCGACAGACTGTGTAAAGCATCAAACAGGCGACGGCGAAGCAGTGTCGGAATGAAACGTCGAGGTGTGCTGGTTGGGATATCACACTCTACTGATCTACCATCTGAAGTCAAAACGACGTTCTTCAGTTTTAGGGATATCGACGAATTTCGGAGTTTACGCAGCTTGGTGTCATCGCGCTCGTGGTGTGAGAATAGGCTTACGTCGATGCTGGATGGCTGTGCAGTTGGCGTGAAGACGGCATCGACGCGGCTCAGAACACCAGCAGGATAGTGTTTGGTGCCTTTTACATGAAGAATTGTTGCTGTATATACCAAGATTTAGGACAGTTGTCCAGGCTCGCAAGGCGAGTGGTAGGACGCTGGTCTGTTGATCGTGTGCACGAGATGCTTCTCTACGGTGTTGCGACCGAGGTTTGTGGCACCGGAGATCCGTGATCAAAATGTCGAGGCAGGAGGAGGTTGAACTTCGTAGGGTAATTTCAGCAACGCGGCGCCCCGCACATGGATACAGCAAGGCGTCTTGGCGCTGCTCCTTATCCCCGAAAAATGAGGCAGCTGCCTGTCGTCCATAGGGGCGGCCGCAGTAAATGGGTGGCCCGCCAAACGCAACAGCGGTCAAGACCTAAACTGACGATCTTCGAAGAAGAGCTAGAAGTGTCAGACAGCTAAGTACACGGTGAGTAGTTCGTGGCAGAAAACGCTGTAGCGAGTCTGTGCAGGCTTCAACTTCTTTGAGAACAAAGCGAGCAGATTCCACGTGCCGTTGATGAATAGCTTCAACACAGCACCGACAGCGTCGTTCGAGGCGTCTGTCGTGAGATCAGTTGGTGCATCTGGCCCTGAATGTTAGGTGTCCGCTATTCACGCAGTTTAAGCTATGGAGCGGCGAATTAAAAAGAACGAAACGGTTCTCAGTCGTGGTTTCTGTTGCTCGCATGCATTGCATGGGCATGCAAGCCATATGCACGTCATTTTTATGTGTCTCCATCTCGTTCGGCACTCTCCTTCGCGTTAGTCATTTGACAGTTGTGGTCGTTATGCGCAGAAAACTGCTACAATTTACCGTAGACTTTATTTTATGTGAAACGCACTCTTTATTTTGCTGGTCGTCGGTGCTAGCTCGTAGAGCTCGCCACAACAGCCGGCACGCAGTGTGAGCTCACTACGATGCCTGCTTGCTACCAACGGCATAGCGTGGCCTTTCTAATGTTCAGATGTTGCAGCTCGTTAAATCCCAATGACACTCCGAGAAGACCTCGTCAGTGGAGTCAGGGCGAGCGTGTCGCGGGCGCAACTTTCACACCAGTTGCCGGCCAGCCTGCCGTGTTCGAGCGAAACCTATTTCGGACGACTTCGAAGTTTTAGGTGGTGAAACTCCAGGAACAATCACTGACGGTCGTAACAGCTTTCTTTTGTGAACATTAAATGGTTCTTGAATTTTTTTTGTAACTCGGTCCTTTGAAGCGAGGCCTTCGCGGCGTTTCATTGAGGAATAGGACCGATGTCTAGCGTGGTTCACTGATGCGAAACACGTTGAAACGTTCACACTAAACACCATCTGGTAGTTGCAAATGTTCACTGCACTGATGATTTCGTTGCCTGTCGACAGATTCTCACACGGTCCGCCACACAGAGCACTGGTGTTTCACACCGACATGCAAAGAGATGCCCGTACATATGTATATACACACACGCACGCACGCACGTCACAGCAGAAAGGGGTTTTTAAAACTTCCTTAGGGAGTTTGTAACCACGTCACCTGTACCTTCGTGAGATGTTTAACAAGGTCATGTTCATACATTCTGTCATTAGGCAGCGGTTGTTTTACCATGACATGTGCCAAGTTAACTTCCTACCAGGAAGTAAATAGTTGAGGCAGGAGAGTTTTGGGGGCTCATATGCTGCAGAAACTTCCATCTCGGCTAATTTTTGCTTACAGCGTACGCGTAGAGTTCATTGAGAAATTGTGGCATCAAGCTGTGATGTACACTTTATGCTATATAAGTCGGTAACTTTGCGAAAAATTTGTGTCTTTGAAATGAACTTCTCGTGCTTCGAATAATAGTCTGCACAATAACTTTGCTAGAAGCCATACACTGCCGCCATGAAACGCACAGCAGCAGAGCAAATAACGAGCACAATCGCTGGTAAATGAAGTGTGAGCAGCGGACTGTGCGCACGGTCAGTGCAAGTCATCTGCTGCCGCCATCTCAGATGGGTGGGCGCACCTGGTTGTCTATAGTTTGGCATTCGTTTCCTTTTGATATGGCCCCTGAACACCCCCATTATGGGTCTCACTCAAATCGATTCGTGCAGCGCAGTTTCGCTAGCTAAAGCTGCTCGCACCCGCATGCGGGAATCGAGCTCTCGCAGCTTCCTGACAAGAGTTTTCAGGTGCTTCCCACAGAGAAAACGCAGCCAAACTTACTTCCACGTCGATGCCTCCAAGCGTTTCTTGCTCGGGCGCGGTACGCAGCCGGGGAACTTGCCCTACACACATCGAATTTGTAATATTGGCTGATAGCCTCTATTTAAGCACCAAGCTCCTGCATTGGATGCCTGTGTGCCCAAGGTAGACCAATCAGCTCAAAACGTTTTTGTTATAAAAGTACGTATTTTAAACATGTTTTTGTTTGCGTTTACTTTGGCCACACAAAAAGCTCAGACAATGTTGGCTACGTCGGCAACGTTAAGAGTGTGTGGCTGCTATGCGAGCAAAGGGTTGATAAAATAGCCATGCTCTCATTCCCGCGTGTGGAAGTTACCTCCGGTTGCATGACAATCTATCCCTCTGAGCACACGGTTACACGCCTTTTTTTCACCGCCCTTACAAATATCCTATATATAAACTTATATAAAAATTCGCATATATGGCTACATCAGGAATTGGGCATATCTGGCTTTATATGAAATCCCCATATATGGGCCCTATATAACCTGATATGCCCAAATATTGATATAGCCATATATGGGCCTTATATACCCATATATGGGTGTTGCTGTATATGGTCTTATATAGCTATATATAGAAGCATTCATATAAGGTCTTATATGGATGCTTTCATATATGGCCTTATATGGATACCTTTATATAAAGCTATTCAGATGATTCATCTTATTAGTTCAGCTTGTGTAGCCGGCAAAAAATATTGCTTCTCAAATCATTCTTCAGCTAGAAATATAGCTGTTTGTTGAAAGGTCTGCATGCAGTCACCATCATCTCCAAAACAAAGGCAGTACATACCCCCTGAACATTCTTGTTCAATTAAGTTATCCTCATTATATCTCGAGTTATTCTCAATAACTAATTGCTAAAATGTAACTTCGCATCATATTTAAAGTTTGTGGTGGGCATATGTCACTGTTAGTCCACTTTCCCTGAAGAGATACATTCTCAGTGCTTAAATTTATTGCTTACTTATCAACACTTTTTTATTTATCCATTTAATTACCCACAGCACCAATTGGCATTACAGTGGGGGAGTGTTTACGAAAACTAGAATACAAAAAATACATAGTCAGCCAAACAAATAATCAAAGTCACCTGAATCACAATCTGCAAGAGAAATTCATATATAAATCGCAAAACGTGACACACCCCAAAAATGCGACGCACTAATTCTAACATGAAATAAAACAAATATTTTAGAGTGTAGAGGCAATGTAGAAGGCAGTTCGTTTCATCTTGTAGTTTTTTTTTGGTAAAAAATCATTTTGAAATACGTCAGTATTGCATGCCATTTTTCTTATCTTGAACCTAAGGTCAACACGGTCTGAGACATAGTTCGGTGCAATATTCCGCTGTATCGATTACAACTTGACAAAAATAAATAGCATAAAAGAAGCCAAGTTGAGTTTCGTAAAGATATTTTTCACAGTGTGTTTATTTAAAACTTTTTTCGCTTGTCAATGGAGCGTCCATAGTCAGTCAAAACGAAATATTGGCTTGCTGTTGACCGTATAAACTGCGTGTGCATTGAATAACTTAAATGAGTTGATAATCGACTTTTAAGGAGTTCGGACAAAAGTGATTGGTATGCAAGCTTGTCATGTCCTCGTATTGTGACTAATGGCCTATAGAACGACTGATAAACTGGTGTCTATAGGTCTCTGTGCTCGTGGGAATGGAGGCTTTTAGCAATATTTCTTGCCAACGGGACACGAAAAAATGTACTTTGTAAACGTAACCCACTTTCCGTTCTGTCAATACTGCATCATTAACGTAACAGCGGTTAAGAGCTCGTTCCGCAGAAATTCCGGCATAGGCATCGGTGGCTCTCAGTGAAAAATCGTCTCGTCCATGTTCGAAAATTGAGAGAATGCAAATAAAACAGATATTATAATTTTTTGGGGTTTGAGTGATGATTGAAATCATGCAGGCCATTAGCATGGCAAGCAACAGATTTGGGTGCACGTTAAAGAACCCCAGGTGGTCTGAATTTCCGGAGCCCTCTACTACGGCGTCTCTCATAATCATAGAGTGGTTCTGGGACGTTAAAACCCCACATATCAATCAAGCATGGCAAGCAAGTGCTCTACCACATAGCTATGCATCTGCTTGGAAATAAAGCATGAATAACTTCCTCTTGTTGGAAATGCAAGGAAAATAACTGTGATGCTTAACAAATACACGTATCCTGCATACAGGTTTCCCCAGCACACATTAATTATCGCAGCAATATTGCATGATACTAGCGTGAATTGTCATCGGGCATCACAACACGTTATTACCAACGTGACTTCGCGGTCTAAAGACAGCCAACCATTACAAAAGTCACACACGTTACTGCGCGTATTCCCTCACGACTGCGTAGTGGGTGCATAAAGTTTTAAAACATTTCACACACATAATATTGCGAAGCACGTTCTGCTGGGTGAGTTGGTACTTCATCTTAACTTAGTTGCACGAAAAAATTTCAAGTGTGAAAGGAAGACTCCTGGACATAGCGCAAACTGACAAGTGAAACTTCATTGAAGAAAACAGACATATGTATGTGGTTTCGAGAACACGTGAGGTGGAGAAAAATGATTAAATGAGCAGACATCAAATCATTTTCTTTCACTGTGGGGACATCGTTTGGTGTACGGCACTGCGCTGTCACGTGGGAAGTAATATTGAGGATTCAATAATATAATTGTAGATCAAAAAGCTTCTCTAAAGGGACAAACCATTCTCTATTCTATCATCACATTGTAGAGAGTGTGGCGGCGCACCCTTGTTTGATGATACGGTAGTTAAAGCTAGATTCAGTGACGCGGTAGCGCGGGACGTATTTCAGAGACGTATTTCATAAACAAAGCTGCGGATTCATGTGTCACGTAACTCTCACTTATGTAACTTGCTACTGAGGTAGCTTTTCTGGAAGCGCATCATTTATACAATCTGTCTGCTCATCTAATCAATTTTTTTCACCGCACGTGTTCTCGTAATCGCATATATGTACGTCTGTTTTTTCCAACAAAGTTTCAGTCGTCCGTGTGTGCTGTGTCTAGGTTGATATGGGGGGTTTAACGTCCCAAAACCACCATATGATTATGAGACGCCGTAGTGGAGGGCTCCGGAAATTTCGACCACCTGGGGTTCTTTAACGTGCAGCCAAATCTTAGCACACGGGCCTACAACTTTTCCGCCTCCATCGGAAATGCAGCCGCTGCAGCCGGGATTCGAACCCGCGATCTGCGGGTCAGCAGCCGAGTACCTTAGCCACTAGACCACCACGGCGGGGCGCGCTGTGTCTAGGTGTCTTCCTTTTGTATTTCAATTTTTTCACGCAACTCAGTTTTATAATATATTTCTCGTTCTTTAAACTATGCTACCCCTTTTTTACACAAAATGCAGCCATGTGCAAAACTTTCATTGAGACTTTTTCACGATTCTCAATCACACAGTACTATTGCACAATTAAAGTTGTTCAAGTAGCATCATGCAATAAAGAGTACACACTGAGTGATTAAACTACGCACAAGAAACAGAATCGATACTGCTATCACGTTCAACGATGAAAAACGGCGTTTAATGGTCCACCAGTTTTTGACACAGTAGCAAGCCCTAATGCATCATACCAGTTCATTTGTCGGCTTGCGTAAAACTATCTACAGTGCTCACGGATTAAAACATGACATCACATTATTTTGTGTAACTATGTATGCGGGTATGCGCCGTTCCTCAAGATAACCACGCGATGTTGCGACATCAGTAACAATATTGTTGCCTGTGATGTACGCATTCCAGTCAAATTTACACTTATATCACCCTGATTGTAGATGGTGAAAACAAAATTACGGGCTATTCCTAAGTTTTTCCATTTGAATTCGTGACATTGCACCCTGCTTTGAAGAATCAAATTAGCAACAAAATTTTAACTGCGTGTCTTTATCAAAACACACGACAATATAAAAACAAGTGGAACGTAGACGAAGAAAGATAAATTGCAACGCAAGACAAATTCAAACGCGGGCTCATATATCTCATGACACTCTTGGAGTTGGAGATATGCAACTCTTTTATTTGTGAAATCACAAGTTGTAATTTATCTTTGGTAATTCCTCAAGCGTTAAAATGAGAAAAGTACAATACAAGTATATTTATATCAATATATTTATAAAAGTACAATTGCACGAAACCCATCTTTTCCTGGCGTACATTTTTTCGTTAAATAGAGCAATGTCTGGATCAAGTGAAAAAAAAAATAAAATGTTGTCGTATCGCTTACACAAAACAGCTTAAGGACGTAACCATGATTAGCATGAAGTTAGTTGCTCAGCAAGCATGCAATGCGCTATGCTTTCGAGTTATCATAATATTCTTTATTCTTCTTTATTAAAAAAAAACCTTACAGGCCGCAGAACAGGGCATTGGGTAAAAGGTGGAGGAATCGGAATGGTACAGACAGCTAACGAACAGTTTACAGGCAGGATCAGTGCAAGAACAACGAAAAACTATATATATATATATATAAATGAGATCACATTTTAGGCTATACAGGGCGAGGTAAATTTGAGGGAATACAGCACTTGTTGATATGAACATGGCGACAGAGGGATACATTTTAAAATAAAAGACAAGGGGAATATAAATCACCGTAACGCAATGCACTTAGATTACAAAAACAGGGTCACATGGTGAACAGAGTGAGTAGCTGACGGCGAAATGTATCGGGATTAGATATGGAGGCTATGCAATCAGGAAGGTCATTCCAAAGACGAACGGCCCGAGGAAGTGGTGATGAATTGAATGCATTAGTTGACCCCTATATGCGCATGAAGCTGAACTGATTATGCAATCTGCGTGAAAAAGAGGGAGGTGTTTGAAGCTGAAGCCGCGTTCGTTTATTAGAGGTAATATATTTCTGGAACAGACAGAGAAGAGCAACATTGCGACGGCTATCCAATGACGGCAGCTGAAGGTCTGATTTATTTTCGTTATGTTTGACGTGATGTCGTAGTTTCGTGATATGAAGCGGGCACCTCTATTTTGAATCCTTTCTACCATAATAATCAAGTAGTTTTGATGAGGAGACCAAATTGCTGAGGCTAATTCTAATATTGGCAAAATAAAGGTGAGAAAGGCTAGTTTTCGAATATTAGTAGGGAAATTTCTCAAGTTGCGGCGTACGTAGCCCAGTGAACGCGATGCTTTGGCACAGGTAGACTCGATATGTGAGGCCCATGAAAGATTCTCTGTGAGAAGAACACCTAGGTATTTGTAGGAAGAAGTGTGGGAAAGCATGGTATTGTTCAAGTAATAGGAGAATTCAGAGTTTACGAGTTTACGGGTGAAAGACATTACCTCGCATTTTGTTAAGTTCAGGGCCTGGATTCACAAAACTCACTTACGAAAACATTTTTGCGCAAGAGAAATTTTGTTGCGTAAGTCGATTCACGAAACGAAAAAACGTCGTAAGAGGCCATAGTTGTCACATCGGCCGCTGCAAATAAAGCGCGCTGTGACTGCCCGAGAACATGTCAGCGATGGTGATGCAGTTGCTATATTTGCCTACGTCACCGAAAAGTGCTCGTAAGTGGATTCACGAAGCGAAATTGTGCGTAAAAACAGCATGGCTGAGAGAAAATCCCAAGAGTGGTCCGGACCACTCTTAGGAACAATGTGGCTACTTAAAACCTGCTGCCGCAGCGGTATACTTTGGTGCCCTGGCTGGTTTTGAGTTAATTCACGCCCATTAAGGGCTGCCTGATGACTACTGGTGCGTTTTTATTTCTTTCGGCGCTTTGAGCTTCGCGTGTTGTTTCCCTTGTACGCAGTGGATGGTGTTGACAACCACCACCGTCCAATAAGTTCGAAGTCGCAGTAATTGAAGAATTCTATTGGGCGTCAATGGCATCAAACTACGCATGTAAAGATTTGTGGTTGGATGAAAACCAATGTGTGCCCCGCCACGGTGGTCTAGTGGCTAAGGTACTCGGCTGCTGACCGGCAGGTCACGGGTTCGAATCCCGGCTGTGGCGGCTGCATTTCCGATGGAGGCGGAAATGTTGTAGGCCCGTGTACTCAGATTTGGGTGCACGTTAAAGAACCCCAGGTGGTCAAAATTTCCGGAGCCCTCCACTACGGCGTCTCTCATAATCATATGGTGGTTTTGGGACGTTAAACCCCACAAATCAATCATGAAAACCAATGTGATACGTGAATGGTCGGTGCATTCGAACGCGACATGACATAGGATCAACCTTATTTGTTATGTTGTTGTGTTGCGCCCCATATCATCCAATTAAAAGTGCGACTCGAGATCCTTGCCTCATTGGTGGAAATTACCACCAAAGAGGTTAATGGGAGCACATTCTTTGCACGGTATTGGAAATAAAAATGAGAGGAAGTTTTCAGTGAGTGGTTCCTAAAGTTTGTGCTCTAGTGTACTTTCATTGGCTCTAACTGTCCAATGGTTGCGATCTCTGAAATACAGCTGTCGATACACTTTGGGACGATCTGGAACAAAGCGTACTTTGTAAACCAAAGCGTATTAGGGGTGCGCGTGATTACGCATGGAACTACAAACAAATCATGCATCTTCACCTTCACTGTTCAGACACCGATATGTACCGTGATATTATGGCAAGCAATCGGAATGAAATGACCCTAGTAACTTTGTATGACACCGAAAATATGCAAACCCTCACGACTCTGGAGCAAACCTTGGCCGAATTCATTTCTGCGTCAATTACCGGCCATTTAACTTGGCGCACGAACATCATTCAAAGGTATAGCGAGCCACTGACATGTATTTTGTGCGACGTAGCGACCACTTGACCTGAGAATAATAGCGTTGCGAAGGCGAATCCCCTGTCGCATGCTCTGATCGAAGCAGACGACAAACGCGAGCAGACGACGGCTTGGCCGAAAGGCACAGCTTGTGATTAGTTGTGAAGCAATACCCTCAACATCAGCTCACTCCGTGACGTTGTCAAAACACTTCTTTCATCTGGCACGCCTGTCCTGTTCGTCATATCACCCCCCTCGCACATAGGAGAAATTTTTTTCACGCCGTGAAAATAGTGCAAGTACTTTCTAAGAGCTCTCTTATCATCTTATGTGCTGCGCAGTTGTCGAAAACAACATGGCGTCGTAAACAGCATATCGGTCAGTGCGACTTTCAGCAAACGCTTCTCGCACGAGTTACTTCAGCGTTTGACCGGATGTGTTGTGATTACAGCAGCTCTTCGGTGCGTGTAAGCAGTGCGGAAAGCTGTGGCAGTGCAATGGTGTACGGTGAAGCGCAGCGAAGCCTGTGCGTCGGTGTGGTTATCAAGCGGGGATCGGCGTCAATGTATCGACGGCAACTAGCACTCGAGAAGCCTGCAATGTGTGTTTGTGTGCCGGTAACAGTTCGTTCGCTTGACTTTACAGTCTCTCAGTTGGGTGCTATGCGACATTTCGGATTGACAGCGTTTTGACACGTTACTTGAGTGACCCCAAGTACGTACGGAAACGTATGAACTACGCGCTCGGTTCTTGTTTCGCCACTAGTTAGCCCGTACGCTTCTATTTACTTGAGAGCAATGTACTGTTCGGGAGTGAAACGATATTCGTTGTGAACAGTGGTGCTGTGTTGACGTTCCAAGACTTGTGAACAAGCTGTGCTCGTGTGACCGAAAATTGAAAGACAGCGTTGATAACTGTTTTGCCCTGCGAAGTCGTAGTGGGGCAGCTTGGCGCTTTTGTTTGTTAAGTCGTCACTTCTCCTTTTTGTGATAACCATAGTCCTAGAGCTGTGATGTGATCAACCAAAACTGCGAGATGCTACATTCTGTTGTGGATCGTGTTACTTTGGAAGCGCGCCTAGACTGTTCTTAGGTAACAAATTGAGAGTTCTATGTGGCAGCGAGAGCCCGTGAACGTGAAGCTTCACTCCAGCCCCCCAAAAAAAGCAAAGATTTCACCGGTGCCTTGCTTTGGATGAAGTTGTAGGCCAATATCGCCTAACTACAGGTTTCCGAGTTCGTCTGGCCATCGTTTTGCACGGCACTAGAGCCTTGACAACAGCCGGTCATGGCCAGTTCTTACACTTTATCAATGGACGTGCACGCCTGGCCAGCCCTTCATTGCTGTCATCGGCAGCTTCCAGTCTGCAGATTCCCTTTGCCTCTTGACCGTACTTGGTTCCTTATGGCACGGACGGCTACTAAATGCTGCCATCGGTGAGTTCACCTTGCAGAAATAAAGTTCACCGGTACTATAATTCACGCAGTTCTATAACGTGTGCAAGTTTTTAAGCCCATCAGATGTAATGTTTCTCTATGGTAAGTTGAAGCATGAAAAATTTACTACTACTGTTATATACATACATATATTATGGAGCAAATACATAAAAAGTTTTTTGTGATTTGATACAAGTGAGCTCTTGTTTGATTATGAGGTTGGGCCTGTCGATTGACCCCGTTTGATAGTTGGAAAGCTAATGTGAATTTATTTTTCAGGAGCCAGGTTGCACTTAAAAATTTATGTTATTTTGGAAAATTAATTCTATAGACGATTACCACTGTGGTAGTACTATACTTCAGTAGGACATATATATTGCGGCACGTAAATTTTACATGAGGCTTCAGTTTATTTCAAAGTGAATATAGCAGATTTTGGTCACTTTAACGAAGTGATAGCTTCCTCAAATAAGTATAAGAGGTGAGTGCTTTTAATGATTGTTTTTAATTAAATATCTCGTTTTTGGCTCTTCACAGATCGCAGAGATTGGTTTGTTAAGGTCCTGTGATGAATCGGTTGCACATTCTGGCACATCAATCCTCATCATTACTTGGAGCACCTGTACAAAAATAGGAAGGACACATTCTCCCTAACTGTGCAAGCCTATGTCACTGCTGGGACTGTTATCATTCAGCGGATGTGGCGTGGAAGCATGCATGGCAGCCTCATCTGGAAGGACTGCAATCTGCTTGGGAGCTTCGAGGGCACAAAACTGCCTAGGTTAGTTTTTCTTGAATACATACGATTACGTGAACACCGCTTACTGTGCACAAATTGAAAACCCAAGCATGGTTGCTTTCAGTGGATACCTGTAATATTCTTACACATAATTCTTATTCAACATTTATAGAACTAAATTGCAAGATAATTGAGAATGTTGCAAGCTGAAAGCCTGCAGCTTATGAATGAAACTCCAATAATCTGAGACTCAAAAGCTTGTGCTTTGAAACGAGCACAAATACTTTGATTTCCTTATTGAGCTCTCGAGCTTGTGACTCCCTCTGTGGATCAAGTGCTCTGGAAGGAAATAGCAAGTGGGTGAAAATTGCCTGGCTGTTCACAACTTGCAAGGAGTAAGACCTATTGAAGAAGCCTCAGATGACATAGGGCCGGTAACTGCATCTTTTACCTAATGTAGCTTTTTCTCTCTCAGTGCTGTTGCTTGTGTTTCAGCCGAACATGTTCACCACGATTGCATAGTGATATATATTTTTCTACAAATTGTACCTGACCTAAGTATGCATTGTTGATCTCTAAAGGTGATGTTCAGTGTGTTTCAAAGCCATGGCTTCTCATTTCTTTGTCTGTGGCTAGCCTATTTCAGCAGCAGAGCGATGCAGCTAGCACACACGCAATCCAAGTCATTGAGCGCTCCTTTGGTGTTCTGTGCAGGACGCAGCATATCCATCCGGCAAGACACTGGTATCAACAATAATGGTGAGTGTTGGTGGCACCTGTAGGAGCCCGTTGTGTTTGTTGCGTATGATTATTTCCCCTGATGAAGTGCAATTTTGAAAGGTTTTCTTCATTTAGAATAATAGATGTCAGCAACAAGCACACTCATAATCCACAAGTTCTTTGTGTCTTCTAGACTGCCCATTTGCTCCTATATGCGGTATGGTGAGCTGGTTATGTTAGACAGCCTTAAAATTATGAACATTGGCTGTTGTGTTGTAACGCAGTCTAACTTGTGTTTCTTAGTGAACTTATTTGTGGTCTAGTTCTCGCACCTAGTGTAAAGTCGAAATAGAAGAAACTCTATTGGCTTTTTATGCCTGTCAGAAGGTTAATGTCTTCATCTATAACATTGTAGTTCTGCTCTTGTATCATATTAAATATATTTTCAGTCTTCACTGTTTGTGTGTGTGTGTGTTGAGGCTTGTCATTGGCTTCTGAAAATACAATATCTGTAAATATGAGCACATAATTGACAACTATACACTCTTGCATGTAGCATGGTTGTAACAATCATCTGTATTTTTCTAAGTTCCAGCAGTAACAAGGGGTTCGGTGCTCCACGGTCATGAACAGTGTATCAAGAACAGAGCACAGAAGACCAACAAGTATAAAGGGACTGCCAGTGACTGTTCTCCTGCTCAAAGTTTACAACAGCAGAAAGAGCACATTGTGATGTCAGGAGCAGCTGCTGCTTAACTTCTTAGCAGTGCATTATGCAGCAGTTCATTTGCTTGCATTCGAAATTATTTAAATTTTGCATGGAAGATACCAAACTATAACACTAACTTAAAGGCTGCTGTAGTGTTAGTGGGCAAATATTTTTGAGCTTTGAGCTAAAGTTTTTAACATGTGTGTCAAGTGCCTGCGTGCCTCTACATTTACGTGCCAGAAATCACAGCATCTATGGTCGCCAATGGTAACTGTGTTTGCATTCTTTGTAGTACATGAAGTAAAGCCATGGATGCAGTAATCATGTACTTAGTCGATGTAATCCTTCAGTGTACACTCATTTGTATAGCACCAATGATGCCATGAGTGTATAAGCTCTGGGAAGTGAATCTATGTGAATTATTTTATTTGGAAGGAAGAGGATCATCACTACTCCTAGTATATCTTAACAGTAGATTTTAGTGCTTGGGTATTATCCCACTGCCTATCCGTCCTTCAACAGTCTACTTATCTACTGTGTAAGTGTAACTTTTTTAAATGTATACTTTGCTCGGATAGGTTTGTTCATAATGTAATGCAAGTGACTTATCATCTATGCAGCTCTACTCAGACTAGAAATAAAAGTATTTATTTTTATATGTAGCTATAGCATGCATTCACTTGTGTTTTTCTAGGTGCCTGTACAATTCTTTAGCCCTACAAAAGTGCTGGTATACTCTAATATTGAATCTGGCATCTTAAAATGGTTTGTTAGTGGAAGTAAGAATGTGTTTACAACCAATATTACTATCCACAGATGAACTGTGAAACAGATGAACAGATGAACTCTGTGGAAATTTATTTACATTTATTGAACTTTGTGAAGGCAAATGTTGTTATGTTCTTTTATTGTGGTCCCTGTTTCATGCAAATGACACATAATTACTTTGCAGTGGCATAGTATTAGTTGTTATTTTACACATATGTGCTGCAACATCGCAGTTGAGGCCAGCAGCAAGACATACATGCAGTGCACTGGAGCATCACCTCACATAGTGTACGGTCTTCGCCCACCAGTAAACTCAATATTTTTCAAGCAGACTAATAGACAGCTGTATGGGAACTGTGTTGATGCCCAAACTTTGAAGTCTTTTTGAGGAGTGTTTTTCATTATTTTTGTCCAAGTGAAGTAGCTACCCAAGGCCACAACTGGTGGGAATGTGGTGGTTTCCTCTCTCCAAAAGCACTCCTACGAGCTGCCTCAATGTTAGCATGGGGTGAATTCACGAACTGGAAAAATAATTGGTCTTTGTTTTCTTGGCCGAAAGAGTCACTTTCACCGTTGAGCCACCACGACGCGCCAGAATAGAAACTTTTAGCTAAATAAAGTTGATTCTACTTTTGAGAAGTGTTTTGGGGAAACGAAATGGCACTTATAGCTGTCAATATAAACACTGTTTGCACCAAGGAGCTTAGTAGCTTATAATTGTATTATTCATGTATTGTCTAGAATTTACTCGCGCTGTGCCAACTTTCAGCCCAAGTGTCCTAACATGCTTTGTTAGTGGGTTGTGAATGAGCCAAGCTATGTAAATAAACAGAGTGATATTGCAGACATGTACAAAATGTTGATGCACAGCCCTTTTCTTTAGCAAGATATTGTCAAGGGCTTTATTCTTGTGTTTTTTAAAAAAACTGCTTGTCACTGGGCTGCAGCGGAAAACTATGCATCAAGCTTTTGAGAGATGGTTCGAGAAACACCGTGTTCAGACATAACAGTGCCGGTGGATTTCTCTCGTAAGTTACTTTCTGTAGTATATTCAAAATGAGTGTATTAGAATTGTTGTTTTATAGCCATTCATTTTAATATTTACACCTGAGTGTGTGTATGTATGGGTGTACATATGTATATGTGTGTGTGCGTATATGTATGTTTGTATGTATGTACGTATGTATGTATCTTTTAAATGAAAATCCGTTTATCATTGGTGAGTAAGTTCGGTAATGATTTGGCTGAATTTGTCTCTAGTTATTTCTCTTTTGAGCCATTATACATTTCAATTTGTTTTGAACTGCATAAAAATAAATGTAACCTTACACAGAATATGTGTGTTCGAAGAAGTTTCATTTACCAACCTACAGTCATGGGCAAGAAATTGGGTAAAATGGAACGAACCTGCGAAGATTAGTTTCGAGCATAGCTACTCTACATGGCATATCTCGTACACATTGCGTTGGTTGAATATGTCGATTTCAACCTTTCAATTTTAATCAGAATAAGCAAGCTATCACCCGTGGTTGTATATGTGTGTGATATTTATGCATACTGTGATACCGGTTCGCAATTACAATTAAGGTCACAAACCTAGTCAAGCTGATTACACGAATTTTGTCCATGCACCTTTCATCTGCACTGGAACTGTTGTTAATAAAAAATAAACTTCAGTTTAGAAATTTATTCTAGTAACCAAAAGCAGGGTATCTCTTTATCACACAAATCAAATTGCCATTGTTCTGTTCCAGTCTGGACAATAGGGGACCCTCTCAGCAGAACTCGATTAACTGCTATAGTTCATTTTAACCATTGACAGCGACATTACACTGAAGCGTGCAGCATGACAAATAGCGGGAGAGAAGACACAAACTAATCACTCTGTTTGCGTCAGCTCTAACTGTCCGTGCTCTTTGGTCTTGCTGCATGTGATGATGCCCACCAAATTAGCACGAAAGCGTGTCCCTACAAAGGCAGTCAACTTGGCTGCAAGCAGTTAGCTCACTGCATGTGTAGATTATCTTCAAAACACCGTGAAGAGTGATTGCTGGTCGAATATCCAAACACGTGAAAAGTAATATACCAGGTATGATATTGGTATTTCAGCACTGGACACTTTTGCGATAAGAGAGGATGGAGGAGAAAATTATGAACCCTGAATTGTTTAATTTTTGAAGGAGCACAGTACAGCGCTTTTGGGTCAAAAAGGGAGTGAAAGAAGCAAGTGCGAAAGCCTACTTCTAAAAAAAACTAGTACCCGCCACCACGCATAATGTCAGGCCGGGCAACCTCTTGAAAAAAAGAAAGTGCTCAGCGATTCTGCGAATCGAACCAAGTACCTCCTAGATTGTAGTTGAGCGCTGTAACCGCTCGTCTACTGCAGCAGTGCTTGTGTTCGCCCTATTGCTGATATATCGTCATTCCTTCGAATGAAGCCAAATGCAAAAACGTCCCGTGAATCTTTGTCAAAAATAGAAAAAATAGTTAGAATGCGTTTTCCCAAGGTTACTAGAAGATAGAAACTGCCACGTGTGACTGTATAACCGTGCGCTATTTATTCTTGTACATTACTGTCATGACGTTGGGATAGCCGGCTCTAACGTACGCTACCTTCTCATAGTTTGCCAAATATAGATAAGAAAATAAAAATATATATCGGCCTGTGACAACGCTAATCAACTATTATGAGTTCACTGTCACTAGTGTCACTTTCACTAGATGAATGCTCAGTTTGCTTCCATTATCGTTATTTAGGAAAGTTTTGGCTCATTAACTCAACTCTCTTAATTAGCATTGATTCTCACACCTAAGGACAGTCACACTTCATCTCGCTTTCTGAGTGGCTGTCACTCCCATATAACGCGTACTCCACTTTTTTATGCTCTCCGAGCATCTGACCCTGCTTTGCGGAGACTTTCCCTGACGTCTGCTGGGCCGGAAAATTGTCTTTATTATCTGTCAATTTCAAGCTTTCGCGAAGCCGAAACGAGAGTCTCTCTCTCTCTCTTCATCCTTTTCGCACGTGTGATAACGTTTCTCGACCTCAACACTCGTATACACGTCCCTTGCTTCGTTTGCGCACTCAAACAACGCTGGGCGAAATATTTGCACCGTGTTTTGTGAAAAGCATTAGCACTGAGACACCTCCCGACGAGTCTCCCTGATTTTACGTAGACATATACCTAAGCGTAAGCGTATGCACGTTCTCGCATTCGGGCTTTATAAAAGTGCTGCGGTGCATGAAACCAGCGAAATTGCGCTCACAATTTCATTTGATTACTGCTGTTATCTATTTCCGCACAATTCACCTGCAGGCACCAAAGTCGCTCATGTATGTTGTAATAAGAATATTGTAACAAAGGCTACCTTTGACTATAGGTACAAAACACCCTTACGTTCACCACTATACCGTGCTAGATTGCACCGAATTTGTTAAGTAGCAGCGCAGCTTCAATGAAATGTAAGGTAACTGGTCGCGTTAAATAGGGGAAGACATTCGAGGCACATTTTCAAACATTGCATGCATCGATTTATGTGTGGTTTCATTTCTGTGGTACACCTGGAGTGTTGTTTACTTGTACTTGGCGAGATAGTGCATGGATTGCTCGGTGGCTTAAGGCCATCGAGCAATTATTTTTTTAGCTACAGTCGTTAATTAAAGGCGAGTGCTTGGCTTTGCACAGCCCACCAAAACGTCTATTACAACGTACGCGGCATCCCGTAAGCGCTGCAGCAGACGCTCGCGGAACTGAAACTTAGATGCAGGAAATCATTGGCTATCATCGTATACTCTCGATGCTAGACGCTTTGCGTGCTACCTTGATATTATCGGCACACACTTCTTTCTTTCCTTGTCGTTTCATCAGCTATCGTGTGTCCTCCTTGCCCTCTTAAGTGCCGAATAAGTTAAATTCATACCCGCGCTATAGTAATCCCTTCAGATAAGAGAACTTTTGGCTAAGAAAATGCGTAGCCAAAGAGAAAGCTTTGTGAATTCGGCCCCAGTTTCATAAGCCACTTGTCGCACCAGTTACAAATATGGTTGAGATCTGCTTGAATGGTTAAGTGGTCATTACTGGAGTTTATAGAACGGTATATTATACAATCATCGGCAAATAGACGCATGCAAGAAGTAATCTCAGAGGGTAAGTCATTACTGTAGATTAAAAATAGTAAGGGCCCAAGGACGCTGCCTTGCGGTACGCCTGAACTAACAGAAGAAAAAGGGGACGCAAGATTGTTAACAACAGTGAACTGCTGTCGAGAAGAAATGAAGTTTCGACTCCAGGTTAATGTTAAAGAATCAAGTCGTAGAGCAGATAGCTTAGAGATCAGTAGGCAATGGGGCACACGATCAAAGGTTTTAGAAAAGTCGAGAAAGATACAGTCCATTTGAAGGTTGCTGTTCATGTTTGAGTGTAAATCGGTGGTGAATTCAAACAGTTGTGTGTCACACGAAAATACCTTTCTAAAACCACGCTGATTAGGAAAGAAAAAATTTTTAGTCTCGAGGTGATTGTACACGTGTGAACTGATTATGTGCTTAAGCATTTTGCAGCATATGCAAGTTAAAGATATGGGTCGATAGTTGTCAGGCGAGTGAACATCTCCAGTTTTGTGAATTGGTTTTATCTTTCCTAATAACCAGTCGTCCGGTAGCATGCCAGATGTTAGAGATTGGTCAAAAATTTGGCATAATATTTTGCTTGATTAGGGGAGGGTGTTCTTTAGTATCTTGGAATTAATGTTGTCAATACCGGCTGATATGGATAATTTTAGGTTGTTAATGAGTGATCCAATGCCTCCAACAGTGACAGTAATGGGTTCCATATAGGCGGTGTCAAGTTCAGGAAAAGTAGGCACATTGAAAGAATCTTCCCGAGTGAAAACAGATGAGAAGAACCTGTTGAAAACAGAGGGGCAATCGGCGATGAGAATAGGTATTTTGTCAGTTCAATGTAAAGTAATAGTGTTAGTATCTCTGACCGGAGATAAAGTTCGCCAAAATTTTTTGGGATTAGACTGAAGCAGGGAAGGTAGGTCTTGCGAGTAATATTTCTCTTTAGCTGAGGTTATTGCTGAGCAGTAGGTTTTCAAACAGTGTTTGTATGCCTGCCATGCCCCATCAGTGCGCAAGCGTTTAGCCCTGTTGTACAACCGTTTCTTCTTGTTTCGCAGTTTGCTGAGGGACTTGCTGAACCAGGGGCTTAATTTATCGTTGGTTATGGACACTAAGGGAACATTCTGATCGACTAGCGCTGTTAATTTATCTCTGTAGAGTACTCAGTTTTCATTTACGGATCAACAAATGAAAGTAGGTAGTAACTCTTTAAAAATATTGTTCTAGTTCTGTGTTAATGGCAGCGTATTTTCCTCTATTGTAATCGCGAATTTGTTTTGTTGTTTTGCCAGATACGGGCTTCGGGATGCTTAAGTTAAGTTGGAGGAGGTTATGGTCACTAAAACCGCTCACATTTGAAATTGAAAGTATTGTGTCAGGAGCGTTGGAGAATACCAAGTCCAGGATATTGGAAGCACGGGTGGGTTCTTTGACAACTTGGAACAGGTTGAAATCCAACGTTAGATTTATCAGTTCTAGAGACGCTTGACATTAGGATGACATGTGTTCCCAGTCGATAAGAGGAAAATTAAAGTCGCCAAGAAGATATACATGGTTAGATGGGCATGACTGAATGACATGAGAGATGCTATCTTGCAAGTCCCCCAAAAAGGAATGATCAGAATCTGGTGAACGGTAACAAGCCCCAATTAATACCACACTAGATGACATAGACAAAGCTTCCCATAGAACTTCGACGAAAGATTTCGAATCAATCCAATGCGACTGAAGCGTTTTCTTAATAGCAAGGAGTACGCCGCCACCGCGCCTATTTACGCGGTCGTTCCTTTAAATTTTGTAAAGGTCGTTGTGAGGTAGTACTTCGTTATCTCTTATATCTGGATTCAACCATGTCTCCGTTAGCACTACTACATCTGAATCGCTATCATCAAGAAAAGAACAAAACGTGTCACGTTTGTGTAACAAGCTTCGGATGTTCGTGTACGCGACCGAGAGTGGAAAGGCTGCTTGGGGCACGAGATGCGGCGCGTGCGAGTTTAAGCTTACATCTAGCTATATGGAAGATTGAGCAACTGTGTCATTAACGGCATCATACACATATACCTACTTATCCAAGTGAAGCTTGTCAAGGACCAACTTGTACGGCTTGTCGAATGATCTGGCAAAAGCGACCAACTTTCTTCTGGCCACACGTGTTGATTGCGCAAAGTCTTCCCCAATCAAAAAAGTTGTTCCCTTAAGCTTACGAGCTGCAAACAAGATGCTCTGTTTGTCCCTGAATGAAGATAATTTTGCTATAATGGGCCGTTTTTTTTCAATGAAAAATTTGCCCAGGTGGTGTACACGTTCATACTGCACACTTGTAGTGGCAAGTTCGAGTTTTTCTGCGCAGATTTTGATGACCTTTTCTTCAGACGCTGCCCAATTTTCTTTTTCGTCGTCCTCTAAGCCAAAAAATATCACGTTGGAACGTCTTAATCTGTTTTCTGCATCGTCGCATCTGGAAGTTATTTGTTGTAGCTGACTTGAGATATCATGCAAAGCATTTTGAGAAGGAACTACTTCTGGGGAAGCTGGATCGATTGCACCGGTTTCAAGAGCAGTTACTTTCGCTATAAGATTCTGAATTTTTCCATTAGTAGTGGCTTGTTCCGCCTTAATACCCTGAGGTTCAAGCAAAACAGACTTTAGTTCAGTACGCAGTTTCTCAATTGCCCCCAAAGCCGATTTGACGGCAACACCCTCTGCCTTACTCATCGGGCCGGGGTTCGATTAAACATCGCCCGCCAGCAAGAGCAGCAAGTGAACAAAGGAAGAAGATATGCATAATGAACAATTCAAGATATGTTTTTTAATGCAAGACAACTCTAATGGGAACGACACCGCAATAAGGCAGTAATTGTTCGTTTTGTAACACACGGCATGGTTCAAGTAACTAACCTGGAAGAAGATCATTTGTGAGCAGCGCATGGCGGAAGCAGTGCCGTGCCCGATGGTGTTGGCGGCTGGCTCCAATTTATACTTTGCTCCACTTGCGTCACCGGTAAACATGCCCAATCCGGGTTGCCAGGCGTTGGAAGCGGATGCATTCAGACCCGGCGGGGATCTGAGCAGGACCGGACTAAGCGGTGGTGGCTCGTCGAAGTGCAGCTGGAAAAAGCCAGGGGGAAAAAGTCGTGCAGCGGAAAAAATTCATGAACAACGTGCGAAGGTAATGAAAATGATGAACTTACCTTAACATTTAACCGAGACTTGTCTTTCAAGGAGCCTGTTCATCCTGGTAACCTATTCACACCTCAAAGCCACCACTTCCATTCGTACTGCTTTAGGAAGAAGTTTTGAAGCAACGCTTGCCCGCAAGCATGGGTGTCCATTTTTTTCCCACGAAAAGTGGACGATCGCCTGTCACAAAACGAGTGCTCAAAAAGGGCGCGCCGCCGAATTCTCGCGACGAAACGCCGGAGTGACCCCGCGAGGTCAACGATAAAAAAAAGAAAGAAAACAAACGTCCAAAGACTCCCGGGCGCGCGACTCTCTCCCTCGGTAGCGTGGGTTTGCCGGCGAACCTCGTCACCCCACATCGGCGCCCGAGCAAGCCCTCGAATGTTCTAGATGGAAAGGGGCGGGGTGAGGCCGGGTTGAGTCATCCGTCGCAGACGGCCTTCGAGCCGTCTCGCCCTCTCCCCAGCCTTCGCTGCATATCGCACCGACAAAATGACGAGAACTTTCTGGAATCTCGCGCGGAAGGCATTTAATCGAGCAGCCGAGACGAGAGACCAGGAGAGGACGGAAGTTAGCACCAGAGCACGGAGGGATTCCACCGTGTAGTCGGCGAAGATTTTGTCCGTAGAGACAAAGCAGGAGAAGAAAATGATTTCCACCTGAGGGCTGACGACTCGAGCTACAGGCAAGAGTGTGTGTTTACCGCTATCGAGCGAAGACGCGTGGCAACAGCTGCGTGTGTGAAGCCGACGTGTTTCCGGCGAAGAAGTTTGAACCTTGGAGAGTGGCCGATTGAAGACGTGAGGTTTCCTGGAAGAGAAACTTCGGGGGCAGCGGAACGACAACAACGCTAGACTTTGATTGAGTGATTCTCGGAAGAGTATTATCCAGTCTTTTGTTTCAAGAACTTAGGACTGAATAGGTTTTCTATCTCTTTATTCTTCAAGTGTCTTGGTTGTTCAATGCATGCGACTGCATTGTAGTGCGTACTGTTGCCTGTGTCCGTTGTTTCGAGTGTGGCTGATTGTACTGTGTAGTACGTTGTTTGATTGGTGACATATTGTATGCAACTATTGTGGAGTGTGCACTCTTGTGTATTGTTTTCGATCTGCCATTATTGAGAATATAATTTTGTTTTGGTTATCAACTCTCGGCTCTGACTTAATCTTTGGGCCACAGCCGGCGTCCGCTGGCGCGCCAAAGAGGACCACTTCTAAATTTTCCACGCTTTCGTGGTGCGGTTCGGGGGGCAGATACTTCGGCCCTTAGAATTAGCCCGGTTATCGCCTCCCGAATTAACGGGACCTGTGACATCGCCAATCCAGAGGCGTACACACGCACACGCACACAAAAACACTTCCACGTCTGTCCACAATTTCGCCACGTACAGCGCAGTAGATTCCTGAGAGCTGCGCGATTATCTTTTGTAAATTGGAGCAGTGGTTGAACACGAAATAAGAGCAAGAGGAATGAAAATGGACCAACTCGATCAGCACTGCACTCAAGACTCCGGCGAGCAAAAAAGCAACAATGGCGCGGACGGATACAGTGCATGCAGGCTTGACAATGAACATTGCAATGAACATTACATTACTCCTTGAGGTCAATGATTTACGCACTTTTCACTAGAACTAAATTTTCCTGAGCCCATTGGCGAACAACGTTTTATTTTTTAACAATTATTGACGCAATATTATTACCATACGAATGAATGTTTGTGCAAACTGTTTTCTTCGTCGTTACTTGAAATGGGCCGTGGCACTCTCTTTTCTGTTTTGTCGACAGACTAGTGTAGGCCACGACAGGGCTGCACGGTGCCTACGTGCGCTTCTTCAAACAACTTTCTCCGAATTTTCCACCCATCCGACGGGCACCCTTTTTTGTATTTTTTTCACTGGGCGCACCCCTTGTAATCTTGCAGTCAGTCAAGTTTTTTCGGACAATGGACTTCAACTTCCTCCCGCGGGCCCAGAAAGCTGCATGTGCAAGACATTTGAGACAGGCATTCCGTGGAGCTGAAATCACTGCTTCGTGTATGCTGGCTACGAAGACGCGTTTCCACCAAATTTCCATCTTATTTCGCAAGCATTTATAATGATAATAATAACATTCAATCAACCAATGATCAATGAATCATTTTTTAACGTATCCAAGAACAACCAAGGGGTCTTTCGTGCTGGCGCGCGCATATAGAAAACAAAAATAAACAATACACTGCAGACTGTCCACAGAAAAGCAAATCAATCAAAAGAGCAAAAAGTAGCAGTCGAAAAGAAATCAACGCAGAATGGGAAGAACAAATAAAACAGTAGATATTCATGGAATGGGACTGAAAAATAATGTGGAATATACATAACCGTGCCGAAGGCATCCTGAAAGACGGAAAAGGGAAGAATCTGTGCACGTTCAAATCTACTTTAGGACAGGGAAGCCCTCACTGATAAAAAAAAATGACTGCAGACTATGAAAAACATAACGAATCAAGAAAGTGGACGTTAGAGAGACTCGGTATTCTGTAAAGGATAGAGTGTTGAAAGAAGCTGGCAGGTACATGACACGGTTGATTCTCTCTCGATAACTTACGCGGAGTTTGAAAATTATTACAACTGAGAAGGGCAGAATATCTCACCCAGACCTAGCTTGTAAAGAAATAACAGCTCAGCGCGATTTTGCCAGCCGTTAACTGATGACAAATATAAAATTCTAGCAGTGTTGAAAAGATTCTAGTGAAACGATGGGGGTAAATGCTTATGAAATTTTTCTGGACTCACTCAGTGGTGCTACTGCTGGATTCGGCAAGGCCATTCCAAATCAGATATGCATATGTACTCAAGTTGACCACGACATATCGCGGTGTACAATTTGTAGAAGGCTGTAGGAGAACCGGATTCTCGAGAGATGTTAAGACAACAGGGAGAGAACGAAGGCCTCGCCTGGCAGCACATTTAATGCAAGTAGAAAAAACTCAGCATGCTATCAAAAAGAACACCAAGATAACTTATCTCATAAAACTTACATAACGACAGAGTATTGACAGCACATGGAATTGAAACATTGGACGCTTTGCGAGATACAACAACAACAACAACAACAACAACAACAATAATAATAATAATAATAATAATAATAATAATAATAATAATAATAATAATAATATCCATAATACACTCATATCATTCTGACATGGCCGAAAATATCTGGCCACATTGAATGAAATACTAGTGTCCAGGTGCCCATGAATCTCTGTACGCGATTGTGCAATTGCGCAGTTTGGTGGGTATGTACCGGCATACATATCTTATAGGTTAATGCACTACCGTGTTGGTGTTGAAATGATATGTTCGGAAACAGTTTTAATCGTTATGTGCCTGCACAGCAAGGGGCTGTTTACATAATGTAGAGTTTGGCTTAGGCATCACGCCAGACTGCAAAAATGTGTCATACTAGTGGTATTCAAAAGGCAATGTTTATGCTAACCCTGATGATGGCACATGTGCATTAGTGACCTCGACCAAGTAATGACACACCCACACAAAATAGAAGTTTTGTGAATTCGGCAGCCTACGGTAAATGTTGCTATAAAGCTTCAGCATTTCATCACATGGTCCATTAAATGTGTATCACGTGTGAGTCAGTTGCACCTTTCTTAACGTACATGTCTATGACGTGAGATTTATTTGACACTTGCAAACATTACACAATATAATTGTTCACTAGTGCAATCATACAATTTTCGATAAATTTACTATGTGCATAGCCTGGAACTTTATACGTAGCCAAAGGAAACGCAAGATGTATTTTTACATTACATTAGTACAACTTCCATCTTGAATGGAATCATAGGGGTGTCTGCAAGTTGCATTCATGCAAGTTCTTTTTTGTTTTTGAAAATACTCTCTTAAACATTGCAGTGCGCATGCAATTATAGTAAATGGCTGCTGAAAGAGCAATCGCAGATGAGGGGTCAACAAGAATTATTGAAATCTTGTTATGTGAATGGAGCATATAGCCATCAATCCTTCAAATAATCAGAAATTTTGTCTATCGATGTGGAAGCTAAAAGTGAAATGAAATTACTATTTCTTGCTGCCGCTTTGAACAATGCATCAATGTGAACAATATAAGTTGCATGCATTTTGTCTTTACATAAAACTATATAATATTGCTCTATAATAATAACGAGGTTCGGAAGCTTCAACACGTTTTGTGACTTGACACGATTCCTCCCTCGTAAAACATGTCTGCTCTCGTATACATTATTTACGTCGTAATAATTACAACTTATTGTTTTAAACCTAAATGCCATGAAAAATGTACGAGTTAAATTACACGAATGCATGCATATATGCATTCAACTGAGTTGCAAACCTGAAATTTGTTTTTTTTGCATGGTATAAACAACATATGTAATTAATACTCCTATTGTTGTAAAAGATAAGCAGGTCAGCTTTGTGTAGAAATTGTTATATATTACAATTCGCATAAAAGTGTAATCACGGTGCTAAATATACACGTGGTTCATCCCAAATAAGGGAGCACTTCCACAAATAAGGATCCACTTGATATGTTAATTATGGTGTGGCCGTGCCTTATTTGGCCGGATTTGACTCCTTATATGGGCAAACCGCGTCATATAAGGCTGTATATAACCCCATACATGAACCGACTCCACCGGATATACATCCATATAAGGTAAATAGGCATAAGCTGACATATATGCTTATATGTGGCCACATATGCTGCCATATATGCTTATATGTGGCCACATATAACCTATATATGGGCCATGTATGGCGTTTCCGTAAGGGCAGAACATGTCTGACTGTGCGCGCTTGCTCGCTCGTTGATCCAGCACTCATGGGCGCTCCTGTGACAAAATAATTACGAATTTGGCGTCCTCAGTGCTGTCGACAGCTATTTTGGTGCTGGTTGGCTTTCAAGGACCAGAAGTATAGGCCTGCATTTCGTACATAGCGGGCAAGAAGTCCGGCCTACCGTTGCCTGTCCTTGCGCAAGGACATTCTTTTGAACGGGACGTGACTGCTTTTAAAACCGCATTATACAAATGTTGTTATGGATTGTGAAAGCTGACGTGGAAGGGATTAGGCGGGAAAACTTTAGAAATATCAAAAATAGCTTTTCGTTTATTCCTAATTCAAAGTTTCCCTAGCATGTTCTTTTCTAGAAGTTACACTATATCTTTTATTAGAAAAGGTTTGTTAATTTGGGCTTTGACAGTTTTAAAAATAAGCATGCTGGGAACTTAATGCTGAATTTTCGGTGCACTGTCAAAGGTCCTTTTTGAAATAAAGACCTCCAAACTAAGCAAATAACAGTTTTTTGGTTATGTATGACAAAATTACAGAAAAATCTACACCACGCAGACAATCAAATCATAATTGATCGTAAGCGCAATTATGCTTATATTAAACTAAAAAAAAGTGAAGTACGTAGCTACAATACATTTTGTGTAACTGATCGCCACATCTGAAAAAAAAAACAGCACAGAAGGTAAGTGTGACGCTCTACCTCTTCATCATTAATATTTCACTGTGGCTCGAAAAGTTTTTCCAACAAAACCGATTGCGGATCTCTTCTTTCACTGATGAGAGAGCAATATATAAAATTTTGAAAAAAATTTGAGTAATTGACCAGCCAAGCTATGTTTCATCTTACATGAAATCACCTTCACTCACCTCTTTGCATAGCATAAAGCCTAAGTTCCTGGGGGATCTGCCACGAATTAACAATGTTTCTGGTGTGCAGTTGCTCACCTGAAGGTTGTGAGTTATATCCTGGCTGCGGGAGTGACATCTCGGTGGAGGTGGGTTGTACTAGAAAAACAAGAATATATTTACGAAACAGGCCCTATAGTGGGTGAATCGGGAAATATTGACTGTTTAGGTTACAATAGCATGCGCCTATGGCGCAGCACATGGACACTAATAGATTTTGTTGCCGTAATAGGAACGCAACATCGTAGCAGCCAATAAGGAAGTCAAGGAAAGAATCTCACAGTCAAAGTCGACAAAGTGAGAAACAGTTTTAACGGCGATGTTGTTCAGTGAATTTTACCTTGCGAGTCCATTGCATAAAACAGTCATCCAGCTGAGCATGTGCCACCCAGAAAAGTATCATCATAAACAAACATGCGCCATAAAAATCGGGTGGATCTCTCTTTGCAAAGCTGGTGCCCATAAAAATGAGGAAGGTGACATTTAGCCCAATGAAATAATCAGAAGCAGTGAGCAGAAGACTCCGAGCATGTATAGGAAAGGGGAAAGACAATGGTGGCTGCGAGAAGACCCAGAGGCGATGGAGATTGTGTGCCAACGAACACGTGCCCTTAAATCTATTCAAATGCTTCGCTTCAGTTTCTTTCTTTGACGTTGGGGCGTCTGTGGCTGTTCTGATTAAACTGTCTCGGAGCTAAGACGTACCTTAGAATCAACGAGGTTAGTCTTCACAAATGTTCTGTTCGCTTTTGCGCGGCTTCGTTCAAGCATCGCCTTTTTTTATCACAATCTTTAGCTCTCTGCAAGTGTTGTCAAGCAGTATTGAAACGACTCCTATCGCTTCAAATAAGAGCAGTCGGGCCTTGTTATTATGCCTAACCTAAGTAAACCAGTCGCACTTCCTTTCAAATGCTTTTAAAGTATAGAAAGCAGTTTTTTACAAACAACAATCTAAGATAAGAAACTAACAAAAATGAAAATAACAAAAATTCTGACTGCACTCAAGGTTTGTTTTTATTGAATAAATCAAAATGAATGTATCTAAACACGTGATTAGTGTTTCCTTAATTAAGCCTTATCAGTACATTAAACCAAAATGATAGCGCTTCCGGAATTAGCGAGGCATTATATACAAACCAAATCACAGTCTTGCCTTAATAGTGAGATAATGAATGCTATTACAACAAATTGGAACGTAATATGCCATAAAACTAGCTCAGTCGATGTCACTGGTGTAGCATATCAATTGTTGGAGGAAGGAAACGTGACCCCTGTAGCTAGGTAAATGATGTTCTATCCTATATGGCTTCCACACAATTGTTTTGTGAGAGTGAAGGTACAGTCAATGAACGGCCTCCTGAACCATGTAAAGACTTGTGAGACAGCGGGCGCCCATGCACGGAGAATAAAAGTACGCACTTTTTTGGAACCAGGCAGCCCCCTCTGATATCACCCCTTTCTTCAGAACTCCTCCATGCACCTTTCGTGGGACGTAGACGATTCGCGCGCTTGCTTGCCTCTTGAGAAGCCTGCAGCCCTAACAAGCTTTCTCTTGCCAACAGGGCATATCACGTGTGGACCGATGTTATGGATTTGCAATTTGTATGAAATTTTAATGTGTGGCTGACAGCCACGGCCAAAGTACGCCGGGAGGGTTCATAAACCTTCTACAGCGATAAGTACCGCCCCGGGAATGATAAGCTGTGTTCTCGTATGTATATATGTATGCAAGGATACATGCATCCCACTGGCCGATTATATTCTAATTTGGCGTTATCTCAATTACATTTCAGCTGGAGTAAAATGGTCTGCAATTCTGCAGGCTCGTAGCTTGAACTTTTTTGTTTTTTTAGCGGGGGGAGGGGGGCACTTGTAAAAGGCCCAAAACACTTGTTTTGATTATTTTTACTCAGTAAAGCACTTCGTCCCCGCAAATTTTAATGAAGGGGCTATGACACCCCCTCCAGATACTTATTGATTTTATTGGTTATTTATTTGATTGATTGATTGATTGATTGATTGATTGATATATAGGGTTTAAGGTTCCACAATAACCATATGATTATGAGAAGCTCTATACTGGAGTGCTCCGGAAGTTTCGAGCAGCACCCACATGCAGGCGGGCCCTTCCACAACATTTATGTATAAAAAGTGACGCCAATTCATAGCTACTGAAACAAACAGCTATCCGGATGGTATAGTATATTTTAAGATAAAATCTGTTCTGTCTTATGCTATAGTGTAAAACTTCTGACACATAATTTCAAATCGGACGTTGTGACTGCCACTGATTACGTTACAACATTATGGTATAATTGTCAACAACAAGGCTGGCACATTTTATGTCGGCTTGTTGGTTCATATGTATTAGTGGTTTGTTAGTATCAGCACGTAAAGCAAGAAAACAAAAGCGGAATATACTATTCAACATTCATACTTTCAGCCACGCTCATTGCCATGAAAGAGCTGCAAGGTTTGCATTACTTGAGAGACAGAACGCTCGGGAATGATATCACCTGAATTTATTATTCAGCGTCGATGGTTTTAGTCAGAGTATTTGCCATAAAAGTGCTGGTTTTCTTTTTTAACTGGAGTGACGGACTGTATGAAAATGGTATACACGAGAAGAACCTCACTAATATAGTCGTCATCGCTGCCCCTTCGGCACGATTTTTGTCATGAAACTGCTGCCTCTTTCAAATTTGAGCAACAGAACACAAGATAATAAAATGGCCAAAAAGAACCACACGAACATTACCATGCCCATTGCAAGGGTATATCTTAAATTGAATCAGCCATAATAAAGTGGTCACTAAGTATACCTCACGAAATAATATGTTTTGTGACGTTTGCTGACAGCACTGTGTGAAACTGTGCCCTCAAGTGCGTGTCTACGTGATAGCGCTAAAGAGCTTATTTCGCCACAATTTGGGCGTGATTGTCGGCATTATTGTCGGTGTTAGCGTCGTTCATTGCTAGTGAAAAAGTATAATTTGCGTGCCAAAAAATTGAGAATGGGGCAAACGAAATCAATAATAAAAATTTCCGTGTCTGAGTGAGCATTTAATCAGGGTTGTTTGTGTGGCAAGTGGGTGTTTACCAGAAAGCCACGCGTCTACTGATGAATACAGTGAAAATAACTTCATCTGCTTTAAAATACAGTGAAAGCAACTTTCATGCTTTACAAACACACTTGTCCTGTATACATGCAGGATTGGCTTATATGCGGGATTTAACGTCCCAAAACCACCATATCCAAAACGTCCCAAAACCACTAGTGGAGGGCTCCAGAAAGTTCCACCACCTGGGGTTCTTTAACGTGCACCCAAATCTGGGCACACGGACCTACAACATTTCCGGTCTCCATCGCAAATGCAGCCACCGCCTCCGGGATTCAAACCCGCGTCCTGCCGTCAGCAGCCGATTGCCTTAGCACCTAGACCACCACGGCGGGGCGCATTCATGCATGATTCACACGCCAACTATTGTAGTAATATATTCACGGTACAAGCGCATACTGTCATCGGGCAGAAGAACATGTTATCACCATAATGGCTTTATTCTTTCAAGCCGGTCACCCACTACAAAAGCCACACACGTTACTGCGCGTGTACCCTAGAGGACAGGTAGTGGGTGCATAGCAAGTTCGAAGAGATTTCATTGGCTAAGTGTTTGAAGTGTGCCCTTGGAACAGGATATCACTATCACTATTGCAGCTAAAAAAAGGAACTAGCCACCGCACCCATGGCGAAGCTTACCTGATCGACATCTTTTTTATTTCGAAAGCCCATCTCATCCTCCGACGATGATAACGTAACTCCTCGTCTTCTACCCAATTTTTAACAGTTGCGTTCAACTCCTATAAGTGAAGCATAAGGGCGCCCTAATTTTCACACTGAAGAAATAAAGCCCAGACACCTGATTGTCAAGCCAGAACAACCCCGGAGTTGTCCTTTGGGTACTGAAGAAGATGCGAAAGAAAAAAAAACCTGATCTTATAAAAAGTTCTGAGTGAGTCATTGTTACCATTGTGTGAATTTGTAAAGAGTCACAACTCAAGCTTCGAAATAACAGTGTTGCCGTTCAACTTTATTGGCCATTTGAGAGGAAAAAGACCAAAAGCACTTTTAAAAGTAGAACTTTTACTAAACAAACAATGAACAACAATAACAATATCAGTAAGCAAGACCATAAAAAATAGCACTTTTTTCCCGTTTTCTCTTGAAGCCAAATGAAAGTTGTAAATAAATAAATGAATAAAAAATAAATAAATAATGCAGTGGGCTTTATTATAGCTCACGTAAGTTACCTGGAGTTCTTGCTAAATACAAAGTGATTGCGCAAAGTTACAACCAATAAGTGCGATCATGAATGTTGAAGAAGTTCTTCCTTAAAGGCCCCACCGAAATCGATTAGTAAATTTGGAAATAAACAGCTAAGCTAAATTTTATTACGAATAGAATTTTTATGATAATGTGAAATTGTTGAATCTCGTGTACTTAGATTCATGTGAACGTTAAAAATCAGCAGACGGTTAAAATTTGGGGAGCCCCTTCGCTACGGTGCCCATCATTACCATAATAATAATTATTTGGGATTCATGTCCAAAACCATCATATAATTATGAGAGACTGGTAGTAGATGGCTCTCGAAATATGGACCACCTAGGGTTCCTTAACGTGCACCTACCCGTCGAGAAGCATCTGCGACCTTTGAATTTAGGAGCACGGTTGTCGCTGGCGCACGCGTTATCTCGCTATCTAGGCAGCTGCAAGCTGGCTACTTGCATGTGCTGCGCTCTAAACGTGATGAGAATGTGTGAAGAGAGCCGGTTGAAAGGCTGTATTCTTCAAATCAGCATTTTGTAGAGCTACGTGAGATAGCATCCAAAAAAGTTCTCTGCGAGCGTCTTTTTCTATAATATTCGTAAAACTTGTCGTTCACAGTTGCGTAACAATGCCCACGGCAACATGCGTATTACCGACATGTACCAGAAGTGATTAGCCGATACGGAGCGCTTGTTATACATAGGCCAACTTCAGTTGATGACGCTTAAGTATACAACTAACATTAGCCCGGCGTGATGCCTGCATCATTAGATCACGTATGTTATATTTTAAAAATTAGAGCCACCATTGCAACTGAAACTTACGCTTCACCAAAATTACGCCTGCATAGAGTATTTTCAGAAAGCAGTTTCGACATCTGGCGTGCTCAGTGGGAAAATATTTCGATTGATGCTGGAACTCTGATAGCTATATTTCACACTCATCAGGTCAACGCTTGTAATATAAGTTTTCTTCTCTCTCGCCATTATATTACCATTGTTTGTTTTCGTCTTTTCTGTGTACCTATAAACTGTCAATTACCTGTGGCACATACTCTCATACAGTGGTCTGGGGTTTACAGGCGTTTGTCACACGTGCCTAGAATCAAGGGTTCCATGACTTACGCGACAATATTTTCACGTCATTGATGTCATGACCAGGGAGACACACTTGTCAAATGCTTTCACTATCCCATACTAACTTTGGTGTAGCCGATGTTAAGGTGGCGATCACGAGAGCAACCAAAGATGAACGGGCGGATGAACGGACGGACGGATGAACGATTGAATATATCGATGAATGGAGAGATGAATGAAAGGATGGAAGCACTGAAAGGCCCGTAACTTACTAAAAATATTTCAGATTTAACAATAAACGAGCTTCGTACGTAAAGTCAAGCTCAATACGCGTTGCACTGATTTGTCTTTACTCACAGTGGCTCCAACGCAGCAAAGCTATGCCGACGTAGCAAGATATATTCAAGAAAACAAAGTTTTAGTTGGTTGTCTTTTTCAAGCGTTTTAAAATTTGATGGTGTTGGCCCCGTTCAGGCCCAGGTCATCTTCAACCGGGGCCATCATTTTATAACTCTTTCTTTTTTACCGTGACGGAATATTCAATGCATTTGCGAGAAGCCGTAGTCTGTTCCTCTTTCTTTGTTTAGACTACCCAAAAAAAGGTCGTGGCTTATATATTTCTGCTATATTGGAAACAGTTTTTATCATGCAAATGACTCCCGCTGTGAAACTTCCTATTACACCTAAATGATTCAAAAGCGTGCCGGGAAAAATTAACATATTTCTCGAAAATTGGCACACATTCCACACGCCATGTTTTCTTGTTAGATTTTTGTGTTTATTTTTCAGTTTTATTGGTAAGAAAATGAGAACATCAGGATCAGGTAGACAGAAAGAAGCTTCCGTTTATTTTCTGATCGATAGAAATTACGCTCGCGAAAGAGTCACGTAATTTTGATTATTTTACCGTTCTCATCGTGCTTTTCGTTTTTTTCTTCACAATGTGCGTGCCTATTTTATTTTCTACCCTACAAGCCTGGTTGAGCCAGCCACATAAGTTTCGGACTGCATAGATGCTTCATTGCATCTGTTTATGCGCACGAACTGGTAGATCTTTTCCATGTAATTCTAAATATTCGAAACGAGACCCAGCAGCTAGCCTCAGCACTGGAAGTTTATGCAATACTTAAAATATTGAAAATTGAATTATTGGTATTTAGGGTTTAAAGTCCCAAAATTACCACATGATTATGAGAAACACCATAATGGAGGATTTCAGAAATTTCGACCACCTGAGGTTCTTTAACGCGCACACAAAATCTGATTACACGGGCCTACAACATTTCCGCCTCGATCGGAAATTCAGCTGCCGCAGCCGGGATTCGATCCCGCGACCTGAAATAGAGAATAGCAACACACTACATCCCCTTCCGTCTTGTCTCTCATTCTTCCCGTTTGACCTCGCATGAATCGACAATTTGCCGCCTTGGCATAAACGTGGGGTTACACGTTCCAATGGCCTTTTTCGGGTGACGCTCTCCATATCACATGGCAGTTTCCTTTGCGCCGTAAGTTGTTTTTGATCCCTTTGCCAAATTTATCTAGCACTTTGAAAGCTGGAGATTTGGGACCCTGGAGCATGGCACAAGTCATTCTAGTGGGCAAGAAGCGTGGAAAAGTCACTCTAAATAATTAATTTAGAGGCTAAGCACTTTCGAGTCTCACTGTTTCGGCATGCCATGTCCTCGTCACGGTTGCACAAAAATGAATGTGCGCCACAAAAGCGGCTTGACTCTCACCGCTCGCCATCATTTCACTGAAGATGAAGAGGGCAAAAGTTGGATTTTATTGCAATAATTAACAGAAATTCGTTCCATTCCGTCTCAAAGTTCATTTCAAATGCCAAATTTTGTTCTTAAAGCATACTTCGTCGTATGTGGCGGTGTGCAAAACGAAGACATAATACAGCAAATCTCTATAATGCGCAATGAAAGAACGAAGAAGAAAAATCACTACCTTACAGTACGCTGCATTCCAGCGCCGTTTTCCGATGACGTCAGTGGAGATGAAACACCCTTCCCTACATGCCCCATTTCAGGCATGGCACCACTATAGTGCCTCATAAAAAACTCTCTCAGGACTTCAATAAATCTGTCTGTCTGTCTGTCTGTCTGTCTGTCTGTCTGTCTGTCTGTCTGTCTGTCTGTCTGTCTGGCTGTCTGTCTGTCTGTCTGTGGGTCAGTCAGTCGGTCGGTCGGTCGGTTGGTCAAAACAATGTCACCAATTACCTCGGTCTCGCCCTTCATCTGTCTCTCATTGCCCAAAAAGAGAAATTGTGTGAGAAACGCCAGCGCACACCGCATGCCTTGCCCCTCCCTCCGTTTCACGTTGCTGGAGCTCAAACACACTCCCCCCCCCTTCCCAGTTTTAATGGACAGGTGTTGGTTGTGTTGATCAAATTAGTTCTTTAGTTTTGTCAGGCACGCCCCTTCGATGAAAACATGGCTGTATCACGAGAGTAATCATTAGAGACAGCTCCTGTACTCAAACAAAGCACTTAAAGGTGCAATTGATTGAAATATAATTGGGAAGACTAGCTCATGCATCTAACAAAGTGCTGGTATCGCAGTTGCAGCAATATTCTCTAAAGCGTGCGGGGACGCGCTTGCCTACACGAATAAATTTGTGCGCATACAATTGTGTGTTATGTTCGTGTTATGCTCATACGTTTTATACAAATGTTCGTCCGCGGGTACTTTCCCCAAGGTCATGTAAAGTCACTTGCATGACAGTGTAGTGTGTGCTGAAATGGAGGAGCAGAATATTTCAAACACTGCATGAACTTAAATCATAATACATAATCTTATTTGGCAGATTACTGCTGCATACCACGTAGAGACACACGTAGAACAACGAGTGACCTTCAAAATAGCTATAACTATAGTAATACGCTCACTGCGCCGTTGCATGGGCACGTGCCGACAAAACCTACTTATGTGAAGTCCTGATATAGATGTAGGCCCTATTGCCCTCAGCTTTGTCGCTTGTGCACCATTGCCCGCTGCCAATCAGGCCAGAGTGTGCGAAACCAATTTCCTGTCAAGGCAGCCGTTTTTTGTTGGAGCAGAAATCAAACACTGGTGTAGGTATATTAAGAAGAACGTAAATAAAATGAATCTTGTGTGCCTTCCTACAGGCTGCATCAAATATAAATATTGTGGTTTTAGCATGCTCAACACCGCGATAATTTTGTTATACGAACTTGCAACAAGTCACTGCTGTATACAAATTTCTAAAACGCTATATCTTGATGTCAGATTAGATGAATTTTAGGCTTTTTCGTTTGTAACTGTGAATAAACTGAAATTTCTATGCTCTTGCATACATTTCCTGAACAAATAAACTAAAGACCACTTCCCACCAACGACAAACACCTAATAACAAGGCCCACAAACTGCTACGCGCCTTCGAAGGCAGTACGGTGTCACGTTGCGCGTATATTTCCGCCGATCGAAGGTAACTAATGATTGTTTTAGTAACATTTACTATAAGCATGCCGCTAAGCGAAATGCTAAAGTGAGGCTCTGTATAACCAGAGCAGAAATCTCACCAGTGACTGCAAGTGTTTGTACATAGCCACGGTTGTGTTCTCCCTACAGACATGGACTTTTAATTTCCGTTGGCATGCTACTCTGAGAAAACCCTTGTACATTCATTGTCCTGAAAAGTAATAAAACACTTACACAAATAAGCACTGTTCAACAAAACGGGAAACGGCGCCAAATAAAGCGTGCCCGGGGAAACAATGTCAGCTTTCTCTGTCTGAATGACAGGCTTCTCTTACTCGGTCACCTTGGGAGAGCTATTACAAAAGCAGGAGCATCGGCGACCTGCGTTACTCGAAGCATTATTAGTTACTGTCGGTCACTGTGCGTTACCGGACCAAGATTTCTCTTTTAGGGACACAGCTCCTTAAAACGGCAAGGTGGTGCCGGGGGGAGATTCCTCCTGTGCGTTGTTGAACAATGAAAAATTCGCAGCGTACGCGTTAACTGAAAACCGTATTCTCCTGTCTCTCAATCCCCATTAGCATGCATTGGCATGCATATTGAGCACTATCTGACAAGAAAGGGTTGCTACGTTATACTCGCTGGGCGTAACCTTCTTGGTTTTAGAAAGGTTTAGCGAGCGTTGGGCCGCAGTGCCATAAATGCAGCGAACTAGTATATACCATGAACTCGAGGTGGTTAAAGGTGGGAAGTGGACACGAAGCGCTAGCCGTAAGAAAGTGTGCGTGTGCCTCCTCTCGTTCAGTCCTTGGAATGTCCGCTGAATGGCGGTGCTTCTATATGCGAAATATATGATGAAAAGATGTGAGATGGTGGTACTGGGAGAGTTGACTAGATGGACGAATGGACACACAGACAGATGCATGGACGGACGCACGGATGGCTGCACGGACGAATGGACGCATGAACAGACGCAGGGGTGGATGCATGGACGAACGCAGAGATGGACGCACGGATGGACGTGCGGACGCACGAACAGATGTACGCACGGACTAGCGGATGGACGCATGAACGGTCACACAGACAGACGCATGGATAAATGTAAGCAAGAACGAATGGGTGGACAGATGCTTCACCTCACTCTCCAACATTCACCCCGTGGATATGCTGCAATTTTTTTTCTTTTCTATAATCTGGCGGCTACGCATAAGCACATCTACCCTGCTGTACTGCTATGCCATTTTCGCCCAAGGGTCAAATTGGCGACGTTACTTGGGAACCATCCTTAGTTGCGTAAGCACTTGTGACTTAGCTTGCTATTTCCCATCGTCAAAGCAGACAAACGTTATCAGCGTTTAGATTTTGTTATCAGCCCTGGATTTTGTTGATTCATACAAACGCAGCACCCACTTTGTAGAGCATTTACAGCCGCTATCAGCAACAAAAAATATAAAAATAAAATAAAAAAAGTTGCGTCCTTGTAAAGGTGGCTCGTTTGGAGGATGGTGTAAGTTCAGCGGCACTGAAACATAACGCTAGACCAAACAAACGCTCATGGTGCGTTGCAAGCTTTGAACAGAAGCTGATGTGTTTCCAAGGTTTTTAGTGACTCATTACAAACGCTAATATAAAAAAACGACTACTATGGCGTTCTCATCACGCCTCGGCACAAGAATCATTCATCACTGAAGGAGGTGAGTCTAAACGAAAATTTGTAAGTAAAATATGAGAAAACACATTCATTCCTGCCTTCCTAGTTGGGACGTCCGAGAACCAAAGCAAGCGAAGTTACCCCATCACATATTATGGCAAATTTTAAAGCGCGTTTTAAACTTTTAGAATAGCCAAAGGTACCAAGACAACATTACCGCCAGCGTATATTTATTTATACAAGCAGCACATTTACACGCACTACGTCGTTATTCCTTGACAACATCTCCTTAGTCAACAATATACAAAAAAAATAAACCGCATTAATTGAGCAAGGCTTGATGCAGCAAAGCTTGTCGATTCAACAGCGTTTATTGGCTGGATTTTGGCTTAGACTTGAATAATGCTTGTCTCGAACTTGGCTATTGCTATTGCTAGGTGGAACTTTCTAGGTCTAGACTTGGCTGATGCTAGGTTCAACCTTGGTTCACGCAGTGCTTTTTCTTAGCCTATTATGACCATAGGATCAACCAGTTAGGTTGTCTTTTGTCTTACGCGATCAGTGAAAGCTTCTTCATTTTGTTTTTATTTTATAACGTGAACGGTTGTAATGCGACACCACGTTTTAACTTGGAGTGGTCTCTACTGCCAATGTGTGGAGCATGCGCGGCTCGGCATGACGTCACCCCAGCTGTCACAATAGTCAGACGCGGCAGCTCTTTCATCGTCTCTGCGTACACGTGGCTTCATGACGACGTCATGGTAGCGAGGCACCGTCAATCCAGGTGGCGCGCACGCTGTGGTGGTTGCTATGGCAACGGCCTGCTGAGACTTTTTCCGGAGAAAATAATTTTCATGATGACACAAACAGCTTCGCTGTAAGAAAATGCCGATAACAAACAGGCGTTTTTTTTTCAAGCTTAATTTCTGCAGTAAATCTGACAACGATATGGCGAGCAATATGCAAATGACTGCTTTGTCAGGAATTCTCAATTGCATGCGGATGTTCATCTACGTGGGTTACACTGTATTAGCGCCAGAATGGTTAATGATTGCGTGGACCAAGAATTCGAAGGTGTGAAAGAAATGACGACATAAAGGCACCCACGAATATAACTCTAGAATAGACAACTTTTGCTGAGGGGCCAGATCACACTTATGACCTTTTTGTTCCAGAATATAGACGCCTCTGCAGTAGCCTCCGCGCTTAGGAGGCATGTATGCCTCTCGGTGAGATTGCTAACCATATCATTTCTGTCCACTGACAATGCCACTATGTAAGAGTGGCGTACAGCATTGTGTCTCTCATCAGCGGTGAAAAACAGCGCAGATGGAGTGCATCGTCGTGGTGAGGACTTGTTTTTAGCTCTATACCTCACCAAGTGCGAACCCAAAAACCTCCTCATTGTCTGAATCTTTTTGAATGGCAACTGATTTGGTTTGCCATTCTTGATCACCGCGATTGCCTTCGAAATCATATCAACTAAAGTGGCAAATTATTGATATGTGGGGTTGACGTCCCGAAACCACCATATGATTATGAGAGACGCCGTAGTTTAGGGCTCCAGAAATTTCGACCACCTGGAATTCTTGAACGTGCACCCAAATGTGACCACACGGGCCTACAACATTTTCGCCTCCATCGGAAATACAGCCGCCGCAGCCGGGATTCGAACCCGTGACCTGCGGGTCAGCAGCCGACTACCTGAGCAACTAGAACACCGCGGCGGGGCAAGGAGTGGCAAATGAAGAACACTTCTTATGGATGGCTCTACAATTATATTGATTTAGCTGGCGTGAACTTGTGATGATCAATTTTAGTTGCTTGTTTGCTTAATAAAGAGTGAAGCTGCAATTAGGCCGTGTACACCACAAAGTGCTAACACTCTTGTTGCTTGCATGCTAGCAATCTTCTGGTCGTTTTTAGGGTTTTAAATACCAGTTCGGTATTTCTGTAATTTACGCATGCAAATAAATATTGAAAATTTAACTTGAACGAATGAACATGTAAGTGTTACTAAAAAACAAACATGTCAGCGCCTGAGATCTTATCGCAAACTTGTTATCGGGAACGAGAAACATCCCGTATGATTCTACCAATAGAATTCTTCTTCCAAAACGATGAAAAAAAACTTATCGCAATAACAAAGCAGAAAATTTTGATGAAACACGCAATTTAGAGAGAAACCAGAGAAGACATTTTTTTTTTGCTGTATTCTACTAGCACCTACAAAGAAACAATGCTGAGGTAGCCTGGCTGATACATTCGACCTAAGCCGTCGCCAGGGAGCAGGCGGTCAGTTAGAGATTCACCCCACTCTGCCGGCGCCGAACGACCAAGAAAACCGGCGCACGTCCAAAACGTACAGTGACTGCCCCCGAGACCAGAAATGAAGAGCTAAATACGGAGATGCCGTCGTCCGAGAGAGAAGGCAGGGCGGTGGCCTTAAGAACGATGGGCATAAGTCAAACCCTTGAGGGCAGTGACATGGCGACGTTTTCGGCAATACCTGCATTGACTTTCTTTGTACGGTCGTCCGGGAGGCCGATCGCACAAAGCAATTGCACCGCACCCTTGATGGGTGTGCCTCACCGCCTAGCTAACCCGCAGACCTCGCCGAGTCATATCACCCTGTGTGCACTAGGTTACGATGGAGCAACCTGACGTAGCCGCGTAGTAAATCTAGAGAAGCTAGAACCCGTTTCAGTGGTTCGCTTGGGTGCAGCTCCCCTTCATCCTCCATGGCGGCAAGTCAATGCACGTACATCATACAACGACAGAATAGTCGTTGACGATACCTGTCACTGTTGACCTCCGAGTGGAAGTGGGCCTATAATTACGAAGAGGAAAAAAGAAAGTGAGTGTAATGAACAACTCCGCACATGACAACTGTCTCACGTAACTTCATCATCGTTACTAAGATATACAGACGGTCCATTGCAGGTCAAAAACAGATATGGTTGGCAGAATATAGAACACTGCAGAACAGACAACTGCCAACAACGTGCCACACGTTGTTGATCGTAATTGAAAGACCAAAAACATAGTGACAGGATAGACCACAATGTTGGCTAATCTAGAAAAAAAATACTTTTTAATTTCAACAGAATATTATTCATCCTGCTAAAATTTGGGGAAGCCGTGAAATAGGTCGCTATATGGCGGCACCAGATGATTGTTCGTTGTCAGCTGGGTATTGTAACCAGCAGCACTGCAGCCCGATATAGGCAGCATGACTTGGAAAAAACTGGAATATAATTTGAAGTAAAGTGAGATTTTACATTGTTTTTTTCTCTCAAAAATGAATAGGACGAGGGGGAGAGAGCAAGGCAGTGAATTTCAGCCTGTAGCACTTGCCTTTGTGAATATTACCAGCTACGACGCAGAAGGTAGCGCAAACTAAACGAAGAATTGTCTTTAAAGTAGTAAAGAGCGTCTTGTTCCCCACCTAAAGACAAGAAGAGTGCGGACAAACTTGGACGTAAAAGTGCAACAGGTGCCGAAAATACCACAATTTATTTTCCGACCTCTATCGGCCTCCACGAAAAATGAACGAGTCAACTCACTTCACTTTCTGCACCGACATCACGTAGGACGTCATGCAATAATGCTTTCAAAATTTTGCGAACCACGCACTACCCGGCACCTTTAGAGGGAGTTGCGCAAACAGCGAGTTCCTTATCCTCTAACTTTTGTATATTGATTGAACGCCTTCATCTTTGCCTATATTTGGCTTGATCCTCGTTTTCCGCTTTCGCATAGTTTATTGTTAGGTTGTGCAGAGAGAAGAGGGAGGGGGTTGACCTTTTTTATATGGTCCAGATTCCTTGTCTTCACGGCAGTCTTTGTTATGAAATGGAGTTTGTGGGAAGTCTTCGCAAAAGCTGTTCTCAGCATTGCGCTTACTGTTTCATTATTCTTTGCGCAGAAAAAAACTTTATGCGACGTTTCACGACTTTCAGATAGAAAGCCTTGCTTTTGTAGAGGTTTTCGCTAGCGGCCCCGAAAAACATCTTTCGGCATACCAAATATTTTTCGGAACAGCTTGAATAAAGTAGCTCCGCTCATACGAAGCTTCAAGTGTTCTTCGCACCTCATTTTCAGTTGAAGTAGCACAAGATGTTTCGCTCACGTGCATACGTACGTTTTGTAAGAACAAATAAATTTCGTATAATGGTAGGCAAACAGTGTTGCCCAAAAAACTTCATATATTGTGGCTCATAAATTGCGTTACGATGTGGCCTGTCCCTCAAGTATAATTGACATTGTTTCACCACAAAAATTGAGGCACACCACTTAGTGTAAAACTGGCTCTTGTGTAGAAAAAAGGTAAAATAAAGATATGAGATTGTGCATTGTTTTGTGGCATAGCACGCAACCAGACGTAAAAATGGGTAGGCTATAATTTCTACCTTGTTTTATGGTGAAGGAGAGGGTGTGGTAAATATTCCAAAAACGCACACAACCTAACTCATCTTCTGTTGTCCTCCAACTTATCCGCGAATTCAAGACAAACTCCTAAATAAACAACCCTTATTAACTACAGCCATTCGCTGCATTTGAAGTCACTTAGAATGTAAGTTTTGAATATATGTTATGATCAGCATAACTGCAGTGCAATTAGTAGGCGATGCTTTACACTCTACCCAAGAGGCGCGTTGGCGCGTGACGTAAAAAACACCTTGTTTACATAAGGTCACAAGTTCTGATCGCTTGAATCATATTCAACCATATGTGATAGGGATTAGTGGTGTGGACAAAGAAAGTCAACATGTTTCACATTTTGCCCATAAATTACACTTGGTGCGTTGCAATGCTCGTCTACGCGCCTCACACCATCGGGGGTATCTGTAGCTATGCTACCAGGTGTATATACGCCTATTTGCAATAAATGTTCGGTTTACTTCTTGTCCTGACATAATGAAAAAAACATTCATGGGGCTTTAAAGACAACAGTGTTGTTACTGAAGTCAGGTCAAATATCTGTGAACATTTTTATCAAGGTGATATTCATAATTATTTTTGGTCCAGCTGTGATGCACAGTCTGTGGCTTCATCTCCTAAAGGTTGATTTAACGTTGTGTACACTTGTGCCAAATGTGTTGGAATGTATGAATCATACACACTCGGCCGCATTGCTTCAGCCATTTTTTGTGCTTGTTCGATATAATTATTACGGCTACCTTATCTACTCTAGATGACCTAACTTAGGGTGACTTAACTAAACATCGTCTTATAAAGAGGGAAACAAATTTATTGAATCAATAATAATAATAATAATATTATTAATATTAATAATAATAAATGTGGTTTAACGTTCCACAACCCCCCTATAGTTATAATAGACGCCGTAGTGGAAGGCTCCAGAAATTTCGACCACCTGGGGTTCTATAACGCGCACCCAAATCTGACCCCATGGGCCTACAGAATATTCGCCTCCACCAAAAATGCAGCCGCCACAGCTGAGATTCGATTCGCAACCTACGGTTCAGCAGCCGAGTGCTTTCACAACTAGACCATCGTGGGAAGCTTTATCACATCAAGGCTGCATATTTGCTGGTAATTTGTTTGGAGGGAGCCCCTCTAAGAGGGTCCCATCGACTAGATAGAAAGAGAGTTAAAGAAAAGGCGAGGACATTGGCTGGAGTTTCTGCTTCTGTTAAAGAGGACAGATCATTAAAAAGGCACTGACAGCATTTTTCAGAGGTTTGTTTACACTGGAATACAGTTATACAATATACAGGGATGGCTCTAAGAAAGTTTAAGGCTAAGCAAATGCTCGTAAGATCAATGGGGTACATAAGCGCATACTTAGAAAATCACAAATTCTAGAACTGTTGGGCGCTAAACTTCTACTGTGTATTTAAAAAATTAGCCACCAGAATACATTTTTCGCGCATGCAATGTGCCTTATTCTGCTGTCCCCTACTTTTTTTCTCGAATATTTTTTTTCAAGGTTGTGCTATTATGTACCCCATTGATGTTAACCAACTCGCCAAACAAGTCCTATTGGTTGGGTATCTTATTTTATTATTATTAAAATCTAATTTCTCGAGGTGCACCTACTAAGAACGACACGAGCTCAAAATCAGGCTGCAGCATAATGAAAGGCAAGTATGAATTCTGGTGACTTCAAGCAGAAGATTGGCTAGTCGTGCTGGCGTCAGCTGGTAAACCTTAAAAAATGGCTGCTTCTGTGTTCTCAAAGTATATTTGAAGAATATTGCAAAATGTTGTGAAAATCCACGCTTCTCCACAAACTGAATATTGATGAATGGGCTAGGTTATAAGGTTCATAATATCTACGTTGTCGTCACCGACTAGTAAAACGGGTTTGTGCTTGGAGGTGTCTCATATAGTGCTCTCTTACAATGTTGGTCAATATTAGATTATTGTTAAACCTTTTTTTGTACATCACACATATCACGCAAGAGATGGCCCTCACATAATATGTGTGCTTCATAATAGCTGCGTTGTTCATAATGTCTAAGGTCCATAAGGTCTGCGTTGAAGTCCTACACTAGTGTGGGTATACGGTGGTGTAAAATGAAACACTTTACTGGCTTCTGCAGTTCATACGAAAAGTGAATTTCTTTCTTTCTGTTTTCGATACATAATTGCTGGTATTTTTATACATCTTTATGTGCAAAAGTTGATTATTGCTCGCAGTGTCCAAGCGGGAAAAATTACGCAGCTATGTCGGTGTGTTAGTGACCCATCAAAAAAGGGTAAAATTCTGATCAACCATATTTTTCACATCATGCATGAAAGCTACTCTGGCTTCCATAGATTGAGGTAAATATCTAACTTGTTATATACGTCTATATACTTGCAACCAAATGATCAGTTCATATATTTTTTTATATTTAGGCATGTCAGAGGGGCAAAACGCGACAAAAAGAATCAGGTTACCGTGAAGAGTCTGTTAATAAATAAACCATTTACTTACACCCATTATATATTTTTCTTTTTTTGTTTAGGAGAGTTTCGACGTACAAGAGAATATATTATAGGGCTTTCTGGCAGAAAAACGAGATTAAAAAACAATCAGTGTTGTTGAGGAGAGTACTTACTTTATACGCGCTGCGTCGAGGTTATTCCGTGTTCCGACGACAAGGCTAGGCCCTATAGGAAGCTTGGCCCCTAAAACATGATATGGAAGAAAATACAAATTATTCCTTATATAGTACAATTGCCCGTAGAAAGCCACCGCTTCACTTTGAATACACACTCTCTGGGGCAGACATCAAACCCTTCAATACCACGAAGGACATGGGGGTCACAACAACACAAGCTTCAATGTGGGACGTCCAAATTGATCAGGTTTCTGCGCGAGCATTCAAGCAGCTAGCTTTTTGTAGACGAGAATCAACTTGCACTTCTTCTCAGGTTAAACTAACAGCACACAAAACACTAGTCTGACCATTCCTAGAATACGTACAATGCCATAGTTTGGAACCTGCACAAATAACTATAAAGATGTAATGAAAAAAATTAAATAGAGCTCTTAGATTTTGTTATTACAAAACCAGACAGAAGAGTGTTTCCGTGCTGCGTTTGCACGCCCATATCGCAACTCTTAAAGGCCGATGACAGTCAATCTGAAGTTCCTTTTCCTTCTTTCACCCAACTAGGTATGAACACAAGTCCAAAATTATACACATTTGTCGTAATTTTTCTGATATTGCACCGTTTATCTCCTGTCCGCCACAAGGAATTCGCCACAAATGCCGTGGTTTGTTGTCTGAAAAAGTTTTGTCGTTGCATGAAAATGAACGGCCACACTTGGCTGAGGCCCCTATTGAAACCATCAACAGGATAAAAATTCAGTTAGTTGAACACCCTACCTAAAGCCCACAACTAGCTTCATATGGCTTTCACTTGTTTGGTCTACTGTTTTGCATGGTCGGCGATTTGGCTTTGATAACAACGTGCAAAATTCGGTGCGAAATTGCTTCACAACCGACCGCAACACTTTTATTCGGAAAGAATAGACAAGCTCTTTGACCGCTCGGCCAGGTGCATGAATATTACGTAGAAAATGGTGTGCATAGTATAACTCTAGCTCCACATAATAAACTGTAGAATAAAAAGTGCACATAATTTTTTACTTGTGTTCGTAAATATATATCACGAGGAATACGGAAAGGCTCCGAACTATCAATGCAGCAGAACTAACAACGAGAAATGCATACGCCCAGTCTTGTCACGTTTTAACACATTGGGTGTTCTTTCTTTCAAATCAGTTATAGGTATCTGGAATGTCATACCGAATGACGTGATCAGTGCTCAATCAGTTGATTGCCCCGCCGCAGCGCTTTAGTGGCTAAGGTACTCGGCTGCAGACCCGCACGTAGCGGGATCGAATCTCGGCTGCAGCAGCTGCAATTTCTAAGGAGGCGAAAATGCTGTAGGCCCGTGTGCTCAGATTTGAGTGCACGTTCAAAGCCGCATGTGGCCGAAATTTCCGAAACCCTCCACTAAGACGTCTCTCATAATCATATGGTGAATTCGGGACATGAAACCTCACATATCAATCAGTTGATTCATTTACATAACTACTGGAACCTCTTGTAGAGACATTGCAAAAGGTTCTACGCATCTGTGCGCAAAAAGAGACAAAAAACAATGTATCACTAAAGTACCCGCAGACGATTAGACGTGTTTAACAGCTTTCAGCTGTGTCTTTTACGTTGCCTTTTACTGTTATCTTGTATGCTAGCTTTTTTTCTTATTACACCCGCTGAAACACGAATATACATTAGTAATTTACTGCTTTTATACTGGTATTGCTACTAGGGTTATTTTTTACTGTGCTTTCTCGTTTTGTTTGTCTACTATGAAGCTTTGTGTACTTTGCACGCCCCCTCCTGTATAGACCTGAAAAGAGTCACGGTATTGAATAAATTGGTACATAAATCAATGAAACTCTCATAGTGGCTGCTTATGTCTCACCAATAGAGTCACGGTGTGAAGCATCAATAGAAACGTCACAATAACTTGCGCGAGTGCCTGACGAGGAGCTCATACTATGTTGGGACGTGAGGGCACAGAAGTAACCAAAACTAGCAGTAATTACTTTTTCTGGGTGCACTCATTCTTAGCCGTACATTTTCTACACATTTAAAGATTGACCTCTCACATGACTAAAAAACTAACTGAAAATTTAGTGTCGGTACCCTTTTGAACCCCATGTGTGAGCACGTGTTGGAGCTTACAACTAGTGTCGCATATCACTCATGTATATACAAAACTGAAGTCACCGTTGCTAACTCGTTACAATTCTTGTTTCACTGCTTGAGCGTAGATATTCATTTACTGTTCCATCTCACGAGCAATGAAAAACCAGGCCTACGTGAAAGACGCTGCACAGTCACCGCAAAAGTTAGAAGAGCGTTCAATGAGTGTACTAAACACTCATTGAAGCCTCTCGTTTGTGTATACCGGGCAGTAACATAAGAGGTGTTCAATAGTCTCATCGATGACGCAGTCGTTGCACTTCGCTTTGTCGGCCATCACAGTTTTAAATGAGTAGGCATTGGTGAAGGCAACGCCCAGACGCAGGGGGCACAATACTGTGTCTTCCTCCCTGGATCAGCTGAACACAAGTGATTTTACGGTTGAGAAAGTATTGAGACCATGGCACTGCCCATCACAATTATGAAAGGCAACGAAAGCACTCTTGTGTTTTCTTAAAAACACCGGCCTGTTTTATCGTTTGTGATGTGGACATGTTACGCGTCGGCCAAGTAAGTGACTTTTTTCTCCTCCTCTATAATATTCTTTTTGCCTCTTTCCTTCCACAGTGCAGGGTAGCCTACCGGGGCTCAGCCCTGGTTAACCTCTCCACCTATCGGCTCGTTTTCTCTTTTTAAACACTCATTTACTAACTGCTGCAAGCACTCTTGCTTGTTATACACAACGGCACAAATAAAAATAATTTCTGGGTAGTAGACCAGCATTCGCCATGCTATTTTTCATCCTTCTTTTGAGAAGCGTTTTATCTGCTAAAGAATCGCAAGAAATTTTGTGCCTATCGTTTATACAGTGGCTGACGATGATGAAGAATTATGCCTAAAGCGGGTGGGCGCCACAATTAATAGGTGATCAAAGAGAAACTTTTCTTGTAGGTTGAAGCATTCGACGACCCACTAATTATACTCTACTCACATTGTGTGACGCCTCATTGTTCTTTCCCTGTTATGAAACGCCTTATAGCTCATATTAACGTGATTCCTTTCCGATATAAAGTCTGCCTACGGCAAGTTTGCGAACAAGTCCCAAGCACCAGCATGGCTCAGTGGTAGAATACTGGGCCGGCACGCAGTTGAATCGTTTTCGAGGGCCACTGTGTCCTTGATAAGGTTTTCTTTCTCTTATTATTATGCGATAGTGGTTACGGACACCGGTGGTGGCTCACAACTACGACACCACGCTGGACCCGAATTATATCAGCTTTCGCCACGCGCGGTACCCGAGTTAAAACAGCTTTCGCTGTAAAAAGTGATTTTGCTCTTTGAAATAGATTCGCTCGCAGGATTTCAAGCTGGACGGTTGTGCCCTCGCGATCTCCGACTTCAGCGTAGCTCCCGCCGACTGGTTCGCCCTCCGCGGTCTCCTGAAGCCGTGCAGCTCTCGCATTGTGGCACCCCGCCCTTGGACTGCTTCGACCGGATCCCCACTTTCCTATCTCCTTCTTTTTTCCTCTCGTTGGCTGGCTTCTTCTCCGTCTATTTTCCTTCTATTCTTTTTATCCCTCCTTCTTTTTCCCTATATCTTTTATTCCCCATATCCCATTCCTCTGCTGACCTGTTGAGGTGTCCTCGTAAGGAGAGACAGTTACGGGTCGGCACCTTTCTTTTCTTTTCTTCTGATATAACCACTTATATATCTTTGAAATATGTTGTGGCACCTACTATAGAAATCTGCTGACTGAGAGCTGACAGTTTAAATAGTGTTATACTAGAGGCGGCAAAGTCGAAGTTTTTTGTTGTAGTTGATCGTCCAGTATGAAGCCCTCGCCCGTTGTGGAGAAACTTTATTCCCATAAACAGGCATGATTACCTTTTCATATGCAAGTCCACCTGCATTTTGCTACTTCATAACGTTAAAAAAAAAGAGGTACTATTTAATGACGTTGTCGGAGGGGAGGGGGGGGGAGCAGGCTGCTTCACTTACACTGCATATAAATTCAGCATGTGTATGCGAACACGCACACTTACAAAACACGCAAGAACATACACGAAGAGTACACAACCGCACACATAATAGAAAAACGCACGCCACGACAACTTAGTAATTGCCGTGTACGCTTGCGGAGGCACAAAAAGATGTCCTCGCAATGTAGCTACGGCTTCGCCTAATAGCTCTAAGGATATTTTGTAGGCAGGTATTAGAGAACTGTTTCTGAGAAGGGAAAAACATTCTGGAATCTTTCTGCTGTACGCTACGGCACAACGCTCGCATAGTTTGAGAGGAGGAAAGGCTCACTGCGCACCGGCTTACAGACCTTTCCCCATGGCCTGACGGAAAGATCTGCGGCATAGCCATTCTTAACTGCACACTTCCGCATCTATTGCTTCACTCAGCCGTCTTCCGCAGTCCCTGTTCTTTTTTGCAGACAGTGATACGTACATTTATAATTATAAGGGCCTACCACGTTAGGTGTCGAACCAACACCCGGTGTTGAGAGTGAAATAATGGATCCCAAGAGACCCAATATGCCGCAAAAAAGGCAGAAATTTTGGTTTTGGTACAAAATAAAGAAATTTGTTAGGATGAAAAAATAGGCAGTTAAAACGTGTAGTGGGATTCGTTAATATGTGAAGAACGAATGAGGAAGGTTGATATGTCACTCTAAAATCAGCGCATCGTTACGAGGTCGACGTAACTATTGCCGCACATTACTTTCATGTGATGATTATCATGTTTGAATGTGTCATTTACCTTCGTCGTCTATTCACGTCATGTGCTATCAAATTTGGTATATGTGGAGCTAGTGAAACGGCAACGAGCCCTCTATGAGCGTAGCATGTAGTCATGTTTTACATGACACCCTTGTTATGATTACTATGTTAGGATGCATCATTTGCCTTCTCCTTCAATTCAGGTGACGTCATACCAAATACGGTATATGTGGAGCTGGCAAACCGCCACGAGCGCACCAGGAGCATATCAATTAGGGATGTTTCACATGACACGCATGTCATGTAAATTATCATGTTTCGACGTGTCATTTACCTTCGTTGTCCGTTCACGTCACGTAATACCAAGCTAAGTATATGTGGAGCCAGCAAAACGATGGTGAGCGCACCATGAGCATGGCGTGTAGTCGTTACTTACATGATATGCATGTCATGATTTCCACGTTACGGTCTGTCGCTTAGGTTCGCCATGCAGTCGTGTCATACAGTACCATTTTTGCATTATGCCAAGTGAACGAAACTATCGCAAGCGCAGTGGGACCAATAAATAAAAATCATGACATTCATGACATGAATGTCTTGATTTTCATGCTATGACCAGTCACTTATGTTCATCATACAGTCATGTTACGGCATACCAATTAAGGTATCTATACCATTATCGAAATGACCAGGAAAGTTAAAAGTGATGCTGTAGAAGCAAAATGCTGTATGCCCATGTGCTCAAATTTAGGTGCACGTTAAAGAAGATAGATAGATAAATAGAAAGATAGATAGATAGATAGATAGATAGATAGATAGATAGATAGATAGATAGATAGATAGATAGATAGATAGATAGATAGATAGATAGATAGATAGATAGATAGATATGGTCAAAGTCGCCGAAGTTCGTTGAGAAATGCTTCGCATTTAGTACAATCAGCATAAGCAAGACAGTCGATCATTAGTAGCGGCCTTTTCTCTTGCAGTGAAAAAAATTTTATAACAACAATAATTATGACGATGACGACAGTGATGATGGTTACTGTGGTTCCCTCACAGGTAGGTTACTGGTTGTTTCCGATAATTTAGAAACCACAATTTGTCCTGCCTAGATTGATTGATTGATTGATTGATTGATTGATTGATGTGTGAGATTTAACGTCCCAAAACCACCATATGATTATGAGAGACGCCGAAGTGAAGGGCTCCAGAAATTTCGAACACCTGGGGTTCTTTAACACGCACCCAAATCGGAGCACACGGGCCTACAGTAGTTCCGCCTTCATCGGAAATGCAGCCGCCACAGCCGGGATTTGATCCCGCGACCTGCGGGTCAGCAGCCGAGTAACTTAGCCACTAGACCACCGCGGCCGGGCTTGTCCTGCCTAGGCTTCAGCCACGTATTTAGTGTGATTTCCTAGAAAAAATATTCCACACGCTCACTCTTTAGGGCACACTCACACAGAGCACACATTTGGAAAGCGGAGATGCCAATTCCTAATGTGTCTATGGGCTGCAATGGGACCAAGGACCGATAAAATAGCTAGGCTCGATTGCCCATGCTGGAAGTTAACCCCGGCTGTATTGCATTCTATCGTTTGAGGGCATGCAAACAAGCCCTCTTTACCCCGGAACATGCTGGACAGTGCGCGTTTGTTTGTTTTTCTTAATACAGCAGTCATGAGTGCTTTCTTGAGCAAATCATTTCGAAATTGGCGGACTCGGTGCAGTAGACAGCCGTTTCAGTACTGCTTGCTTTTTAGGAAACTGCAGTATAGGCCTGCGCTTCATACTTAGTGGGCAGAAAGTCCGATATACAATTGCCTATCCTTCCACAAGGGCATTATTTGACGCACCGTAACTGCAAAAAAAAAACAATAATATGCAACATGTTTTATTTATTGTGAAAGCTGATGGGCAGGAGAACAAGTAGGTAACGTTGGAAAAAGATCAGGAATGCTTCTTTAAATCTCGTGAGAAGGTTCCCTTGCGTGGTCTTTTTTTAAATTAGCACAATTATATTCTTTTATTGAAAAGTGTTATAACATAGGCTTCGGCAGTTCTCAAAATAAGCATGCTGAAAAGATAATGTGCAACTTTCACCACTCTGTCATTGTACATTTTCGAAATAAGGCTTGCAAACTAGGCAAAAAAATTCTCAAGGACAAATTTGAGAATTTTCATTAAAATTTTGTAACACGCCGAGAATCGAGATATAATTGAATGGAAGCGCAAATAAACCTGTCTTTATCAAACATATATGAGGAACGCAATTTTAATATACTTTGTATAAGTCATCGGTAACCTAATAAAAACAAACAGCAGAGCCGGTAAGCATGGTACTCCAACTGTTCATCATTAGGGATTTACCATGCTTCAAAACAATTCATTTTTCCAGCAAAACCAATCACGCATCTGTTTTCGTCACTCAGTCGTCAGGAAACAATATATAAAATTTTGAAAGAAGGGGGGATGATATAGACTCCAACCAAAAGTTTTAAAAAAACCCGACGTTTTGGAACCAGCTTGGTTCCTTCCTCAGGGGTGGCTTCGGAGGATACGTAGCAGCGGCGTCTTCAAAGCACTCGCGGGATGGCTAATGACCCCTCTTTTCTCTCTCTCTCTCTTGTTTTGCCGTGAAGCGCAGTCCGTGTATACACTGGGGGAAGTGTTCCGAGAGAGTGGTTGATATTGTGGGCTGTCTTCTGTATGTAGACGCTGTATATAGACGACGCTGCTACGTAGCCTCCGCAGTCACCCCTGAGGAAGAAACCAAGTAGGTTCCCAAACGTCGTGTTTCTTCAAAACTTTTGGTTGGAGTCTATACCATCTCCCAGTTTCGTACCCAACTAGACAGACTTCTGTCGAATGTTTACATTCAATTTTGAAAGAAGTTTGAGAGGTCGACCAGCCATGCTTTGTTCTATTTTACGTAAAATCATGTAGCATTAGGTAACGCCGTTGATCTGAACAGCCGTGCATGCTCGCTGCCTGCCCCCTTTGAAAATCCGCTTGCCCGCTTTCATGCGCCGCGTTCTTTGTGAACGCGCTTCTAAAGAGGCTCTGACACCAAAACTATGGTCTGGCGTTTTTCTGCTGCAATGTGTTGTGCGGGGCCTCTTACTCATAAAACGACACATCATTTGCTACAGCATGCGACAAATAAATATTTATAGGCCCCTCATTATCGACCACATAATTTTGATAATATTGCACTTAGGACGCAAATTAATCAAGTTTCTCCAAGAGCTCACGTGAGCAGCAATGATAACGCTAGAAGGTTCAGCGTCTACTGTATAAACGATGACACGTTCCGCCAACAGGTGCTCGAGAACCAGGGAGGAAAGGATCAGTGGGGGCCGTCATCCCCACACGTTCAAAATCAGTGTATGCCCCGACACAACTGCTCAAACCCCCTCTGTCTCTTGCCGTCTTTTTCCAAGGTACCATCCGTTAAACTAAAACCTATTGTGACTGGTTAAAGGGCACTTCGTTAAACAAACGAGAAAAAATATTCAGAAAGTCTGTTACTACTGACATTCTACTTGTCGGTGTTTTGTCTGCCTAAGCAGCTTTGCCCGTTTTCACCTGATTCAACCTATATTACTCCTGATGTGATAAAGGCTGGCATTATAATGTGGAGATCTTAAACGAGCACGTCTCAGTGCCCCGTCTTCAGAATTACTCTTGTTCTCCTCCTTCGTTTTTCGCTCCTATCCAAGCTCAAGAATATCAATTAGATTAAAAAAGGTTCGTCTAAGCCTCAACTCATAAGCATGATTTTAACCACTAACCTACCAAGGGCAGAGCCATAGACGTTTTAGAAGATTCTCATCTTTCTTGGTGTGTTTGCGCGTGCTTTTAATGGTGCGCGTATACAAAACATACACATACACTATGTACTAATTTCCGGGTGGTGGGAGATAAACCCACCCACCCCTGCTACTAGCTTCGCAACCAAATTTATCGCTCGAAGTGCTCGGTTTCTTTCGGTTAAGCCGAGGACTAACGATCGCAATGTGAAGGGAAGGCACCACGCATGGTCTTCTTGCTGTAGGGTTGCGATTGAGAAGCTCTTTACCAAATGAGTTTTGCAAAGCCATCAAGTCTGTCAGCCTTCAAGCACGCAGAAGCTTTCGCGAGCAGACGCCAAGACGAATTGATCAAAAATTATGACTTGCTTTCCTTTAAGGTTTCTTCCTGAATTTCTTTTTTAACCAAAAATCGTTTACAGAGTGCGTTTATTTTCGTCAAAATTTGTTCCCCTTCTTCATTTTCTCATGGTGTATTGGTACATTCTCAGCAACTTGTTTCCCAATCAGCGTGCACAAAATGGGCGCTGACATTCCCGCACTAATTTTTATTAATTTTAACATCAAAGTGTTTTACGCTGTGGTACACCATGGCTTCGCTGACGTAACTCCGTCATAAAAGAGACGTTGAAAATTGTATACTAAGAGGTTGTAAAGAAGGAAAAAAACAGGAGGCAAGCCTTCATCGCACGGAGTTGATCCAGCAACCTCTTGATCCTCAGCACGTGACGCTAACCAATACACGACGGAGCATGCGTTGTCGCATTTACATACAGCATACACTGTTTGGTGGTCCTCAGAGTTTCTAAACTTTAGCGTGTTTTTTTTTTTTTGTCAGTGGCGAAATGGCGCAATGAGCTTGCGTTGAGAGCGCTCTATAAAGGTGGCCGCCTTCACAAAGCGTGTTCTCTCCAGCGTGTGCGCTGATCAGACTCGTGGTTCGAAATAGGATGAAGGTCACTTTACACGCTGCCACGGCCTCGTTTACGAAAGGAGTGCGCTGGTGACACTAGACGCAGGGAAAATTGTGACAGTTGTTCGCGCTTCCCCAGTGTATACTTTGGTACTCGTTCCGTGCGTCTTTCACGTGTACTGTTTGAACAGCACACTTTAAGTGTTGGGCTGTGACAGTTGTTTATTGTCGCTTATCTGATTGATTGATTGATTGATTGATTGATTGATTGATTGATATGTGAAGTATTACGTCCCAAAACCACCATATGATTATGAGAGACGCCGTAGTGGAGGGCTCCAGAAATTTAGACCACCTGGCGTTCTTTAACGCGCACCCAAATCGGTGCACAGGGGCCTACAACATTTCCGCCTCCATCGGAAATGCAGCCGGGATTTGAGCCCGCGACCACTGGGTCAGCAGCCGAGTACCTTAGTCACTAGACCACCACGGTGGGGCCCAGTTTTTATCTGTGCATGCTAATTTTGTTCGTGCTTTTGGCTTGAAGTGTGCCCTTCCAGTTATGAGCTGCTTGCCGTTTTAACGTTACTTTGCAATTTGTTGCTGTGGCAAAAAATTACACAATAAACGATCAACTACGTCTGTAAAGACACGTTTACCTTCGTGTTATATCAATTCAATATCATGGGATCAGCCTCATTTTTTTTAATTCTACGAGGTCTGGAACACGTGGGCGTCGTCACTGAAACGGGAAAGTGCCACGTGTGGACTCACTGTCACTCAACAAATCAACGTTCACGCTCTCAATCAGCCAAAAAAGTTGCCTTCTTGGTAATCCTCGGCACTCACACGTGCAACAAAGTTTCAAATTTTACGACTTAGGCATTATGCCGTTATCTTTCAGGCGAAACTGTTATTTTGAAGTTACACTGTGACCTTGCGCATGCGTGGTGGGTTCATTGTGAACACTGAGCCACGGAAAACATTGATCACGCTTTCTAAGCTATTGTTTCTAGATAACATTGCACACGAACTGGTTGTAAAGCCAGGCTGATTGATGTGAGAAACTCTAAGAAAAAAGCATGTTCGAGCCACCGGCTTCTCTTCATCGGAGGAAGGTTCCGCGCAGCAGTTAAGGTGGCAATACGTCACCTAACTTATCACTGCAAAAGGATAGAAAGGTGAGCTACTAAGTTGCTAATATTCGTTCAGCCAAGTGGGAGCGTGGGAACACACAAAAGAACGAGGAAGCACTACACAGCAGAAGTGCTCAGTAATACCAATTGCCCGTGAAGAACCTGAAAGCACGAGTGCTTACTAACAGAAAAGTGCAAGGAAGAACCACACAGCACGAGCGCTCATTAACAGTTTTTTGTGAGCATTCATGCTGTGTGGCTCTTTCACGGTTTTTTGTGCGTTCCCACGCTCCCAGATCGCTGAACGAATACCAAATTATGACGTCACAACGATTGCCGTTCCAATGTGTCCACTTTGGGTCTTATATGATTGATATTTGGCGTTTAACGTCTCAAAACCACGATATGATTATGAGAGACGCCATAGTGGAGGGATCCGGAAATTTCGACCACCTGGGGTTTTTTAACGTGCACGCAAATCTGAGTACACGGGCTTACAACATTTCCGCCTCCTTCGGAAATGCAGCCGCCACAGCCAGGATTCGATCCCGCGACCTGCTGGTCAGCAGCCGAGTACCTTAGCCACAAGACCACCGCGGCGGGGCGGGGCCTTATGTGCAATACCATGACACAAATACAGAAGGTAAAACTGCAAAGGAAAATTGTAGGGTTGCAATTATATTCATTTCATTCTTACCGAGAATTTAGCTTTACCAAGTCAGACATATAGCGGAATCAAATTGACGCATAAATACGCTAAGGCCGCTTAAACGTTCTCGCAGTGGTCACAACCGCAGTCTGACCGTGATTCACCGAGAGCTAATCATCCTGGTATATTGTGTGTGTGTGTGTGTGTGTGTGTGTGTTAAGCCATACCAACAGTACCCGGTCAATTTTTAGCACTGAAAAAATTGTGTGAATGTGAGAAGTATTTGTTAAGGCGTTATAATACGCCCCAAGGTTTGCGTTGCCTAGAAGACACTTTAAATTTTGGGTACCCAAGTGAAGCTGTGTCACGCCAAATAATATTTATAATATTTCTGGTTCAAGTAGTTAATACACAACAAGCTTTGTATTATTGCACTACTCTTTTATTACTAAGATAGTTTATCCATATGTGTTTTATTTTTTTTATTTTTTGCTTCGGCGGAAATTGGCGATATGCTGCACGTTTACCATTTTTTATCAAAAGAATTCTTTTCGCAGTAATATTTCTCATATTTTTTGTTTACGTGCTTCTGTATTTATTGATTAAATATTTCGTCAGAAAATATGAAGCAAAAATATTGCCAAAATAACGGTGGCGAATAATGAAGAAAGAACATTTTGACTAACATTGCGGCTTATTTCTTGCAGTGTAGCATTCTAAGTAAAAATATGGGTTTTACATTGTCGCATAGTATAGTTGGTAAGTAAAATTAGCAATAAGTTTCAACAGATTAACTCTCATTTTAAAGGAGAAAAACATTTCACTACTGAACAACCACCAGGTTTTATGAAGCCTCCTTTTGCTTCACCTTCGTTGCAGAGCACATCAACACAAAGTTCCAGCGGATGCATGTCACTCAACTTCTTGTCACTTGCTTTAGTGATAGTGATGCATTAAACCTCAAAAAGGGGCAGTAGTGCCTCTCTTATGGAGAAGTATCTTCCCCCTTTTCATATTGAACCGCTCCTTAGTACCAAGCTGCAGAATTACAATCCAGTTGATGGCCTGAAATACACCATTGATGCGTTTCGTTTGGCTCTTAATAATTAATACACATGGTTTTATGGTGATTAATGGCATACTTTAAGTATAATTTATTTAGGTTGTTTTAAAACGTTTCCGGTATAGGTTGATGCGTGAGCGCTTGCCACTGATGTACATTGTGAAATGATGTATCCTAGCTGTACACGGTAGAGGAGAATCAAACTACACTTCTGTCACCATTCCCGAAGGCATCTGGACATTTTCCTTGCCCTCTCTCTTGATTGACATAAGGTACTTAAAATGTTTTAACTAAAAGTTCGTCCAGTGATGGTGGCCTACTTTCAACGTTTTGAACACCCTAAGACCATCAAAAATATGAATACAAAGATCAATATACCACCGGAAATGCAAGTTAGGTTTCATTTAAGGCACGATATCGAATGCTCTCCAGCGTTTACACCTAAAATACATCATTTTATTATGCACACCAATGGTATGTGATAACGCATCTTCCATACCATAAAAGTGTTAAAAGTAAAGTAGATATAAAACACTTCAATTATATCATTAATTGATAAAGAGACAATGTGCAATAATTATCAGAAACCAAACACAGCACTCCAGTGCTTCATTGCAGGCCATCTTCTGCATTATACTTCTGCCCCTTGGGACTAAGAAGCGGTTGAATATAACCAGCATTTTGTTGTTCCAAGCGGAAAGATACTTTTCCGAAAAATCAGCACTACTGCCGCATTACCACGTTATATACAGCAGTATAAATAAAACGAATGACAAGGAATTGTATGAGAAGCAAATCCCCGCTGGAACCTCAGGCTGATGTGCTAGATAGTCAAGGCAAGACAAAGACAGGCTTCTTACCACATTATGGTTGTCGAAATGGAAATTTGTTTTGAAACAAAAACTACTCTTTTAAATTATTGCGTACCCATTACTAAGAAACAATACTGTGTGAGACTCGCCCTGCTGTAGTGGTCTAGTGGCTAAGGTACTCGGCTGCTGACCCGCAGGTCGCGGGATCGAATCCCGGCTGCGGCAGCTGCATTTCCGATGGAGGCGGAAATGTTGTAGGCCCGTGTGCTCAGATTTGGGTGCACGTTAAAGAACACCAGGTGGTCGAAATTCCGGAGCCCTCCACTACGGCGGCTCTCATAATCATATGATGGTTTTGGGACGTTAAACCCACCATATCGATTACTGTGCGAGACTATATTACCCGAAATTTTTGTTTGAAGGCTACATTTCAAAACCAAGGCCCCAACATGAGCCAAAATGCTATTCCTCCCAACGTTCGGAAGGGATGCAGATGAGACAGAGGGCACAGACAAGAAGGTGGCGTCTAGAAGAAAGAGGGAGCATGGCCATACACAAAGAAAAACGGACTGTTAGTTGTAGTATCTTGAACGGCAAGCGTGATGAAAGGCAAGCGAGATGTTATAGGCAAGCGTGATGAAAGGTAGTTTGTGTCTCAGTTCTTATGACCGGGCTGGAAATACATGGAATTAATGTCTGACAAAGTCCTATGAAAACGCTTAGTGAGACCATTTGTTTGTGGTTAATATACCGAGATGGTCTTATGAATGGTTTCAGAAGGCTGTAGGACTTCAGTGAGCACATGAAAAAAAAAATGCCTTGCCATGGTCTCTTAGGAGAAGGCTAGGGTGCCGTGGCGCAAGATAACAGCGCCCAGAACAATGTCGGCCACTTCGGAAGCAGCGCCAGAAGGAAGAGCCGCTGTCTCGGTGTAGCGAGTAAGATAATCTACGGCAGCAACAATTCAGCGGTGACCGGCGGGGGTGTGCGGAAGGGGTCCGCAAGTCTATACACTCTAAGGCAAAAGGGTGTTAAAAGGGTGTGTGGTTCGTCCTTTTGGGGACTAATGGTGCTGCGATACCATCGATCCATTTAAGAACTAACGGCACCGAGTCTAACAGTTCATTTACACAGACAAACTCAAGGGACTAACATTTAGTCTTCACATTTACACCTTAGTGAGTAACCGTTAGTCCCACAATTCACCTCAAAGAACTAACATATAGTCCACGCATTCGCACCTTATAGAGAAACTGTTAATCCCCACATTTACATCTTTGGGGGCAGCTGTTAGTCCTCACAGTTGCACCTTGTTGGACGAATGGTTGATCCACTCAAATACTCCAATCGGATAGACTTTTTGTCCCCAGTTGAAACATTGTTTTTGTTTGTTTTTGCCAGGCCTACTAATTTTTTGCCTGTTTTTCTGCGCATTGAGCAACAAATTGCGCAGAAAAGAACACGCGAAAAAGTAGTTAGCCACCTATTTGTAACTGCTTTCACAGTCACGGCAACAACGAAAGACAAAAGTGAGACATCAAAATCCTTTATTTTTCTACATACACATGAAGTTTCTCCATTCTGCTAAGTGAATTCATGGTGAAGTGTACAAGTCCAGTCTCGTTGCCAAATCTTCTTCACTTCTTGGTGAGCTCCTCCAACGGAAGCGATAGATGACAGGCATTGCAGACGCCAGCACACGCAGCCTTCTGCCTGTTGTGTTGCCACGGCTGCACGTACAATAATACAGTAAAAATAGTTAGACACACGTGACAGAAGATGAATATGCACGTATATGACAAGTACGTGCACGTTAATATAAAAACAAGCGTTAAAATATGACACACAAATAACTTTACCTTCACATCTCGCACAGTCGTTCTGAAGCTGCTCTGACAAAAGAGATGGATGACAGGCATAGCAGACGCCAGCGACACAGTCTTAAGCACTCTGTGTGCCCACGGCTGCACAATAAGTATGTAAAATAGTCAGTCACACATGACAGGGGATGAATGCAAATGCATATGAGAAATACGTGCAAGGTGAAATGAAAACATACGTGAGGTATGCCATGCTAATAATTTCACCGTGATGTCACACAATGTCAAAGACTCATTTTGATCCCCGTAGCGCAACAGCTTAAGAGCGGTGGCCGCAGCCACAACTCTGCGAACCACCGTGCCGTTAACAAGTCGGCGAGTCCTAAGCGAGCGACGTCGTTCAGCTCAAGCAAGCGAACGCGAAACAAAGCATGGCGCTGCACGAGGAGTGTGTGCCGCCAGCGAACTTCGAACAGGAGGGTGAGCGTACGCTTGGCCGCCGCCACGAACAGCGCCGAGCTGGTTTAGAGCTAGCGCCGAAGAAATCGACGGTAATGCGGCCCTTTTCTGCAAAGTCGAACGAGTGCAGCACGCAAACGCAAGTGCGCCGCCGCGGCCAACGAATGGCGCCGAGTTGTTGCGATTGACTTACGGGAAAGCCAAGTGTAATGGTGACCAATTTTCAGTGAGTTCCGGTGCTAGCGAAAGCCCCGCCAGCCTGTGCTGGTGCACTTACAGCGCGCGACATACTACAACAAAGCTCTTTACGAGAACCCGGAACGTGTTTTCGACGACTCCCAACACAGCGACGAGGTCTCAGCCCAATATGGTCACCACGGAGCTCATCGCAGCGGTGAAGACAGGTGAGCACTTGATGAGCGAGCGTACGGGACGCCGACGGCGATGGCGGCTAATTTCCAGGTGGTCGGAAAGCACAGGCTAACTGCAGACACCGAAGCTAACCTTCGCGATGCGTTTCGCGCGTGCGATATACAACATGACCGAGCCCGTTGGCAGCAAGCGCAGCAAGAGTAGAATAAAGAATGATAACCTATCTGCCTTAGAATCCAGCGCTGTCTTGTGTCCTGAGTCGGATTGAAGTATATATCCGATAAGCATGTTGTCTTCTCGGTCGACATATTGGCCTTCCCAACTGTTACTGTCGTGTGTTGGTCGTGACTATCTTGAAGCCAGAGATATACGGCGCGGCATGGTGACGTGTCAAGACTTGCTCCAGACTTCATGCGTGCAGCGAAACGCAAAAGCAGCAGCCCACGCTCATCCAAGCATACAAACAAGCACATTGTCGTAATTTTTAGATCGTCGAAACCAGACGGCCATGGTTGGCACTCCGAGTGCGAAGAAACGCCAACTATCGCCGGCAAAATACGGGAAAAGACTGAGCCAGCAGACGAGGAGAAGGGAGGAGAAGGAGGACTGATCACCTTGGCAACGCTTTTCGCACTGCTTGCTGTGCCCGGTCGGTTCATGCCTTGGTTTCGCGCGGCACGCTTCCCTCTGTGGTTGCTCCTCAACAGTCTATCCGTTAATCGCGCGCGCCTATTTGGCTCCGTTCCTCCTTTTTAGGGTAATATTGCCTTAGAGTGTACCGACGAACTCGGTGGGAGCGGACGGGCAAGGGAGAGGTTGTAGAGGGCTGGCGGGAAGGTATGTCGAACGTTTTCGGTGCTGCCATGACGAACAGGAAGTGACGTACTTGGAAACACTAGTGGAGACGCAAGGCCAGAAGCAGCGAGTCTTAATACGATTGTAGGTTTTATGAAAACCCAAGTGGCCAGCCGTCTGGTCATCAAAAAAGGCTTCTAAAACTTGGAGTCGAAGTGAATGAAGTGTGACTGGGACCCATCGGTTACCGAGAGGATAGCAAACTCACCGAAGTAACGCTCGATCATAATTTTGAATCACGTGAGTTGTTGTCGTAAGCGGCTGTTGGGAGCACGGGACAAGCCGGTGAGCCGATCGATGATTGAAAGGCAGTATGTTTCTGCACGTTGGATCGAAGTGAGGTCTGCAGACTGAAGGAAGTCATTCAGTGCAGTGAACTTGATAGGACTAAGACTGGTCATCTGCGTGGTCTGTTGGCTGGCGGGTGCTGCACAGCAGGTAGGTGGATGCGTCATAATTTTGCAACAGCGGACAGCGTGACAAAGCGTCGGCACCTTGGTGTTTTCAACCTGACCGGTATGTGACACTGTAGGCATACTCCTGCAGGCGGAGCACCCAACGCCCGAAGCGTGCTGACAAGTTCTTTAAAAAGGACAACCAACAGAGAGCATAATGATCCGTGACAGTCGTGAAGTGGCGGCCATACAAATGAGGCGAAAATTTTGCACGTACCGCACAATAGCCAAACATTCTTGTTTAGTGATGCTGTAATTCTGTTCCGCTAGAGCGAAGGTACGGCTAGCCTAAACCGTGACTTGCTCTTGCGAAGCCTCGTCACGCTGCCACAGGACAGCGCCGATTCCCTGCCCACTTGGGTCAGTGTGTATAGAGTAGTGGTTCTGAAATTGAAATGCGAAGAACTGGCCCTGACGTGAGGCATCACTTCGGGTTCTGGACAGCAGCTTCACAGTCATCTGTCCAAATAAAAGATGTACTTGTGGTCAGAGTTTGTGAAAAAGAATACCGATAGTGGCGAAATCACAGACATACCAGCTGAAGTAAGAGGCTGAGCCGAAGAAGCTGTGAAGGTCTTTTAGCGTGGTGGGCTTAGGAAAGTTTAGGACAGTGGCCACCTAGTCGGGATCAGGTTTTATGTCAAGCTTGCTGACAACGTGGCCTTAACTTTGATGCTGCAGCTCGCAAACCAACAATTCTTTATATATAGCTGGAGACCGACATTGAATAGACATGTAAGCACCTAGTCCAGACGTTCTAGTTGTTGCGAGAAGCTGGAGGAAAAGATGACGATGTCGTCCAGGTAACAAAGACAGGTCTTCCAATTTATATCCCGCAGCACTGTATCGATCATTCGCTCAAAGGTGGCTGGGCCATTGCAGAGACCAAATTACATAACATTGAATTCGAAGAGGCCATCAAGAGTAGCAATGCTGTCTTCTTTTTTTCAGGCTCATGCATCGGAATCTGCCAATAGCCAGATGATTGGTCAAGGCTTGAAAAGTATTCTGCATCCTGTAAGGTGTCAAGGGTGTCGTAAACACGAGGCATAGTATATACATCCTTCCAGGTAATTTTGTTTAGTGCCCTGTTATCAACACAAAATCGCTTTGATCAGTCCTTTTTTTAACTGGGACAACAGAAGACCAAAGGCTTCCTAAATCCCTGATAACAGTGCGTTTGAGCATGTAATTGGCTTGTTCCTTGATAACCTTGTGTTCTGAAGACGACACACAGTAAGGGCGACGACGAATGATACAAGAACCGTCTGTGGTGATGCGATGAGAGGCCGCCGTAGTTTGAACCAAGCCATCCGAACAAGCGTCAAAAGAAGTCTGTTGTTTCGTTAAATGGGCCAATAAGTGATTACTTTGCATTGGAGTAAGATATGGACTCACAGTGACTTTAAGCACATTAAATGAGCCTGCTGGTCACGTACACCTACGACTGGCGACGGAGATGATACAGTAACGACACATACCGCTGCTATGTCCATAAGGCTGGCAACAGTGGACCCCTCTCGCAGTAGTTGTGGCTTTGTTGTGGTGTTGTAGGCAGTGAGACTGGCATGACCACGTGAAAACTGCACTAAACAACAGGCGATGGCGATTCCTCTGAAAAATCCGTGCTGATCAGGCACAACCACAGCGTCACCGTGAATGGTATCGCTCGACTTAATTGAGAGAATAGGTTTTTGGGCCGGGGACAGTACAAAATCTGAAGCTGCGGCCACGTAAGGCGACGAGAAATCGTAGGCACTAAAATACTCAGTGTCCGTATTGCGAATAACCGGCGGACCACACGAAATCACAGCGAAAGCAGCTGACAGGAAGTCGCAGCCCAATATATTCGGATGAGCACATGAAGAAAGGACAGCGAGTTGTATGCAGGGGCAAACTCCGTCGATCAGAACACAACCTTTGCATTGTCCATTAGGGTAAATTCGATTGTCATTAGCACCACATAACACCGGAAAACCATATAGAGTTTGCACTTTTCATAGACGATGAACTAGTTCGCGATCAGTGACCGAAATGGCTGCTCCAGTGTCCACGAGTGCGTCAACCGAAATGCCTTCTACACAAACAGTCAGTAAATTTGCAGGAATTCTGACACTTGAACGATACCGAGTTTCTGATTCATTGATTATGTAGGCTTTAGCGTCCCAAAACCATCTTATGTTTGTGAGAGACGCCGTAGTTGAGGGCGCCAGAAATTTTGACCAGCTGGGGTTCATTAACGTGCACCCAAATCTGAGCACACGAGCCTACAGCATTTCCGACTCCATTGGAACTGATACACGCAGTTTCTCATTAAAAAACTGGAGCTCATAGTTTTCCGAGTGGCTGTCGAGGGGCATCACGCCAGAACGTAAAGGCGAAGAAGTACGGCGTAAGGGCGACGGTGAACGATGGCGGGGAGAGTGGGAAGAACGAGGGTCACTATGGGACAAAGGAGGTGAAGGCGAACGTTGTGACGAAGGAATGTAGGTTCCTGGTACGTAGGGGTCGGACCTCGGAGCACGGCCATTCATGTACGAAGATAACCTCGTGGTTCATCTTCCTGGCGCCGGGGGCAAAAGCGAGAGATGTGTCCCCGTCTGCCACAGTAGTAGCAGACACTGTGCGTAGTGTTCCAGGCAGGGAGGTGTGGTTGTAGGGGTGCCTTGCCTGCCATCACGGCCAAATGGTCGTATACGACATCCGCAGGTACAAGTGGAGTTGGTGCAGGAGGCCGTGAGACGACTTCGGCATACTTATGCGCATGTAAGGGCGCACGGGGCGGGCCACTTGCGACGCTCGTCATCGACGCCAATTCATCTTTGATGATTTCCCGCAGGTTAGGGGGGGGGGGGGGGGGTGAGCGTACAGATAAAGTATATAGGTGCGCTGGCAGGAGCAAGGCTGTGAAGTTCCTTTCTTACTAAGGTGCCAATAAGAGCCCGCAGCTCATGCTCGCCAGTAATACAAGTGTCACAGGAGACGTGTGGAAGGTGCATTGAGTAGAGTGCGTCCTAGTGCTGGCAGGTGGTAATGATGTCTTGAACTGTAGTCGGGCTCTGCATGACAAGATCATTAAAGGCGACGGAGTTTATGCTTTCAGTACGTGACGAATACAGTCGCCTGCCGATATGTCCCTTTGGGCGCGGTGGCAGAGGGCCAGAACATCTTAAATGTACAATTTATACGGTTCGTTGGGCCCCTGGATGCAGGTAGCGAGCTTCTGTTTCGCCACGTCAGAGCGTCCTGCAGAATTGCCGAATATCTGACGCAGCTGCACCGTGAATGTAGACGGATAAGAAAAGTCGCTTTCATGGTTATATTACCACGTCTTAGTGACCTCCTTGAGAACAAAGCGACTCTTGTGACTCTTGTGTGCCTCATCCCAGTAATTGCAAGCACTGGTGCGGTCGTAACTGTCCAGCCATTCTTCTACGTCCTCACCGTGAAGGTCAGAAAACACTGGAGGGTCCCACTGCGAGGTACTCACGGTGTTGTGAGGCCCAGCAGGCTGAGCGGGTGCGACGAAGGTGGCAGGGGGTGGTGCGTCGTGTTGCGCCATTACTGTTGGCAAGCACAACCGTCGACCAGACTGGAGCTCCAGGGGTGACCGGTAGAGCACGAGGACACGGGAATCACAGCACGCTCCAACACTTGTGAGACGACGTCAGGTACTAAGGAGCGACCATTGTATTTTTCAACACAGGCGCGAGATCCAGCAACAGAAAAAGCAGCGAGAGACTACGATGATGATGATTACAATGACTTGTATGCGCTGGTGAAGATGATGAACTGCACAGTCAGCGCTCCGAATATATATTGTGGTTGAAGTTAAAAAGGCCGGAGGCACTGCGCCGACCACAGTAAATGTTTGAAAAGAAAATACAGAGAAAAAAGAGCTTTCGGCTCCAACACGGAAGCCTTGTTCACAGAGAGAACAAGGCTTCCGTGTGGGAGCCGAAACATCTTTTTTGTGTTTTTTTTTCTTTTCAAACGTTTACTTTGGTCGGCGTGGTACGTCCCGATTTTTCACCTTCAAACAAGTATCATCCCGACCAGACGGGCTTCCGTCAAACTTTAAACTTCATGTATATATTGTAATGAGAGAAACAGACACAACGCCTGATCGTCAGCCCGTTATTCTCTTCTGCTACGTTTTTCTCGTCTTCTGCTATCCGAGCGTCAATTCGTATAGATTATACTCGGCCTCACTGCAAAATCATTGCCTTATTCACCTCTGGAGTCCTGGCTAGTCGGCTAGACGCGCATGTGTCCGGGTCCATTTTGTATGTCGCTGTAAACCCCTGAGATATCTAAGGAGGGTGGCCTCGGCTGCCGCGTGCCGGACGCAGCGACTTGGTTTCAGGGGCTCCGAACATGGTTCTGGTGGTGAGCTTTCGCTGTGTCGTGGAAGTAACGTGGAAGTGCCTGAGCAGCATCCATGCAGGTGTGAGTGTCGGCATGGCTTCTTGATCTTTCATTTAGACTTTGGACTTTCAGCAAATCACTCAAATTTTCGTTGTTGTTACAAACGGGAATAGTATTATCAGGAGCTTCTTCGTAAATCATTCTCAGTATTGCGAAAGCGGACAACGTCTTTCCTGCAGAAATATTCTCTACCTTGATAACGGAACATTTCTAGGGCACGTCGGCTGGCAGTGATTTTAGCAAATCTGAAACTTGCGTACGCTTACACAGTTCAACCGTATTGCTCCGCGGAACGTGATCACGTCCCACTGACCACTCTGGAGACGGCTCTCGAAGCTGTGCAAGCGGCTTCATTTTGCCGCTCAGCACGGCGCTGCATGTCACAGGTTATTTTGGTGCCTTCATTGATGGCGTGCCGAGCACCACTGCAACTGGCACCGGTTTCTGTTGCCGCGAAGGCGAAATTGGGATCTGCTTCTATAACTGCTCTGGCTGGTAATGATTAGCGAGTTTGGGTCTTCGGCCACGAAAACCACTTTGCGGTCTCCATTGGTGTCGGGTGCGGTGCTTTCCGCGCTGCTTGCCATGATTGAGTTGCAGGATACAGCTCTACCATCAGGTGGTGGCTTCTCAGGCGCTTGACGCCAAAGGATAGAGATGTTTGTGGAGGGCACGGGAACGTCATCGTGACAGTTTCCTTGACGTGAGTCACCGAGGGACGGCTGGTGTTTAAGGGCCGGGGCTGCACTGTCGAGGTTGTGCGTCTCTCAGCTTCTTTGATACACACACAGGGATTCGGTCAGTCTGGCGTGTGACAGCGGTCGAAAGACAGTAATTAATCGGGCACATTATTCGGCTCATGATTGTTTTTGATGTATTCGTTGCCGTGCCATGCCTTGGCCGGACCGCAAATGCCCTCGATAGCAACGGCTCATTTCTGATATTCCGGTCAGCCATGAAAGATGCCGAGTGAGTGGACGGTCTTGATCCGCCCAAAGACGCCATTCTGGATGCCGCGGAGCAATGGTAAACTGAATCGAGCTGGCGATGACGAGACGGTGGGTGACAGATTGAAGTGAGGGCACGCTTGAATTAGAGGAAAGGCAACGTGCTGCATGCCTGGAATCTGGAAATGCAGTCTTCTCATCTGTGACTTTTCTGAAGTGTCTTAAAGGTAAATCCGTCTCACTGTAACTCTTTAAGACTAAAATTGTAATACTCGCCTTGCCCTGCAAGCTTCTTTCTTGTTCATCCCACATATTTATTTGCTGATCGTAACAGACATATGAGTTCCTGCGATGAACATCACCATCAGGAGCAGACATTACCATTTCTGACAATGAGAGGGGGCCCCGGCTATTGCCTATATTGTGTCATACATGTGAAACCTGAAGGTCATATCTTAAAATGAAGGTCACTAAACTACTGCGATGCAGTGTTCGCACTTATAAACATTTGCATGAATAAGTTTACCAAATCAGAAACAGTGCTTCACGTGAATGCACATTGTGAACCATCAGCGCAGTCGTAATCTGAAAACGAAGGCAATAAACTCGGCGAGTCTCGAGATAATGTTTGCGAGGAAAAGTGTAAACTAGAAGCAGACAAACAAAAGCCTAACATTAAAATGTTTCCTTCAAATTGTTATTTTTCAAATCAATGAAACAACGTAGCTTATATAGTAAGGGGCGCACCACGTTTTCTACCAATAAATCACGCCAAGAAAAAGCGTTGACATTTGAAGCTAAAGACAACAAGCGCCCATAAAAAAATTTCAGCACGCCCATCGTCTAGTAACCGTGAGAAAGTATATATATATATAGAGGACTTGCCTGGAGAAAAATAAGACACTTTTCACCGTTAAGAAAAAAAAACTATATACCATAGTACATATATTTAGGCCTCTCACTTACTTTTGTCGTCGCGTTCAAAAGCAGCAGTGGTGAGCCAGTAGTACATTTTAAAGTTTGGACAATTTTGTTATTTTTTGCTGCGATGCGCTTACACTTGTCAGCAGTTCTGGCTCAAGAGATGTAGAAAAGGATATCGTTTTTCTCACAGGGGCACTTGCTGGCGACAAGAAATGTGGAACGACGTCAAGAGGGCACACAGTTGGCTGAAATCACAATCGACAAAACAGAAAACAGCCAATAATTGTGCAAAAAATCTGAACTTCGTCTACTCGTTCATATATGGCTATGAATGAACTTGAAAAATGCAAGAAAGTCTTCAAGAACAATGCAACAGGACCATTTGTTAACGCAGAGAGACGTAGACAGCCGGTAAAGCAGAGAAAAAGAATGCTAAAGGGACTTGGGAAGCAGGAGTCAGTGGTGATGTGGAAAACGCATTGCAGAGTTCGCGAAAATCAAAGAACCCGACATTCTTTCCACTGTAGTTCTGCTTTTGTTAGCGTAAAATAACGTCACGTGCCTGTCATATCAAACCTTAGCCATCAAACCCACACAAAAAAAGAAAAGGAAGGCTTCAGGCTTTAAATTTAAAGGCACCATATATAAAGCAAGCACTACTTTAATTTTGAGTGTGGTTTTGAGGGACACTAATGAGTAAAGTGCAAGGATTTGCTATAATTTTGAGTGTTTCATTCAAATGCAATCATATGGTGGTTTTGGTACATTGATACCCACATATCAATCATTCAATCAAACACAATGTTTGCTTCTAGCTCGCATCTGCTGCATCTTTTGATTGATATGTGGGGTTTAACGTCCCAAAAGCACCATATATGATTATGCGAGATGCCGTAGTGGAGGGCTCCGAAAATTTAGACCACCCGGGGTTCTTTAACGTGCACCCAAATCTGAGCACACGGGCTTACAATATTTCCGCCTCCATCGGAAATGCAGCCGCCGCAGCCGGGATTCGAACCCGTGACCTGCGGGTGAGCAGCCGAGTACCTTACACAGTAAAAACTTTTGCACCCAAAGGGTGTAAAAAGGGTGCTTTTACGAGAAAGCACCCTTTGCAACACCCTTTACCACCCATAAATGGTCGATTGAAAAAAAAGCACCCCTTTGTTTGGGTGCTTGCCTCAATAGCACCCTAAAATAGGCTCTAAGGGTGCTTTTGTGTCTGAGAAGGGTGTAGGTGCCGATTCATCAGATGGAATGTGTTGCATAAGAAGAACTCATAATTATAATATTTGGAATTTTACGTCTCAAAAACCTCGATATGATTATGAGGGTCGTCGTAGTGGAAAGCTGCAGAGATTTTCACCATTTGGTGTTCTTTAATGAGCGCTCATATCGCACAGTGCAAAGGCTTCTACCTTTTCGCCTCCGCCTTAATTCGACTACCACGGCCGGCATCGAACCCGCGACCTTCGGATTGGCGGCCGAGCAGCACAGCTACTGCACGAATATGTGGACCTTGCGTTAAATGACGGCCTAATTGACTTAGAATGTGTGAAGGGGCTCTCCGAATACAGCATAGTGTCAGCAGAAGCAAATTGCGTTTCATCTATAATGGCAATTAACTGCAATCCATGTTACGAAAGCTTTCCTTAGCGTTGGTTATAAGCTGCAAGTTTGCTATGGATTATATACACACAAATAATGTTCGCCCGAGTATGGGTGTGTGTGCGTGTAAGCTCGATTGTGTGAACACCCGTGCATGTGTGCGTGCGCGTGTATGTGTGAGTCCGTGCTTGTGTTGAGCGTGCCTGTGCAAATGTGTACGCCCATGCATGCGTGCGTTTACGGTCGCGTGTGTGTGTGGCCGTATGTGTGTATACGTGTATGTGTGTGCGCCTGTGATTAAGTATGCGTGTGTATCAGCCCGTGCGCCCTCGAATTTCGTGTGTGTGTGTGTGTGTGTGCGGGGGGGGGAGGCACTGCTTCTTATTGTTTAAGGTCCCACACCTGTTCAGACTGGGAGTCTATATGGGAGGTGGCTTAAGGAATGGCGGTTGTCAACGCACTGTACATGGACTATTCAGCACATGGAAAACAGCTGCACATTTTCGTACCTGATCGTTGCTTACGAACTTGCTGTGGTAGCTGATTAGGTCCGCTGAGGTGCTTCTACGCTCGAAAACGTGGGTTATGACCAATTCCCACGGAAAGCTGTCACTGCACTTATGCACAACCATCGTTTATATTAACAACGTTTAAAAAGAACGTGCCCTGCCTTTGCTACAGGTGCTTAGCTAGCTCATTGGGTAACCATATGGAATTATGTGCTGATCATGTGGTCAGCAAAAAGTTTGTTATAACAACCTCGGCACGTTTCGTGGTGCGTGACAAGCCTTCTAAACATCCGCGACTGTGGATTAATTTGTTCCAGCTTCGACTACGCATTCAGTGTTGGCGGCACCATATGCGGAAGTGCCAGACACAGACAATGCAAAAAGAAATTCCTCTGGAAAAAGGTGTAGCAATGCTCTCCCGCTAATGCCACCGAGGACGAAATAATTATTGTTTCTGGCCATTCTATGGTGCCCTTTGTTTTCTGCAAGTTTTGCTTCACTATTTTTCGCCCACTGCAATCGCATTCCGTCAAAATACTCCAAGAAACCGAGGCTGGTAAATAACCTGCGTCGCTGTGCGACTGGCTGGAAGGAGAGTTGCCATTTACAAGGAGTCATTCCGCGACGAACGGCCGTCCACCGTATGCGCCATAGCGTTTGCCTTTCGGCGCCGTCCTGGCAGGTTTTCCTTTCCTCTCCCCCCCGCTCACCCCAGCCAGCGTTGCTCCCACAACGGCGGCGTAGATAAGCGAATCGTTGCGTCACCGAACACCTGCGTCGACAGCTTCGGCACCGCCGCCAGTGCCTCCTCCTTCTCTCTCTCTCAACGTCGCTCTCTCTGTCTCATCGTCTTTCAAATGCGTTGCGTTGGTCTGGGGTCTTGGTCGCTGTGTGTGTTCTAGCGAACAGGCGCATATTCAATGGTGGTCACGCATGACACCGTGTTCGAAGTGACGCTCGGATTAAGGAATATTCATGGAGTGGCGGACACGGACAACGTGGGCCTGTTAACGGTGAGTGTACTGTTTTCGTGAATAGTAATCATACAGCGTTAGCTGGGCGCCTGCAGCAGCTCTGCCGAAGTAGGCTGCCAGCCATTTACAACAGCATGCTTTCCCGGGCCTGTTGCGGATGCCCGATTAAACGTGTGACTTAACGAGTTCACACTGCTATGCGCGATGTTGTGTAAGTGCCTGGATCACTCATACAGTGAGTGATGTGATCACTTAAGAAGGGCGGGATTAGTTGCTGATCGCACATTGTCTCTACACTGCACAAAGTGATTGATATTGTTTTAAGATGTGCTTTGGGCTACATCGTAATAACATTTCTATTAATACTCAAATGTGCAACGTGCTTCTGTAGGTGTAAGCGTAAAAAAAAGAAAGAAAAAGCAAAAGTTATGTACAGAGGCGCACTTTACAAAATGGCTTTTTTTTACTTAAAGACAGTATAGTTGCAGGTGCTGATATGCCGCGATGCTCCCAGCACGTGCGCCTCGGTCTTTTAAGCTATTTAGGACAAGTGCCACCAGCAACAGGGAAAGATCTAGCAGACTTCCAAAGGCGCGTTGTTGTGGCCATCGCCGTGCGTTCTTTTCTCTCGTTTCTGTTTGCTGTTTTCGTGCTTCGCTTTCATCTGCGATAATGTTCGGCGTTATAACAGAATCGAGAGAGTATACGTGACTGTGGGAGCTATGTGCGGTAGCTCTAGCATAAGCCATGGCTGCTGCAACGTAGTCGGCGTCCGCGCGCGTTGGTGTCGTTTGAGCGCTCTTACTTGCGTGATTGTGTTTACCTGAGTATTTAGGCACGGGTTACGTTTGTAAATCCCATAGTCAATATTCGCTAATAGCGTGCCCCTGATTGCCATCAGAGGATGGGCTTGGTTGTCGAAATATGCCAGACGCTTTTTCTGAAAGCAAGCTTTGAATTTTTTTTTTAAAAAGAAGTACTTTCATACGTGCAAGGCAGTGCCTATTGCAGGCCCGCAACTCTTTAAAAACTGGACGAGCTATTACATCTTTTATCAAATTACAAAAAATTAAGATGATTGAATTATAGATGACGAATTTCTGTGCTAGATTAGGTGCACAAAACAGATGTTCGCAGCCCTACGTCTAGAAAGCAGGCAAATAGGAAGCACAGCGTCAAATTTAGATTAGATTCCACTGGCGGAGCGTCTTGTGAGAGTAGAAAGAACGAGAAACTTGTTCATTTTTGATGCCCTTATAGAGGCAGTCAGAATTGCACTGATTGGTGACTTGTAACAATTCCTCAGATTGTTAGATCGTGGTTAAAGTCAGTAAATCTTTTACTTTTTTTTTGCAGACCTCTTCGCTAGTGCCACGCCCAAGATCATTTGTTCTCATGTAAAAAAGAAAGCAGAGATGTCTTCACTGTTTGTACATGAAGAGGTAAGTTTCTTGTGCATTTTGATTATAGTTACATGTTCTGAACGTTGTACTTTAGGAATTGTTTTTCACACTGGCTCACTACCCTAGAAGAAATTTGATTCTTAGGTGAGTTCAGGCTTTCGTAAGTGCCATTTTTGAGCTGTAGTCTTACACTTCACCTCATTTCGGGAATTCGCTGTATGCTGAAAAACGCTTATCTTTATCATACGAAATTAATGGAATGTATGGGTTGTATGCTTCGAGTTCAGCGTAATGTCAATTACACGCCATTTCGAAGGATACACACTACACATTCTTTATATAAGGTGCTGCCAGAACAGCATGAACATCCTTTTATGAGAAGTCATATTTGCTTTTATTACAGGATGAGAGGGTGCCGCTGACGTCCTGCGTAGTCTACCCCCCGGCCCCAGCCTAGAGCAAGCCTACTTCCTGAAACTCCACATGGATAACCGAAAAATCTTCCGTGTCAGTAATGACGAAGGAGTGACAGCACTGATGAGTTGATTTCTTTTATTTTCAACATTGTCTACGGCCGCAAGGCCTTTAACATCCACCGTGATTGAGCGGCTTTTTCTCGGCGTGAGTTTAGAGTTTATCAAAAAAGTTGTTCAGGCAGTACGACGCTGAAAATTTTATTGTCACAATGCCTGAAACACTTTTTCTAGTGTGGTCATGGTAGATGAACAAACATTGTTATTTGTGTAAGTTATTTTGCTTAAATATAGCTGGACCATTCTATGCCAAACGTCCCAGCCACTTTGGCGACCATCTCAATTGTATTTGAAAAAAAAAGTGCTGACTTACTGCGTTGAAAACAGTGAACTGCTAGAATATCTCAGCGAGAAAAAAAAATTTTGTTCATGTGGCTGGCTTATAACTTCCTGGCAAAATGCCGTCTGTGTGCTGTTTGTGGAAAATTTCGTTTTAAAACTACCGCTTATTTTTTCTAAAGCAAATTCGTTCTACCTGTTAAGTAAATGTGCTTCTGTAAGGTATTTAAAGCTCAATAATAATAGTGCGATTTTTTTGCCACATTCGCTTCCAAGAATAAAGCCAAAATGTGTTATGTTTGCATTTTTATTGCAATATTGCACTTTGTATGAATATCTGAGCAGTGAATACTTACTCCACAGAAGGTATATTTTGAGGAAAAAATATCTTTAGACCTCTCAAGCTGCTGAAATATACGAGAAAATATCACAAATTTCACAAAATTGTGATTTTTGTCCGTATTGAGATGCAATTTGCTCTATGTTGTGATACAATGGAAACTCATCATTATACCTAAATTGTAAGAAAGTGAAATTTTTTCTGTAATAAAAATCTTATCGCAAAAAGGACAGGAAAGAGCGCTGTCAACTGAATTTTATTGAAGGTGCTACGAGCGTTTTTATACTGAGCACAAGACCAGGGCTCATCTGCAACAACACATGTGTGACCATGACAAAATAATTTTAACCGAGAAAAGAATACTCTTGTTCGGAAAAGATAAGTGAAGGTGTACTGATGCATCGATTCTTGGCCTTCCTGATAAAGAGTTCTAAAATCTCTCATTTTTCTGCTTGCTTTTTTTTTCAAAAACCGTGTTTAATGAAACCTAGGACTACACTTACATTCTTTACGGTGCCCGGCCATGAGACTACTATAGCCCTTCTTAACATTTAAAGCATGCTGTCTTGCTTGATCATTGAAGCATTGCCCAGTTTGTCCTATGTTTACTTTTCCACATGTTAGCGGCATCTTATACACATTAAATTGGCATTCAGTAAACCTATTCTAGTGACGAATGGTGCAAGATTGACTATTCCTGTTGCTGTAAGTACATGCACTTTTGAAAGCTTGCAAGGGGTGGAAAACAACAATGTCATATCTGCTGGCTCCTTTCCTAACATTGTGAGACACCTTATGTACGTAGTACCGTGTGACATGCAAAGGTGATTGGTCATTCTCTTTTTCTTTTGGTCCTGTTTTCTTTAACTTTACTTTCTGCAGGAGGGTTTCGCAAACAAGTGTGATGATGCTGTTGGGGTATTGGCTGGTGCTATCAGCCCAGGAGTGCTAAGAATGTTCTGGCTTTTCATAGTGGGAATTCAAAATTAGTAGAAAGAGGAATTGATACCACATGTACTCAGGCCACCCTTCAGAAGTCATGTTAGCACAAGGGTGAGGTCATGTTTAAAAACCAGAATAAAAGACTAAAAGATGCTGGGCATCCCAACAGAATCATCACACCCGTTTTCAAAACCCTCCTGCCGAAAGTAAAGTTAAAGAAGACAGGACCAACAAAAAACAATGACCAAAACCTTTGCATGTTGCATCATGTGTCTCACACATGCATCATGTGTCTTTGCATCATGTGTCTCACAATTAAAAAAATAGCCAGCAGATATGATATTAGCGTGTTGTTTTCCACCCCTTGCAAGCTTTCAAAAGTGTGTGTACTAAACAGGAACAGGAATAGTCAATATTGCCCCATTCGTCACGAGAATAGGTTTACTTAATGCCAATTTAACGTTTGTAGAAGTATTTTTTATCAGGTAAACCAATGATCAGTGCATCACTACACGTTCACTTATCCTTTCCGAGAGGGAGTATTTTTTTCACAGTTAAGATTATTTTGTAGTGCTCACACGTGTCGTCGCGCATGAACACGGTTCTTGTACTCCGTATAAAAGCGCTCGTAGCACATTCATTAAATTCAGTTGACAGTCGGTGGTCTTTCCTGTCCTTTCTGTCTCTTCCTAAAGTTGTCGCGCTGTGACTAGCACACAACCACGATGAACCAACTCTCCCAAATTAAGCTCTTGTTACGTAACACGTAGACCGAGTTTCGTATGGAAAGAAGGAGCGGTGCTTTTAAAATAAAATTTTTCACATACAACACCTAGACGGCATTCCAGGAAGTTCAGAGGGCAGCCACGTGACCAAATATTTTTCCTCTCCTAAATATTCCAGAAGTTCACTATTTTCAATGCAGCACGAGTTTTTCGAATACATTTGAGATGGTTGCCAAAATGGCTGGGACATTTGGCATAAAGTGACACAGCTGTGTCATTAGCCATAATTATGCATTACCTCTTTTGTTTTTTGTGTGTTTTGACTCAGTTTTGTGTTCGTTTTTAGCTTATTGTTTTTCTGATCATTGTATTGGTTTCTGAAGTATTCGCTAAAGTTATATGTGCGAAAACCCGTATATGTTTGCATGTGCATCATTTCTCATAACCAATTGTTATACATCCAGGAATACAAAGCTTAATCCACTGTGATTGTATACATTTGAAAACACTATCCATATATATTTTTGTGTGCATCACTTCTTGGGAAAGATTGTGTACATGAAGGCGTATATAATGAAATCATGGTGATTGTATATATTTGAAAGAATCATAAGTATATATTTGCCTGTATTTCATTCCTATTAACCGATTGTGTACATGAAGGAGTATTAAACTGGAAACCACTGGGATTGTAGATACTAGAAAGAATTATAGGGATATATTAGCGTATATTTCATTTGTAGTCTCTATGTACTTGAAGCAGTATACTAAACTGAAACCAGTGTAATTGTATGTTGCAAAGAATTGTCAATGAAGTGAAACTGAATAAATATAATAAACATTTGAGGTGTTGCATGTGTAGTGTACGTATACGTGAACGTATATCTGGTGAAAAAGTTGTGTGGCAGAAGAAAAGTTTATGTTTTATTTGCCGATTAAATAAACGCAATATGCAATGGCAGCAAGGCTTCCTTTTCTGTAACGCGCATTATGCATATAAAATGAAGTATATATAGATCCAGCACAAGTTCATACACGATAGTACGCGTTTATATTTTTGCCCAGACGCAATGAAGAGAGCTCGACAGGTGGCGCACCATTGATAATCAGGACCACTTTCTTCAAGTAGTGTGTAATCAGTGAATGCTGATATCTATTAGTGCAGTCTAAAAGAATACTGGTACCCCTGCCATGGGCACTCAACACCCTTGTGCACCCTTCTCGCACCCTCCTAAGAGGGTGCTAAAAAAGTGATGGACATCGAAGGCACCCTTCCTTAAGGGTGTTTTGTAACACCCTACAGTTTTTTTACATGTACACCCTATTCTAAGGGTGCATGAAAAAGCACCCTTTTTAGAAGGTGCTAAATTACCACCCTTAGGGTGTCGTCCACGGGACAAGCTCATTTACACCCTTCTGGGTGTAAACATTTTTACTGTGTAGCCACTAGACCACCGCGGCGGGGCTGCTGAATCTTTTGAAGCACTTTTTGTTACGCTTGCAAGCGTCAGACACACGCAAACACAGCACGTACATGTACACATTCACACGCGCTCCTCTATGTCATCGCTTAAAGCGTGGTTGATAACGCGTATGATACACGTATATCATTATTATTACAAACTGGTGAATCGTCAATGATCAGAGGCAAATTCAGTCACCTCCTCTGAATACTAGATGCTCAAAAATAATGTGATACACACTAAATGTAATAAAATACAATTGTAAAGCAAAATATCAGAAACTTAAACACTACTCGCACACAAAAATAATGGAATTGCGACTGTATATGCTAGTATGCAGACACACTAAAGAAATTACACCATTTGTTGCTAAAAGAAGGATGTCTGGTTGTGAAGCAGCGGGCGCAAACTCTTACACTGGCGGTGGCGTTGACGCTGGTGCTCCTCGCGGCGTTGCGCAGGAGACACACGAAGGTGCGAAGCATGCCGCGATGTACCGGTGTTTCCTACCTGGAACATGCAAATCGCTGCTAATGCACAATGAGATACACAAGACTTCGTTTGGGCCGAAAGACCCATGAACCTTTTTAGCTAACGCGCAGGCTGCGATTTTTTTTTATTCTTCAAAAAGTCACAGCTTTACCGCAAAGCGAAGTAATCAATGCGATAGCAACAAATTGGAAGGTCACGCGCAGAATGAAAAGCAGATCAAAACGTGCCCAGCGTTTATCACGCTCAAATGACGCACGAAACGTACTCACAGGTACAAATGCACGCGAATAAGCGTCTAAGTTCTTACTTCACTTTGTCTGAAAAGCGCTTGCCTTTCGCAAATGGAGACTCCAATAATTAAAGGGACCTTTGTGTGCCCGGAAACTACAACAAACTTGTTCCAGGTAAAACCCGAGGTCAGGAAAGACCTACAATCCTCCCTTCCTCACCACAGCGAGTTAAGGGCACGCGAGGGAGCGTCGCTCGCGGGCTTCTCTAAGCGGGACAAAGTACACGTAGGAAATTGGAGTGTGCGCCACCGTGCGCTCATTGAGCCATCTTGTTGGTAATGCTGGAAACACGATAGTTCCCCCCGAGATGCCCGTGAGCAGCAGTAAGTGGCAGATATAAATAGCTTGCCATTTGGACGTTGGGAGACGTGCTTCTCGGTGCCGCAGTGATTAACGCCTCGTACTCACAATTCAGAGGGTCCAACTTCAATTGTGCGCGCCGAAGTCTTTTCTGGGTAATTTTCTTTCTTGCATTTTAATACACATAGATACGTATGCATATACGGTGAGTGACGGTGACGTCAACGCCGAAGTTGGTAGCAAAATCCAGCCGAGAGTGTCCATATGATTGCTATTGCAATAACAAATCACAGGAAAATTATTCCAATTGCACTACGTTGAAGGTCTAATTCCAATGCCTATATATGCGCAGTGGCCAGTGAATGGTTGTGCCGCTCGAGCAGTCAGTTTTTGCAAACAGGGAGGTCGCTAGCAGAAGCTGCCTGCGTCGGCATTGCCAGGCCAGTGAGGGGGTGGGGGGAGTGCAGAAGAGTGAGAGAGAGAGGGAGGAGAGGTGTGTAAAAACCACCGTGAGGGATCCCTAGAGGAGAAAGAGACAGGAGTGACTGTAGGCTAGCACACACTGCCTTCATCGGCGCTGCGTGGTGAGAGAGGCGGAGATTGTAGGAGTGGAAAGACAGAGAGGGGACTCGCATGCGCTATAAGGGTGGTCACACCAACATCGTAGTGAGCTCGACTATCAGACGCTTCACATCTAAACATCGCTGCGGCTTAGCTGAGCTAAGCGCGGTTATTAAAGCGAAAGCTTTTTTACATCATTATGCTTGTTTACCCTCGTAGCCAAAGCAATGTTCGCCTTTCGATTGATAAGGCTCGTTTATTGTTCCGTGCTACGTGCCCTCTCTGTTCTCGCTTCGTCAGTTTCCATAGCCTCCGCTGCATACGACGCGACTAACACCAAACCCTCAACCACCAACCAACGCTTGCGCTCGCGTGCCACTCTACTCACCAATTCATGGAATACTTGCATTTTCACCTCGTGCGCCGAGGAAGGTCATTCGAAGAGGTCGACAGAAGTGCCAACGAACGCGTTCGCTGTAAGCGCGCCCACAGCTGCAATGCCACAACTACATTTTGCGCGGCTTATCACGGGGTATTCGTTCTTCGTTTCAAGGCTGCGCGGAGATGCACAGCAGTATATCCTTTGCCTGAAAAATTGCTGGCATTTTACACCGAACGACGCAAAGCACAACAGAGGGAAGCCCAGGCCCGTCGCCACAAGCACTCTAGGTCGACTGACCCATTCACGTTCGAGATGTGCGATTTCCTCTTCGGTTTTCGGTTTTGGGTTATATATATATATATATATATATATATATATATATATATATATATATATATATATATATATATATTGTACAGAAGCCGCCGAACACTGAAGTGGGTCAAACTTTCAAGTGTTCTCTAGTGGGTCTACCCAAAAAGGACGCCGCTTGCGCTGAGGGTCCGTGCTTGGCCGTTAATGTCGCCATTGTGTCGCCATATATATATATATATATATATATATATATATATATATATATATATATATATATATATATACATATATATATATATATATATATATATATATATATATATATATATATATATATATATATATATATATATATATATATATATATATATATATATATATATATATATATATATATATATATATGTATATATATATATATATATGCGTGGTTTTGAATCCCGCCTGCCAAAGAAGTTTTTTCTGTGAGAATGTTAGTCTTTGTTTCTTTATATCACTCTTTCCGCCTTTTTGTTCACTTTCCTTATACTCTACGTCTTCCTTTCTGTTTCTTTCTCTGTTTCTTTCTTTCTGTGCTCGTTCACAAGGTTTTTTTTTACGGCAATGGACAGCGTCCCCTTTGGGGAGGAGTGGAACTTGCCGAAATGTCGTGAAAGATACTCATGCGTGATGATGATAGTTTTGGGACATGGTAACACACAACCACCTAACGCCGCGCAAGAACAGCTTCACTCTCCAAAATAAAGTATGCTTAAGCAATGATGAGAGCGGAGTGCCTCGCTGTGTTGCTGATTATTATTATTATTATTATTATTATTATTATTATTATTATTATTATTATTATTATTATTATTATTATTATTATTGGTAATCCTTTCGAATTGGGTGGGGGGCTTTACACCATCTAGCCCTTTTGCAGCGCAGATGTTGACAGGCCTGGTGCCAGTTTAAACGCTTCTGCCACACAGTAATACATCTGTTAACATGACTCCTCGCCTAGCATGCATGATGCCTGTATCACCGAAGCTTCCAACTGCTTGTGTCGTTTTCATAAACAGTTTCAACCACCAGCGTGGCTATGGGTAGAATACTTGTCTGCCAAGCACAATGCCTGTGCTCTATTCCGGCTCAAATCCTGATCATTTTTATTCTATGCATTTATTCGGATATTTTGCTACACGAGAAGCCATTCACTTAAAGTTTTTGGTGACACAGGCTCTTTAGGGATACCAAGGTAAAATTGCTGTAAACTTTTTTTATCAAGCGCGAAAATTCGGCAGATGCTTCATGCCGTTGGAATCAATTATAGGCGATTGAAGCTATAGAAAAATCCGTTATGTGGCACTTCTTCAATAAGCATATCGCTACAAGTTTGATAGATGTAGTAGTGAGTAAACAAATGTAAGAATTTCACGCGCATTGATTTATCCCTAAATTTTGCAACTGCAAGAACTGGTTCAAAATTCCATACGGACGCCACCACTAACCTAGGCACAACCAGCACAAGAAATGGTATACCCTGAAATATTGCTTATATATTAGTTCTTCATATTGTTTACGCGAAGCGTAATGCTGAAACGTAGGCTGGCTTTTTTTTTTCTTTTTTGGCTTCAAGACAAGTGTTACGAGGTGGATCAAACTTACGTGCAGTAGTTTTGAGCTCGTCGTGCGCTTACAAGGAAAATCCACAACACTGACATCATGTGGTGAGCGCTGACCACGGTGTAAAACACAGACACCTTAGGTGGGGACACTCGTGAGACGCGATCGTCCAGATAAAATAACAGCAACGCGCGTCCGTCGGACCACTGCACACTGTAAAAAAAAATTGCCCCGAGATCGGATTGAAACACTTGTCCCATAGCGTCCCCCCTATCCAAAGGAAAAATTTTGCTCCGGCTCGCTGGAGGAATTTTAAATTCCTCCAGCGAGTACTTCCGGGAGTACTTTTCCGGGAGTAGTTTTAAAAGATAGTTCATTCCGACCGACCGGAGCTGTTGCGTGGTGCCGCGAGAGTGCTTTTTACTGGCATTTTTCTCAGGCTGGCCAGATGGATTACGTGGCACCTCTGGAACATTTTTCGCGGGTTTTTAACAGCGGCTATCCGGAGCTTTTGTGTGGTACCTCCGCAGTAGTTTGCGAATGTACTTATTTCGTCCAGACATAATTTCAGTGAGGTGGACCAGCAGTTTTTCAAAGGGTTCGCTTCACTCTTTATTTATTGTATGCTGATCGTTTCACGCAATGGTTAGATGGAGAAAGTCTCTATTCTCATGCAAACAATGCAGAAGTACTGTGTATTCTTTTTGACAGAGCTGGTGCAGCTTAAATTCAAGGAACCACTTGAGTTCTCATTCTTTGATTTATTCAAAACAATCTGCCAATTCTGCATGATTATCCAACATTTAGGAAAAGGAGACATGAAGAGACAGGCACGCAAAAAGCCATTAAGAACAACACACAATAAGACAGATCAGATGAAATCAACAGCACTCAAGTTTGAAGTGCAGCGCTTCAAAATTAGCCCCATAGTGCTGCAAAACGATGCACGACAAAAGAAGAGAGGGTGCCTACAGAGAACAACTCTTCACCATTCCCGAAGCACCATCCACCAGATTCATTGATGAAGCAAAGATTGAGCTGATTGCTTCCTGCGAAATTTAGCAAAAATCTTAAATATACATGAGAACTGCTAATCATGTGACAGGCATGGAAACTGAGTCACGGACGCTATGCAGTCTGTGAGTCTATGAGAAGAAGCAAGTGCTAAAACTGACCACACATGTGCACATACACACACACACAGACGCACACACACACACACACACACACACACACACACACACACACACACACACACGCACACACACACACACACAGACAGGATAAGCTTTCAATATCAAGAAGCACATACGATGTAAGCCGGTGTGGGACAGCTGCAACATGATAAAAACACACTTCTATAACACGATAAAAAGTTAAAAACTGGGCAAAGTTTTCTATGTATTTTTAAATCGATTGCCCGACCTTTGCTAAAGCATTGAAAAAGAATTTTCGACTAAAATAATATTATTTCTATACTCTTCTAGACGGCATCAGTAATGCCTCCACCAATTTTTTTCCTAATTTTATCAAATTAGGTATATTACAGTCGTACTTTAGTGCGTGTTCATTCTCATACTTCTAGCAAAGTGGGCCCCAAGAGTATGCATGGTTGCAGCCTGTTTTTATAGAAAGCCTAGCTTCATCTTCTTTGTCAAATAGTTTTCCAGATAAGTTGGCATTGTTTTTTTTTTAATTTGCACTGCCTGCTCTGTTTTCGTATTTTTTGTTGTGAACATTTTTCAAAGTAGTTATTGTATGAACATATATTTCTTCAAGACGAACAGGTTAAAGCGCAAAGTGAGGAAAATTTCACCGCAACGTAAAAAAGTAAATAAGCAATAAAAGGCACAAACATTTCGCCACCTAAGCCAACTGCATTTTCGCAGAAATAAGGGAAGGCCGACAAGTTTACTCAACTGAAAGGTCCGTGCACAAGTTTGGAGGTCACAGAAGGTGATGCATGTGCAAGCGTTACGACAAGCGCCCCATGCTTGAAGAAATTGTCTTCTCCTTTTTCTGTTCACAAGTCAGTGTCGTTGCATTTCCCAGGTTAAAACTACGTCTCAGCACTGTTCGCACCTTTGTCTTCCGCAAAAGAAAACAAAAAAACCTTCAGCCACAGCCGCATGACCGAAAAGAGAAAAAAAAATATGCAGCAGCAAGGATAGTCAATTCTTTCATTATCAACACAGAAAATACCGCAGTTTTTTCAAAAGGCGTCATCTCCTTTCTCTCTTTTTTTCCCTACAATGTCTCCTTCGTCTTGGAGTGTTGAATCGGGCTGTTATAGGGGTTACCTTTACTGCGCCCCCCCTCCTTTCACAGAAACGTCGAGCGGTGCACGACTCGTTCTGCCAAGTAACTCCTCCTTTTTTTTTCGCATTCCTCGTCTCCAGTATCGCTAGTTTGTTTCGTTCTTCTTTTTCTTTTATGAAAGCACCACGTCCCACAAAGAGTCCAGTGTATTTGTAGTTTAATATATCAGATACCAATTATCCAATCAAAATAACATTTCACAAGTATGAGTGTGTGTGTTCGTTCTAAAAGTCTGTACCATTTACAATGCCCTCCCTAAATTCACTACATCTATAAATCATTGATTGATATGTGACTAACGTCCGAAAACCACCATATGATTATGAGAGATGCCGTAGTGGAGGGCTCAGGAAATTTTGACCACCTGGGTTCTTTAACGTGCACCCAAATCTGAGCACACGGGCCTACAACATTGCCGCCGCCGGGATTCAATCCCGCGACCTGCGGGTCAGCAGCCGAGAACCTTAGCCACTAGATCACCGCGGCGAGGCGTTTAATAAAGCATTTACACTGATTTTAGTTCATGAAGTTTTATTAGTTCAGCCTACATATTCCATCATAATAGTGTTTATGCATTGGTAGACCTTGACCTGGCATTTATTGATATTGAAAGCGGAAATAATGTTACCGTTTATGTGTACTGACAAGACCGAAAATATATTTTCACCAGTTGGGTTTATCTATAACACCTAATAACGTTTGATAGGATCAACGTAAATCTATGATATTTTCTATTGTTGCATTACTAATCAGCACTCCAAATATTACAGTGACTCGATTCAATTTACCGAAGACATTATGGCGTTAATGCTGCCCAAAACAAGACGAGTACAAGAAAGTGAACAACCACAAGCGCTCGTGGTGTTCACTTTTTTTGCGGTACATTTACGTCATAATGAATTGGTACCGACTTGCTCACCTCTCCGGTTTGCTTTACCGAAGTTATAATAATAAAAAACACGTAGTCCAAACAACGCATTACCGCAATTCTGCAGATTTTTCACTGACATCTTGTGAAATTAGCCAAATATTGACGTTCGGTTTATCAACCGAACATTATCCTAGTCTTAGCCCAACCTGACAAGAATAACACAGGTAATTCTGCTCCGTTGACCTCACAACCCGGTTTGAGGGAGGTCAACGGAGCAGAGCAAGGCACCCATTCCCAATTTCTCCCAGCTGGGTATATTTTTGCTTACAGTGCATCAACGAGTAGACGCAACTTTAAGACAGAAAGAGGCGTTGCTATAACAACCGGTCCTTCGCAGGAATTAGTATGAAATGGCACATGAGCGTCGTTCATGCCAAAGAGTGAAAACTGATTACTGTTTGCTAGCATGACGGAGGCTTCAGTAACGTGAAGAGCACATTCTACATGCCTCTCTATGACACGCATGCCAATATTTGAAGTGGTTCTTACACCTCATGTGAACTTAATACTGCTTAGGGCGTAACAGATACTCACATAACTCACATGTTTTCCAAAGTTGTCATTCAAGCGGTTATTCATTTAAATGCGCTAGTTCGTATCAGCAAGCTGGATCTGCGAAGCGCGCGAAAGGCTTAGGAGGACGCACATGCTTTCGATGACGAGCAAAACAGAACTTGGATAAGACCATTTGATTGCTCAAAAATAAGGGAAGCAACCTTTTTGATACTTTGACCACTCTGCTGGCGTGCATTACATATATACCGTCCTGTGTTGCGCCAAATGTTATTTTCGCGGCTCTATTGATAACTATACGGCAGAAAGTTCATGATCATGTAATTACCCGCTGGGAGACAAATATACAGGGGACACTGTGCATATCTTCTCGCTGATTTCACCATTCTTTCTTACCATGCACGGAAAGAGGACTACAGTATTCTTTTGCGCATTTAACAATCAGTGGACCTTTTTAGAAATAGCACTCGAATGTTGCTCACAAAAATCAGTGAATGCACAACGTAATACAGTAAAAAAAAAAAACCTCACTACGCCTCTAACTGAAAAAAAGAACACTACTTATCGCACGTATCAATGTGTTGCATAAACATAAAGCAAATTTTCGTGCAGCGAAAATGTTTCATTCACATTCATGACGAATCATCTCATCTGTGAAGTGTTTGCTGCAGACTGCATCCTTTGTGCTGAGCGGCCGGTCCTTCTTGGAAACTGCTTGAGTGCATGCTTTGATGCGCTCGGGATCAGAAGGAACGTCAGATAATTTTACGTATTTTTGGCACGTGGAGTAACCTGACCAGCAACCACTAAGGAAGCACTTTCTTTCCGTATTCACTCACTGCATAAACGTCTTCTTTCAGCAGATTTCATTCATGGCTACTCACCACATCACAAGTTCATTTCGTAAACAGGAATGATAAAACGTGCCAAAGGCACGCCAGCGACTGAAGCAGCAAAATGACTTGTTTTTTTTTTTTTGCGAATGAAAACTATGAAAAATACGACTCTTTTGGAACGCCGGCGTCATCACCAGCCTCATCGGCTTCTAGAGCAACGGTGCGTGAATTTTCTTTCGATTTTTCAAGTTGCGCTGGCTTGCCGATAAGTGCGCTGCCGGTAGTGGTCCAACGCATAGAGTTTCCTAATATACATTAGAGAGAACTCTGGCGCGAGTGTCTATTGGGAGCTGCAACGCATGAAGCTTCAGCGAGCATGGGAATGATAGGTAGCACACATATTTGTATAATCTTCGTACTTTTGACCTGCTTCCGGCTGCGTGGGTGTTCGTGTGGCTTGGAGCTGTTTTCTCATGAAACACAAATCAACAAAGGTTCAGTGGTTGTGCTTCACCACCTTATTCTTTTAGATTTGCCATATCGAGTCAGGTCACGATATTGGAAAAGGTTCCTTCGTTCTTTCAAAATGAAACCAAAACCAGCAATAAACGAAGCCGCAAGTGGATTCCCCGCCCGAAAGTACGAAGACAAGGCAAATATGTGTACTACCCATGATCCCCATTGTCGCTGAACAATCACCGCCCCAGAATCTCCTCTAGTTATTATTAGTAAACTCTACGGTCCGAAGGACCTGCGTCTTTCTTACTTTATCTCGTCGATCACGTCCCATAAGAGAGCCAAGCCCCGCCGCGGTGGTGTAGTTGCTAAGGTACTCGGCTGCTGGCCCGCAGGTCGCGGGTTCAATTCCCGGCTGCGGTGGCTGCATTTCCGATGGAGGTGGAAATGTTGTAGGCCCGTGTACTCAGATTGGGGTGCACGTTAAAGAACCCCAGGTGGTCAAAATTTCCGGAGCCCTCCACTACGGCGTCTCTCATAATCAAATGGTGGTTTTGGGACGTTAAACCCCACAAATCAATCAGTAAGAGAGCCAAGAAGTGTCTCCACCTAAAGTGTTTGTATCTTACACCATGGGCTTTACAAAACGTCGGTATTCGCATTAGAGCCCAGACACAGTTAATTTATGTATGTTCTCGCCATTCTTGTGTATATATAGGTTGTGAACAAAGTGTGGGATGCAACCACGTACTGTCAGCCGTAGTATATGAATATGTGGCTTACATCCCTGGAGGAAAGCTTTTGACAACATACTCGAGAAGATTTCCACTTTGTTCGTGTCGTGACAAGATCGTCATATTCCTCAAACGCTTTTACCTTTTATACCACTTGGTGTACACCAAGCTGAAGACGCGATCACTAAGCACCCGGCATTCATTAGTGGCTAGATAGATAGATAGATAGATAGATAGATAGATAGATAGATAGATAGATAGATAGATAGATAGATAGATAGATAGATAGATAGATAGATAGATAGATAGATAGATAGATAGATAGATAGATAGATAGATAGATAGATAGATAGATAGCACAAGTCCCCATCACAATTAGGCAATGACTCCTACGAGTTCCGTGCAGGGCAATTTTCAGTTAGGACATGTAGCTGCGCGGTACACAGGACCCTTGGCGGCCAAGGCTCGCGCGATCTGCTGGGTAGGCCATGGAGTTGTCTGTGCGACGTCTTTCTTGGCATTGAAGCCATTGATTGTGAGGACGTTATTTTCTATACCAACCGCAATACTCTCGGCCTTCCCAATATTTGGGAATACTGAATATAATATGAAGATGAACAATTACAATTACTTAATTAAGAATTTCAATCAGATGCTGTGAGCAAATAAGGCCAGGAATCCAGATAAGCAATCACTAAAGTGCAAGCAACCCATTATAAGTAAGCCCTGGCGTCTCACAGTCACAATTGATTATGCACACTGACATTATACCCATTATATTGGTTTACAAGTGAATGTTTCGAAGTTTACACGCTAGATACTAATATTGGCCTTTGTGTAAATCTACTACTAATTTGTCGTCTGAACCGGGGCCGAAATGCTGTTTTACGTGATGTTGACTCCTTATTGCACAACAACCTTGCGACAAACTTTTATCTAGGTGCCTGATACCAATGTAATCATACACTATGATTCATCACATATGTGTACTTAACAAGCTCTCGTTTACTGTAATTCATATTCCTCCTGAGAATGATAGCCTTACTTTGCGTGACTTTTCATCTTGTTTATATCACAATCATGGCCTCGCACCAGCATCCAACTGAAACTTTTCGTAAGTGTAAAACGGACAACAATGTATGTTTATCAACGTCCGTCATTTACAACGTTCTGTCAGTTAGTATTATGATTTATATAGACAGCAGACGGAAGAAAGCTGTATCAAGACATAGAGTTTGCCATCGTAGCTTTTGTGGCTAGTGCTTTGCCATTTTGATACAATATGATGCATCATGAGCAGCTGCATTTTGCATCATAGAAGCTGAAGGTAAATCAGTGCGTAAAACATCCTGCTATATTTCGTGAACTGTACTCGAAGCCCACACACCTCTTTTAAAACAGGGAGATACGGCGGTGAAAATTGACAACGAACAAATGCGGTCATTTGCACTGCCACGGCATTGGTGCTTAAAATCTCTGTAAAGGTATGAGCAACTTCTAAAGATGGAAACATGATTCAGTTGAATTACAGAGGCTTGAAATAGGCATCCCTGCTAGGTTAAAATATTGTGTTTGGCATTGAAGGATACGAAAGAAGTCTATAGGCTCTTTAAATAAGGTTCCGAACGAAGCCAATACAATGCAATCTCTTTGAGACAGGTATCTTGCAATCTATAAAAAACTGCCCAGTGTCTGTTTGAGAGCGAAACAGAGAGAAAGCAAATTTATTAGAAAAGAGAGAGTACCAGGCCAGAAATACTCTGGCCAATTTCCATGAACAGGAGAAACGAAAACGGGTGAAAAACATTGATGAATATGATAATGAGGACAGTAATGGTGTTGCGCGTGCTCAATAACTCTATAACACAGTTGTGTTCTTAAGATAGTATCTAGTCTACTGTTCAGAAAGTCTGTAAGTGCTCTCGTAGCAGTTGCCGATACTGTAGGGTCACACATTGTGGACATTCAGCAGTTTCAATGAGAGCTTTCACACCATTGCCGGCTGAGGTTAAAGCCAACGTCTGAACGTAAAATGCTGAACAGAAAAGTTTGCATCTAAATTTCATATTTTGTAATCTATGAAACTCGCCAAAAATTATCGCGGCAAATTAGCCACGACTAATTGATAAACTATTTCACAGGCTTAACTCGAATAAATGTGTTATATGAATCGTTTTTGGAACCAAGATATTGGGGTATATACACTACAGGCCATATATTGATGAAGGGTTTGTTCTTTGTTGTAATATATATATATATATATATATATATATATATATATATATATATATATAATATTTCAAGTGGTCCATATTCTCCTTATTTCAATATTTCTTCACCACCACTTATAAAACCTACCATAGTAGAAAATGAAGCTTCGCTTGAGTTTTGGCGTTTTAACGTAAGTTCCACAGTATCTATTGCAAGTAAAACCATCGACAATACAAGCCTTCTTTTTCTCCCTACTGATATTCGGTAAATAAAAACTTTTGCATTTTTAATGGCACTGCTAAATCAAAAAATACTTTAGACATCATCCGTTGGCGAAGAAACCCGTGGAATATATGAAAGTGAAACATGTGCAGGAAATACAGCGTCGATCGTGCTTATTTGTTTTCTCACGTTGTTATGTCTCCTTGGGGCGATTCTGCCAAAACACATGCCCACCCAAACGTTAATAAACTACCCCATTGTAAGTCTTTAAATGCGGATCAATACCACTAAGCTAAATAGCGACGAGAAAACGTTTTTTTGCAGATACGCTGAACTATGTTCAGATGGTGCACAGGCGCCAGGAAAGCATCGATTTTCACACCGCAGACTAGTATACAAATGAAATGAAAGCGCAAAGAAACGAGAGGTGAGCAAGAAAGCTAGAGTCTTAAGCCTGCCCTTCCTCTCAAGCAAAACAGAAAAAGAAAAGCGGCCTCTCAACGAAAGTCATTGTGGACAGCTGACGTCGACGGATTCGTAAGTGTCACCTGCCATTTCCTTGACGATCTTGGACAGGCAGGAGAATGGTGGTTGGACCTGGGGCTGCTTGTCGGACTGGCCGAGATAACGAAGTGGGCGGTTGTGAGTCAGCACGGCCGGACATCTCTGGACAGTCTGGGCCGCAGTGCAAAATGCCGAGAGCGCGCTGCATTGACGACTGTGCAGAGTAAACCATTAGCAACGAGAACTACTCTGCACAGAAACAGCACCCAAGACCACAGTCCGACCTCTCTTACGCGGATAACGTCACCGAAGTATCATATTTATTACGTTTTCGGAGAACAATCAAATAATGCAAGAAAACAAAAATACTGAGTTGCCTCTCGATGCCTCCAGCGTTCTTTAGCCTTCACGAAGCTACTCATTTTCGCTCTACTGTTTTATGCTTGTGATTGGTAATGTACGCCAAGAAAATGAAAAGTAGCTCCTTGCGTTTCGAGACTGTCACAATACGGGTCTATGTGGGAGACATCGGCCGCTGATGCGCCATTTCATGTAACTATCTGCTGTAGTGTACATGTCATATTACTCTTTGGTAGAATAGAGCGTTTTCTGCGTGAATTTTGTCATATGCTGCAACGCATCTGACACTACGAATCGGGCTTACACACCTGACCCATAGCTACCTTCTGCGTAAGGAGCCACAACTGACTTGTCAGAGGTGTGCAGAAATCTTGACAGTAAACCATCTTTTGATCTCTTGTACAAAACTAGAGCGGGAACGGAAACTTTTTTTTTTCAACCCCTAGCTACACCATCAACGAACACCGTTTCATCAAGCTTTTTTTATTGGGGAAAACCCCGCAATAGAACTGAAGGTTATCATCGGATTCCTGAAAGATTTAAATGTACTGAAACTACTATGACCCTTATTATTGAAAATATTGGGACCTGTTCTTATTATTTCTCTTGAATACAAAAATACCTTGCCTTTGGCTCAATATAGTCATAGTCGCGTTTGCGCCAAAATACTTGACACAACACAACATACGCAACGCATCTGAAGCTCACCGCAGAATGTTCACGTCATAAAATTTGTTTTGCAGTAAGCTTGTAGCGTTATCACGCATTCACCATGCCTTGGGTTTAGAAGTCAGGTATTGCTAACTACGCACTACAGGTGAACTTGCAAAATAGTACATTTTAATTGTGAAGGTCTTCTTTAAAATACCTTATGTGCTGCGCCTATCTTAATTTGTACGAGTGTGAGTGCGAGAATGTTCGTGCTATTTCATTAGTGCTACCTAAGACATATATAAAAGGGCAATACATAAACTTTGTTCAACTAACATATATTATTTGAGGCCCAATTGGAAATATATTTATAAGACCGAGGAACAGCCACAATATTCTGGCAACTATTGAATGTCAACGAAGCATGAATTATAATATTGCAAAAATTAAACTTGCAAAGTACGCGCATGCAATAAAAAAAAGTCCCAGCTCTGCCCTAAATGCGAAAAAAGGAACCCGATAGCAACGAATTGGAAGGTTCTGCACAGAATGGCAAGCAGATAAAAACGTGCCCCGTGTTTCTCACGCACAAATTACGCATGAAACATACTCACAGGTACAGATGAGTGCGAAGAAGCGTCTCAGTTGTTACGTCGCTGTGTCTGGAAAGCGCGGCGTTTTCGCAAACGGAGACTGCAACAATTGCTGTGACCATTGTGCGCCCGCTAATTACAGCAGAATCGTTCTGGTGATAGTCCAAAGCCAGCCAAGATGTACGATTCTTCCCACCACAAAATAAGGGCGTGCGAGTGAGCGTCTACTTTCCTCCTCTCGGCGAGGCAGAATACCCGTGGCAGACGAGGGCGCGCACTGCGGCGTCGTGACGATGTGGCGACGTGCGCTCGTTCCGCCGTCTTGCTGGTAATGGTGAAAACATGATAGTTCCCCGCCGAGATGCCTGTCACGAGTGTTAAGTGGTAGATATAAATAGCTTGCCGTCTGAACGGTCAAGGACGTTCTCCTCGGTGGCTCAGTGGTTAAAGCATTCTACTCAGGAGACAGCGGTCGCACGTTCGATTCTGCGCACCGGAATCTTTTTTTTTTGATAATTTTTTTCCTTCATGCGTTTTCATATATATAGCTACGTATACATACACAGTGAGTGACACTGAAACCGGCGCAAAATCCAGCCACTAGTGTGCTTATAGTTTCTATCCCAATTAAAAATGGTGCAGTCGAAATGCAAGAAAGTTAGCAAAATGAAATGTGCGATTGCAATGAATGTCGTTATATGATTTTGCGAGCAAGTCGCAGTGAACTACAAACAGGTATTTTATCATTTCTTGTGCAAGACAATCAGTTACGCCAAAAAGAAATTTAGCAAGATTCCATCAGAATGTGTTCATGCCTGGAAGAGAGTTTCGTAATTAGACAGCCTGCACATGTAAGCGCATTTCAATGCACGTGCTAATTCACAAGTTTTGGTACACTTAGAATAAATGAGTAGCCTGTGTTATGCGAAACGACATGGTTTTGCACATAGCAGTGCCATTCAAAATGAATTGTTTAGTTTTATTAACGTGCACCTAAATACAAGTATAAGTGACTCCATCCTTTCACGTTCATAAAAATGCGATTGCCATGCAGGGGATCGAGCCCATGACTTTCGGTTCAGAAGCTGAGCACGGCACAGGTGGTTCAATGTGATTGTTAATGCTATAGAAATTCTGGAGAAGGATACTTTTTCTGGTAAAAGTCGGTACAAAATCTCTTAACAGGCTGGAGGTGTTTTTGAAGCTACATATTATACACAAACACTAACACACGCAGATATATATATATATATATATATATATATATATATTTTCAATGGGACAGTTACTCTTCTTGAAGGTATGGGATATGGCACAACGGGAGCGTTGTCAACAAGGATAAATATATTTATCCTTTTTGACAACGCTCCCGTTGTGCCATATATATATATATATATATATATATATATATATATATATATATATATATATATATATATATATATATAGGAATGGCAAAGCGAGGAACACTAATAAAATACCATTACTTGGGTTTCAATTACCCAATAGTTTATATGATTATGAGAGAAGCCGTAGTAGAGGGCTCTTGCAGTTTCGGCCATCACACAAAGAATTATACTTTGTGATCCAAGTCAAGTTGACTAAAGAGTTCAGTTGAGTAACATGGTTGGCCTACTACAGCAGGAGGTTCTACATGTTTTGATACGGTTACAACGTTCAAAAAACTCAGATGACTTAAACAGATCAATGGAAAGAACTTTATTGGAAAAAAGGGAAGCGCATGTCCTCTAAAGGAATAAGCACGACTTTCAAACTATACCATTATTTCACAGTGTCATAGGGCTTGCACTTATTCAAGTCGCATTCACTTGTATTGAGGTGGTGGGTGATCAGTACTGTGGTTTACCAGACTCCCTAAAGCACTCTCACCAGGCCACTCTGGCTTCCTCTTGCACAAATAATTGTGTGTCCAGATGCGTAAGCAGTGCTTCACGATAATTTGTGCACAACAAACCTGCATAATCATTCGCCCTTTATCAAATGCTGAGCATTGCCATAACGTGTGGTGAAGGTCTGCAGGGCAGCGAAAGCAAGCGGCAGACGGTTCTGACGTAATGTCCGGTTTTCGCCATGCAGGTAAAGGATACGGTGGGTATGGAGAATTTTTGTAGACATTAATATTGTATACTTGAGGGTGTGAAAGCGGACAGTTGCTGGTAAAAAGGACTATTGTGGCAACCGGCGTAAGGTGTTTTTTACTAGCAAGACGTAGGGACGTTCGCACGTAGTGCATTGTAGCTACCGAAGGAGCAATTTGACTTAGGAGCTCATACGGATTTACCCTGAGGGGTGGGAGGAGAGAAAGGTTGGTCGACCCGACTGCGGAAACAGCAGTGGCGTGTGCCATCGTATTGCCACAGGGTCCCGTATTCCCCGGCGTCCAGGCAGTTTTTATCAGCCTATCAGCTTCTTATACCTACTAAGAATGCTTGGAATAGCGGCAGCTGTACAATCCTCTGAGGCTGGGCGTAATACTTCTGAGTAAGTAGCGTATGAGTTGGTAAAGACACCAAAAGATTTCTGTATATTGTATGGGAAGCTTCCAGTCGCTGCGCATATGGCAAGGAGTTCGGCATGCAAGGGGTAACATTCGGTAGATGGATTCTGTAGGCCCCGATGTACTCGGCGGTCTGCAATAGAATGCATGCTATACAAGTTAGGCCATCGGAGATTGCAGCCTGCAGGTAGATTTCGATGGTATCTAAATTCAATTCCCTGAATTTTCTAGTAGCAAGAACCAGGCGGGCAATGTCATTGTGACGAGATATAAAACGACGGAATCGTCGAGGTGCTATCGGAGTTTTTTATGTGCGTAAGGACTGATTAGGAGGGAGTGCATCATCATGTCGCTTGACAGGTAACGACCTTGTGGTGCGTTTTTCTTGCGGGTGTGGTGTCGAGTGTATGCTTCACGAATGAAGTCCTGCAAAGAGGCAAGCCCCTGCGCTTTCAAGTGTGGATATCATTGTGTGTTTAGGGAGCCCCGTGATCGCACAGTCAGCAGCCCGATGAACGCATTCCATATTTAGAATGTCCGTTGGAGAGAACGTGTATATGGGTGCACCCTACAAAATCTTTTTAACAACCACAGCTCTTGCGACATTATGGCAGGCTTGTTCTTGTACACTTCCGTATTTATTGGACAGATGACGTATCTTATGTAAAGTGGCTAGCTATGCCTGTCACAGTCCACGTGCCTTCTTTTGTAAACTGTATCAGCTGGCTATTGGCAAATCTAGTACTTTCATTTGTCTTTCATTTTTTCATTGTAATATGTTCGATGCACTATAGAACGAGATGCACTTTTTTTCCTTGTGTGCACGCTTGCCATTTATGCTTATAACTCCTCTCTTAAGTAAAGCTAAATGTAAACCTACTTCTTTTAGAGTGGACTCGAATATAAGCAGGGCTGCCTGCAGCTCGGTATGCATTGATTCTTTCTAAGTATAATACAATGCTTGTGTTCATAAAACAATTTCAATGACGTAGTTGGTGAATCTAGTCATCGTGTCCCGTTAAAGGTTTTATACTACCCTGCTCAAGGTCAGACTAAACAGCATTGTCCTAAAATAAATTCCTGTGGAATACCTCTATTCAAGTAATAGATCTTCGTATTTCATCCAGGCGGTGCACCGCTTAAACGAAAAGGCCGAACTGCATGTAAATTTCTAGTTAATGTCTGCGAACGCAGACTTGGATAGCACTTAGCTAGCTATTCAAGAACCGTGCTATGGAGAACATAATCAAACACTTTCCGTATGTCGACGGCCAGCATGTAGTGAAGTATCATCTTTCTTGACATATGGTTGGTAACGCGCCGTTGCAGCTAAAGGCAGTCTTGGGTGCCCAGGTCAGGTTAGGGCTACAACCTGCCTGGACTGGATGGTATACCAGCTGGGTTATCTCGAGGTAATATGATATTCCTGTGGGGATCATGCATTCGATGAGCTAACTAAGAGTCGACGTTACAGATATTGACTGAGTATTTTTGTAGAGGTTCTTCTCTTTTCCATATTTTGCAATGGGGTAAATGAGGGACAGCTTAAGGTTCTCCGCCATATGGTGGTACGGTGCTAGCGTTTAGAGTTGTAGGTGGAGTTAGTGAAGCGTGAGGAAATAAAGCGGTAATAACTTCGCATTGTACGACGAAAGGGTCTGCTTTGAGGAACAGCTCGGCCAGAGCTCTTCCTCAAAGCAGATCATTTTCTTTTCCACTGATGCTGCAAAGAATGTGCCAGAGAATGTGCCAGGTCCCGAACATGTACAAGGCGCTCGCAGGTGGATTGCCATGCGTCACTTTGACGTTAGAGCTGATATTCATTGATAAGGAAAAATTGACGCATTATTTTCATGACGTGAGAGTGTCGTTTACCGTGCGACTCTTATCTTCTCACAAATAGTCTGCTGTTCTCTATAGATTGCCCTAATAATTATGCATGGGTTGAGTATGGTCTTCGCACGGTGCTGTTTCACGTGCCAGCTAACGGGCCTGCTGAACAATGTTCAGAAGACCCTCAACTGTCGAGAAAAATCCAGTAACACGACCCTGAAAAGTATTCCAGGTAGCTATTGTTGTTATTTTAATCCAGAGGCATTTTCGACTAAGCACGTAACCTTGAATAGGAGGAGATAACATTTGCCTCATGATTGGCTGTAGACTTCTCAGTGCCACACACGTTGGGGGCTGGTGAGGATAAGATCTGTATGGGTTTGTGTTTCTTTTCGCTTTATATAGCCCTATTCTCGCAAGGGTGTCGGGGGTGTTACACATTTCTACCGAAGACAGTTCAATAGCGTCGTAAAGATTTCTCTCAAGTTCATTGGACTTTGAGGCACTCTAAGCGGAGTGATGAGCAATAAAATGACCACCAATTCGCAGACAGAGGCTCTAATATGCCTGTTTAAACGTTTGCAGCCACGTGTCAAGTCCAACTGAAATAATTCCTAGGCGAAATTACGGAGATCAGCCACAAAACGCTTTTGGCCTGGGGGACGAATTTTAACACCTACTATTTCGTTGTATTTGGAACTGCGATCATGAACGTTCATTTGAGTGGCTTGGCAGCTATGGCGCACCAGCAGTCTTGCCTGGTTTTTGGAGTGCGGCCGCTTGTGTTTGATGGTTGGGGTCTGAGAGGCACAGTAACCTGGAAGCCAACACAAGCCGCTCGTCTCCCAGAGAAGAAAGCATAATCAGTGATTCTTGTGAACGTAAAATGAATTGTGGAGCACGTTTGATTAAAATTAGGAAAGTTTCACTACACTTCCGGAGCGAAGACACATGGCGATGGTCCTGATTGGTGCTTATTTTTGTGATCAGCGAGGACATTGCGCTGTGGTTTCCGGAACATCTTTTAAAACCAAGTTCGCATGGCATCAAGAGCTTGTGTTGAAGTGTTCACCATTTCTGACTGAATCTCGTGCTCCAGCTTATTAGATTCTTGAGACCGTTTCTGTCGTAGGAGCCCAATAATGACTGAGTAGGTGAAGTTCTTCTTCGTGACCGGTTTAGAATGACGTGTCGGAGAATGGCTTTCTCGTTCATTTCAAGACCGACAGTGGTTCGGCGTGGGAGACCGACTTACTTTGTTTTCGTTGACCATTAGCTCCTGGAGTTTTTTAGTTCTCTGTTCTCTGTGGTAATTCTTGAACTTCTTGGCGAAGACGTTAATAAGCTGAGTCAGATCGGTCAAAGCTCCTTTGTCAGCCCAGATTACTTTCTGAGGTTTAGGAGGTGTAGGCTGTGTGGAAAATGTCGTAGACGATGAATCAGTAATTCTGCGAGTAGGGGCTGATTCAGATATTTCTCGTTCAGGAAAAGGAGGGCTAAGTGAAATGTGTGTGCACGCTCCACAAGCCACACAATGAGGAAAGGGCTTACATTTCGCTTGGACCTAGAGCTTTGCCGCAGTCCCGGCACACCGGTGACAAGAAACAGTACTGGCAACATGGTCCAAAGATGACAGTTGTAGCATGCTACTGGGTGAACCCGATATTCATGAACACGGATGATTCGTATTAAAACACGAAGCGCTTCTTCTGGGAGTCTGTATCAAACGCCAACAACAGCAGCTGAGTTTTGCTGAGCATGCGCCCATCGGTGGTTGTCACCTGTTCACAGCACAGATGCGCTTTCATGTAGTCAGTCCTTTGGCCGAGCCTTATCTTTATTAACCCACGAGAGCTGCCAAATGCGTGTGGCTGAAGAGGTGACGTGTTACCATCAATTGCTCGAACACTACTGTTGACTGTTGCGACTAAGTGCGATAGTGCTCAAAGTTAAGGAAAATGACGTTCGTTACGAAGTGTGATACGTATGCAGTTACTGGTTATGTCCACGTGAATAACGGCCATTTCTGCAATAAAAACTGACGGAGCACTTTGCTCTATGTCGTTCATGATCGCTTGTTTCAAAATTTCTGTCACGTGCACACCGTTTAGTGGCCTGACCGAACGTTATAGCGGGGCCGACTCACCGATTTGATGTACATTCTATTCAGTGACACTTGGCGCAGGTAGAAGACAGAGTTTCTCAGTTGTAACCCGTCATCACAAGTTTCTGTGGTGCTGGTAAAGAGCTCGATGCTATGCTGTGAACAGGATGTCTGGTAGATAAATATGATGACAGCATAGACTGCTTTGAACCACGGCTTTATAGCATTGCATAATATATTTAGTTCACTTCTGCATACCGTAGTAGTTCTCATAGTTGCCGTCTTGAAATCAAGAGTGAATCCCGCCGAGTGTAGCAGGTTCGACAGGCACCGCACGGCTGCGCGGACATGGTGTAGACGAGGCCGCCGAAATCTGTGCCCTTTAGGCCAGTCCTAAGCGTTTCACTATAGGTCTAAAACAGTGATTTCACAAAAATATCGCAGATCCCACGTACATGGGGAATTGATGATGGTATGCGAAGCATGAATGAGGAAGGTTAATATATCAATTTAAAATCACCACAACATTACGGGGCGCATGAATGCTGTACGCAGTAAACACAGGCAGAAATAATATATGCCCTCAGGTATCTGAACAAGATGCAAGCATGTTCTTCAACTTTTTAAATGCCAGCTTAAGCAGTGGTAGACATGTAAATTATGCCGGGCATGACTTACATGTCATGATTATCATGTTTGCGCCTCTCAGGTGTGTTATCGTCCATTTACGTCACGTAATACTAAATTTAGTATATGTAATGCTAGCGACACGGCAGCGAACTATGAGTGCAGCATGTGTTCATGTGGTCAGCATGTGGTCAGGAGGTGTCTGTACATGAAACGCATGTCATGATTATCCAGTTTGGATGTCTTACTTACTTTGTCGTCCATTCACGGCAAGTAATACTAAATTTGGTAAATGTGAAGCTACTGAAACGGCCACAACCTCACCATGAGCGTGGTATATATTCATGTTCTTGCATGACACGAATGTCATGATTGTCATGTTAGCACCAGTCATATACGTTCCTCATCCATTCACGTCACGTAACACCACATTTGGTATATATGAAACTAGAGAAGCGATCGGGAGCATATCATGAGCGTTGCATGTAGTCATGTCCTAACATGATACGCATGTGATGATTTTCACGTTAGGGCCTGCCACATATGTTAACCATGAAGTCATGACAAATCATACCAGTTTTGCAATATGTCATGACTCATGTGAACAAAAGCACTGCAGGAGCAGCAACACCATGACATGTAAATCATGACATTCATGACTTACATGTCATGATTTCCATGTTATGACTACTCACCTATGCTCATCGTATAGTCATGTTATGCCATAAAAATTTTAGTATAGATCTCCTCATCGAAAAGGCCAGGAGAGCTGAATGTTTTAGGCGGCTAGATAGATAGATAGATAGATAGATAGATAGATAGATAGATAGATAGATAGATAGATAGATAGATAGATAGATAGATAGATAGATAGATAGATAGATAGATAGATAGATACGCTTGAAGTCACCAAAATTAGCTACTAAGAGATGCTTCGCATTTAACAAAGAAATATGGAAAAAGGTTCTAGAAAAATGCCAGTCATGCCGTTTCTCCGGGATTGACTTCCACAGCAACAAACCATATTATATCGACGGAAAAACCTAGTAAAACTAACCAGAAAACAAGGAGGCGATGTGAGGCACGTCTGCCATCGCCGGCTAACTGACTAACTGAGCGCCCCACATGGCCTATAAATGTTATGAGAGATGCGGTTAGTCTGTGCGTATTTTAACCAATTGTTTATTACTTTACTTTAATTACTATCATGGTGCTTGTGTTTGTCGGCAGCACTCCTACACTTCAGCATCCAGCCGCAAATGCATGTCTCTGAATTGAAACTACGACTTTCAGACGCGTTTTACTTGTCATTACGACTAGTGGTGCAGCATTTACGTAACCGAGTGTAAACAGAGGGCAGGCCAGTCGTCAGTTATTGCCAGAATATATAAAAAGGACTTTCAAGTACCATTACGGCATTTTTTAATTTTTTTGTTTTTTCCGTTACATTTGTCGCTATACATCTTTTTTATTGTTCCATGAAGAAGGCAGCTTAAGGCTCCTGTTAAAGGCTTTTTGTAAACATTACACAAATCTTTTGCCGTATCAAATTTGTACTAATCAGTACTTTCGTCTTTTTCTCATTCCCAGATGGCGACCACTGCTGTTGCCGACAAGAAAACGTGCTGCGTGCACATATCTAACATGCTATATAGTCGATGCTTTCATGTGACGTCATTCATTCTCAGTATTTCGGGACATCTGTATAGGGCGCCCTCCCTAGGCGGTAACGGTGTTTTGCGTAACTGATTGTAAAACAGAAAAAAGATATCTCTTCAAGAGAGCTGTTAGTAAAAATGAGTCCGGGATATATACAACAGAAAACTTGTGAAACATTTTCATAAAATACCAGTATCTTCTTACAAAGCGTTTAGTTTCCCAGGGTGATCGAGGACCGCCAATTAGAAAGACATGGGTGCCCACTGTAAAATATGGATTGATATGTGGAGTGTAATGACCTAAAACCACCATATAATGAGAGACGCCATAGTGAAGGGCTCTGGAAATCTCGACCACACACAGGCCTACAGTTTTTTCGCCTCCGTCGAAAATGCAGCCGCTGCAGCCAGCATTCGATCCCGCAACGTGCCGGTCAGTGGCCGAGTACCTTAGTCATTATAGACCACCGCGGTGGAGCACACTGTAAAATAATAAATTCTCTTGCATAATTACAATGAGATCTGGGGTTTTACAATCCAAAACGACGATAGGACATTGAAAGACGCTGCAGTGAAGGTCTCCAAAAATTTCGATCACCTGGTGTTTCTTAACTTGCACTGACATCGGACAGTACACGGGCCTCTACCATTTCGCCTCCATTAGAATGTGACTGCCGCGGCCAGGATCGAAACTGCGACTTCCGGGTCAGCCGCTGAGCACCGCAGCCACTGTTCCATCATTGATACTCTTGTAAACTAAGTGGTTTCTAGACTACACTGCATTTTCAGCACAATGTTTCAGTGGGTCTACGCTGCATATCACCGGAAGATAGTTTTTGCAAATAGGTTTTTTTTTCATCAAATATTATTTACTTTCGTCTTTTTCCCATTCACTGATGTTGACCACTGCTGTTGCCGACAAACGAAGATGCAGCGGGGACATGTGCTCAAATTATAGCATTAATTAAACGAATCCTGACGTTGACACGCTTCAGATATATGCGCTCCCAAAAATTCTCAAGACATTCCTAGGTGGTTATGTGTTCTGTCAGCTCCAATATCGAAACAGGCGCTATGTCGAACAGACATAAAGTATTGCATTTTCACCTCGGGTATATTACCACTTTTTCAGAAACTGGCACTATAATTCAGTCACTTCAACACATGTATTCATTAAGCATTAGGGTACCTAACTAACAGATCATATCATTGCATACATAACAGAAGGTGGAAAACAGCCTGCATCGTAGCCCCCCCTCCCTCCTTGAAACTTGCCTAATACGTATACATATAAGTATGCTCGAGTGCAGCATTCCCACAACCACTTTGTTTACCTGGTTACTGCAGCTAACGACGCATGCGAAATAATGTTTCGGCATTCTCGGGAATCTTTGAGAACGAATTCGCGTAGGTATTTTCTTTTAACTATGTGGCGTATGGCTGCAAAACTTGCCTATTAACAATCTACACCAGCGTTGCCTTCAGAATGTTTAACAATCTTTGCAGAGTGGAGTAATGTGACTTGGGCAAATATTGCTGTGTAATGCAATGTTCCTTCCTGAATAAACAAATTAAAGGCGTGAATCATAAAAAGTGAGGATTGGTCACAAATTACACAGGAAAGGTAAAGCAATCTTCGTTGATATACTATTGGCGTCTAATAAAACGGGCATGGTGGAGTGCGTGGATCAAGCATTGTCAAAACAATTGGCCTAGTGAGCGACCGATGGCGGTCCCGCGTATTACGCTTGTATGGCGTCAATTTTAGGATCGGCGTGCTTTCATTTTGATGCCTGGTGCCGAATAAAACCACCATACACGTGATAGAGCTCGACAAGGAAGCAGTTCTATTGGTTATCTGATCTGTGCAGGCTGCCCATGCTGTACAAACAACCGTGGGTCTCCAGTTTTAACTCTTCTTGAAAGCACAGCGCTTAGAAGTTGATTCATATAGGTGGTTTAACATCTCAAAACCAGTATGATTATGAGAGCCGCTGCAGGAGAGGGTTTGGAAAATTTCAACCACCTGGGTTTCTTTACCGTGCACGCAAACCTTAGCACACGCGCATACAGCATTTTCGCCTCCGTCGAAAATGCAGCCGCCGCAGCCGAGATTCGATCCCGTGACCTGCGGGTCAGCAGCCGAGTACCTCAGCCACTAGACCACTGCGGTGGGGCCAGCGCTGAGAAGTGCGTGGACGTGACCGCTTCTCTCCGCAGCAAGTGCAGCACAATGTGAATTGTTATAAAAACAAGCATGTATTGATTATGTCAACTACATTATATTAGAATTTTATTAGCCTTCCCAGCCTCATGCATTAAATATCAATTTGTACTCTACCTCTCCAACCCTCAGTGTTATGTTGTAATGGCAATACAAATTTTAAAGCTGTGAAATATTTATGGTCTCTTTTTAGCAACAAGAATAACAGTAGCCTCTGGCACCACACCTAAATATTTCATTATTAGGTAAAAAATTGTGACAACAATAAATATTCAAACAAGCTCTGAGTTGTAACTAGATTTTTAATTTAGAAACAATAACATAATCAAAAATGCGATGTGAGCTCGAAAGCAACTGCGAACTGAAGGGGTCAGGTTTCAGCATTGATCAGGATTTTGCGCCAGCTACTCGGGAAGTGCGAAAGCGGTTATGGGAATACGGTAAAGCCCACAAAAGTGAGAGCACAAAAGTAAGACTGAACTTTGAGAGGCTCTCCCTTGATGAAAAAACGTACGTATGGGATGACGAGAAGAAGAAAGTCGTTCCATTGCGAAAAAAATGACGCGCACCTGAAAAAAAAAAAAAACAGGCCCGACACAGCTTCGTCGCTGTGTTAATAAATTGTAGAAGCATAACGAAAAGGACGGACGAATTGGCGGGGCTTATCGAGTCTGTTAAAGCTGACGTAGTTATCGGAACGGAATCGTGGCTGCACCGTGATATCAGCGACTGTGAAGTATTTCCAAGTGACTTTGTCGCGTACCGCAAATATAGACCAAGCCATGGGGGCGGTGTATTTTTACTTGTGCGAAGTTCTTTGAAATCTGCTGCCCTCGACATTCAGTGTGATATTGAATCTGTTTGGTGCACGATTACCCTAGATGATAATTCTTCATTCGATGTAGGTGCATTTTATCGACCCCTAAACTCGGACTACAAAACACTTCAGTCGTTAAATGAGATTATCTCGGAAGTTTCAAATCGAACATTCCTTCTTGCTGGTGATTTTAATTTGCCAGGCTTAGAATGGCATGATGGAATATGCGTACGAGGCACTGGGTGCCGCGCAAACATAGAAATGAAAAATATAATAGACAACTACAGCCTTACCCAGTTTGTTACTTGCAAAACTAGAAATAATAACCTTCTTAACCGTTTGTTCTCAAATTCACTCAGTTTGGTGAATAATGTCAATGTTATTCCAGGAATCAGCGACCACATGGCTGTTGTTGCAGAAATCAAAAAAGAATGTAAAAACACCTGAAATAGTGCGGCAAGAAAGGTTTTTCTGTTCAGTAGGGGTGACTACACAAGAATAGTCGAAAAGCTAGAAGATTATTTGCCCGTGTTTGAATGCCTAGCTGAACACTACAGTGTGAATGATTTATGGCTTAGCTTTAAGGACAAGTTATTAGCACTCGTAGATAAGTATATACTTGCAAAACAAGCCGGAAAGCTTCATAAACGCAAGAAGCCATGGATGACGTCCGGTATTTTGAGATTAATCCGGGAAAGGCAACGGGTTTTTGGTAAATTAAAAAAATCTGGAAGCAGTGACCACGTGAAAGAATTACAAGCATTCACGGAGCAGTATAAATCATGTGTGGAAAGCGCAAAAACGAAATATTTCGAAGGGCTCAGCAATAAAATGAAAACCAATTCAAAGTGTTTCTGGCATTATATCAAAGAGTGTGGGTCTGATCATGTTGGAGTGGCTGAACTAAACTTTAATATTATGGTTGTAGTTATGAGGAAGCAAAAGCTACCTGTTTAAACAAATATTTCCAGTCTGTGTTCTTGCCCAAGCTTGACGTTCCTTCAAAACCACACCCAACCACGATTCCGCCGATGCCACCGGTAGAACTGAGTGTCCGTGGCATATGTTCTCTTCTAAAAAACCAAGATGAATCCAAAGCAGTTGGTCCTGATGGCATTTCTCCTCGTATTCTAAAGCGATGTGCACTGCCAATTTCCCTTTACCTTTATATAACTTATTCAAAATCCCTTTCAACGGGAACTCTACCCGAAGATTGGAAAATTTCTCATGTTGTTCCGGTTCATAAGGGTGGCTCAAAAAAAGATGTAACAAATTACCGACCCATTTCATTGACGTCAGTGGCATGCAAAATTTTCGAGCACATTTTATCCAAGCACACATTGACCCATCTTACTGCTAATAATGTATTAATAAATGAGCAGCACCGTTTTTGGTAAAGCTTTTTCTTGTACGACGCAACTTGTAGAGTTCTTTCACGAGCTGGCTTCCAACGTTGATGAAGGTGGGCAAACAGATTGTGTGTTTTTAGATTTTCGAAAGGCCTTTGACACCGTGTCACACTCCCTTCTCCTGGCTAAATTACAGACTCCAAATTTCGACCCAAATGTGTTCATCTGGATAACCAATTACTTGCTGAACAGGCGTCAATGCGTTCTTTTAAATGGGAAGTGTTCATCCTATGTTAACGTTACATCAGGCGTGCCCCAAGGCTCTGTCCTTGGGCCTCTCTTATTTCTTATTTTTGTAAATGATATTTCTGTGGGTATTTCGTCGCGCATGCGTTTATTTTCCGACGATTGTGTGTTATATTGACAGGTTCAGAATGAAGGTGACTGTGCCTATTTGCAGAACGATTTGGATTGTATTGTACAGTGGTGCCATAAGTGGCAAATGACGCTAAACCCCAAAAAGTGCGTTCATATGCGTATTTCCAAAAAAAGAAACCAATAGTATTGGCGTACACCATAGATACGCATATTGTTATTACCGAACTAACATGCAAATATCTTGGCGTTGTTTTGTCGCATGACTGCTCATGGAATGCCAATGTTGATCACGTTGCTGGCAAAGCGGCAAGGGCTCCAAACTTCATTCAGAGGAACCTAAGATTGGCACTCCGAACATTAAAAAATACAGCCTATCTCACATGTGTTAGACCGATTTTAGAATACGCATGTCCTGTGTGGGACCCGATGCAGGCGAACTTGATTGATAAGCTTGAAAAAATACAAAACAGAGCTGCGCGGTTTGTTTTAGGGCGGTACGAACGGAGAGACAGCTGCAGTGCTATGAAAGCTGAATTGGGTTGGGAATTGCTTTTTTTTACGCAGAAAAAAACTGCGTTTGAAGTTTTTCTTTTCTGTTTTTCATGGGCGCACTGGGATTGACCATCATAACTATTTCAGTGAACCCAGTTACATATCTAGTCGACATGACCACCGACGCAAAGTGAAAGAGTATCGTGCAAGAACGACCATGTTTTATAATTCCTTTTTTGTGATGACCATTAGAGATTGAACCGGCTGCAAGACAAGCAAGTGTGCTGTATAAATGAAGAATTGTTTTATTCCAGTCTGTAACCTCCCTGCTGTAACGCCTTTTTGGGCAAAGTGGGGCAATCACCGAATAAAGAATAAAGAACCAGCAGTGAATATACCCTATTTGTTAGGTTGCGCAAAAACATTGACTCGACCTGCTTCACACATAATAAAGGGGCCCTAAAACACTTTTATGGGTAACCATGGAACTTTTCACTTTAAAAGCCTATTGCCTCATAAATCGAACGCCGGAAAAATTTTAATAATTCGTCCAGTGCGGGCGGAGTTACGAATATTTGTCCCACGCTGCGATCTCATTCTCTCTTTTCTCCTCCGGACCAAAGCGCTGGAAGCTATGCAGGGAACCCCGCTGCGGTGGTCTAGTGGCTAAGGTACTCGGCTGCTGACCCGCAGGTCGCGGGATCGAATCCCGGTTGTGGCAGCTGCATTTCTGATGGAGGCGGAAATGTTGTAGGCCCGTGTGCTCAGATTTAGGTACACGTTAAAGAACCCCAGGTAGTCGAAATTTCCGGAGCCCTCCACTACGGCGTCTCTCATAATCACATAGTTGGTTTTTGGGCGTTAAACACCATATATCAATCAAGCTCAGCTGCGAAGGATGGGAGAGGCAAACAAAAAACGTCACGCTCGCCTGGTGATCTTGATTACTTTTTTATTTTTTCATCGAATTCGATGCTTTTTTAGTGCGATCGTGTGCGCATGCGTGGACAAGTGACGGCCTCTCGCGGTGATTTCTGTAACAAGCAAGCACACCATCTTCAAATCAGTCAATGGCTGAAAGATGGGTCATTTAGGTTTGAATTTTGGGCACATTGGTAGATTCGCCAAGGGAAGAGAAAACAATTTTTTGCTGAATTTAATAATTTATTACGAATTCCAGGCCGCGTGCTACTCTATACCATTTGGCTCGCGTGTTTTCGGAAGCCTGCTCAAAAACACAACCATGCTCAAAAAGTGTTGCAGGGCCCCTTTAAGTTACATGCGTAGACATTGCGTCATCGTAATTTGCACGAATAGTGTGCATTGGCCACTTCACCGTAGTCGATCATGACGAAGACAATGTGTGGTGGGTTCCTAAGTCTACTTCTTTGCAGGACGAGAGCCGCGATGGTGATGCGGACTCCGTTCACAGCCTCAACCACTCATTCAACAACGTGGGCTGGCCATGGCCGCCACATTTTTGTTGGCGGTGGAAATGCGTCAGACGCGTGTGCTTAGGGCGTCTCTCATAATCATATAGTGGTTTTGGGACGTTAAACCCCACATATCAATCAATCAATCAATCAACGCGTGTGCTTAGCTTTAGGTGCACGTTACGGAGCCCCACGTGGTTGAAATTTTCGGGACCCTGCACTACGACGTCTCTCATAATCATATGGTGGTTTCAGGACGCAAATCCTCAATAATAACAACTTGGCCTGCTCTGTACACCAGCTCGCCCTCGACTAGACACTGTGACAATTCAAAAGCTTTATCTAAAGATCAGTGAATGCTGCAGACAGGCAGGATTACTGAAACATCGAAAAGAACACCGGAACAAGCAGTAATACTGCGGAAAGTGTGACAATGAGTGAGTAGACATAAACATAGTTTCACTTTCTTACCCGCATTGTGGTCGGTTGCTTCGGTGCACACGTCGCTCATCGGGAGATTTCCTGGTCCAGTCAATGGGGCCGCAACTGAAACAAGAATATTATCGCACTTGAAAACAGCCGTTGAATGCGTTCGTTGACCCTCACAAGGCTGTTAGTTCGACAAAGTTTCCGTCAGAGTATACACGCGTTGTTATGGTGCCCAAATTTGCGCAATAAATGCTTATTATTTGACGCTTGCACAAGTATGAACGCTAAACCTTGAGCAACATTGCCGGGCGCTGCGGATGGGGTCGGTCGTTTCAAGTACCCGGTGCCATTAAGAGTGGACAAACAGACAAATGTACAGACAGAGGGATCAAAATCTTTGCATCGAAGGTCCCCAAGATAGACTATTGTCTTTAAAAAATTCAGCGACTGGGCAGTGGAGAATCATTGGCACCGGGTGCCTCACAATGGGGCCCTGCGCGCTGCATGGCTGAAGCGAATCGCCCATCCAGTGACGGACGTCGGGGACATGATCCTTTGTGGTCGACGCTTCGCACCTGACGCTTACACAGTTGACCCGCGGCTGGTGCGCCAAACGGTAAACAAACAACCACGCTTCACAGCAAGCGGTAGTGCGTTGTGACTGATCGAGTTCACCGATGACGTCAATCGCTGACGTGGTGTCACGTTGTCGAAGTGGGTGGAGTCACGACGATGGGCTATGCTTTCCCCTTCATGGAAGGGAGAAAGAGGGTGAGGCCGCGCGAAAATTTGGAACCAGCTTAGACCGATGCGCTAACCCCTGTAACTTCCTTAATATAGCACGTATTCGCAAAATTGTTGCGGCAGCATGTTTGCAAAAAAAAAAACTTCACATATATTGCTTTTTAAATATATTTGGACCTTAGGGCTGTTTACTGGCCCTTCAACGACTTTTGTCCGGAAGCCTTTACACGAAGACAGCACGAATGTCACCTACTGAAGTGCACACTGGCTCGTCGGCACTCCTGTTATTGTAGCCACGCTTCATACACACACACACACACACACACACACACACACACACACACACACACACACACACACACACACACACACACACACACACACACACACACACACACACACACACACACACAATTTAGGTCCGCGCCTACTAAAACATATTTTAACATGGTCATGCTCACATGCGGTCACGTTTCAAGGTTATGAGTAGTGTTCTAATTGAGGTCTATTCAGGTTCATTGCCACTAATACGGCTCCTCATGGGGTTAGCTGGGTTTATTTGTAGGGATATATAATTCCGAAAACAGGGTGAGAACAAAAGAGAGAGAGTAATGTACAAATTACACAGTTGCAGACTTCGGTAAAATATTTGTTCCATAACGCCAAAGATATAGCCACACAAAGCATTTAGGGAAACAACGATAGCTTTCTTTTTGTACAAAACAAAAACGAAGCTAAAGCCACGGCTATACGTGTGCGTTTGACAAAATGTCAGCCTTCTGCTGCTCGATCAGATAAAGTCATTTTACACGCAAAGAAATGACGTACTACTCTCGAAGGAGAAACAGCGTATTGGGAAGCGACGCGTGTCGCTGTTCGAACACGGCTGTGGCAGGAATGAGTAGATGCGTAATGTGCGGCCAACGAAAGGAAAAACAACTGTGCGTCTAGAGAGCTTGCACTCGGCCACAAAAGGCTTGTGACAGAACCAAGCTGGCCAATTTTATGCTGTCATAAAAAGCTAGAAAAGGCCTACCTTTATCAAGTTCAACCTGTTGTCAGATCTAGCTACAACACAGATCAACCTAATACTTCAACGTTTAGGACTATTAATATCCAAGTTTGAAAGTAGAGACAGCAAAATGCAGTCTTGCTAAAAGCATGGCATGTTCAAACTCAAGCCAGCCACGAAACATCATCAAATCGGCCTTTTTTTATGTGTTGAAGCCTTGCATGGCTGCACGGATGAATGGATAAAAGAGCGTTATTGCGTGCAATAGGTCGTGCTAGTGTCCTAGTACGAAGCGGGCTGCTATTCAAGCTTTCATTTTTGTCACAAGATACAAGTTTTTTGAGACGGGGTGGCGGGATGACGCTGCCAACTAGGAATGCCCGTGATCAAGAAATTCTGAAGAGCACAAATATAGGCGTCACGTGTTCGGATCTCTTTCTCAAATCTTCGGCGGTGGGTTAATTTGTGCGCCCTCTGGAAGAAGCTGCTCGCCGAGACCATCAAAGGTATTTGGCACGATAGTGACATTTGCTTTTGATTCACAGGTCAGCTCAAGAGGTACCCGAAGTAAAGTGCAAGCAGAGGGCAGAGAATACGGAGTTTCAATTCAGAGAAGCGGACGTTAGACGTGAACGGCTCGTATCGGATCCTGAGTTAAAAATACGTGAAGTCGAAGCGACGGACAGCACTTCGTGGTTCAATCACCATTCGCAACGTTAAGTCAGTGACGCTCGGCAAACTTTTTTTAAATGGGATGCATTTATTATCGAACTTCGGTCACTTTTCCCGTATCTATCTATCTATCTATCTATCTATCTATCTATCTATCTATCTATCTATCTATCTATCTATCTATCTATCTATCTAGCCGCCTACAACTTATAACTCTCCTGGCCGTTTCAATACTTGGATCTATACTAAAATTGATATAGCATAACATGACTGTATGATGAGCATAGGTGACTAGTGATAAGATGAAAATCATGACACGTGTGTCATGAATGTCATGATTTACTTGTCATCGTCTGGATGCTGTTGCGGTGGTGTCGTTCACATGTCATAAGGTGAAACGTGTGGCATGACTTGAGTGCGTGGCAAACATAAGTGACAGGCCCTAACGGGGAAATCTTAACATGGGTGTCTTGTAATGCATGACTACACGCCACGCTCCTAGTGCGCCCGCAAACGCTTCGTTGGGATCACATATACCAAATTTGGTATTACGGGAAGTGAATGGATCATTAAGACATATGATTGGTGCAAGCTTGATAATCATGATATGTTTGTCATGTAAAAGTATGAATACATGCCAAACCTATGAGGCGCTCGCGGCCGTTTCGCAAGCTTCACATACATCAACTTTGGTATTACGTGACGTGAATGGACGACGAAGGTAAATGACACGTCCGAACATGATAATCATGACATGCCTGTCATGCAAAAAAGATGATTACATGCTACGCTCATAGCGCACTCACGGCCGTTTCCATAGTTTCATGTATACCAAATTTAGTATTACGTGACGTGAATGGAAGACGAACAGATATGCCAGGCCCAAACATGATAATCATGACATTGAAGTCATAGACGCTATCATTTCCATGCCTAACACTGCTGGTGCTCGTATCCCCAAGGTTAATGGTGCCATCGATAAGTGACTATAAACTACGTACTTGCACCTTATCTAGACATGCGAGTGTGGATAAGAAATGTTTGGCCCGTGTGCTCAGATTTGGGTGAACGTTAAAGAACCCCAAGTGTTCCAAATTTCCGGAGCCCTCCACTACGGCGTCTCTCATAATCATATGGTGGTTTTGAGACGTTAAACCTCGCATATCAAGAACTTTCCGGAGCCTTTCACTGTGTAAATGGCATCTCTCATAATCAAGTATGGTGGTTTTGGGACGTTAAAACAGACTTTTTATCGTGATTGCGCATAACATTTCTATTCTTGTTTAGTGTGTACTATGTCTATCCACCTCGTCATGTTGTGCTAATTTTAAGGTTACGTATCAACCTTCCTCATTCATGCTCCGCATACCATCGATGCTCACTGTATACGGTTCATCTGGCAATCTTTCTGATACGCATAAAGTGTCATTGCTAAGGTAAAAAAACTGCAAACATAAATCAAGAAATAAATCTCGTTAACAAAAAAAGTTTTTCATTGGGAGACAGGTTCACGGTATCTGCGGGTGTACTATGGTTGTCCTTATTGCTTCCGCATAACTCCGAAAACTGATTTATGCATCAAGCAGTTCCCATTTTAAGAACCAAAATGTCAACGAACACTAATATGATGAGTACTTCATCTGGCAGGTTTCTTCAGTGAAAGCGGCAAATATCGGCGTGAAATGGCACTAATTGCTTTGGTGCTTATCTATAAACAACGAAACCTAAAGAACATGTCTTTTTTTTTATTTTGACCCTCCTCCCTCCCTGATCTCTTCTTTGTGGCCGCTCTTTCGTGTGCTTGGCATTAGTTTAGAAACGACCTTGCATACCAAATACGAACCAGGCCCATATTCTGTAGAGTCACTGCAGGGCCACCCCCCAGTCCCAAACATCCAGGTCGGCTCTCTTCTTGTAGTCAAGATATAACGTTGACTGCTTCTACAGAAGGAATGTTCCTTGTCGGCTTTGAATTGTTCGTTATTCTAGTGCTATCTTATTTTTATGAGCGATATATTCAGCCCACACAAGTGGCTGCCCGCTATAAATCTGAGGCCCCATTTACAAGGGATCCCGTTTTGTTGGACGTTAATGATATGTCCACTATCACGACTATTCAGACTCCCTAATTCTATGGATCATTATTTAGAAGCCGTATTTACTACAATACGGGCCTTCATTCATTAGCGTTGCTTGTTATTTGTTTTTGTTGTTGTTGCAACGGCGCTTCTAGGTTTTTTAGAGCCGTTCATAGCTTACGAAACGTCTCTCTCTCTGTCTCTCTCTCTCTCTCTCTCTCTATATATATATATATATATATATATATATATTTCTACTGAATCAAACGCCTTCTCGTAATCTATAAAGGCTATGTATAGTGGTTGGTAATACTCTGAGCATTTCTCTATTACCTGATTGATAGTATGAATGGGGTCAATTGTTGAGTAGCCTGTTCGAAATCCTGCTTGTTCTTTTGGTTGATTGAATTCCAATGTTTTCTTTACTCTATTAGCAATTACCTTTGTAAATAGCTTGTATACTACAGAGAGCAAGCTGATCAGCCTGTAATTCTTCAAGTCCTTGTCATCTCCTTTCTTATGTATTAAGATGATGTTAGCGTTCTTCCAAGACTCTGGTACCCTTCCCGTCAGGAGACACCTCGTAAACAGGGTGGCTAGTTTTTCTAACACAATCTGTCCTCCATCTTTCAGCAGATCTGATGTTACCTGATCCTCACCAGCAGCTTTGCCTCTTTGCATGCTCTCCAAAGCTTTTCTGATTTCTTCTATCATTACTGGTGGGGCGTCATCTGGGTTACTGCTAGTTCTTATAGTATTAAGGTCGTGGTTGTGTCGGCTACTGTACAGATCTATGTAAAACTCCTCCGCTATTTTAACTATCCTATCCATATTGGTAGTTATTTTGCCTTCTTTGTCCCTTTGCATTCATCCGACTTTTGCCTATCCCAAGCTTCCTCTTCACTGCTTTACGCTTCCTCCGTTATTCAGAGCGTGTTCAATTCTCTCCATGTTATACCTTCTTACATCGCATACTTTACGTCTATTTATCAGCTTCGAAAGCTCTGCCAGTTCTATTTTGTCTGTTGTACTTGACACTTTCATGCTTTGACGCTTCTTAATTAGGTTCTTCGTTTCCTGGGAAAGCTTGCCAGTGTCCTGTCTAACTACCCTGCCTCCAACTTCCACTGCACACTCCGTAATGATACTCGTCAGATTGTCATTCATTGTATCTGCGCTAAGGTTGGTTTCCTCACTAAGAGCCGAGTACCTGTAATTGATTCAGTAGAAATATCAGCCGTCATGCAGACACTGCGGAATCAGGGCGTAGATGAAGTATATATAAACATTCTGGAAGAAATCTACAGGGGATCAACTGCTACCATAGTGCTTCATAAAGAAAGCAACAGAATACCAATCAAGAAGGGTGTAAGGCAGGGGGACACAATCTCCCCAATGCTATTTACCGCGTGCTTACAGGAGGTTTTCAGAAGCCTAGAATGGGAACAGTTAGGAATAAGAGTTAATGGAGAATACCTTAGTAACCTGCGCTTCGCCGAGAACATTGCATTGCTGAGTAACTCAGAGGACGAATTGCAACTCATGATTACGGAGTTAGACAAGGAGAGCAGAAAGGCGGGTCTTAAAATTATTCTGCAGAAAACGAAAGTAATATACAACAACCTCGGAAAGGAGCAGCGCTTCGAGATAGGTAATAGTGCACTTGAAGTTGTAAAAGACTATGTCTACTTAGGGCAGGTAATAACCGCAGAGCCTAACCACGAGATTGAAGTAACTAGAAGAATAAGAATGGGGTGGAGCACATTCGGCAAACACTCTCAAATTATGACAAGTAGATTGCCACTATCCCTCAAGTGGAAGGTATATAACAGCTGTATCTTGCCGGTACTTAGATACGGAGCAGAAACCTGGAGACTTACAAAGAGGGTTCAGCTTAAATTGAGGACGACGCAGCGAGCAATGGAAAGAAAAATGGTAGGTGTAACCTTAAGAGACAAGGAGAGAGCAGAGTGGATTAGGGGACAAACGGGGGTTAAGGATATCATAGTTGAAATAAAGAAGAGGAAATGGACATGGGGTGGGCATGTAGCGCGTAGACAGGGTAACCGCTGGTCATTAAGGGTAACTAAATGGATTCCCAGAGAAGGGAAGCGGGTTAGGGGGAGACATAAGGTTAGGTGCGCAGACGAGATTAAGAAGTTTGCGGGTATAAATAGAAGTTTGCGGGTATAAAAAGCAAGCACAGGACCGGGTTAACTGGCGGAATATGGGAGAGGCCTTTCAGTGGACGTAGTCAGGCTGATGATATATATATATATATATAAATATATAAATATATATATATATATATATATATATATATATATATATATATATATATATATATATATATATATATATATATATATTTATATATATATATATATATATATATACGTCTACATGCTACGCTCATCACGCCCGTGGACGTTTTGTAAGCTTTTCATATACCAAGTTTGGTTTGGATGACGAAGGTACGTATAAGACTGGTGGAAACGTAATAATAATGGCGTCTGTTATGTAAGAACATCACTACGTGCCGCTGACGATGCTCTGGCAGCCTTTTCGCTAGCTTGATATATACCAAGTTTGGTTTCACGTGACGCATATGGACGACGAAGATACTGACATGTCCAAACATGATGATTTTCACATGCCTGTCATGTAAATTTTGAGTACCTGCTACACTCATAGCACGCTCACGGCCCTTTTGGTAGCTTGTGGAAGTCATGCACGGCCTATTTACATAATTGGATATTATTCAGCGCATTGTAGACGAAGACAAATGGCGACACACAGAACACTGCATTTGTCTCTGTTTGTCTTCTTCTAAATTGCGCTGAAGCCTATCCAATTAGGTACCAACTCTCCCAAGTCAAAGTTATCATTTACATATCTACCACTGCTGGTGTTGGTATTGCAAACGTTAGTGCTGCCGTCGTTACGCGACTATAAACATACTTGCATCTTATCTAGATAGGTGACTGCGCATAAAATTTATACTTGTGTTTTATGTGTACTACGTCGTTCCACCTCCTAACGTTGTGCTGATGTTAAAGTGACATATCAACCTTCGTCATTCGCACTCCGCATATCATCGATGACTACTATACTTAGGATCTGACAATTGTTTTTAAAGTTTTTTATTGTGTCTATCTCTATATGTTTTTTTTTGTCTTGCTATTCATTTCTTTTTCTTTCCTTCCCTTCCCCTTGCTCTGTTCGGCATTCGCAGGGTGGTGTTTACCCACTCCCTTCTAATTTTCGATGTTTGCTTATTTCTGGCTGCAGGCAAACATACAAACACACGCACAAACATCGACGTTTCAACCCCTCTCTTCCCAAAAAAGGACTCTCTTGCTGCACTATCGTATACAGGACACACGTTAAAGAAACGCGACGACGACGGTGACAATGCGCCATGAGAACCGAAAAATGCCCTGTAATTATATGCGTGCCTTCCTTAAGAATGAAACCATGAGTTTTAAGGAAGAAACAACTTCGCCAGAGCATGTGCGATGCTTAGGGGTGAACTGGGACAAGAATTTATTAAACATGATTTCGATTCTTGTGCATTCTACACGTATCACTAAATCGACACCAATGCATATCCAGAGGCGTTGAGTCCGCTGAGTGGTCCACAGAGGAAAAGAAAAGAAAAGCCGAGAGCGTTATGCTGACTACAACTGTCGAAACCATCGCGGCATTGTGAGTACCCCACGGCCAGGCACGTAGCCAGAATTTTTTTTGAGGGGGGGGGGGGGGGAGGGGCCCATTTTGATTTCGGGAGGCACAACCCCGTAGAATGACTATTTTTTGCTCTATATGCCATGGCGAAAAAAAATGGTGGGGGGGGGGGGGGGCACGTGCCCGTTGTGCTACCCCGTGGCTACGCTGCTGCCCACAGCATGTGAAACGAGTCCCGAAAGGTCCCAGAATCGACACCGTCGGGTGTGTGGAAACCAACTACCCGAGCCCTACATGTCGGTGGCTTAAAAAGAAAACCAGACGAAGAAGCGGTGTGGCTTTAGAGAAATCTCGACTTGTGTGCCGGAGAAAGCATTGCCGGGTCGACGTTGTACGCAGCTATGGCACTGGCGATTTCTGTAGGTCGACATATATAATGCAAGAGGCTGGTAAGCCGATGGGAGCAGGAAGACATGCGTTTTTTTCTTTCGCCAAATAAATTTGTCTGCTTAGAAATGCCATCTAAATTCAAATGCGAGAGCGTGTTGTTCAGGGTGGGTGAACATAACTGTGAAATAATGAAAGGAAAGAACATCTCCCGAGACGAATCTGCATGCTTGGTAGCCTTACTTACCCCGCCTCTGGCAGAATAATGTATCAGCCTAGGTTATTATTAGGTGGAATAGCCAATGCTGTTACGCATATACAGTTTAACCATGTCGAACAGGAAACAAGCCATTCAAAAGTTTCAACAATGATGCAATATTCAAGAACGCATGCATGTATTAGCATGTTCACATGGCTTCTTAGTAGCAACACTCGGCTATCCGGTACATACTTCTACCCCTCTGCGTGCTGTCACAGTTTCTGTCAGTCTTGCTGTCCATCTTGCTGTCCGTCTTGCTTGTTTTAAGTCTTTCGACGCTGTATCCCTTACTTGTTACTTGGTGGCTGGGTTTACTAGTTTGCGACACTCGGCGAAAGGGAAGTCTTTATTGAACATTTAGTTTTGCATTTCTGAACAACGTAAAGTAAAACAACAAATCAAAAACAGTCTCAGAGGGTTTTTTTGTGCAGCTTCAGCTAATTATGTTAAAATACCAACACAACCGGTCCGTGATATTATAAATAAGTAAGTATCCTTAACTTCCTTAAGAAACAACTTATATATCATTATAAATTTGACATTGTTTTCACATATATACGCTTTTTTGCTTTGTTCGAAGGTGTACCAGCCCTTTCTCACATTAACCAACAATAAAGCCTCCTGGGCAAAGAAGAAAAACCATGGCTCGGCGCCTAATGAATGCAGATGCACTCTACTTATTTAGCCATTATACCAGACAGTCGATAAATGAGCGGAATTTCTTTCGCGAGCTCGTATTCAGATGTGAATGACCAATTTCAATTTATTGTGTGGCATCTACACTGTGGTGTAATGCTTATGCTTTAGCCCATCTGCAAGACAGACTGAGTGCTATCAAATTCATTTCACATTTAAAACTCGATCTAACAAAGCTCAATGTTATAAATTTCCCCTCTTGACGAAAACATATCGGGTTACCGACAGATGGCCACAAGGTTGAGTGTTGTCAACAACTGAAGCTATGAAGCTATCAGGCGCAAAGCTTATTTAAAAAGTTTTTATACAAATACGTGTGTAAAAAATGTTTTCACATCTTCGTTTGTTACAGAGAAAAGTGTTTCTTCAGGCGTGCGCTATAATGTTACTGCTCTAAGACATCTAGCTGACCCGGTCAGAGCACTTTTCATATCTATGAGGCTGTATCCGTGCCTATGAACGGATCAACAGTTTTAACTACTGGTAGTGCTTCTAAGTCCCAAATGGCTTTTTTAGAAAGCCAAGCGTAAAAGTAAGCATAACTGTGAAAAAATTGAGGCAGCTTCGTTCTTAAGAGTGCCAATCCTGAAGGATGTGCGGTGCTTGGCAGCCTTTCTTTCTAATCAGTTTTCTTTCCCTTTCTTTTTCTATGTTTTTCTTATTTTTTCCTTTTCTTAATTTTTTTCCACTCTACTTCTAGTTATTCTTTCATCTCTATCTACTGCTTCACTTTATTGCTTCTTCTATTTTTCATGGTTCTACTTCTCTGTCTTCCTATTTCACGCATGATTAGTATTTTCTCGGTGTTTACGTTTTATTTTATTTTATACCTATTTTTATATGATAATCCTCAGGGCACTAGAAAAGCAAGAGGAAGGAACACTTCTCTTTGCGCGAAAGAGTGCGCACTTAACGTCACCAACGCTGCCGAAGAACATGAGGAAGCACTTTTCTATGGCGTGACTGCCGCTCAGTTATCAACAAGACGCCCGACGAACAAGAGGCAGAAGATAACTCCTTGCTGAGGTGCCTGCCATATTATCGTCATCAAGGCTGCTGAAAACATGAGGAAGTACAGTTCTCCTTTGCGCCAGTGCGTGGGTGTTTATCCTCACAATGCTACACTGAGGTGCTTGTGCCAAGGTTGAGAAGAAGGCAAGTGAAGCCAATCTGAGTGACTTTTTGTGGTTGTGCTGTGTTATCAATAGGCAAAAAAAGTTGGTTTTTGTTATCTTCATATTTAACTGTCTTTTCCAAATCAATCATAAATACCACGTTTTGCTGCCCGTTCGACCTGAACAGGTGGAGTATCACTTGTGTTTCTTATATAATTTTGCATTACAGGGTCTACAACACATCACGTGCTTTTGCCTTGCAGCATCATCTGGACCTTGTTAGTGGAGTATGGCCCTTGCGCTCGGCTACCCAGGCTGTCATTCTGCCTGGAGCTTCTTAGACTTCCCAGCCGCCACCATTGCAACGACTAAGAGCATCATCAATTTTCTCTTGAATTAACTTTTATTTTTTAGCGTTCCTTTACTTGCAAGTCATGTTTGCAATACACCAAGGGTGGTGCATAATTATGTTCAACACTCCACCTTTTCGCTGTCATGTCAGGCTGTCTTCACACAACTTTTACATATGCTCGTCAGCCTCCTGAAATGAAGCACACGACATATATCAAATATAGCTATTTCATGAGACAAGCCTGGCATCATGTATATTTGCGTTGTAGTAATAATTACCGATGTCACACAGTGTTTCATTCAGCATGATGTTTCTTTTAATGTGAGAAATGTAGTAAAGGTAGGAAATGCTTTGGAAACAGTAGACCATAGTTTCACAATCTGCATTTATTTACAGAAAGCACATGCCTTTCGTGCATTCGCATGAGCATGAATAAAATATTCTTTTTACGAATTTCCGACTTGGTGAAAATACTGCGTATTTGTTCTTTCACATTACTTTAGCATTTGCAAATGAGCGAAACGTACTTGAAATGCCAGACTATTTGTTTCAGCACCGGTTGTTCCATTCTAAAGGAACAGTGTAGTGAAAGTGCCACAGAAGTTCACTGAGTGTAGCAGGTATGCGCTGCCAAGACAGGAAGCGTGAAGACAGTGCGTAGGCATGATGAAGATGGCGGTAACAATTGTGGGTGACTGCAGAATTACAACAGCGACAAAAATGATACTGGTGTACGGTGGTTACAGTGCTTGACTGTTGACCCGAATCACGCGAGCTTGATCAAAGCTACGGAGGTTGTACTTCGATCAAGGTGAAACGCAAGAGGCCTACGTAGCATTTACATGTACATTAAGGAACCTGAGGTGTTTAATATTTCCGAAGACCGCAAGTGGTGTGCCTTGTAATCATATATTGTGGTTTCAGCTCATAAAACCGACGCAATAATTATAATTACAACACAATTTATCAAAACTATTCCTTCCCAGTGAGTGGGCTACACTCTGTCGCTATTTTATAGTTTCGTGCTTAGTTTCTGGATAACCATAATAGCTGATCACATATATTATCACACTACTACCCTTGTGGACGTGTGTCCGATTAGTGCTGATAAAAGTGGTTGCGCGATCACATGAGGGGAAAATGCAGAAACATCGGTTTACTTCATTTTATGTGAACTTAATTAAAGAACCATGGATGGTGAAGCTGTTGCAATGCCGCACAAATATTTTAACACAGCACTTGCTGCGGCAGGTGGTGCAGTTTCCTGCGCACTCTTCTTGATACTGCAGATGTGGCTGCCTTGTCGTGCCAAACAAGCTGATAACACAGTTGCGGACAGCTTGCCCACGCATACACTCAGTGTGCTGACCTTCTCCGTCATAATCGAGGTTGGAGATCATCATCAAGAGAGCTGCCATGCTCGCTGTTTTCGTCAACACTATCAGTGCTGAGACCTTCAAATCTTATGCCAATTTTTTCAATACAAAGGTTGGCAACACTGCACATGCAGCAATGATACTGGAAGAACGTTCCGGTGAGTAGCGGGGTTCGGTGCCGCTGAACGCAGCAAAAACGGCTCTTCAGTAGCCCGATGCAATGTTCCACTATGGGACGCATTGAAGCAAGTACATAGTTGTACTTTTCTTCTGCACTATCCACGTGAGGACGACATTTTCAGGACCACAAGCCAAGGCTCGAGGGGGTAGCTGCCGTCACCTGCAGAAATATGCATTCCGTTGTAAATACTGCTACAATGACCGGAATCTCTGAAGGCTCGTTGATCCTAGAATAAGAACAATTGAATCTGTGGTACCCGATTAGCCTGACATTGACCTCGCGTTATGAAAAACAAGACTACTGCGATGAGGTTGCCATTACATAGTGCATCACTTGAAAATACTTGAGCATGTAGGCCTCAGCTGAGAGATTGTGCACCGGTAGCATGAGACATAATGCCACTTGTCAGTGCTCTGAAGATTTATCAATACCGCGAGAAAATGTATTGATATACAAAAACCTGGCATTACACGTGAAACGAAGAGAACAGATTTTTTCTCACTGAAAGGGTACTCGCCAGTCGGATTCTAGACCTTACGAAGATGTGGCTGTTGTGGTTCGACCCCAGTTGTAGCGGATATATGGCAAGGATTATCATGTACGCGACGCAAATCTGGGAACATAAAGAGCATAAGTAATATGAGTCACGTTCAAAAAAAAGTGTCATCGAGAAAATAGGAACATCGCTACTTACGAACATGGTGCTGTGGGCAAAATAATATTTGTGGTTCTAGAAGGCCGCCTTGTGCTCACTCTTCGTGGCAAGGAAGCTGCAATCAACGCATCCGAAAAAGCCGGGTAGAGGTCCAAACCGAAGGCATTCCTCCTTCAGGGCTGCCTTTTCCTCTGGCGTCCTCGGGAAGTGAACCGAATTGTTGCGGGTACCGGCGTTGATGATCGGTCGAGGCACACGTCACCTACAGATACTGACCATGGGCTGCGTCACCGCTACGGTCTCCTCTCCTACCACTGACGACTGGAAGGATCCGGTCGCGAAGAAACGTGGGGCGCACAATACCTGCCACTCTATCGAGAGCGCAGTTGCCGCGAATTCATCGGCCACTTCGTCGCGCAATCACAACACTACTTATTTACTCAGGCGAAAGTGATGCCTGAACTGTTCGTCTGGCGTGTCAAACTCCACCTCAACATCACTCCGGTGCTTGTTGTAAGCCTTGTCCAAGTAAACAAATCCCACAGCGAGAGTCGCTGGCACAACCAGCAGCGCCATTTTTTCTATTCAGTTTGCGACGGGCCCACTCGCTTGCTGTTCCGCCCTATAGCACGGAACCAATTCCGTTTGTTTTTGCATATTGAGCATGCAATCGTAAATTACGTCACCACAATTTCGGCTTCTGACTCCTCAGTGGATTGACAGGTTGAGAAACCAATCAGGGAGCCAAATGGCGGCCAAAATGAAATACAGAACGTTATACGGGCGCAGAAGGTACGTGTGTCCGTACTACATATTTCTAAGCCATTCCAATGGCCCCTTTTTCACCATGTTCCATCCTTGCTCTAAAATAAATGTGTCATGTGCGCTTCTAACTTGTTGGCGTAAGCCGTGGAATTAAAATAATAAACGCACGTGGCAGTAGGATCAGAACAGGCGTTTTTTTCTCAGGGTTGGTAAACATTTTTCTCTTATTGATTAGCACCGCACACTTGTTGTATTACTTCTGTTCACTTTGTTTTTCAAATTGGAATGAATGCTGTTGCATTACTTATTACATCGGTTGTGTGCATAGTATTTTCTTGCTGGTGTTCCTGCCACTTTATTGCAGTGAGCACCTTAGCTAAATATGTTTCCTAGAAATCACCTTTAATACATAATTGTGGCAGCAGCATACACTCCTCTCAATTACTACGTGCCTATGAAGGCAGATGTTCGCTAGAGTACAAATAAAACTGCAGAAACTTTGATTGATTGATTGTTTGATTGATATGTGTGGTTTAACGTCCCAAAACCACTATATGATTATGAGAGACGCCGTAGTGAAGGGCTCCGGAAATTTCGACCACCTGGGTTTCTTTAACGTGCACCCAAATCTGAGCACTTGGGCCTACAACATTTCCGCCTCAATCGGAAATGCAGCCGCCGCAGCCGGGATTTGAACCCGTGACCTGCGGGTCAGCAGCCGAGTACCTTAGCCACTAGGCCACCGTGGCGGGGCTGCAGAAACTTTGCAAATGAGTAGTAACAGTTTCTCTGCATGCTCTAGATAGTGTGTGTGTGTGTTTGTGTGTGTGTGTGTGTGTGTGTGTGTGTGTGTGTGTGTGTGTGTGTGTGTGTGTGTGTGTGTGTGTGTGTGTGTGTGTGTGTGTGTCGATTATAAGACTGAATAAAATTTCTTATTTGTTTGGTCACTTTTGGGGACCTTCAAACTTTGCTTTTATAGAAAAACCACACGTTTGATAGCGTATAATCTTTTATATATTCGTGGAAGAAATGGCTTACAGGTAAATCTCCAAACGCTTTTCCGCGCAATATATTACTTAAACCAGCTCCCCTTTTGACCTAAAAGCCAGAATTAAGCTTCTAAGCATCAAAACTCCCCTTTAACGCTTTATCTTTTAACATAAGACGATTGTGGCGATGGATTCGCAGCCTCCCGTACGCATACTCGCTCGAGCAATACGAGTGACGTCACGGCGGCAGTGAGCAGGCCTGGTATTCTTCTAGGTGGCATTGGCTCATCGCACCTTATTGCTGGTATTGCTCAAAACACTCTATTTTGCCCGAAATAGCCGCTGATAGTGCTAAGTGGTAGATATAAATAGCTTGCCGTTTTAACGTTGAAGAAGGTGCTACTTCGTGACTCAGTAGCAAACGCTGTACGCTCACGAACAAAGTGCCGACATTCGATTTTGAGCGCCGGGGTGCTTCCTGCATTATTTTTTTCTCTTTCGTTTACATATACATAGATAAGTATATAAATACGGGGAATGACGCCGGTGGTGAAATCCAGCGGAGAGTGCCCATATATTGTTGTTGCAATAGAAGGTGACTTCGTGCTGCGAAACGTCTCATGCATTTGGCTAGTCTGCTGCTAGCGAGCGTAAAGAGATGGCTACCAGCGTGAAAGGACGTGCAGGCCTACTGCGATGTCTCGGCACTAAACACTGAAGCGACTCAACGTCAAACGACTTGGCAATGCAGGTTCATCTGATTGCGGTCCACTCGCGCTTCCCCACCTAATGTGCTGACGCGTGTAAAAAATGCAAAATTACAGCTTCGTTAACAAATGCTGACTGACGACACATGTGCAGTATTTACATGATAAAGCCAAGCTAACACGCATGGCGTCTGCCTCATCACTATGGTCGACTGTCTCCTGACACGAACACAATATCAAAGAGATTTTTTTCTGTGGTTTTATCGTTTTACACTGGAAGATGCTCCGGATGGGCATCATGAGTCCACAAAACACAAAAGCGACAACATAGCTAGGTTGCGAAATTATTCAAACTAATGCTATTCAGAACACATCTGCATTTTTCACGTGCGATATGATTTCGCAGCTATAGGCGTGACCAATTATAATTTAGACGCTCGCGTACATTTTAGCGTACAAAGGTTCTTGACTGCACCAGTTAGCTTACGCTGATTATGGCGAATAAAAGAAGGGGGGGGGGGGAGGGACTCCAAGACACTGATAAAATAGACAGGTCAAGCGCTGCAACTTTTTGGGCGTCATTTTACTACTTTTCCAGTAATATTAATAATTAAAAAAATGGTGTATAGCCAGCACTTGTCATATGTCTATTTTCAGTGCCCCGCCATCAGTTGTTTTGCCACAACGCCCCTTCTGTCATATTGCAATGCTTGATTTTTGTCACGACTTTTTTTCTTCTCTCTCTCTTTGCGAAGCCTTATTTTCACTCAAAAAGCCTTTTTCACGACAGCATAGTATTATCCACAGTTACATCATCACGCATTCAATATATTGTTTTGGTTAAGTTTTAAGTATGTTTAGAGGGTGACGAGTACTTATTCTGGCGATGTTTGGTGCTGTAGAGAGGCCGCCTTAAATAACACGCCACCGCCAGGGGCAATGCAGAGAGCGTTCCTCCAAACGGCCGTTTAGTTTCCGCTCGGGATCGGCACTGACTACGCAACGTAGACTGCTCGAAAGTCTAGGCATTTGGCCATATGTTGGATCATACGGCAAACACTAGAAATGCTGCAGCCGTCACGTGCCACATTGTTGGTGATGTCATCGTAAATGTCACGTGTTGAATCGGATCAACATGCACAAAAGCCGTCCGCGGCTGAGTGGGAAGACCCCTTGGAATTCGCCTCTAGTTGTAATGAGCACACTATTCCTTGGAAGACGGTACCCTCGCAGCCAGACGTGGTCTTCTAGAAGCTTACCACGTCTTCTGGACTGGCAGCAGCGATCAAAAAATGGAATCACACCGTGCCCGCAGCTGAAAACCCTTTTCATTCACAGCACATTGAGCGCCTGAAGGCAGCATGCTGCCAAGCGAGGACGCGTGGCACTTCATGCACCCACGAAGCGTGCAAAGAAGACCTGCGAAAGACCGAGCCATTCTCAGCTCTTTGGTAAAGCCGAGATAACAACGGCTTCGCCACTTAAGAGACGACGACAAAGCGAGGGCGTGCAGCGCGCGTTCGCCGGCCAAGTGCACCATGAAGTGCGTCGGGTGCTGAAAGAAAAAGTGGCACCGCGGCACAAGGAGCCAAACGAGCATGGTTCTTCCCAGTACAATTCGGCAGACACGCCTAGCGCCAGCGTTGCGAAAACAGCCAGCGCGGTTGACGGAAACTAGGTAGTGGTGCCCACAAGCTGTCATCCCAAGCCTGAACTGCGGCCCCTAAAGGTCCTGGACAACAGGCCAAGAAGCTACCTGTCAGGGGCAAAACGCCTGCTTCTTTATTAGCCCCGAGAACGAACACTGGTGGTGCGACAGTCGGGGTGAAGTGACGTCACGGCAAGGACTCGCTTGCTCCACTAGCTCGAAAGCCGAGTATCACCTTTTTGTGCGCCCGCCATGTACCCGCTCCTACGCGATCCGGTGGTGATCACTGCACATTGTTGCGATGCAGATCTATCAAGGTAGAAGGCGGCTTTTTACACTGTTATCAAAAGGTAAGTCAGCTGCAGAAATTAGCGATTATGCAAAGAGCAAGTTTTGATTAATATGTGGGGTTTAACGTCCGAAAACCACCATATGATTATGAGAACGCTGTAGTGGAGGGCTCCAGACATTTCAACCACCTAGAGTTCTTTAACGTGCACCCAAGTCTGAGAACACGGGCGTACAACATTTCCGCCTCCATCGGAAATGCAGCCGCTGCAGCCGGGATTTGATCCCGCGGCCTGCAGGTCAGCAGCCGAGTACCTTAGCCACTCGACCATCGCGTCAAGGCTAAAGAGCAAACTTTGCCTAAACGAGACATTCACTGCGAAAATTTGGTGCCTTACACCAAGGAATTCGTTGGTTTCACTGCGTACACCCACAAACTGGTGTGAAAAGTCTTCACGCTGATGATTATAACTTAATTACAATTGGCGTGCACTTCTGGTTTCGAACATGTGCCCGAAAATTACAAATCAAACTAGGGTGTTTTCATAATCATGTGATTTGATTGATATGTGGGGTTTAACGTCCCAAAACCACCATTTGATTATGAGAGACGCCGTAGTGGAGGGCTCCGGAAATTTCGACCACCTGGGGTTCTTTAACGTGCACCCAAATCTGAGCACACGGGCCTACAACATCTCCGCCTTCATCGGAAATGCAGCTGCCGCAGCCGGGATTCGATCCCGCGACCTGCGGGTCCTGCTGGCATCTTTCAACCATACAATAATATACTGACCAAAGCTAGAGGTGGTTCGAGCAATAAATGCGCTAAAATCTAGGTCTCGCCCGAAGAGAACTTCTGGTGAATATGCGACTCAAAGTACGGCGTGAACAACCTATCAAATTTGAAGACGACCACTGCCGAGGTGATCAGTATCTTGAAGTTTGTGGGCCATCAAAGCTCACAGTGCAGTGCACTGCAACTTGTTGACGGTTGTCAACAAGTTGTTCGATCTTGCCAAAGATGTTCTGACTGCCTGCCCAGTTTTAGCAAGAGGAATGTCCTTGATGTCTTCGGTGCTCGTTTGCGTACTGGTGCAAGTTTTCTATGGGTTTACTTTGATATACTGGCTCGTTCATAGTTTTATCTGGTCAAGTACGGCTGAAAATAATATACGTTTACCTTTATTTCACGTTTCACAATTTATTTGATAGTGTAAAACTCGAATTTGGAAACATTTCTAGCCTACTGCCAAGTTCTTACTGCAAAACTTGCGGGAAGCGTCGCTGTACAGTATTTCGCGTTAGATCTTGAAGTACATCGATTTTCAAACTAATGTTCAAGCTGCGACTCTGTGTGCATTTAAACTCTCGCCACACGCACAGGTTCAGCTCGTTAGGAAACTTAACACTTAGAAAGCACTACATAACATTGTTAAGACTGCTCTACCCCCCTTGTGTTTTAACATATTTTTAACATGCGTTTTAACATTTGTTTCGAAAGCAACATTAATCGTGCAATGGCTACCTGCAATGCGCTCAAAACAAATAGCCTAATAGTTGTCACGTGCCCACGACGACAAAAAAAGTTCCATCATTCCCGAAATAAGGACCTTCTTGTTAAATAAGGAGCTTGCCCGTAAATTGAAACACCAGTGCAAGCTTTTCAAACTGCCCACAAATACTGGCAAAAACAGAGCCGGCTGTCAAGTAATTTGGTAATTGTCTTTTATCCATCTGTTATCGAACGTTCCATTATCACATCGCTGGTGCTTGCGTAAACTATCTAATTCACTTCACTATTCGCGTCCTGCGTATAATATTAACAAAACACTTTCGAAATGTCCCAAACATTGCGGCAAGGTTAGCGCCGAGCGTTGCCGGCATTTCTGGGCAAAACCTGAATTGATCAAAATAAAGCAATAAACGCGCGTGGCAACGTACCCTTTGTAAAAGCCTCCGACCGATGCTTAAAACCGAACATGAAAGCTAAGTAGAAGTTAACAGTGCCAAAACATAATAAAACACGCAAAAACTGTAGTCCTCAGGGCCGTTGACCGTAAGGCACATGTTATGAATGGCTTCAGGTCGTGCATAATTCGTGCACACTAAGTAATGCCTTCCACCAAGGCGTCGAAACACCTTGTGAGGGCCGAAATATCGGCAAAGATGCTTCTCGCTAAGTCCCCGTTGGCGCATCAGCGTCCTGATCCATACATGATCACTGGGTTGGTGTTTCATGTGGAAGGCATATAGCCAGCAGTTTTTTCACGAGGGAGGGGGAAGAGGGGGTCTAGTAATAGAAGGGCGTAAAAAACACGTATTCCTATTATAATTTATTATAGCTAAACAACCTCCTCCCTCCGAATGTCATGAAGGGGGGGGGGGGAGAAGAGGCGGTCCCAATAGGGCTACGGGCCTACCATGTGTTACACTCTAAGAAAAAAAGTTTGTAATCAGTTAGTATACGCGTGTGTTTACTAGTTTCCGGAGCATTTTACTACCATCGCGGTGTACTTTTGCTACCTACCAGCTAGTACAATTAGCAATTTTAGCCGCTACAAACCAGGGAACCTTTCTTAGTGTTTTTAACTAAGCAACTACTAAGCCACCTACGTTGCCAAATCAGTCATAGATGCCGCAGTACATTTTGTGTAATAGCAACATCGTAAGCAAAATTCAGGCAAACTCTATTTTTATTGACTACTTTGGAATAGAAGTTTTGTGCTACGCAATAGCACACTCATACGTAAATAGAAGGGGACATGATAATGCATAAAAAACAACAATTATTTTACAAATTTTGTGACTGCTAACCATTACGTGGTATGCGATCCCAAAGCAGGGGTATATATAATCTTAAAATGCTGCTACAGTAGAATTCTGCTATCTCCAAGTCCTGAAGATTACTTGTGCATGCATGTGCACGCGTGTTCTCGTGATCCGGTCATATGAGTTCTCATACTCATATGAGCATATAATCATTTAGTATAAAAAGTTATATGCTCATATGGACTCACAAGAGCGTATCATATGCTCATACGAGTCCATATGAGGATATGAGTTTTATATATAATCATACATATGTGAATCTGATTTCATCATAAGATTATGTCTTCAACTTTCTATAAGTATGCTGCTGTGCAGCGCACTTACCCCTGTATAGTTACATGACGTAATTAAGAGCCATTATTATTTTGCGAGGGCCATGTCAATTCGTTTTTATTTTATACTTTTGTAATAGAATCAAATTATTATGGCCACGTGCACGGACATTTAACGAAATAAGCGTAAACTTCTTTTTGAAGGGGTTCATAACCATTTATAATGAATTATCCACTCGTCAGCACTATTCACTTACTAGGCTAGGTATTAATTTTAACTACCCAACGACATAGTGAGTTTACCCAGCCTGTTAGTATTTGGACTAGTATTGGTTACGAACCGAACGAGGCAGTGTCTTTCATTAGGTTTACTTTACTAGCTGAATTTACTAGCTGGCTAGGGGATTCTGTGACAAAAAAACGGGCTAGTACCTAATGAATATACCGTAACCTTTTTTTTTTTTGAGAGAGTGTATCGTTGAATATCGTCGGGACGGCTGTTAGTCCTGTGCTGCTTCTTTATAGGCAGGCGGCCGAGCCGAGGTCTATCCGAATAGGCCGTGAAAGTTCGAGTGAAAAGTGGTTCAGAAGCGAAAGCGAGCGACATCAGCATAGGAAGTTCTGGGAGCTGTGACTCAATCATGACTATGGGGGGAAGTAACAAACACTAGTAATTAAAAACAAGTTTGATTCAAAGTCAAAACAATTATACGTGTTAAAGCCTCTCTCATAATCATGTGGTGGTATTGGGACGTTAAACCCCACATATCAATTATGTGTCAATATGAAATTTTCCCCCCGAGAATATTAAGAAGGTGTAATGAACAAATATTTATGACAGTTTTTCTACAACAAAAACATCTTTTCAGCATCTCTGTCCACGTTATTATTACTCAGTACAGCCCTTGCACTGCACGGAAAGGCATTCTCGCGAAATTCGTCTGCGAGGACACACCCCTTGACGTGTTTTAGTGATCCGCACTTGCTTGCGGTTTCCGATGTGCGCGAAATAGTGAGATGCGCTTTATCGCTTGTGAACATCTTCAGTGTAGTATTAAACGGCTAGCGGAACAATGCGGATTACCTTAACGCCTAGTGCATTCGTTGGTACCTGCGGGAACGATGTGGTATGCAAGGATGCAGTGGCATCAAATGTACGCCTTGCTAGCCATATCTTCCAGATAGTGTTGAACTTCAATGACTGATCGCGAGAGCTGTGCCGGATCGCAAATGAAGCTCGCAGATCCCAGCGGGATTGCTCTCGCCAAATCTGCGATTGGAACGCGTGTGTCCCGACGGGAGCTGTTGGTCAGCGGAAATCTATCGGAACAGCACGTAAGGGTGCGAGGGAGTGCGAAGCGTTTTCCGGACATCCATCGGTGATTGGATGAAAGGCGGGCGCACAGAATACGTGACACAAACCTCCGGTGAAGTCCGCCAATTTCGGTGGAGCAAGGAGCAATCCGTGATCTGCGGTTGCTCTTGATCTGCCATTGGAACACACAATTCATGCTCCCAATCCACCAATGGAATGTGATTGCTCCGCTCAGAGCAGAAAAACGTGATCTGGATCTGCCATTGGAATTCGATTGATGGATATGTGGGGTTTAACGTCCCAAAGCCACCATTTGATTATGAGAGTCGCCGTAGCGGAGGGCTCCGGAAATTTCGACCACCTGGGGTTCTTTAACGTGCACCCAAATCTGAGCACACGGGCCTACAACATTTCTGCCTCCATCGGAAATGCAGCCGCCTCAGCCAGGATTTGAACCCGCGACCTCCGGGTTAGCAGCCGAGTACCTTAGCCACTAGACCACCGCGGCGGGGCTGCCATTGGAATTCAACCTATGAAACAAGGGTAGTGTTTTGTAATACAGCGCTCGCCGGACTTCCAATAATCAGTATTCCTGCACCCGGGTTTCCTTCTTGAGCCTCAGCGCCTGCTGTTTGTCGCGTTATCAGTGAGCAGATTGCCAAATTAACTATTACGCTACATTTCACATGCCCATATTCGTATACGTAGACATAATTTGTTGAAGCATAATTCACAAACAAATAACGTACCGCAGGTATTGTCCGAAGATTTTTTGTGCTTATTACCATTGTTTGCACCCTAATCTTTTTGAGTTATTGTGACCATTGAATAAAACTGAAACTTTGTAAGTTCGGCTTGACTAGGCGTCATTTCGTCCTGTTAAAACTAAAAATTCAAACATTGTGCATGGTGAAGAATCTGCGTATCTGTGAAGCAAATAAGCGATGCTGCAAATATGACCGGTATACGCTGTTGATTGCTTTAATCCGTCTGTGGAAGACGTCAAGAACGCCGAATAAAAGTTGAACACTCTTAAAATAAAAGTTAGTAATCAGTTAGTGAACGCTTGTGTTCACTAGTTTCCAGAGTATTTTACTACCTTCGCGGCATATTTTTACTAGCCACCAGCTAGTACAGCTAGTAACTTTAGCCGTTACTAACCAGGGAACCTTTCTTAGTGTTTCAACTAAGGAACTACTAAACCACCTACGTTGCCAGATCTTTCATAGATTCCGCAGTACATTTTGCCGTAATGGTGACATCGTAAGCAATGTTTAGAGAAGCTCTAATTATATAGACAACCTTGGAATAAAAGTTTCGTGCTACGTAATTGCACACACATAAGTAAATAGAAGGGGACATGATGATGCATACAAAACAACAATCACCTCATCAACTCTGTGACTGCTAACCAGTACGCGGTGTGCAGTCCAAATCAAGGGTATATATAGTCTTCAAGCTGCTGCTATTGTAAAAGTATATGTCCAAGTCTTGAATATTTACTTGTGCATGTGTTCTCGTGATCCGCTCATAGGTGTCATAGGAGCATATAGTTATGTGAGTATGAAAATGATATCGACTCATATGAGCTTGTCATATGCTCATATGAGTCGATATGATCATATGAGATTCACATATGATCATACATATGGGAATCTGATTTGATCATATGATTATGTCGTCAATTCTCTATAAGTATTTTGCTGTATTGCGCACTTACCCCAGTATACTTACTGGGGCAAGTGGGGTATAGTTAAAGAAAAGTGGGTGAATAGATGAAATGCCATGAGCATGCATCGAACCTGCGACCTTCGAATAACACGTTCTATGCTCTACCACTGAGCTACCACGGCGGCTGTCCCCTTGCCACTTTATCGGGTTTATATGTGAATTTAAACGTGGAAGTGTCAGTCAGTCCCACTTCCAGCCATGGAGGTGAGTGTGGCACACTCTTTATGAGCCTGTTTGGTGTCACGTAGCACGTGACGTTATCTTTTCACCCACCAGTTATCTTTTCACCCACTTTTCTTTCTTCACATTTACATTACAATTGGTCTAATAACTTCCCCTATACATTCCTTGGCATTATTGTCTGTTAGATCTCATTATTATTGTGTCAATTCACGGAATAACGAGTTTCTAAGTATACACTTATTTCTTTTATTCATTAACGAGGGTCTCATACTGGCAGACTGGGTGCCGTTAGGTTGTACATGAGAAACTATTGGTCAGCTGCCAGCTCGTAATAAGTTAAGCTAAGTTTAGCTAAGTACGCTACTTAGCTAATCGGACAATGTCTCCGTCTTTTTTGAGACACCGCTTCCTGCTGATGACGGCAGTCTATTCCCTCTATACTTGCTGATACAATTTAAGAACCGATCGATCGAACAAAAGCAACCTCGTCAGCTATACATGGCCCGCATCTACGGATCTGACGCCATAAACTCGCTTGGTTGTCACATAAGCTAATGACACTCGAACACCGGCAGTCGAATGATGCAGGATTCCGTGAACTCCTTCAGGCAAGAAAGCGGGGAAAATATATAAAAAGGAAAGAGAGGGCCGACTCCGTCGGCTGGGTCACACGTGGATAGCAGTCTAGATGGCCACATTGCCGCGCATCATCATCGGCAGTAAGGGAAGCCACTTACAGTATACGCTGCCAGCTTGGCTATCATACCTCCTGCAATAAGGGCCCCGCACCTACTGTCACGACAATAACGCCTGTTCTATTAGGGTCCCCGCAATCTCTTCGCGATGCTTCATTCATTCCTCAAATTACCAGACCAACGTCAATGGCTGTCGCTTCCATTTCAGCTAATCTCACTGGCTGACATATGAAACAGTGTGCTGGTGATCTTTCATTACAGCGGGGAGATGCCTTTATTCATATCGTCCGTGCGTGCCTCTGCACGGTGCTCTCAGAGGACAAAACTTCTCGGGAGTTGCTTCAGTGTCAAACAATGCAAAAGTGAATGTATGAGCTAAGTGAGATAAAAGGCTCTGGTTATTGCTTCTCTCAGAACGGCTTCGAGACCCGCATAGTGATGAATTCTAGGCTGGTGCCATGAGTGGAAAAACATTTCATTTAGTGGGAAGCAATGGTTCACAAAAAAAAACGTGCCAGCACGATGTAAGAAGTCCAGCAAAATCTAGCGCTTGACAAGTTATTACACGCAGTGATACTCAGCACTAAAAGGCCCACGTTCACCACACATGTTCCTCAAACTCTGCTAATAATTGACGTGTTTTTTTTTTTCAGGTGAGCAGGAAACTGGAACGGAAGATGTGCACGTGGTGATAATTTGGGTACAATGAGGAATATCTGCAGGTGTGGAGGTTGAATGGCCTCAGCGAAGAGAGATATATTACAGATGAAACACGAAAAGATCGGGTTGTGAACTAGACCACGTCTACACGTATAGCTATCTAACCTACGCGTAGCAAGGAGAAAGAAGGGGTACCAAAGTGTGAAAAACAAGAATGAAGGCCAGAGTTAAATTCTGTGAGTGCAATATACAGCCACAGATGTGCGGTACGGTTGATGCTAGCGCATGCTGTCTTCGATGTTTAAGCAACCAGAACTGGAAAAACAGTTTTTTTATTGAATTATCTTTCATGGAAGCGAAATTACAAAAAAGAATCAACCTATCTACATGCGACAATGTGCGCTACAGTACTCTTCATATATACTCAACAGGATACTTAACCAAGTTTGCTTCACTTATTTTTTGCCTAGAGCATTTGAACAGTATATCATGTAAAGGTCAAACTGCTTGCTCGCGATTGTGTAATTTACGCGTGAGTGACTGGTGGGAAGGACCAGATGAACATTGCCCAAAGTCCAAAGGAATGACGCTCTTGGTTTGAAGCTTCGCGAATGAAAATCAAATATTTGAAATCTACCATTAGCCATATTTAAAAAAAAGCGGTAATTACATTTGAATACTGTCTGGGGATTCATACCTTGTTGGCAGTTATTGTGCTTAAGTAACTATGTCGCACAATAACGCATAACCTAAAGATGAATACACAAATTGATAACGTATGTTTTAGGGCATAAGTTGTACCTAGTAAGAAAAGAACTGAAAGGTGCAAGTATGGACGTAAAACGTACTACGTTTGAAACTTTTATACGGCCGATACTGGAATATGCCACAATTGTTGGAAGTCCCCAAAATGTGTGCTGGTAAATAAACTTGAACCCATATAAAGGATCGCGGCATGCTTTATATGCTCAAGATATAAGCAGAACGACTCAGTCACAGAAACGCTACAACTCTGTGATCTGAAGACGCTGCACAAGTACATACGTAAAAATAAATTGAAGTTTCCTTTCAATTATAGGAAGGTTACTTTAAAATTTGCAGAAAGGACTGCGTACAAAACCTGGGAAACGAAGTGAGAGGGCAAACCACACTTGAGTACTGCAACCGTAGTTTGCGCGAAGTAAGGCGTAGCGTTGTGCTTTCTTCCCAGATGTCATCGAAGAATGGAATGGGTTGCCGAGTAATATAGACAATGCAGATGAGGTTATTGAATTTGTGCATTTATTTGATTTGCATTTATGTGATTTAAAGTGTTGTAATGAATATTGCGATTGTAATCTGTTGCACTGGGAATTCGAGTGTGTATTTTCATTTGGATATTGCAGAGCTTTTATGGATTTGTATATATGTATACCTAGTTTATCACTGTGAGATGTATGGTTATATGCCTATTTTGTTTGTACAGTGTGCCGTACTTTTTCTGTAATGAGGCTCAATAGAGGGTTGACAGTATTGCTGAACAAAGATGTAAAGCAATAAACAAATAAATAAATAAAAGAAAGGAGCAGCGTTAAGCAGAATTTTTTGGGAGTCATGGGAGGAGGCTAAGGCAATTACCATGATGATTCAAGTACCACCATTCGTTCAGTACCTCCATTAGTAAACGAACTTCTTCTTACGCCTCCCCCCCTCCTATCTATTGTTCGCAAATGCACTGTGAGGCCTAGAAGTGCTTCACGTTAAATCAGACAACTTAAAAGTATATATTTTGAACGTTCTGGCATTGTGTCAGCTCATAGAGCCAAGTGAATGGCATCGAGCAGCTGCAGCGGCACTCGTACCAGAAGCAAAACAAAACAGCTTCTAGGGCACCGTTAATGTCGCTATTTTCGGTTGCATTAAAAATAAGAAAAGCATTGCATTAAAAATAAGAAAAGCATTGCATCAAAATCTACCATTTGTTTGAAAGGTATAGTTTACTCAGGCACATGTCATTTTTTCAAGACGTGATGCGAATCTATAACTTTCATTTTTTTACCACAAAAGTTTTTTTTCTCACGAAGGAATACACCAAGACTTCGCTGACATTATTTTCAACCCGGTTGTGGCTTCGGTAAAATGCACACGAACAAATGGAGAAGAAAAAAATGGCATATTCCACGTACAGTGGGAATCGATGATATGCGAAGCACGAATGAGGTATGTTGATATAACACCAGGCAGACATAAATTATGCCGTACATCACCCCCATTTCATGATTATTATGTTTGGACATGTCTTTTACCTTTGTTTTCTATTCACGTTAAGTTATACCCAATTGGGTAAATCTGGAGCTAGCGAAACAACCACGAGCACGCTAAAGGCGTAGCATTTAGTCGTGTTTTACATGACACGCGTACCATGATTGTCATGTTCGGACGTACCATTTACCTTCGTCGACTATTCACGTCACATGATATCCAATTTGGCATGTGTGGAGCTAGCGAAACGATCGCGAGCACGCTATCAGCGTAGCATATAGTCTTGTTTTACGGGACAATAATGTCTTGATTCTCATGTTTGCACATGTCATTTACCTTTGTCGTTCTTTCGCATCACGTAATACCACATTTATTATATGTGAAGCTAGCGAGTTGATTGCGAATGCACTATGAGCATGGCTTAAAGTCATGACCTACATGACATGCATGCCATGCGCTTCGCCGATGACATTGCATTGCTGAGTAACTCAGGGGACGAATTGCAACTCATGATTACGGAGTTAGACAAGTAGAGCAGAAAGGTGGATCTTAAAATTATTCTGCAGAAAACGAAAGTAATGTACAACAACCTCGGAAAGGAGCAGCGCTTCGAGATAGGTAATAGTGCACTTGAAGTTGTAAAAGACCATGTCTACTTAGGGCAGGTAATAACCGCAGAGCCTAACCACGAGATTGAAGTAACTAGAAGAATAAGAATGGGGTGGAGTACATTCGGCAAGCACTCTCAAATTATGACAGGTAGATTGCCACTATCCCTCAAGAGGAAGCTATATAACAGCTGCATCTTGCCGGTACTTAGCTACAGAGCAGAAACCTGGAGACTTACAAAGAGGGTTCAGCTTAAATTGAGGACGACGCAGCGAGCAATGGAAAAAAAATGGTAGGTGTAATCTTAAGAGACAAGAAGAGAGCAGAGTGGATTAGGGGACAAACGGGGATTAAGGATATCATAGTTGAAATAAAGAAGATGAAATGGACATGGGCCGGGCATGTAGCGCGTAGACAGGATATCCGCTGGTCATTAAGGGTAACTAACTGGATTCCCAGAGAGGGGAAGCGGGTTGGGGGGAGACAGAAGGTTAGGTGGGCAGATGAGATTAAGAAGTTTGCGGGTATAAATTGGTAGCAGCAAGCACAGGACCGGGTTAACTGGTGGAACATGGGAGAGGCCTTTGTCCTGCAGTGGACGTAGTCAGGCTGATGATGATGATGATGATGATCATCATCATTACTGGTGGGGTGTCATCTGGGTTACTGCTAGTTCCTATAGTATTAAGGTTGTGGTTATCTCGGCTACTGTACAGATCTCTGTAAAACTCCTCCTCTATTTTAACTATTCTATCCATATTGGTAGTTATTTTGCCTTCTTCGTCCCTTAGTGCCTACATCCGACTTTTGCCTATCCCAAGTTTCCTCTTCACTGCTTTGACACTTTCTCCGTTTTTCAGAGCGTGTTCAATTCTCTCCATATTATACCTTCTTACATCGCATACTTTACGCCTATTAATCAACTTTGAAAGCTCTGCCAGTTCTATTTTGTCTGTTGTACTGGACACTTTCATGCTTTGACGTTCCTAATTATGTTCTTCGTTTCCTGGGAAAGCTTGCCAGTGTCCTGTCTAACTACCCTGCCTCCAACTTCCACTGCACACTCCGTAATGATACTCGTTAGATTATCATTCATTGTATCTACGCTAAGGTTGGTTTCCTCACTAAGAGCTGAGTACCTGTTCTGCAGTGACACTCTGAATTTCTGTACTTTCCCTCTCAGTGATAGCTCATTGATTGGCTTCTTTCGTATCAGTTTCTGTCGTTCCTTCTTCAAGTCTAGACGAATTCGAGACCGTACCATTCTATGGTCACTGCATCGTACCTTGCCAACCACTTCCACAACTAGCACGATTCCTGGGTGTGCAGTCATTATAAAGTCTATTTCGTTTTTATTTTCGCCATTAGGGCTCCTCCATGTCCACTTGCGGTTTTCTCGTTTTCGGTAGAAAGTATTCAAAATCCGCAAATTATTGCGTTCTGCGAATTGTACTAGTAGCTCTCCTCTGGCGTTTCTAGTGCCGATGCCATAATCTCCTACTGCCTGGTCTCCAGTCTGCTTCTTCCCTACCTTTGCATTAAAGTCGCCAATCACTATAGTATACTGTGTTTTTACCTTACTCATTGCCGATTCCACGTCTTCATAGAAGCTTTCAACTGAAGCGTCATCATGGCTGGATGTATGCGCGTAAGCATGTACTACCTTCATTTTGTATCTTTTATTCAGTTTAATTACAATACCTACCACTCTTTCATTAATGCTATAGTATTCCTTTATGTTGCCAGCTATGTTTCTGTGAATTAGGAACCCCACTCCCAGTTCTCTTCTGTCAGCCAAGCCCCGATAGCAAAAGACGTGCTCATTATGTAGCACCGTACAGGCCTCATCTGTCCTCCCAACTTCACTGAGCCCTATTATATCCCATTTAACAATTTCTAGCTCCTCAAATAGTACAGCTAGACCTCCCTCATTAGATAAGGTTCTAGCGTTAAACGTTGTCAAGTTCAGGTTCCAAAGGCGGCCTGTAGTCCAGAGATTCTTAGCACCCTCTGCTGCGTTGCAGATCTTACCGCCGCCGTGGTCAGTTGCTTCGCAGCTGCTGGGAACTGAGGGCCGTGAGTTATTTGACGTATGCATGTTGTTTGGAGGTAGTGGCCGGATACTGCACCAGGGTGGCCAATCCTTCTCTGGTGAGGGAGTGCGCTCCCGGCGGTGGTTACCGGTGAGGCCGCACCTCAGGCCTCTTAATGCAGTTCCATCAACACGCGGATTTTTTTTCCGGTTGGGAACTGCGCGGCACCGGGATTTGAACCACGGACCTCTTGCATGCGAGGCGGATGCTCTAACCACTATGCCACGCCGCACCCAGATTGTTATGTTCTAAATGTAGGTTTCAGCGGTGTATCAGTCAAGTTTGTGGTTGTTTTTATAAAAATGTTTTAATGAAATGAGATTTCTGCTGATTACCCCCTTAAGTAAGGGTCTAGAAAATACGGAGTTGGGCCTCCCATTAGCCTATGGGGTGCTCTTTATTGATATATTAAGCGGACAAAATTAAATTCGTTTGTGAGGTGATGTTACCAAATTGATCTTTTTTAGTGATTAGGATTCATTGTGGTCACGAAATGGTTCCGGTACTGTTACTCCTGTCCTGATGAAACCTGAGCGGCGACAGGTCTACAATTAGGGCTTTGAACTGTATGAGTTAGAAGTTTCCCGGTAGATTATAAGCAAAATTAAAAGCGATCGTAAGGGAAAAAAACACCTGGTTCAAGATTTTGATCTGACGGGCGTACATTTCTCCCGAGCAGTGAGCCACCCTCCTCCTCTGAGCGAGGGAAGACGCGGGCGCCACACGTTAATTAGCGGTTTTCGTTATATTCTTTCTAACTCTGTATCTTCCGGTTACCTTAAGCTATCAAAATTACTTTTACACGGAAAAAACCGGACTGTTGTGTTCTAAAAGAAGATATTAGCTATTTTTCCGTGGCGTTTGTAGCTCCTTTTGAAAATTTGTTTGATTGAAATCAGCTTTTTGCTGATTACCACCTTAATTAAGGACCTAGAGTGTATGAAATCGGGCCTCCTGGTAGCCTATGGGGTGCGGTTTATTATTATATTAAGCGGACAAAATTTAAATGCGTTTGCGAGGCGATATTACCAATTTAATCTTTTTAGTGATTGGCTTAATTTTTATTGCAGAATAACTCTAGAACTATTAAACCTAGCCTAATCAAACTTCAGTAGCGTCAGGTCTACCTTAAGGACTTTCAACTTTATAAGTAAGAAGTTCCCCGGTAAAATATTAACGAAGCTACAAGCGATCGTAAAAAACACGTGCTCTGACTATTGTTGTTTTCACAGATTCACACTGTTTTCGCTCCTAAAATTTAAACTTTTTGTTTGTAATAGCAGTATTTGTAAAGGTTGAACTCCTTGTATCTTCACGAACAAATAGACACCTCTCTGACCCTCCTAGAACCAAAATTGCTGAAGTTATAGGCAGATATGTGCTGAGCTCACTTACACGTGCTGCTGACGCGGCCGCTCCCGTGGCTAAAAAAAAAACGCACTCCCTCACCTGAGAAGGATTGGCCACCCTGGTGCAGTATCTGGCCACTACCTCCCACATGCATACGTCAAATAACTCACGGCCCTCAGTTCCCAGCAGCTGCGAAGCAACTGACCACGGCGGCGGTAAGATCTGCAACGCAGCAGAGGGTGCTAAGAATCTCTCGACTACAGGCCGCCTTTGGAACCAGATAGATAGATAGATAGATAGATAGATAGATAGATAGATAGATAGATAGATAGATAGATAGATAGATAGATAGATAGATAGATAGATAGATAGATAGATAGATAGATAGATAGATAGATAGATAGATAGATAGATAGATAGATAGATAGATAGATAGATAGATAGATAGATAGATAGATAGATAGATAGATAGATAGATAGATAGATAGATAGATAGATAGAATCAAAGTGGCCGAAGTTCGCTAAAAAATGCTTTGCATTTAAATATTGGCAGATCCCACGTACAATGAGGATCGATGATATGCGAAGTGTGAATGAAGAAAGTTGATAAGTTACTTTAAAATGAGCACAACGTTATCAGGCAGACGTAAATTATGCCGTACATGACTTCCATGTCATGATTATCATGCTTGAACGTGTCATTCACCTGCGTCGTCAATTCACGTCACACGATACTAAACTTGGTATACGTGAAGCGAGCGAAACGGCTGCGAGCGCACTGGGAGCGTGACATATATTCATGTTTTGCATGAGACCCATGTCATGGTTATGGTTGAACGTCGTCCATTCCCGTCACATGATACCGAATTCGGTATACGGGAAGCTAGCGAAACGACCACGAGCGCATCACGAGTGTGGTATATTGTCATGTGTTTACATGACACGCATGTAATGGTTATCTTGTTTGGACGTGTCAATTACATTCGTCATCCGTTCCCATCTCGTAATACCAATTCTAATATTTGTGAAGCGAGCGAGACGACCGCGAGCGCACCACGAGCGTGGCTTGTTGTCATGACCTACATGACATGAATGCCATGATTTCCATGTTAGGGTCTGTCGCTTGTATTCGCCATGTAGTCATGTCATATACAAGTTTTTCAACGTACCATGTGAACGAAACCACCGGAACAACCCCCTCTCCTCTGCAAGACTACTAAATGTAAATTATGACATTCATGACATACATGTCATAAATTTTATGTTATGACTACTCAGTTATTCACGTCATATAGACACAATATGGCATGACAATTTTGGTATAGATACCATTATCGAAATGGCCAGGAGTGCTAAAAGGCGTAGGTGGCTTGACAGATAAGGAGATACGATCATAGGGGCCGGAATTCACCAAGAAATGCTTCGCATTTAAATATGGACAGATCCCACGTATGATGGGAATCAATGATATGCAAAGCACGAATGAATAAAGTTGATATGTCACTTTATAATAGGCTCAACGTTATGAGGCGGACGTTATTTATGCCATACATGAATTCCATGTCATGATTATCATGTTTGGACGTGTCACTCACCTTCGTCATCTATTCACATCACGTGTTACTAAACTTGGTATATGTAAAGTGAAACGGCTGCGAGCACTCTGTGAGCTTGGCATGTAGTCACGTTTTACATGGGACGCATGTCATGATTATGGTTGGACGTCGTCCATTCACGCCACAATATACCAAATGTGATATATGTGAAGCTTGTGAAACTACTGCGAGCACATCATGAGCATGGTATGTTGTCATGTTGTTACATGACACGCACATAATGTTTGTCAAGTTTGGACATGTCAATTGCATTCGTCATTCATTCGCGTTGCGTAATACATAATTTATTATATGTGAAGCTTGCAATACAACCGCGAGCGCACCGTGACTGTGGCGTGTAGTCATGACTGACATGACATGCATATCACGATTTCTACGTTAGGGTCTGTCACTTATGTTTGCCATGCAGTCATGTCATGGCATGCCGGTTTTGCAATATTTCATGTAAACGAAACCACCGCAAAAGCAGCAAGACCATCAAAGGTAAATAATGACATTCACGTCATACACGTCATGATTTCTATGTTGTGACTAGTCACGTATGCTCAACATACCTTCATGTTATTCAATGCCAACTTTGGTATCGATACCATTATCGAAAGGGCCAAAAGAACTAAAAGTCGTTGGCGGCTAGACAGATAACTACGCTCTAATTCGCCGAAGTTTGCTGTGAAATGCCTCGCATTTGAATATTTCGTTCAGCGGGATGACCATGATATTCGAACCCATGACCGCTCGGTTTGCGACGATAAGAGTTGGGTGCTTTACTCTCTGTGCCATCTATACTTGTGCATGCGCCTCGACAAACACGCCTTATATTTTTCACATCTTCTCCCTTTCACCGCGACATTTTCGCCGTCTTGTAGAGAGGAAGTATACTGCTAGGAGAGACTAACGTAAGCGGGAATGACACGTTTTCATAGTCTCAGCGCTATAGGGTACGTCGATGCCAGCGTTCCTTCGTTCAACGCTGGCGCCAAGGTGCCCTAGTCAGCGCTGCAGATGCTGAACTCCAGATTTATTATAAATATAACAGCGAAATTCATTTCTACCAGTGCAGTGTTGATTTAGGGAGTGCGAAAAGCAACAGGCTTTTTGGCTAAGTCCCCCTCCCCCCATTCACATCAGGTAGAGATAGTGGCAGCAACAAAATACATAGAATGGTCACAGTAACTTGCTTAAGTTATGTAAATATATGAACGCATATACAATGTAGACATTTTAACTCTAGGCATTACAGGTTTTGTACACTATATATAACAGAAAAGCATGGATGAGTATGGATGCAACAGCTGTGTGCAAATATGGCAAAAGAGAACCTTAAAAACAGGACAAAAAAAAGGCGCAAAACAAGGCAACACACTGCATGATACACATAAGAGGGTGAAGGGTAATTATGTGCTTCAACCCTTAGAATTGATCAAAATTCGCACAGCTGAGCCAGTGCACTATTTTTAATGTCAATGCCTGCCAAATAGAGTTTATTTATATGTAACAAAACTCACAACATACCATTTGCATACAATAATTTGTTCTTGTGTAAGGAAGTACCCAACCAGGTTGATTTGCAAGTTTGCATATCAGCTAACTCTTATAATGTAGACAAACGTCTTTTTTGTTATATATTATCGTGGGAGTCTATATTTAAAGAACTTGAAAGCGTTAATAATGCTGTGTTCAATAAAAAATGATAAATGTTAAGTCTGTAAAGAACATTTTCAATTGAATTATTGATTTTCAAAGTAATACAGAATTTTTTATATTATTTATTTTGTGTTGTGATGGCCCACACAAAAGTACAATAATTTGAAAGGGAAATAAATTAAGCATATTATATTGCAAGCTTTGCTTTTATTGGCAGAAACAATTTATGACGCGAAACTATGCCAACAGCTCTAGAGGGCTTCAGTAAAACATTATTGACATGGGCATTCCTTTGCATACTTTGTGTAAATTAGACTTCAAGTGATTTTATAGATTTCACGATTTCTACAGACTGTAAGCTATATTGTAAGTTTATTGCAGTGTCTGATTTATTCTTGCAGTTGAAAATAATGACTTTAGTCTTATTCACATTGAGTGAAAATGCATTTTCGTTTGTCCATAATTCTAAATTTCTCATAATATTGCTTCCATGCAACTCCTGATGAGTGTCAGCTAACAAACGTTTTGTGGTACAATTAGCATAATATAGAAATCTAGAATTACAATCAATATGCGTATTATGTACATCCTAAATCAATATGCGTAATATGTACATCTTAAAAAAAAAGGACCCAGTATGCTACCTTGAGGTACTCCGCTTTTGATATCGCTTGTTTTGATTAAAAACTGTTAATTTAACATACTGTTTTTGATGTGGTAGATACAGCTTCGTTAATTCTAAAGCATGGACCCTATGCCACAAAAATCTAACCCATAATATAATATGTTGTGCACAATACAGTTGAATGCTTTCGTGAAAGCTATAAAAATACCTTGCATAAACATATTTTGCTCAAACTTATCCAGTATATATTCTTTAGGATAAGATAAAGTAATTTATGTCTACCAGTTATTTCTAGATTCATACATAATTTCTACTTAGTATCGTGTCAATGCAGTTGCAGTGAGTGCTTTACCTCAGTGAGAAATGCGAGCGGGAAGCCATCACAGCTGCATAGCTTGACGTACTTGCTCTGCCTCTAACATTCATGAAGGACTGTGAATAGCGTATTCATGAACAGAAGTGTAGGCTATTCAAGTGCTGGGGAGCGCACACCTTGCTGTTTCTCTTTCAAATGATGACGCTTTCCACGCGCGTATATTGACTACGGGTGAATATGTGCTTGTGGATATCTTCTTCTCATGTAATTCATCATACGCTGCAACAGGACATCTGTGAACTCGTTCACCTACTAAGATGAAAAGATCATGATCATTACCACTTCTCGTCTGGATGGCAATGTGCCATTATAGGCGTCGCCGTATACGAACGTCATCATCGAATGGCGGCACCAGCAGACATTACGCAAGCTCTAATTTATCAGTGCACAATGTAACGACACATTTCCCTTTCATGCTATACCGCTACTTACGACGGAAGCAACAATCGCGTCATTCTTTTTCAGCTTTTGCCCCGAATCTCTTCACGCTTCGTCAGTCAGTATTGTAGACCAGTGCGTCGGTATCAAAATTGCCGGTGGCTGAGCGCTGGTGTTTCCTCCTTCAGCGGCGATGTCTCAACGGCATGGGGTCCATCACATTGGTGGTGGCGCGTCGCGGGAAGAGAGGAGGGTGGGGACAAGATTAAAAATTTCATAGGGATAGAAACTTGTTTCTTGAATTGAAAAAAACTTGTTTCACCAAAAGGGCAAAGCAGTTAAAGAGACAGCAGCATGTCTTAAAGTTATCTATTCACAACTACTGCTTATTCGAGATTCAACAGGTGTAAATGCTGAGGTCCAGCATCTTCAAAAATATTCAATATACACAACTGCGGTACTTAAATGGCTAAGCCACTCAGCTGCTGACCCGCAGGTCACGGGATCGTATGCCGGCCACGGCTGCTGCATCTTCAGTGGAGGCGAAAACGCTGTAAGCCCACGTGCTCATACTAGGGCATACGGTAAAAAACCTCGGGTTGTCGGAATTCCCTGAGCCTTCCACAATGCAGCGTCTCTCATAATTATATCATTGTTATGGGACGTTAAACTCCATATATCAATTATTCGTTAATTGAATACAGTTTAATAATATATATGTTCAAGCAATTCTTTTTTCAAATATTCCAAAACCAAGTCTGCCCCGATACTCAAAATGCTGACTCAGAAACTGCACGCTCTGCAGAAAGGCAAACGACAAATAAAAAGAAACGCAGACAATTTTTTGGTAATTGATATAAACGGCACAGTATTTAGAAGATAAAACCATCGTTTACGAAGTACAGAAGATGCAACTAGGGAACTTGAACAATTATTTATGCAGGACGGTGGCACGATTAAAAGTGCGCACGATGTTCGAGAGGGGCTGCAGCAATTAAACGTGCTTGTGCGAAGGAGGCAAAAGTACTGATCATAGCGACGAAATATAAGCATATTATTTTTAAACATGATTCTAACAAAGTTACGTTTGTGTGGAGGTGACCAAACAACCAACGCATGTATATTCGAGTCTCACCAAAAATCTTATGCTCTGTCAGTCAGAATTCTATTGTTGAGTTGCCTAATGTGCGTCGGAGACACCTGTTTTCGGAGAGCTTGTTGCGGATTCTTTCGACATGCGTGCCCTATTTCAAATTTCCTATGAGAGTTTCACCAATGTACCCTAACTACACTACACCGACTACACACCCCTGCCGCGGTAGTCTAGTGGCTAAGGTACTCGGCTGCTGACCCACAGGGTGCGGGTTCGAATCCCGGCTTTGGCGGCTGCATTTCAGATGGAGGCGGAAATGTTGTAGGCCCGTGTGCTCAGATTTGGGTGCACGTTAAAAAACCCCAGGTGGTCATAATTTTCGGAGCCCTCCACTACGACGTCTCTCATAATCATATAGTGGTTTTGGGACGTTAAACCCCACATATCAATCAATCAACCGACTACATATACAACGTCATTAGTATATGTAAAAAATGACTTTGTTATTTCAAAGGTAGTGATTACAGTCTTTTTGTTTCACTCCTGTTGCAAAATGACAAAAAAAAAACACACTCGAGATACGAATGTGCTATTCAGCACATTCGTATCTCGAGTATTACAGATGGTTTTACAAGTAACATAGTCGTCTGCGTGCATTCTAAGTTTTTTTTTAATATCACTGACAATTTCTTCTACACCATATATATAAATATTAAACACTAGCAGGCCAAACACAGTCTTGAGGTTCGTTCCTAATGAGATATGTACGTCACATGACTTCACGTGGTTAACGTCACAAAGTTTGTGCACGACATACTCAAGGTATAACAGCGCGAAATAATACGCTGTGGACCGGAAAAAGACGGGACAAGCCCTTGGCACGTCCTTTTCTTGTCCAACGTGCATTTTTCACGTTGTTAAACCAAGTATATTGAATCAACTAGCCCAGTCAGCCACTTTTTGCGCGACAGCAAGTAATCTGCTATCCGACCAACAAGTTTGTTGTTGGCAAAAAATTTGTGAAAAAGTAGAAAAAAAATGCATGGCAAATCATGTCAATGACCTTCGAATAGTGACTAAATATGACATCAACCTGTTTTCGGTCGTTAGGGAAAGAAGTATTGTCGTGCGTAAAATGAAGCAACTGTGTAATAGTAGAATCACCAGCACGAAATCAGTGCTGTGATCGTGAAAGTATATAGCGTGTATTTGGGTATTGTACAACGTATTACAGCGAAAATTATCGTGAGATCACAACTCCGGTCTCACACAACGCCATAGTTGTCCGCCGCTTTCGGTGTCCGTAACCACATCGCTCGAAATTAGAAAAAACTAGCAACAATGACGCAGTGGGGCTCTAACCGGGGTCCGCCGGGTGCCAGCCCAGTATTCTACCACTGAGCCATGCTGGTGCTTAGGCTGGTTTGATGTCGGGAAAGCAATCACGTTATACGCCTCATAAAGCGTTTTGAAACTGTGAAAAAACAAGCAGTCGCCGCACAATGCAATAGAGTAACGAGTGGGTCGTCCAATGCTCCAACCTATTACAAAAGCTTGTTTTTGTTCAGCTGTCCACTGTGGCGCATACCCAATTCATGCGAAAATCCGCATCGTTGTCAGCCAGTGCATGAACAACTGGCACAAAATTCCTCGCAACTGTTTAGCGGGTACCACGCTTCTCAGAAGAATGACCGAAAATAGCATAGCGAATGCCAGCCTCTACACTAAAATTTTTTATTACTAATGCCGTAGTGGGCATCAAGCAAGTGTGCTTGCAGAAGCTACCCAATGAGTGTTTAGAAAAAGCTCTCAAACGCCGCTCTTCTAGCTTTCGCTGTGACTGTGCTGCGCCTTTCGCTCAGGCCTGGCGTTTTTCTTTCATGATTTACTGAGAAGGTTTAGACTGGTAGAAAGCAAAAATTTGGCTTCTAATTCAATATTATTTGCTTGTTTGAGGATCTAAATGCAGGCATCACGTTTGCTAATTTTCACAGCAGGGGAACTGTTGAGGACAATATTGATTTTGTTTTAAATATTGCAGTAAGATAGTCAGCACACCATTCTAAACACTACTTTAGAAACTTATGTGAAATAACATCTAGGCCAGATCGTGTCGAATCTTCCATATTTATTATAATGTTACGTACTTTAGAGGAGCCGAATTTCAAATCATAAAAAATTCCGCCATATCCACGAAGTGAATGATGATGAGTGGGCGAAGGTCCGGAGGTAAACCTCGTATACCATGAATCCTCTGTACATTTTGCCCACTCGATTTTATTACATCGCTGCCCCTAGCGTACGTCACCGCACTAAATCGAACGATAGCCTTCAACCAATGACACGCGCCATATGTGACATCATTCCTATTTTATAAGATCTCGCCTCTTTCGTCAACTACAAGTACCGCTTTCTAGTTTATAACATCTTGCATCTTTTCATCATCAGCTACAAGTACCACCATCTAGTAAACACCACAAGAACTAAACGAGAGGTGGCTACATACAGGAGACGGTACCGCCATCTAGTGAACACTGCAAGAACTAAACTAGAGGTGGCTACATACAGGGGACGGTACCGCCATCTAGTGAACACTGCAAGAACTAAACTAGAGGTGGCTACATACAGGCTACAGGGGACGCACAGCCCACGCCCTAAGGAGCTTCGCCCCTAATAGCAGCCAGTTTGTTGCACAATGAATATGAAAGTGTGATGCTGTGATTGGTAGAAAAAAAACAGATTTAAATCACCTGATAAAGGCATTTGGTATCGCTTCAGCATTTAAGGAAGTCTGACCACCAAGAATGAACGATTAGGGCATAGACGATTTATGAACAATTGACAATTAGAACTTGGATGAATTTTTTTCATAACTGTAGCGAAGACAGTTCTGAAGTAGCAGTTCTTTGCGCTTTAATTTTAGTTGTTAATTTACTTTTCCATTCCTTACCTCAAGAAACATTATTATTAAACTTCGAAATACAATTCTTACGTAAGAGCTTTATGGGATGACTGGGAGGGATAATACCTTTGTGGTAGCATGGGTGTCTGGGGTTCTATTTATTCTATTGTTGAGGTACATACTTTGATAAACATTATCACAAAACTTAAGGAGTGCATCTATTTTTCATAATTAGCTAGTACAAACCAATTCCTCAAAAGATTAGGTTGAACTGTGCAGAAAGAAAGTGACATAAACTTTGGGAAAGATCAAAACAGGCCCCACCACGGTGATCTAGTGTCTAAGGTATACGGCGGCTGGCCTGCAGGTCGAAGGATTGAATCTCTGCTGCAGCCTATCTATTTTTGATGAAGGCGATAATTGCTGTGGGCTCATGTGCTCAGATTTGGGTGCACGTTAAAAAATGCCAATAGGTCAAAATTTCCGGAGCCCTCCACTTTGGCGTTCCTCATAATCATAAGGTATTTTTGGGACGGTAAACCTCACATATCATTTTATGAATGTTCAAAACAGCTTTATTCTCAGGTCTTTGAAGAGAACACACTAGGTTTCAGAGGACTTCAATAACTTTATGGTCAAAAAACCCTTCGACGGTATAAAATTTTAGACCTTGTAATATGAGCACGCAGCCACATGACGAACATAAGCTGGAGCGAACTCTTACTTATCTGCTGATCTCGCGAAAGTGTGAAACGCTAGTGAAGGGAAATACGGCCACTTCCGGGAAAAATGCAGGCTTTGTGCAGTGATATCATAGCGTGTAAGAAGGTACACAAGCTGTTCACTGATGTCTTCTGAAATGGCGCGTGTGCTAACGCGTTCTATAACTCGCGACCACGCCCTTATAATCAATGTTCACACTTGTGGATCGAGCCACGCAGCCTACTACCTGAGTATGTCTTCAGATTTATCGTACAGTGGAAGACAGACTCGGCTTCTCTTACGGTTGTGGAGTAATTGACGGTAGGCATCACATGCGGAATGATGTTATCGCATGCGCCCTCCATGCGATGAAGATGGGGAGCTTGTTTCATCTACGCTCAGCTGTGTTCTCGCTAGCGCTCGCCAGATTTTTCTCCGCAAAAACATCATACACACAAATTTATTGGTTCGGACTTGATACGAATCATGACAGGCACGATGAGAGCTTGCAGAGGGTCTCCACACAATTTTTCCCGCGGTTAGAATATACAAAATCTACCGAAGCGAGCTGGCAATTTTATGGAGAGGTGCATTACCTTCGACGTAAATATTTCGTCCTGTGGGAGAATGAAACAATTCATAGCCTTTTTTCTTTGGTTTCGTTCTTAATTAGACTACATAACCCTGTCATTACTGCAATTCTTACAGGCTCTTTGACATTTAGATCTTGATTAAGCATGTGTGCAAAGTGAGTGGTAAGCGTTGAGTCTACCAGCGTTGAGTCGAGCTTGTGGGCTACACTCTGATATTTTTACTTGTGACACTCACGAACTACAGCGAAATCAAAAGTGTATCACGCATGATAATCATCGGATATGCGAGGAAGAACGGGTGTCGAGGGGGCGAATGCAAGAGAAAGCAGGGTAGAAAAAAATTTACTACTGGCATATCTCACATACGGACCATTCTAGCGTATGTACCCTAATCATGTCACGCGAATCATTGTTCCGAAGTGATGACGGGCACCAAACAAACTAAAAACGCCAAGAGAAAATAACACGCTAGAACATGCATCTTAAGGAGCTGTTTTAGTGCCCTTATATAGACAAGTCCTGCCAACACGCACACAATAAAAGTCGCTTGGATATAAAAACAGTGCAAAAATAAGACAAAGGCCGAAGAAAAGACAACAATGTACTCAATTTGCAACTAAATTTGGCTAAAAAACACACACATTAATTTATTAGAATTTGGTTGTAAGTTCAGTGCCATGTTGTCTCTTTTTCTGTCTCTGTATTTGTAATTTCGCACTATTTTTACATCTACTCATGAAACACCAGCTAGCCCAACTTTCGCTTGTAGAGAGAAGTGGAGACATCAGAAATGGTACTCTAAGAAATTTTGAATCTGCAGAAAAAAAGGTGAAGTGATGTATTTTATGCGCAGAGTCTCCGCTCGGGTTCCAATTGCACAAGCGGCGGCGTGCCTAAATATTGCGCGGTGGCGGCGGTGGCATGGACCCTCTCGGTATACTTCGGTGGTGGCACGAATGGCGTGAACAAAAAAGGCGGTGGCTCGGCGCAATAGCGTAGAGCTCTAGCCAATAGTAATCGAACAACAGCTTGACAAGCACAAGAAATCCAAAAGGCAAAAGTCATCACATGTGCCTAGAGAACTGCTGATCAGCACGATCTTTCAGGCCGAAGCACCATCCACGTGTCCTGCTGTTCTTCTTGCTGACGTTACTGGCTTAGAATGGATTGGTGGCAGCGTTACCGAGCTACAGGAACTAGAACGTCACGGATGGATCACGGGACCATCACCTCGACGTATAAAGCCGGATCGCTTGGATGTACTCTTCATTGGGCAAGGCGGCACGCTCCAAGCGATGCAACTAAAAATTGTCTTCTGGGGCTGGATTAACAAAACTCACTTACGAAAACATCCTAGCGCAAAAGAAATTTCATTGCTTAAGTCGATTCCCGAAACGTAAAAAAAAAAACTTTGTAAGAGGCCATCGTTGTCACATCGGCCGCTGCAATAAAGCGCGCTGTGACGGCCCGGGAACATGTCAGCGATGGTGATGTAGTTGCTATATTTGCTTACGTCACCGAAAAGTGCTTGTAAGTAGATTCAGGAAGCAAAATTTTGCGTAAAAATAGCGTAGCTATGAGAATATCCTAAGAGTGGTCCGGACAACTCTTAAAAACAATGTGGCTACTATGAAACTGCCGCTGCGGCGGTATACTTTGATGCCCTGGCTGGTTTTGAGTTAATTATCGCCTATGAAGGGCTGCCTGATGACTGCTGGTGCGTTTTTATTTTTTTCCGCACTTTGAGTTTCGTGGGTTGTTTCCCATGTACTGCGTGGATGGTATTGACTACTACCGTTGTCCAATTAGTTCGACGTCGCAGTAACCAAAGAATCCCATTGGGCGTCAATGGCGTAATATTATGCATATAAAGATTTCTGGTTGGATGAAAAACAATGTGCTACGTGAATGGTCGGTGCATTCGAACGCGGCACGGCATAGAATCAACCATATTCGTTATGTTGTAGTGTTGCGGCCCATCTCAACCAATTAAAAGTACGACCCGAGGTCCTTGCCTCATTGGTAGAAATTACCACCTAAGAGGTTAATGGGAGCACATTTTTTGCACGCTATAGGAAATAAAACCGAGAGGACCTTTTTAGTGAGTGGTTCATAAAGCTTGTGCTCTAGTGTACTTCAATTGGCTCTAACTGTCCAAAGGGTGTGATCTCAGAAATACAGCTGTCGATACACTTTGGGACGATCTGGAACGGCGCGTACTTTGTAAACCGAAGCGTATTAGGGGTGTGCGTGATTACGCATGGAACTACAAACGAGTCAAGCACTTTCACCTTCACTGTTCAGAAACCGATATGGACCGTGTTATAATGGCAAGCAGTCGGGATAAAATGACACTAGTAACTTTACATGACAACAGAAATATGCAAACCCACATGATTCTGGAGCAAACCTTGGCTGAATTCGTCCCTGCGACAATTACCAGCCGTTTAACTTGGTGCACGAACATCATTCAAAGCTAGAGTGAGTCACTAACATGTATTTTGTGTGACGCAGTGACCACGTGACCTGGGAATAATTGCGTTGCGAAGGCGAATCCCCGTCGCAGGCTCTGATCGAAGCAGAGGAAAAACGCGAGCAGACGACGGCTTGGAACGACAGGAACATCTTGCGAATGGTTTTGAAGGAATACCCTCAACGTCAGCTCACTTCAAGACATTGTCAAAACACTTCTTTCATCTGGCACACCTGTCGTGTTCGGCATATTACCCTACCCTCCTCGCACATAAGAGCAAATTTTGTCACGCCGTGAAAATTGCGTAAGAACTTTCTAAGAGCTCTCTTACGTGCTGCGCCGTTGATGAAAACAACATGGCATCGTAAACAGCATATCGGTCGCTGCGAGTTTTAGCAAACGCTTCTCGCATGAGTTACTTCAGCGTTCGACCGGATGCGTTGTGATTACGGCAGCTTTTTCCGTGCGTGTACGCAGTGTGGAAAGCTGCGGCAGTGCAATGGTGTACGGTGAAGCGCAGTGAAGCCTGTGTGTCGGTGTGTTCAAGCGGCACTCGGCACCGGTGTATCGACGGTAACTAGCACTCGAGAAGCCTAGAAACTGTGTTTGTTTGCCGGTATCAGTTCGTTCGCTTGACTTTCCAATCTCTCTGCTGGGTGCTGTGCGACATTTCGGATTGACAGCGTTTTGGCACGTTACTTGAGTGACCCCAAGTACGTACGGAAACGTATGAACTACGCGCTGTGTTTGGTTCTCACTTCGCCACTGGTTAGCGCGTACGCTTGTATTTTCTTTGGACCAATCTAGTGTTCAGGAGTGAAACGATGTTCGGTGTGAACAGTGGTGCTGTGTTGACGTTTCTAAGACTTGTGAAGTAGCTGTGCTCGTGTGGCCTAAAATTGAAAGACAGCGTTGATAACTGTTTTGCGCTGCGAAGTTGCGGTGCTGGAGCTTGGCGCTGTTGTTTATTAACTCGTCACTTCTCCTTTTTGTGATAACTATTTTCCTAGCACTGTGATGTGATGAACAGAAGCTGTGAGATGCTACATTCTGTTGTGGGTCGTATTACATTGGCAGCGCGCCTTGACTGTTCTTCGGTAAGAACTCGAGAGTTCTATGTGGCAGCGAGAGCCCGTGAACGTCAAGCTTCCCTCCGGCTCCCGTAAAGGACAAAGATTTCACCGGTGCCTCGCTTTGGATGAAGTTGTAGGCCAATACCACCTAACTACAGGTTTCCCAGTTCGTCTGGCCACCGTTTTGCGCAGCACAAGAGCCTTGACAATAGCCGGTCATGGCGAGTTCTTACACTTCATCAATGGACGTGCACACCTGGCTAGCCCTTCATTGCTGTCATCGGCAGTTTCCAGTCCGCAGATGTCCTTTGCCTGTTGGCCCTAGAGCACACCTTGTTCCTTATGACACTGACGGCTACAAAATGCTGCCATCGGTGAGTTGACGTTGCAGAACTAAATTTGTTGCTATTCACGCAGTACTATAACGTGTGCAAGTTTTTAAGGCCACCAGATGAAATGTTTTCCTATGTTCAGTTCAAGCTTAAAACATTTACTACTACTGTTATTTACATACATATATTATGAAGAGGCGGGCAAGTACATCAGACGTTTATTGTGATTTGATATAAGCGAGCACTTGTTTGATTATCAGGATGGGCCTGTCAATTTAACACGTTTGATAGTTGGAAAGCTATTGTGAATTTATTTTCCAGGAGCCAGGTTTCACTTGAGAAATTTATGTTACTTTGAAAATTTTTTTCTATAGACGATTACCGCTGTGGTAGCACTATACATCACTAGGATATATCTCTTACGGTTCGTAATTTTTACATGACGCTTTAGTTTGTTTCAAAGTGATTATAGCAAATTTGGTCACTTTGACAAAGTGATAGCTTCGTCAAATAGGTATTATAAATGAGTGCATTTGATGGTTGTTCTTAAATATCTCGTTTTTGGCTCTTCACAAATCGCAGAGCTTAATTTGTTAATGTCCTGTGATGCATCAATTCCACACAATGGCACATCAATCCTCATCACGAATTTTAGCACCTGTACAAAAATAGGTAGGACACGTGCTCTCTAACTGTGCAAGTCTATGTTTAGATTGATGTGTGGGGTTTAACGTCCCAAAACCACCATACGATTATGAGAGACGCCGTAGTGGAGGACTCCTGAAATTTAGACCATCTGGGGTTCTCTAACGTCCACCCAAATTCGAGCACACGAGCCTACATTTCCGCCTCCACCGTAAATGCAGCCGCCACAGCCGGATATCAATCCCGCGACCTGCGGGTCACTAGCCGAGTACCTTAGCCACTAGACCACTGGGGTGGGGCATGTGTCAGTCTATGTCACTGCTGGGACTGTTATCATTCAGCGGATCTAGATGTGGCCAGGAAGCAAGCACGGCAGCCTCATCTGGAAGGACTGCGATCTGCTTTGGAGCTTCGAGGGCAAAAAACTACCTAACGGCTGGCTGCACAGCTAGTTTTCCTTATTATATACGATTAAGTGAACACCCCTTACTGTGCAAAAATTGAAAACCCAAGCATGGCTGCTTGCAGTCCATACCTGTATTATTCTCACACAGAATGCTTATTGAACATTTATAGATATATATTTAGAGATACTTGAGAACGTTCAAAGTTGAAAGCCTGCAGCCTATGAATGAAGCTCCAATCATCTGAGGCTCAAAAGCTCGTGCATTTGAACTAGCACAAATACTTTGATTCCTTATTGAGCTCTCGAGCTTGTGACTCACTCTGTGGATCAAGTGATATGGAAGAAAATAGCAATTGGATCAAATCGCCTGGCTCTTCAGAACTTGCAAGGAGAATGACCTATTGAAGAAGCCTCAGACTACATAGAGCCAGTAACTGCATCTTTTACTTGATGTAGCTTTTTCTCTCTCGGTGCTGTGGCATGTTGTGTTTGAGCCGAACGTTTCACTACGATTTCCTAGTGATATATTTCTTCTACTAATTGTACCTGACCTAATAATGCATTGTTGATCTCTAAAGGTGACATTCAGTGTGTTTCAAAACCATGGCTCCTCATCCCTCTCTCTGTGGATAGCCTACTTCAGCAGCAGTGCGGTGCAGCCAGAACACATGCAAGCCAAGTTTATTGAGAGATCCTTTGGTGTTCGGTGCAGGACACAGCATATCCATCCGGAAAAACACTGATATCAACAATAATGGTGAGTGCTGGTGGCACCTGTAGGAGCCCGTTGTGTTTGTTGCGTGTGATTATTTCCCCTGATGAAGTGCATTTTTGAAAGGTTGTCTTCGTTTGGAATAATAGATGTCAGCAGCAAGCACACTCATAATCCAAAAGCGCTTTGTGTCTTCTAGACTGCCCATTTTCTCCTCTACGCAGCATGGTGAGCTGGCTATGTTAGACAGCCTCAAAAGTTGTGAACATTAGCTGTTGTGTTGTAGTGCAGTCTTAACTCGTGTTTCTTAGTGAACTTATTTGTGGTCTGCTTCTCGCACCTAGTGTAAAGTCGAAACAGAAAAAAATTATTGGACTATAATGCCTGGCAGAAGTTTCATGTCGTCATCTATAACATTGTAGTTTGGCTCTTGCATCATAATAAAATATTATTACGAGGCAGGGGGCATAGCTCCGCCCCGTCGTAGACACGTCGATGAAGAAGAAGCGGATTCAGCGCGCAAGATCCTAGCAGCCCTGAGGAGTCATACCTACCTGTATTTATTGCAAATACACTGCTTTCTCTCTTTCGTGTATTTGTAATCCCCGTAACAAATTGGTAGAAGTGCTGGGTGACGAAGCCCCATACAACGGAGTTCCGCAGCGGACGTCAAATTGGAGTTTCCGTGATGGAACACGGGACTGATCCCATGGCCACCTCTCCTTCGGCCTCGGCGACAACTGCACCATCCATGCTACAATATATTTTCAGTCTTCACTGTTTGCGTGAGTGTTTAGGCTTGTCATCGGCTTCTGAAAATAAGACATCTGTAAATATGAGCACATATTTAACAACTGTACACTTTTGCATGTAGCATGGTTGTAACAATGATTTGTATTTTTCTAAGTTCAAGCAGTAACAAGGGATCCGATGTTCCACGGTCATGTACAGTGTATTAAGAACAGAGCACAGAAGACCAACGAGTAGAAAGGGACTGCCAGTGACTGTTCTCCTGCTCAGAGTTTACAACAGCAGAAATGGCATATTGTGATGTCAGGAGCACTTTAATTGTATATGTAGTAACATCATGTGCAGCTGCAGCTTAACTTCTTAGCAGTGCATTATTCAGCAGTTCCTTTGCTTGCATTCCAAATTATTTAAATTTTTCATGGAAGATACCAAACTATGACACTAATTTCAAGGCTGCTGTAGTGTTAGTGGGCAAATAATTTTGAGCTGTAGTTTTTAACATGTATGGTATTCAAAGTACCTGCGTGTGTCTGCATTTACTGTCATAAATCACAGCATCCATGGTCGGCAATCGTAACTGCGTTTGCATTCTCTGTAGTAAAAGAAGTAAAGCCATGGATGCGGTAATCTTGTACTCAGTTGATATAATTTTCTGTATACACTCATTTGCATAGCAGATATGATGCTATATGTGTATAGGCTCTGGGAAGTAAGTCTATGTAGATTATTTTATTTTGAAGGAAGAGGATCATCACTACTTCTAGTATATCTAAAAGTACACTTTAGTGCTTGTATATTGTTATCCCGCTGCTTGTCCGTCCTTCAAGAGTCTACATCTATGTTTCTACTGCCCTGTCACGGTAGTCTAGTGGCTAAGGTACTCGACTGCTGACCCGCAGGTCACGGTATTGAATCCCGGCTGCAGTCGCTGCATTTCCGATGGAGGGGGAAATTTTGTAGGCCCATGTGCTCAGATTTGGGTGCACGCAAAAGAACCCCAGGTGGTCTAAATTTACAGAGCCCTCCTCTACGGCGTCTCTCATAATTATGTGGTGGTTTTGAGACGTTAAACCCCACATATCAATCAATTCTCTGCTTCTACTGTGAACCTTTTTAAATGTATACTTTGCTCAGATAGGTTTGTTCATAATGTAATTGTGTACTACGGAAGTGACTTATCATCTATGCAGCTTTACTCAGACTAGAAATAAAAGCATTTAGTTCATTTTTGTAGCTATAGCATGCATTTACTTATTTTTTTCTAGGTGCCTGTACAATTTTGTAGCCCTACAAAAGTACTGATATACTCTAATGTACTGATATACTCACAAGTACTGATATACTCTAATAAGCTGGCATCCTAAAATAGTTTGTTAGTAGAAGTAACAATATGTTTATAACCATTATTACTATTCTCAGATGAGCCGCGAAAACTCTATGGAAATGTATTTACAATTTTGAACTGTGTGAAGGTAAATGTTCTTATGTTTTTTTTATTGTGGGCCGTGTTTCATGCAAATGACACATAATTACTTTGCAGAGGCATAGTATTAGTTGTGGTTTCACACATATGTGCTGAGCAACGCCGCAGTGGAGGCTAGAAGCAAGACATACATGCAGTACACTGGAGCATCACCTCACATAATTTGTGTACAGCCTTTGCCCAAACAGTGAACTGAACTTTTTCAAGCAGACTAACAGACAGCTGTACTGGAACCGTGTTTATGTGCAAACTTTCAAGTCATTTTGAGGAGTATTTTCAGGAAACGAAATGGGGTCTATAGCTGTCAATATAAACACTGTTTGCATCAAGGAGCTTAGTAGCTTACAATTGTATTATTCATGTATTGTCTAGAATTTCTTTGCGCTATGCCACCTTTCATCCCAAGTGTCCTAACATGCTTTGTTAGTGTGTTGTGAATGAGCAAAGCTATGTAAATCAACAGAGTAATAATGCAGACATGTACGAAGTATTGATGCACAGCCCTTTTCTTTAGCATGACATTGTCAAGAGCTTTCTTCTTGTGTTTCTTATAAAAACTGCTCGTCACTGGGCAGTAGCAGAAACTATGCATCAAGCTTTTCCGAGATGGTTCGAGAAAAACCGAGTTCTGACATAACAGTGCTGATAGATTTCTTTCGTAAGTTGCTTTCTGTATATTCGAAATGAGTGTACTAGAATTGTTGTTTTATAGCCATTCATCTTAATATTTACACTTACGTGTATGCATGTATGTATGTATGTATGTATGTATGTATGTATGTATGTATGTATGTATGTATGTATGTATGTATGTATGTATGTGTGTGTATGTATGTATGTATGTATGTATGTATGTATGTATGTATGTATGTATGTATGTATGTATGTATGTATATTTTAATTGAGAATTCGTTTGTCATTGATCAGTAGAATTGGTAATAATTTGGCTAAATTTCTTTCTAGTTCTTTTTCTTCTGAGCCATTATACATTTCAATTTCTTTTTACTCCATGAAAATAAATGCAGCCTTACCCAAAATATGTGCATTCGAAGGAGTTGTTTCATATGCCAACGTACAGTCATGAGCAAGCAATTGGGTAAACTGGAACCAACCAGCGAAGATTAGTTTAGAGCATAGCTACTCTACATAGCATATCTTGTACACATTGCATTGGTCCAATACTTTCATTTCAACATATCAATTTTAATCAGAATAAACAAGCTATCCCCGTGGTTGTATATGTGTGTGATATTTATGCACTTCGTAAAAATGGTTGGCACTTACTATTAAAGCCACAAACCTAGTCAAGCTGAATACACGAATTTTGTCCATGCACCTTTCATCTGTTCTGAAACTGTTGTTATTAAAAAATAAACTTCAGTTAAAAATGTATTGTAGTAAGCGAAATGAGAGTATCTTTTTATCACACAATTCAAATTGCCATTGTTATGTTCCGTTCTGGACAATAGGCACCCTCTCAGCAGAACTTGATTAACTGCTATAGTTCATTTTAACCATTGACAGCGACACTACCCTGAAGCGCGCAGCATGACAGATAGTGGGAGAGAAGACACAAACTAAGCACTCTGTGTCTTCTCTAACAGTTCGTTCTCTTTGGCCTTGCTGCATGTAATGATGCCCACCAAATTAGCACGAAAACGTGTCCCGACAAAGGCAATCATTTGGCCGCATGCAATTAGCTCGCTGCATGGGTAGATTTTCTTCAAAACACTGGAACGACTGATCGCTGGTCGAATATCCAAACACGTAAAAAAGTAATATACAAGGTATGATATTGGTATTTCATGACTGGGCACTTTTTCGATAAAAGAGGATTGAGGGGAAAGTTATGAATCCTGAAATATGTAATTTATGAAGGAGCACGTCACAGAGCTTTTGGGTCAAAAGGGAAAAAAAAAAAGAAAGCGCGTAAGCAACCTACTCAAAAAAATTAGTACCCGCCGCCACGCATAACCTCAGGCCAGCAACCTCTTGAAAGAAGGTGCTCAGTCACACGGCGGATCGAACCAAGTACCTCCTTTATTGTAGCTGAGCGCTGTAACCGCTCTTCCACTGCAACAGTGCTTGCATTCACACTATTGTGGATATATCATCAATGCTTCGAATGACGCGAAATGCAAAAACTTCCGGTGAAGCTTGCTCAAAAATAAAAAAAGATAGTGAGAATGCGTTTACCCAAGGTAACTAGAAAATAGAAACCACCACGTGTAGCTGTATAACCGCGCACTATTTATCTTGCACATTACTGTAATAATGTTGGGATAGCCGGCTCTAACGTACGCTACCTTCTCATAGTTTGCCAAATATAAATCTAAAATTAAAAAATATATATTGGCCTCTGACAACGCTAATCAACTATTATGAATTCACTGTCACTTGTGTCACTTTCATTGCATGAATAATCTGTTTGTTTTTATTAGAGTTATTTAAAAATATTCGGCTCATTAACTCACAACTTTCCTAATTAGGATTGATTGTCACATCTAAAGAAAGTCACACTTCATCTCGCTTTCTCTGTGGCTGTCGCTCCCATAAAACACGTCCTCCACTTTTTTATGCTCTCCAAGCATCCGACGCTGCTTTGCGGAAAGTTTCCCTGACGTCTGTTGGGCCAGAAAATCTTTTTTATTATCTATTGATTCCAAACTTTCATGGAGACGAAACGAGAGTCTCTCTCTCTCTCTCTTTTTGTCCTTTTTGCACGTATGATAACGTTTCTGAACTTCAAGACCCGTATACACGTCCCTTGTTTTGTTTGCTCACTCAAACAACGCTGGACGAAATATTTGCACCGTGTCTTGAGAAAAGTATTAGCACTTAAACACCTCCCGACGAATCTCCCTCGTTTTACGTAGACACATATCTAAGCGTAAGCGTATGCACGTTCTCGCATTCCGGCTTTATAAAAATGCTGCGGTGCATGGAACCAGCGAAATTCTGCTCAGCATTTCATTTGATTGCTGCTGTTCTCTATTCCTGCACAATTAGTCTTCAGACACAAACGTCGCTCGTGTGTTTTGTATTAAGAATATTGTAAGAAAGGCAACTCTTTAGGTATAGGTACAAAACACCCTTACGTTCACCACTATACCATGCTCGATTGCACCGTATTAGTTGAGTAGCAGCGCGGCTTCATTAAAATGTAAGGTAACTGGTCTCGTTAAACAGGGGAAAACATTCGAGGCATACTTTTAAACATTGCATGCATCGATTTATGCGTGGTTTCATTGATGTGGCGCACCTGGAGTGTTGTTTACTTGTACTTGGCGAAATAGTGCGTGGATTGCTCGATGCCCATGAGCCATCGAGCAATTTTTTTAGCTACATTCGTTGATGAAAGGCGAATGCTTGGCTTTGCACATCATACCAAAACGTCTATTTAAACGTACACGGCATCCCGTAAGCGCTGTAGCAGACGCTCATGGAACTGAAACTTAGATGCAGCAAATCATTGGCTATCATCGTATACTCTCGATGCTAGACGCTTTACTTGCTACCTTGCTTTCATCGGTACACGCTTCTTTCTTTCCTTGTCGTTTCATCTGCTATCGTGCGTCCTCCTCCCCCTCTGAATTGCCGAATAATGTAAATTCGTACCCGCGCTATATTAATCCTTCCAGATAGGAGAATTCTCGGCTAAGAAAATGCGCAGCCAGAAGAAAGCTTTGTGCATTCGGCCGCTGTTTCTTGATCAGGTTAGTTATTACTCATTCCATGTTCTTAAGGGTAACAACCACTTCATTGTAGTGCTGCCTCGCTTAAGGGTCTTATATTTCTTGTTTGCGCGTGCGTCTGTTTTTGCTTTCCGGGTTTGTGGAACAAAACCCAGAACCTAATGCACAAGTTACACAAGCTCTTCTGAAAGAATTACGTAAAAGCCGAAAAAACATTCAAAGTGAACAGCAGGGCCTACACACATGCCTTAAACAGGTCAAGGAGAGCTTAAAAATCCTAAAAGAGAATGAAAAAGCTATTTCACAGTACCGCAGCTCGACGAAACTGTTCAAAGACAACATGAAAATCTAAGTAGCTTTGGAGATAGGTGTTTAAGGAACAACTTAATGTACTTGGCATACCAGAGTAACCGAATGAAACACCACAAGACCTGCGCACTAAAGTGCTAAATGATGTCATAGAAAGAAAGCTGCATGTCACACTACACACTGTCGAGCGTTTACAAACAATAGAAAAAAGCATACTGGGAGACCTCTCCCTTTTCGTCTAAAGATTATATGATTACAAAAAAAAGCACACGTCTGCACAAACTGTAGGAATCTGAAAAAAACCAAAATTTTAGTCTCGGCTAACTTTTCCAAGAAAACCTTGACTATACGCAAGCTGCTTTCGAACTCCACCGCTAATGAAAAGGAGAAGGGGCAGCGTGTGCGTATTCACTACGACAAAATATACATTAATAATGAAGATTTTTATATTGACTTTGCAAAAAACAACCAACTCAAGAATAAACATATTCCGCATCCGTCAGCATAGAAATGGCATGAATGAAGGTATGCTACTGGCAAAAAAGACAGCTTCTGTTTCGTCGATTTAAATGCTAGAAGCCTTTTAAATAAAATTTGTGACCTGGAATACATCCTAGCCAAATATGAACCATACATTGTGACAGTTACTGAGACGTTGCTGATTTCTAACATTTGAGACAATGAGTTAGTATCACCTGACTACCAAGTAATGAGAAATGATCGTGATTCTTGCGGAGGTGGCGTTGCCATTGTTGTTAAGGATTGTGGTGAATGCACCCGTTTGCAAGACATTCAAGACCATGGTAGTGTATGGCGCAACATCAAGATTGGTAATGCCTTTATTCTTCTCGGTGCTATATATAGAGCGCCTAACAAGTCAGCTTTGAATTTACAAGATATCAAAATTTATTTAGATGAACATTAACCGCGAAATGGCCGTATTATGCTTTCGGAAGGTTTCAACTTACTAAATATTGACTTGGATTTCTTTGCTGTAGGTTCACAAGAGCTCTCGGAGTGTGATGCGCTTATTAATATAGTTTTTGCTCATGACCTAACGCAGAGAGTTTATGAGTGCACACGTACGGCAAGCTCAACAAAGACCATTCTATATTTCGTATTTTTGGCCGGGTGTTTGGACAATTATATGAATTGGCAGTTTACAAGAGAGTATCTGACCACGAGCTAGTATTTGTTCGAATAAAACGTGAAATCATGTATAAAAAACTAGAAAAATGCATTGTTAATGTGCCTAATTTCTGGAAAGTAGATAACACTAGCGTAATACATTATCTTTCATATCCTTCAGATAACTTCAGCACTAAGACTGACGTCAAAGGTATGTGCATTAAATTTAAATAAATAATCTTTCATTAAATTGACAGTTTTATACGTGCTTCAAAGAAAACGATGAACAAACAAAACCCTTCTATTACCTGCGATATCATACACCTTAAGCATAGAATCAGTCGCGAAAGAAAGAAAACAAACAGCGACAAACTCAAACTGTCAAATAAGTCACTGCTACAGTGCACCATGCTCAAGAAAGCAAAAAAATCACACAGAAACCCTCGGCAACTTCATGAAGTCATCCCTTCTAAAATTCTGGCACTATTTGTCAGGCAGTGATGAGAAATATTACAGCGTAGTCGCAAATGATGCGCTTGTGAGTGACCATGTGGTGATATCATCGGGTTTCAACTTTTAGAGTCCGTTTTTACACCTTTTTATAGGGTTGGCTCTCGACCCTTGTTTAGTAATCAATGCCCTAGCGCATCGATGGCTGATTTAGCACTAACATACCATTGAATTCTGTTTCTTATACTAGAAATTGATGAAAAAAATTCTGTTGGGCCTGACGAAATACCTAGCACAATTTTACGACGATATGCGGAATAAGTAGCCTACTACTTAGAAATAATATTTATGGCCTCAATCATACAAAACAGCTTCCGTACGATTGGCCAGTGACGAGAATAATACCTATACACAAAACAGGTGACTAGCAGCAAATCGTAAATTATCGTCCCATATCCTTAACTTGTGTTTGCTGCAAGCTTCTCGAGCATATTATACCAAAGTGTATGTTCACTTATTTCAAAGCAAACAACATATTTTTTCCCAAATAAGCACGGGTTTAGGCAACGTCTTTCTTCCACCACACAGCTTATGGAAACTATCAATAACTTTTAGCTTTCAACAATAAGAAAGAACCCAATGCGTTTTTCAGAGTTTTCCAGAGCCTTCGACACAGTCGTTTGCTCTCGGTTGATAAGCAAATGATCAAAAATAGGAAATAATTACAACTTAGTAGAATGAACTGAAGCATATCTGTTTGGTCGAACACAATGCGTGGAAATATATGGCATAAAATTGAACATCTTATCAGTTAGATCAGGCATACCAGAGGGGTTTGTTTTAGCGTATATTAATTTTTAGTGTAATTATTTTAGCGTACATTAATGATATTAGCTCTGGTATCAGCAAGGATGTCACTGTATGACTGTGCACAGATACAGTCAGTCAGATAGAGTCTGATATACATTGAGATTGGTGACATGAGGAATAGACATTTACTGAGCGATGCTCTGGCTGATTGAAGCCTGGTGTGAAAAGAGGAAAATGAAAATAAACGAGCAAAAGACAGTTGTCTTCAGGGTATAGAACAAAGTGAAAAAGAACTGGGGCCCAATTCACAAAGCTTTCTCCTGGCTACGCGTTTTCTTAGCCAAGAATTCTCCTATCTGGAGGGATTACTATAGCGCGGGTACGAATTTAACTTATTCGGCACCTAAGAGGGCGAGGAGGACACAGGATAGCCGATGAAATGGCAAAGAAAGAAAGAAGTGTGTGCCGATAATATCAAAGTAGCACGCAAAGCGTCTAGCATCAAGAGTATTTGATGATAGCCAATGATTTGCTGCAAGTAAGTTTCAATTCCGCGAGCATCTGCTACAGCGCTTACGGGATGCCGCGTACGTTGTAATAGACGTTTTGGTGTGCTGTGCAAAGCCAAGCACTCGCCTTTCATCAACGAATGTAGCTAAAAAAATTGCTCGATGGCTCATGGCCATCGAGCAATCCACGCACTATTTCGCCAGGTACAAGTAAACAACACTCCAGGTGCGCCACATCAATGAAACCACGCATAAATCGATGCATGCAATGTTTGAAAATATGCCTCGAATGTTTTCCCCTGTTTAACGAGACCAGTTACCTTACATTTTAATGAAGCCGCGCTGCTACTCAACTAATACGGTGCAATCGAGCATGGTATAGTGGTGAACGTAAGGGTGTTTTGTACCTATACCTAAAGAGTTGCCTTTCTTGCAATATTCTTAATACAAAACACACGAGCGACGTTTGTGTCTGAAGACTAATTGTGCAGAAATAGAGAACAGCAGCAATCAAATGAAATGGTGAGCAGAATTTTGCTGGTTCCATGCACCGCAGCATTTTTATAAAGCCTGAATGCGAGAACGTGCATACGCTTACGCTTAGATATGTGTCTACGTAAAACGAGGGAGATTCGTTGGGAGGTGTTTAAGTGCTAATACTTTTCTCAAGACACGGTGCAAATATTTCGTCCAGCGTTGTTTGAGTGAGCAAACAAAACAAAGGACGTGTATACGGGTCTTGAAGTTGAGAAACGTTATCATACGTGCAAAAAGGACAAAGAGAGAGAGAGAGAGAGAGAGAGAGACTCTCGTTTCGTCTCCATGAAAGTTTGGAATGAATACATAATAAAAACAATTTTCTGGCCCAACAGACGTCAGGGAAACTTTCCGCAAAGCAGCGTCGGATGCTTGCAGAGCATAAAAAAGTGGAGGACGCGTTTTAAGGGAGCGACAGCCTCAGAGAAAGCGAGATGAAGTGTGACTGTCTTTAGATGTGACAATCAATCCTAATTAGGAGAGTTGTGAGTTAATGAGCCGAGTCTTCTTCAAATAACTCTAATGAAAACAAACGAATTATTCATCCAATGAAAATTACACTAGTGAGAGTGAATTCATAATAGTTGATTAGCGCTGTCAGAGGCCAATATATAATTTATAATTTTTTTATTTATATTTGGCAAACTATGAGAAGGTAGCGTACGTTAGAGCCGGCTATCTCAACATTGATAAAGTAATGTACAAGATAAATAGTGCATGGTTATATAGGTACACGTGGCGGTTTCTATTTTCTAGTAACCTTTGGCAAACGCATTCTCACTATTTTTTTTCTTTTTTTGACCAAGTTTCACCGGAAGTTTTTTGCATTTCGCGTCATTCGAAGCATTGATGATATATCAACAATAGGGTGAACGCAAGCACTGTTGCAGTGGAAGAGCGGTTACAGCGCTCAGCTACAATAAAGGAGGTACTTGGTTCGATCCGCCGTGTGACTGAGCACCTTCTTTCAAGAGGTTGCTGGCCTGAGGTTATGCGTGGCGGCGGGTACTAATTTTTTTGAGTAGGTTGCTTTCGCGCTTTCTTATGTTTCCCCCTTTGACCCAAAAGCTCTGTGCCGTGCTCCTTCATAAATTACATATTTCAGGGTTCATAACTTTCCCCTCAATCCTCTCTTATCGAAAAAGTGCCCAGTCATGAAATACCAATATCATGCCTGGTAAATTACTTTTCATGTGTTTGGATATTCGACCAGTGATCAGTCGTCACGGTGTTTTGAAGAAAATCTGCACATGCAGCGAGCTAATTGCTTGCGGCCAAGTCGACTGTTTTTGTCGGGACACGTTTTTGTGCAAATTTGGCGGGGTTCATTACATGCAGCAAGGCCAAAGAGCACGGACAGTTAGAGAATACACAGATAAAGTGATTAGTTTGTGTCTTCTCTCCCGCTATCTGTCATGCTGCACGCTTCAGTGTATGGTCGCTATCAATGAATAAAATCTACTATTGCAGTTAATCGAGTTCTGCTAGAGGGTCCCCTATTGTTCAGAATGGAACAGAACAATGGCAATTTGATTTGTGTCATAGAGAGATAGTCTGCTTTCGGTTACTGCAATACATTTCTCAACCGAAGTTTATTTGTTATAACAACAATTCCACTAACGATGAAAGATGCAAGGACAAAATTCGTGTATTCAGCTGGACTAGGTTTGTGACCTTAATAGTAATTGCAAACCAGTATTACAACATGCACAAATATCACACACATATACAACAAAGGGTGATAGCTTCTTTATTCTTATTAAAATTGATATGTTGAAATCGACATATTCGACCAACGCATTGTGTACAAGATATACCATGTAGCTTAGCTATGCTCTAAACTAATCTTCGCTGAATGGTTACATTTCACCCAATTTCTTGCTGATGACTGTACGTTGGTAAACGAGACAACTTTTTCGAATGCACCTTTTTTGTGTAAGGTTACATTTATTTTTGTGCAGTAGAAAACAAATTTAAGAGTATAATGGCTTACAAGAAAAAGAACTAGAAACTAATTCAGCCAAATCATTACCAAACTTACTCATCAATGATAAACGAATTCTCATTTAAAGGATACATACATACAACATACATGCAAACATACATTCATACATGCATGCATGCATGCATGCATACATACATACATACATACATACATACATACATACATACATACATACATACATACGTACATATACATACATACATACATACATACATACATACATATACATACATACATACATACATACATGCATACACGTAAGTGTAAATATTAAGATGAATGGCTATAAAACAACAATTCTAGTACACTCATTTCGAATATACAGAAAGCAACTTACGAAAGAAATCTATCAGCACTGTTATGTCAGAACTCGGTTTTTCTCGAACCATCTCGGAAAAGCTTGATGCATAGTTTCTGCTACTGCCCAGTGACAAGCAGTTTTTATAAGAAACACAAGAAGAAAGCTCTTGACAATGTCATGCTAAAGAAAAGGGCTGTGCATCAATACTTCGTACATGTCTGCATTATTACTCTGTTGATTTACATAGCTTTGCTCATTCACAACACACTCACAAAGCATGTTAGGACACTTGGGATGAAAGGTGGCATAGCGCAAAGAAATTCTAGACAATACATGAATAATACAATTCTAAGTTACTATGCTCCTTGGTGCAAACGGTGTTTATATTGACAGTTATTGACCCCATTTCGTACCACGAAAACACTCCTCAAGAAGTCTTCAAAGTTTGCACATCAACACAGTTCCTATACAGCTGTCTGTTAGTCTGCTTCAAAAAAAATCAGTTGACTGTTTGGGCAAAGACTGTATACAAATTATGTGAGGTGATGCTTCAGTGCACTGCATGCATGTCTTGCTTGTGGCCTCAACTGCTATGTCGCTCAGCACATATGTGTAAAATCACAACTAATACTATGCTACCACAAAGTAATTATCTGTCGTTTGCATGAAACAGGGACCACAATAAAAGAACATAAAAACATTCACCTTCACACTATTCAAAAAGTGTAAATACATTTCCATAGAGTTTTCACAGTTCATTTGACGATAGTAATATTGGTTGTAAACACATTGTTACTTCCACTAACAAAATATTTTAAGATGCCAGTTTCAATACTAAAAAATACCAGTACCTTTGTAGGGCTAAACAATTGTACAGGCACCTAGAAAAAGATAAGTAAATGCTTGCTATGGCTACATATAAATTAAAATAAATACTTTTATTTCTAGTCTGAGAAAAGCTGCATAGATGATAAGTCCCTAGCATAGTACACAATTGCATTTTGAACAAACATATCTGAGCAAAGTATACATTAAAAAGTTACCTTACACAGCAGAAACAAGGAAGTAGACTGTTGAAGGATGGACAGGCAGGGGGATAACAATACACAAGCACTAAAATCTACAGTTAGATATACTAGGAGTAGCGATGATCCTCTTCCTTCCAAATAAAATAATCCACATAGATTCGCTTCTCAGAGCTTATACACCAATGCCATCATTGGTGCTATAAATATGAGTGTACACTGAAGGATCGCATCGACTAAGTGCAAGATTAGCGCATCCATGGCTTTACTTCTTGTACTACAAAGAAGTCATCAAACAGTTACCCTTGCTGACCATGGATGCTGCGATTTAAGGGAGTTAAATGCAGAGACACGAAGGCACTTTGATTAACAGGCATGTTAAAAACTTCAGCTAAAAATTATTTGCCCACTAACCCTACAGCAGCCTTTAAATTAGTGTCTTAATCTGGTATCCTCAATGAAAAATTTAAATAATTTGGAATGCAAGCAAAGGAACTGCTGATTAATGCACTGCTAAGAAGTTAAGCTGCAGCTGCACATAATGTTACTACATATACAATTAAAGTGCTCCTGACATCATAATATGCTCTTTCTGCTGTTGTAAACTCTGTGCAGGAGAACAGTCACTGGCAGTCCCTTTCTACTTGTTGGTCTTCTGTGCTCTGTTCTTGATACACTGTACATGACCGTGGAGCACTGGATCTCTTGTTACTGCTGGAACTTAGGAAAATACAGATCATTGTTACAATCATGCTATATGCAAGAGTGTACAGTTGTTAAATATGTGCTCATATTTACAGATGTCGTATTTTCAGACGCCAACGACGAGCCTCAACACATACACAAACCGTGAATACTGAAAATATATTTTATTATGATACAAGAGCAAAACTACAATGTTATAGATGAAGGCATGAAACTTCTCCCAAGCATATTAAGCCAATAAAGTTTCTTCTTTTTTGACCTTACCCTAGGTGCGAGAAGCAGACAACAAATCAGTTCACTAAGAAACACAAGTTAGACTGCATTACAACACAACATGTAATGTTCATAACTTTAAGACTGTCTAGCATAGCCAACTCCCCATACCGCGTATAGGAGCAAATAGGCAGTCTAGAAGGCACAAAGCACTTGTGGAATGTCAGTATGCTTGTTGCTGACATCTGATATTCCAAACGAAGAAAAACTTTCAAAATTACACTTCATCAAGGGAAATAATCATACGCAACAAACACAACGGGCTCCTACAGGTGCCACCAACACCCACCAGTATTGTTGTTTCCAGTGTCTTGCCGGATGAATTTGCTGTGTCCTACACACCAAGGGAGCACTTCATGACTTGACTTGCATGTGTGCTGGCTGCATTGCACTGCTGCTGAAGTAGGCTAGCCACAAACAGAGAGATGAGAAGCCATGGCTTGGAAATACAATGAACGTCACCTTTAGAGATCAACAATGCATACTTAGGACAGGTACAATTTTTAGAAAAAAATATATCACTGTGCAATCGTGGTGAACACGTTCGGCTGAAACACAAGCCAAAGCACTGAGAGAGAAAAAGCTCTGTTAGGTAAAAGATGCAGTTACTGGCCCTATGTCGTCTGAGGCTTGTTCAATAGGTCTTTCTCCTTGCAAGTTGTGAACAGCCAGGCAATTTTCACCCACTTGCTATTTCCTTCCAGAGCGCTTGATCCACAGAGGGAGTCACCAGCTCGAGAGCTCAATAAGGAATCAAAGTATTTGTGCTCGTTTAAAAGCACAAGCTTTTGAGTCTCAGATGATTATAGTTTCAATCATAAGCTGCAGGCTTTCAGCTTTCAACATTCTCAATTATCTTGCAATTTAGTTCTATAAATGTTGAATAAGAATTATGTGTGAGAATAATACAGGTATCCACTGCAAGCAACTATGCTTGGGTTTTCAATTTGTGCACAGTAGGTGGTGTTCACGTAATCGTATGTATTGAAGAAAAACTAACCTTGCAGCCAGCCATTAGGCAGTTTTGTGCCCTCGAAGCTCCGAAGCAGACCGCAGTCCTTCCAGATGAGGCTGCCATGCATGCTTCCAGGCTACATCCGCTGAATGATAACAGTCCCAGCAGTGACATAGACTTGCACAGTTAGGGAGCACGTGTCCTTCTTATTTTTGTACAGGTGCTCCGAGTCATGATGAGGATTGATGTGCCAGTGTGTGCAACCGATGCATCACAGGACCTTAACAAGGCAATCACCGCGATCTGTGCAGAGCCAAAAACGATATATTTAAAAACAATCATTAAACGCACTCACTTTTAATACTTCTTTGACGACGCTATCACTTCGTCAAAGTGAGAAAAATTTGCTATAATCACTTTGCAAGAAACTGAAGCCTCATGTCAAGTTTACGTACCGCAATATATATGTCCTACTGAAGTATAGTACTACCACAGTGGCAATCGTTTATAGAACTAATTTTTCAAAATAACATAAATTTCTTAAGTCCAAACTGGCTCCTGAAAAATAAATTCACCTTACTTTCCAACTATCAAACGTGGTAAATCGACAGGCCCAACCTAATAATCAAACATGAGCTCACTTGTATCAAATCACAAAAATCTTCTGATGTATTTGCTGCATAACATATGTATGTATATAACCGTAATAGTTAATTTTTCATACTTGAGTTTACCATAGGGAAACATTGTTGGGACGTTAAACCCCACATATCAATCAATCATAGGGAAACATTGCATCTGATGGGCTTAAAAACTTGCACACGTTTGAGTACTATGTGAATAGCAACAAATTACTCACCGATGACAGCATTTAGTAGCCGTCGGTGTCATGAGGTACCGAGGGTGCTCTAGGGCCAACAGGCAAAGGACATCTGCGGACTGAAAGCTGCCAATGGCAGCAATGAAGGACTGGCCAGGCGTGCACGTTCATTGATATAGTGTAAGAACTGGCCATGACCGGCTGTTGTCAAGGCTCTAGTGCCATGCAATACGATGGCCAGACGAACTCCGAAACCTGTAGTTAGCCGGTATTGGCCTGCAACTTCATCCAAAGCAAGGTGCTGGTGAAATCTTTGCTCATTCTGGGGGCTGGGGGGAGCTTGACGTTCACGGGCTCTCGCTGCCACATAAAACTCTCAAATTCTTACCGAAGAACAGTCTAGGCACGCTGCCAAAATAACACGACGCACAACAGTATGTAGCATCTCGCAGTTTTGGTTCATCACATCACAGCGCTAGGACTATGGTTATCACTAAAAGGACAAGTGACGAGTTAGCAAACAAAAGCGCCAAGCTCCACTACCGCAACTTCGCAGGGCAAAACAGTTATCAACGCTGTCTTTCAAATTTCGGCCACACGAGCACAGCTTCTTCACAAGTCTTGGAACGTCAACACAGCACCACTGTTCCCAACGAACATCGTTTCACTCCTGAACACTAGATTGCTCACAAGAAAATAGAAGCGTACGGGCTAACCAGTGGCGAAGCAAGAACCGAACACAGCGCGTAGTTCATACGTTTCCGTACGTACTTGGGGTCACTCAAGTAACGTGCCAAAACGCTGTCCATCTGAACTGTCGCACAGCACCCAGTAGAGAGACTGGAAGGTCATGCGAGAGAACCATTAGCGGTACACAAACACACATTGCAGGCTTCACGAGTGCTAGTTGCCGTCAATACACCGGCGCCAATCCCCGCTTCATAAACACACCGACGCACAGGCTTCACTGCGCTTCACCGTACACCATTGCACTGCCGCAGCTTTCCGCACTGCTTACACGCACCGAAAGAGCTGCCGTAATCCCAACGCATCCGGCCGAACGCTGAAGTAACCCACGCGAGAAGCGTTTGCTGAAATTCGCACCGACCGATGTGCTGTTTACGACGCCATGTTCTTTTCGACAACTCCGCAGCACGTAAGAGAGCTCTTAGAAAGTTCTTGCGCAATTTTCCCGGCGTGACGAAATTTGCTTTTATGTTCGAGCGGGGTAATATTCCGAACACGACAGGCGTTCCAGATGAAAGAAGTGTTTTGGCAACGTCACGCAGTGAGCTGATGTTGAGGGTATTGCTTCACAACCAATCACAAGCTGTGCCTGTCGGCCAAGCCGTCGTCTGCTCGCGTTTGTCATCTGCTTCAATCAGAGCATGCGACGGGGGATTTGCCTTCGCAACGCTATTATTCCCAGGTAAAGTGGTTGCTGCGTCGCATAAAATATATGTCAGTGGCTCACTCTACCTTTTACTAATGTTCGTGCGCCAAATTAAACGGCTGTTAATTATCGCACGGACAAATTCAGCCAAGGTTTGCTCCAGAATTGTGAGGGTTTGCATATTTCCGGTGTCATATAAAGTTACTAGGGTCATCTTATTCCAACCGCTTACCATATTATTACGGTCCATATCGGTTTCTGAACAGTGAAGGTGAAAGTGCTTGACTCGTTTGTAGTTCCATGCGGAATCACGCACACCCCTAATACGCTTCAGTTTACAAAGTTCCAGATTGTCCCAAAATGTATGGACAGCTGTATTTCAGAGATCGCACCCGTTGGACAGTTAGAGCCAATGGAAGTACACTAGAGCTGAAGCTTTATGAACCACTCACTAAAATGTTCCTCTCATTTTCATTTGCAATAACGTGCAAGGAATGTGCTCCTATTAACCTTATTGGTGGTAATTGCCACCAATGAGGCAAGGGTCTCGATTCGTACTTTTAATTGGATGAGATGGGGCGCAACACAACAACATAACAAATAAGGTTGATCCTACACCCTGCCGCGTTCGAATGCACCGACCATTCACGTAGCACATAGGTTTTCATCCAACCACAAATCTTTACATGCATAATTTTACGCCATTGACGCCCAATAGGATTCTTCAATTACTGCGACTTTGAACGTCTTGGATGACGGTGGTTGTCAACACCATCCACTGCGTACAAGAGAAACAACACACGAAACTGAAAGCGCCAAAAGAAATAAAAACGCACCAGAAGTCATCAGGCAGCCCTTCATAGGCGGGAATTAACTCAAAACCAGCCAGGGCACCAAAGTATACCGCCGCAGTTCTAAGTATACCGCCGCAGTTCTAAGTAGCCACATCGTTTCTAAGAGAGGTCCGGACCACTTTTAGAATTTTCTCTCAGCCACGCTGTTTTTACGCACAGTTCGTGAATCCACTTACGAGCACTTTTCAGTGATGTGAGCAAATATAGCAACTGCATCACCATCACTGACTTGTTACCGGGCAGTCACCGCGCGCTTTTTTGTAGCGGCCGATGTGACACCGATGGCCTCCTGCGACATTTTTTGTTTCGTGGATCGACTTACGCAACAAAATTTCTCGGGCGCAAAAATGTTCTCGTAAGTGAGTTTTGTGAATCCGGCCCCAGGATCATAAATACTTTGTGAACTCCCAAATGCTTACTAATTTCTATACACCCGAATACTTTGGAGTAACTATCGCATCAAAGCTAAGCTTCAAAGCTGATGTCACTAATATCGCCAGCGCTGCGGAAAAAAATTGATTCCTGCGCAGAATGTTGAAGCTTGCACCCTAATTCATCTAGCTATTCATGTCTCTAACCTATGCTAACTTTGCAAGCGTTATATCTGATCCATTTAGGCTGGTCTCATAATAGAACTTCAAATGGTACAAAGAAGGGCTGCACGCTTTGTTCTCTCCAATTATTTATCCACTGACTCAGTAACAGCCATGCTTAGACTATCCATGCTACCACCGTTATCACAGCGGCTCCTAGTAGCAAGATATAGATTTCTGTTTTTACTTTCCGAACACCATTCTAGCACTGACAGTTTTACCGTACCTAATGCTTCATCTAAAGTGAACTCTAAAGCATGAGTTGATGTTTATTGTGCCACAACTACATCTCGACGCATATTCGAACTCATTCCTACCACAAATTATAAAAGACCGAAACGTCGTACCATCATCAGTTGTATACAGTGCATCTCAGCAGGAACCTTTCGAAATAGCGTAATACCGGCATTGCAAAATTTAATGTGAATGCTTTTAGTTGATTATTCTTTTTCTTTTTTTGCGGCCAGCGTAGGTTTCAGGCATCATTGAAAATACTACTATTCAAGGGCTGATTTGTTATTTCTTTATTATTATTAGTTTTGAGCACACATGTATTGACATGTTTGATATAAGATTGATGTACTTTTTTTTGTAACTCCCACTTTTTTGGTGTATAAAAATTCCTCATTGGGCAGCCGTATTTGAACCCGCGTATGCACGATCCAGAGGTTTTCACCAATCGGCTATACAGACAGGCTAACTGCACATAGCATGACTTATAGTATAGTATAGTATAGTATAGTATAGTGTTGTATAGTATAGTAAGGGGGTAGGAAAGGAATTTGAGGGCGTGGATGAGGGGAGATAGCAAAGCGTAGCACGTAAAGAATGGAAAAGAAAGAAATAGCAAGCAGCGCAAAAACAGGACGTAAAAGAAATAACAAAAAGAAATGGAGAGATAGAGAAGAAAGAGATAGCAAGAAATAGAAATAAACGGATACAAAAAGGTGAGAAACTGACAGAAAAAAGAAAAAAGAAAAACTAAGAAAAATTCCATTGGGCAGTTCTTTGCTCCTCTTTTATTTTCTTTATTGATTGTTTCTGCATTAAGTAGGAATTAGGTGATATCTGTCATCCTTTCTGTAGACTTCAGTTTCAGTCAATTTCTACAGCGTTTTCATGTAGATTTAAATACCGAAAATTTTCAAACTGCGCCAAGAAGACAGGACTAAAACAGAAACACATGCACACAAGCGCAGAACCTCGAATTGTCTTTACGGAAATCAGGTTCATTTATAGGTTACAATACATGAGGAGCAAGGAGCAGTTGCTGTGGCAAAGTTGGCAAAGGTAAAGAAAACAGTAGTGTGTGCGCATCACTTACACGGGAGCCAGCTCAACACCACTGAGACAAAAAAGAAAATCTTGCCATGGCGTCAGCAGGAGGTCATACATAGCTAAAATTTGTGACGTGACAACGACGTACTGTTAACAGTACATTGTGTTACGTCATTTTATAACGTCATCAAACGACATCGGCGCTTTGCACAATACCTCCGCGATTAGCCCATCAATCACGGAGGCAATGCGAGACCTGAAGAGGTGCAGAAAGCTTGTATAGCCTCCGAACTTAGACGCAATAAAAACACGTTAGGCGCGAAAGGCTTTTGCTGGGTAGGAGGGCAGGATCAGTACACTTACGGTGAAGAAAACAAAGCTGGTATTCATTTTGTCGTCAACGTAGGTCACGCGTCTTCAGTACGCAGCCTTTTTACTGCAGAGACCCTCACATGGCTGCACTTATCTCTTATTATTTGTAAGGCACCCTGTGGGGCCATCACGCGTTGACGCACAAACACAGACCACAAAATATATTTGATTATCGATGTGAAAATTTCAGTTATTCTAGGCGATTGGTGTCGATTTTTGTAATCACAACTTCCCATACCTATCACAACTTCCCCGTAAACGAGATTGGGATGCGCAGCCTTCTTTTAAATGGGTACAATATCTAACACATCAATGAAGGCATCCGCCTCTAACCTTCTTGCCGGTCCTGGCCTCTGCGCAACCGCATTCCGCTACTGAGGCCTGCTGGCATAGGTGAGTTTGAGACACCTCTTTTAGGTAAATACATAAGAAACCCTGCAACTTTTCGCTTTATTTTACAATTTGAGTCCGATTCAAAATTCCACCATCTTCCGCTAAAGGAAACCATTCGTACATGCGAAGCAGCGGGCGTTAATGCGTTCACTGGTGGCGGCGTTAACGCTGGCGTTCATCGCCACGTTGCGCAGGAGAGAAACCTGGACAAGCGCAAAGCATGAAGTGATAAAGCGGTATTTCGTACAGGAACATCTCAATCACAGCTAAGTGGCAAAGAGAGACAGAAGACACCGTTTGGGCATACAGCCCCGCAGACCTTTTTAGCTAACGCGCCGACTGCGATTTTTTGGCTCAACAACGCACAGGAGAAGCCTCCCATTAGCACTACTTTGAAGGTCTGAATCCAGTGCCTATATACGTTGGGTAGCCCTAGAGAAATATACTACATAAAGAGTGGTCATTGGAACCTTTTTAGGCCCAGCAAGAGAGGTTCTGACCAACCGCTAAATGGCTTACCTGTTCACGTTTTTACTCCTTTGATCAGACAGGAATACAATGATACCCAAGTTTGTCATGAATTTTCGCATAGAAAAATTTTATTGATTTGTGCCATTTTGTGTCTGTCGGTGCCGTTGTCAGATAGGAAGGAGACGTGGTGAAAAGCGCTTTGTCCCAGAGTTTCCTTTAACTCATCAGTACATCATCATCCGTACATCTGTCCCAGCACTACTACCCCCCCCCCCCGCCAGGGTCGTGTGAGGGGGAGTTTTGTTTCGGGCAGATAACCATACCCTTGCATGCGGGCCACCGCTCGGTGCCAGGCGCCAAAGAGACGCGGCCTGCCTCCCGGCGTACAAGCCAGGGAAACCCAACAAAAGGACTATTCTTCCATGCAGCAACTTCGGTCACAACACAAAGCGGACGTACCCTGGCAAGGTGGGCTATAGCAGCGCATGGGGCACGCTGCGGTCACGGCTAGTCTCCTGACGACTGGGACCTAGCGCGACTCAACAAAGGTGCTGCCCTTTGGCACGATGACTTCAGTCACCACGCGCAAAGTGGATATACCCGGTTCTTCGACTAAGGCACTGCCCTTTGGCACGGTAACTTCAGTCACCACACCCAATGTGCACGTGCCCTCACACTGTCGCGCGGCTGGGAACCTGCGACGTCCCTTCAGGACGGATGGGCTATCGCTCGGTGGAAGACGCTTTGCGGTCACAGCCCGTCTTCTTACAACTAGGGCACAGTGCGACACAATCCGCCCCTAGGGGCCTACGGGACTACTGTTTGATGCACAGGCCAGTGTCACTGCACCCAAACCAAACGTGTCCTGGAAAACTAGCACGGCTGGAAACCGGCTTAGGCTTTCGCGAAGAAGGGAACCTCCCTCCACCTCAGGCGAGTACAGTCGCCGGGCATGGAGGAGGGGCTAACGCGGACCTTGCGGCTAAATCTCGACAAGGTGACAGAATCACCGTAGTGCATGCAAAACTAAGGCGAACAACCACAGAAACTAAACTCGGGGGGGACCGGCTCACTAGGCCGAGTCGTGGAAATTTAGAGAACGCCATCACTAAAAATTGATAGTTACCTGCCTTCCTTGCTCACTGAAAATTACGGCCGGACGGTGTTACATCTGATAAAACTTCTTTGAACCTAGGCGCTGCCACTCGTGGTGGAGAATGAACCAGAACACCTTCCGTACTTTTGCAAGAACTTCGTGTAGCCCGGGTCGCTTCTCACCAAAAACGGCGCAACACCGTGCCACCCACACTTGGCAGGAGCACTCAACGAGCAGAAGCACATGCTGCTTAACCGCTAGTGCCGACAGGGGATGCAAAAAACGAACGGTGTTGCAAGGAACACCAAGGTGACCAAACAAGCTAGCTATCCTTCGATGGAAGGCGGCTGGTAGTGCACCCTGAGAGAACAAGTGAACCAGGTCCTCCATACTGCCACAAAAGGGGAACGTTCTTTGTTTATGAATTTTCGTTAAGTGCCTGAACTTTATGGGCAGGCACCCTCTGGCTCGGTGGTACATGAATGTAGCACGCCTGCCGTCCAGGAATCTAGCAGTAATAAACTGCCAGTTAGGATTATGGTTGGACAGGTGAAATGTCCTACAGTGTGCAGGTAACTCTGGTTGAGTCTATCAACTAACTCGTGGATTGAAGCAAAATCAATCTCGAAGTCGACCTTTTGAAGACGGGCCAAAGTAAAAGCGGCCCCTGCATAGAAGCCAGAAGGCGTTCCTGCCCGAAGCACCGAATTCGAAAATGCCCCAGGTGATAACAGCCTCAGCCGCGTACTCACGAAATACGACGCAAAGCTTCGAGTAAGGAGCACGTCCAAATCAAGAGCTACCCGTGTCCATTCAACGTGTAACACCGTGTTCCTAACTCTCAGGTCAGAAATACCGAGTCTTCCTTCATCCCTGCGCAACTTGAGCAGGGAGTGTGGTTCTGTCTCTACACTTCTATGTTTGTCCGCTCTTAACGATATCCCAAATGGCCAACCCCATTTACAGTGCCCTCCAATATTGCTCAAAATTTAGTGGTCATACTTGTGCGATTGTCAATTAAAAAGCAATTATTACGCATATCTGAGGCACCATAACAAAACGTAAATATTCTGTATGCGTGTCTTTTTACCAGAAAAGGCATATATAACTAATTCTAAGGACCGTAGCATTTATCATGCTGCGCTGACCATACAACGCTTGCACGAAAAGGCAAGTGTTGCTAACACTTTGATAAGACGACACGGTGATGCCACCTACCAGCCGCGTTGCGTTCTATACCTTATCACCTCCGAGACGGGCGCACACGCCACGCGCGCTTGGTTTTCCAAGATAACTGCCAGATAGCGCTGATGCCTCACGTGTGACGTGACTTGAAGCGATCGTTCGCCTCCGCTGCACTCTCGAGGCACTCTTATGCAGCGCCTTCAGAATACCATTCACCAATTTTCTTGCGCAGAGCATCAAATAAACAATTTGTTCACTCTCTCCAGACGCAAGATTATCGCCTTTCGACGACATTTGCAGTGTGACATGCAGATACGGGGCCAGTTTTTTTTTAATGCAAAGCATTCCTTAGAGAAATTCAGCCACTTTGAGCATATCTATCTAGGTATAAAACAAAACAAAGCCAAGTTATATAAAAATATATAAAAGCACAAAACTGTACTTGTTCTCTCCTTATGCAAACTTTGACAACAGCGCATCAGCCTTTTTGGCGATACAAAGCAGCGCTGCGGTGCGGACAAAAGAATGGGCCACGCCCACCTCTGAAAGCGCATTCTCCCGGTGTGGTTGAGACGGCCAGAAGAAAAAATGGCCTTGTATTTGCATGTTATACTGGCAAATGTCATCGAAAGACGATAGTCTTGCGTTTGGAGAGGGTGAACAAAACGTTTATGTGATACTTGGGTTTTAGCAGCGCGAGAAATGCACAAAAGACAAGAAAGGGACGAGACAAGCACTGCAGTGCTTGTCTCGTCCCTTTCTTGTCTTTTGTGCATTTCTCGCGCTGCTAAAACCCAAGTATGCCATACCAACTAGCCCAGTCAACCGCTCTATTACGTTTATGTGATGTTCAGCGCAAGAAAATGGTGAATAGTATTCTAAAGGCGCTGCATAAGAGTGCCTCGAGAGTGCAGCGGAGGCAAACGAGCGCTTCAAGTCACGTCACACGTGAGGCATGAGCGCTATCTGGCAGTTATCTTGGAAAACCAAGCGCGCGCGGCGTGTGCGCCCGTCTCGGAGGTGATAAGGTATGGAACGCAACGCGGCGGGTAGGTGGCATCACCGTGTCGTCTTATCAAAGCGTTAGCAACACTTGCCTTTTCGTGCAAGCGTTGCATGGTCAGCACAGCATAATAAATGCTACGGTCCTTAAACTTAGGTATGCCTTTTCTTGTAAAAAGGCACACATACATACTATTCACGTTTTGTTATAAGGCCTCAGATATATGCAATATTTGCTTTTTAATTGACAATCGCGCAAGTATGAACACTGAATCTTGAGTAATATTGGTGGGTCGACGGTTTGTGGTATCGTTAGGTGACTTTAGGATATCCTTAAGGGTGGACAAACAGGCAATTGGACGGACAGACCGAAGTTTTTCCGTTGAAGGTCCCCAAGAAAGATTAATCTTTAGAACCTGCCGCATGCCTGCTGTCTCGAATGCTACGCTACCAGTGTCGGTGTCGCAAGGTGGCTGAGAGAGAGCCTAGAAAAGCAGAGAGAGGGAAGAGATGCGCAGTGTGAGTGTAAACGTCACTGAGACGAATGTCCATGGAGAGAAGGGAGCGAGCGTGTAGCCGGCCTGCCTCGGCACTGCGAGGCGAAAGAGGAGAGTGTAGGAAAGAAGGGACAAAGACGGGCGCGCATGCGTTGTAAGGGTAGTCACGCCACACACTGGACTGCGTTTCACTATAAGATGTTTGTCATATATTATTAACAAAATGTGCACTCGTATGCAATGCGTAACGTCATAAATAATCGGTAGATATTAGCGAAAAAAATAGCAAAAGTGGGCGTAAAGCTCTCACAAAGACGCAAAGGCGCAAAGTCACAAAGGCGCAAAGCTCTCAATTTCGCTGGCTTGCAAATCTACTTCCTTTCTTTCTTCTTCCTTCTTTGCTACTATTTAAACGGTGAAACGCACAACTTCACATTACACAGGACAATTTTACATGTGATTGCGAGGAGTAGTCGCCATGAATAGGCGAGACCATATGCAGCAAATTTGCACAAGGCCTACACGTGCTGATCAGCAATGGTGGAAATGTTCCACGGTGGTGCCTCCTCATCACGGCTCCAGGCTTCGCACCACGCTCCTGCCGCCGCTAGTGGCAAGAAGAGAGGGTTACGTCTCGAAAAGAGGCAGGTGCTGGTCGGGGCATAGAGAGCGGTGAGATGAAAAAAAATTGCCAATTTCTCGCAAATGATATATAAGGGTTTTGGTCAAAGGACACACACTGCAGTGACGAGCGAACTCACGACTACTCTAGGTTTCGTAATTGACCTATGGTATGCTTTCATGCAACTGCTAGTGTAAATAGAGGTTTATTCCTTTTGAGCGATTGGACTAATGCTTGCTGTGGTGTCCAGTGACTGAAAAATAAATCATAGTTCACTTTTTGCATTATTCTGAGAAAAACAGCCAGAATAGCATACTTTTTTCAGCAAGGTATTATAGAGAATGTGAAACGATAGGCTGTAGTTTTAAATGAAGCAGTTGAGATATTTTTCATTCACATGGTTGTATGATTATACCGAAACAAAATGTGTGATTGTGATGTGCATAGTGCCATGTCATGCAAAATAAACTACGGATTTCGTCATCATGTCTCGACCTTTATGCCTGGTTCGTAAATGTAGGACTCTATGAAATCGGTAAAAACTTCTTTGCGTTAGGTGCCGCTCAGCTCTTTTGGTACGTCGGCTTGTTCACCCAAAAGAAATATAGGCCCGACTGCCTCGTTGACAGGGCGAACGCCACTGTTGATTTTCCCATCCCGAGTAATGAGGCCTCAGGCCCTAGCGACACCTGCGCTTCCTCGAGTGTGTCTTTCAGCAGGAGTGCAAAAGCGGGAGAAGCAATTCAAGAATATGGGAATAACACACACACACACACACACACACACACACACACACACACACACACACACACACACACACACCTTTTATTTGCATTTAATTCCAACCTTTACCCCACGTTACCTTGGAGACGTTTGACACGAGTGTTTCGTTTTAGAAAATTTGAAACCTAAGAATTTTACGGAAAAGAAGGCTGGAACCTCAATTCACGTTAAGCACTGGTTATGCAAGAATAAAAGCTCTTTTATTAAAAACAAGATCGCTTCAGAGTTCGCTCGCAGGATAACCCCGGTTTTCGCGCTGGCATATTCCGAAACTTAAGCACATCTACCAGCAGTGAGGGTCATCGTATGTGCTGTTACTGACCGTAAGTTTTACTAGCATAACCCATCCTTAAACAGACCCTACAACACTTTTACAAATAGCTATGGAATTAATGCAGTGAAGGAGCTTATTGCCTTCGGAATTCACCACCGCAAAGATGATTAAATATCCCCCTAGTATGAGCGGAGTTGCAACGACTTCTCGCACGCTGATATTGCTTTCTCTCTTCTCTCGTCCCGATAATAGCGCTGGAAGCGGACCAGGACGGGATGGTACAGAGTAAAAATCTTTATGTGCATCTCTTAAATTGAGCACTCTCTTGATTTTCTATTTTCTCCCTTCAAACGCACGGTTCTTCAGTGATATTGCATCTGGACACGTCGCGGTCTCCTGCGGCTGCTCGAGTAACTCTTGAGCATGCCATGCTCAAATCAGCTAGTGCTGATACTTGGGCCTGTTAGGCAGTGATATTTGAGTATGTAGCATTCTTTTGCGATAAAAGAGAAAGCGAGTTCTGTTACTTCTGGGAATTTATTGCAAAAACAGGCTGCGTGGTATGCTCTAATATTTGACAGAGGTGTTTTCGGAAGCGTCGACTACAGATCGGCAGAGTGTTTTCTAACCAATTCTGATAAAGTGACCAATTTCGAAAAAAAAATCATCAGACAAAACAGATGTGAGCACGGGTGCCTAAATACACCCAGATACGCGGATGACATCTTAGTTCAGATGAGACATCATACTCTAAAGTTAAGGCCCATAGGCCCCGCAGTAGCGCACACGCAATTGATTTTGTTATAGCGCAGAATGTCATAATAGGGTAAACCACGAAACTAGCCGAGCAAAAAAAAAGCCACAGCTTTGCCGCAAAAGCGAAGCAATGAACGCGATAGCAACAAGCTGGAAGGTCATGCGAAGAATGGCAGGCATATTGAAACGGCCCCACGTTTCTCACGCACGAAACGCACTCACAGGTAAAGATGCACGCCAATATGCGTCTCAGCTGGTACATCACTGTTTTCTGAAATGTACGCCCTTTTCGCGAACAGAGTTTGTGCAACGAGTGAAGTGACCATTTTGCTCCCGGTAAGTACATTATAATTGTTCCGGGGAAAGTTCAAGGTTTACGATTGTCTCCACCGCGAGATAAGCGAGAGCACGCGAGAGAGTCCCCTTTCCGCGGGCCAAAGTTAGCGTGGGAGATGAGAGCACACGCCGCCGCGTTGTGATGATCTGGCGACGCACGCTCATTGTGCCATCTCCCTAATAACGCTAAAAACACGATAATAGTTCCCCGAGATTCCAATTGCCAGTGGTAAGTGGTATATAAGATTAGCTTGGCGTTTGAACGTTGAATAAGGGGCTCCTTCTTGGCTCATTGGTCAACGCCTTGCACTGTGAATTCAGGGGTCTAGGGTTCGATTCCGCACGCCAGAGTCTTTTTTGAGTAATTTTTATTTCTTGCGCATTCAGATATGAAAATACGTATACATATACAGTGAATGATGGTGACGCCGACTACGGCGGTAAAATCCAGCTGAGAGGGTCCATATAATTGCTATCGAAATAAAAAAAAAGAGCGCACGGTGGTGGAAGTCTTTACTTTTTCACCTTACCGGCGAGACTACCCAACACAAGTGACCACCACGTACGAGCTGGAAGCAGGGATAGATCCAGTGACTAATTTTAGGAGAGGGGCCGACCACTTGGGGTAACACCGAAGAGGGGAGCGTAAAATTTTTCTTTGTTTTTAGTAGCACAAAAATATATTTGCATGAATACTCTTAATGTGGGCTCACGGTTGTCTCACTCATTAGTCCTGATCAGCGATAGGAGTTGGACAGCAAGATCTAGAGTGGGGGATGATGAGACATGCTTTGAGTAGGGAGGGACGATTGCCCCTACCGCTCCCCTCTAGATCCGCCACCGGCTGGAAGCATCGATCGTACTAAACCTGCACACCTTACTACAATATTTCAGCCGACAAAACAATTATATATATAGTGCGTCTAAATATTTTGTGCAGAGGCTTTTTTTTTTCATTTTCTCATGCACTAAATCATCATGCCCACTCTCTGCCGTAGAGAATCGTATTGAGATGTAGACTTCAATGATTTTTCAACTGATATCTTGCACCTTGGGCAGTGCAGACACAATTCGCCATCCGTGAACAATTGTCACTAATTATTGTTAGTATCACTCACCTTAAGAGAGTTTCTAAAACAACGCGCATAGCGGTCAACTGGTAACTGGCAGTTTTAGTTAGGAATCCTCAACAGTCCCGCTTATGCCCTTGGAAATTAGCAGCGTGCAGACGACCAACTACAGGTGCATAACTAGTATCTACGAAAGCTGTGCAATTAACGTTAAGCGTAGAATGCTGTCCGTGTCAACAGCTTCATTGATATTCCGCCTTCCGTGCGTCACTTCTAGCACGAAGCCTGGCATGACCACCACCGAAGTTGTGCATGCTCGCTCGAACACAAAGCTTCAGGACACGCTACTCGTGACACTAACGCAACGCATTCCAAAAGACCGAAGGGACTAGGAGAAGCGGCGAAGCCGCCACCCCGGCTCCATCAACGAGCCATGAGGCTGAACGTCAAATGTGCAACATCTATTGCGTATACTGCGTTGTTTTCATCACGGAGGCCGAACGAAACGCGCATCGCGACAGTCCAGGGACTCCTGCCAAAAGGTGAACTCTTTTTTTCAGTTTCTACCTCCCAAAGGAAGTAAAACGAAAACTTGAAGGGAGGCATGGTGCTATGACTTCTTTTTAACTCTTTTTAGGGTGTTCAGTGTCAGTCTCATTACATCTCAATGGACATTATCATGGTCTACTCATGCGACAAATAAAAAATCAATTCGCAATAGTTACTGATCAACAAGTGTTTGAATAATGATGCTAAACGCCACCGCTGTTGCAACAACTGTTGCCGTATAATAAATAGCTCGAATAAGAAATCTGACTGTACATTACAGAGCCAATAGGTATGCTCTTTCAGCCTTGGCTGTTCATAGCGGTCCTGGGAACCATAAAGGGAGTTGAGCGGGTCGACGTAGATGCGGGCGATGGCTGGCCTTTTTGGATTGCCCTCTTTCGGACGTGCGTGTTGTCTACAAACCTCACCTCCCCTGGTTCATGGTGCGGCCAATAGACGTGGCTGTTTGTAAAAAAACATAATACATTTATTACTGTACTATAGTTTCTGCCTGAAATGAAGGGGCTGTCTAAAAATTTTCAGGACGCAATTTTTTAATTTGAAAGTCTTGGTGGCAAAAATATGTCAAATATCCCTTCAGGGCGTGATATTAGGTGGTTCACGCGAAAAAGTATTCCCCATATTTCTTTTGGAGCAACTTTTATTTTTGTTTCACCTTTCCTACTTGTCCCCTGACGAAGAAGCACCTTTCACTACTGCAGAAGTTATCTAGACGTGAACATACTGGAAGCTATGAATTGAAAATAAATAAAACCACTTTTGTGGTAATTTGAATGATTAGCAAACAAGTAATCCGGATGTGGAGAACTATTACAAAACAAGCAACGTTTCCTTCGAAAGGGCCATTGTGGATCATTCTCAGCAGTACATGCCGCTGAACGACGATAACGGTGACGTAGCAGCGCAAGGGATACTGATGTAGGGGGGGGGGGGCGGAAATGTGACTGATATCTCAATCCTTTCTTTTTTTTTATTCGGAAGTGCTCTTGATGACTGATTTGGCACAATCTGTAATAAATAGAGCGAGATATAGCAAAAGGAAGTAAAAGCAGAGAGAATGTTCAGAATATAGATTCTGCTTTGCTGATATGTGGGGTTTAACGTTTCAAAACCACCATATGATTATGAGAGACGCCGTAGTGGAGGGCTCCGGAAATTTCGACAACCTGGGGTTCTTTAACGTGCACCCAAATCTGAGCACATGGGCCTACAACATTTCCGCCTCCATCGGAAATGCAGCCGCCGCAGCTGGGATTCGAACCCGCGACCTGCGAGTCAGCAGCCGAGTACCTTAGCCACTAGACCACCGCGGCGGGGCAATTCTGCTTTGCTGAAGCAAGGAGAAGGCGGATTGTGACGTGCGAGAGAAAAACCTAAACTGAAAGTGTCGTGCGGAGGCACAGTGCGTTTCTGACTGCGCGTATCTGCCTTGTGGCGTGTGTTGGAAAAAAGATCGAAGACAAAGGAGATGAACTGGGCTTCGGATTCACGTGCTGCAGCAGCAACCCACAGAGTCGGCCTGCTGTTTATTGCAAATAAACCCGGTTTTCCTTCCGGATGGGAGGCTCGATTTTCTAGACGTGGTGCCGAAAACCACCGGAACAGTGAACCAGGTCGATGAACTCTAGGTAGTCTTCCCGCTTACGGATTCAACCGACCGACTTACAGCTGCTCACCGCGTTGACGAAACATGAAAGCTCTCACACTGAAGCGTAAATCCGAGATAGGCCAATTACTACGTCTTTTAAACGAGGCAGAAGCAACGCTTATTCATGAAAGCGTCACGGAAGAGGAGCTTTGCATCCTCAACGAATGTATCAACCAGTTGTGCATCAACTTGAGGGCCATGGACTTCGACATCGTCCCTCTGCTATCAACCACGGATGCAGAGACAGAGTTTGACTGGGTTGTGGAAAACAATGATCCAGCCACAACTACGTCAGCAAAGTTCAAGTATAGACTACGCCAACTTCAAGATTCCCACACCGTGCACTACCACTGGCAGCACCAACTGAATCCGTGACACGCACGCCCCAGCCCGCCATTCAACTTCCAAAAACCAACCTCATGAAGTTCGATGGCCAACCGTCATCGTGAATGCCTTTTGGGAGCAGTTCAATCAACTGATATACAACGACGACGCCCTTACCGACGTAAACTGGTTCGCCTATCTACGTACGGTTCTGACTAGTGACATGGACTTCTAGCAACGGCAAGCTGCTATTGTGAATCCCCGGACATTTTAAAATAACTCTTTGCCAAAACTGATGGCATCATTCAGGCTCAAATGCAGTGACTCATCCACATGCAACCTGTGCAGTCCTCCAACAATCTTCGGGGACTTCAATTCCTTTTTGACATGCTCCAAACCCAGACTCGCGCCCTCATGACTCTCGGAGTATCGGAGGACAGTTACTCTGTGATGTTCTACTTCATCCCACTGAAGCACGACACCGCATCGAGAATGGGCCGCTTACTACTACTGTATTTTCAGGCTGTACTGCTCATGGGCTTCCGCTCGTGGGCTCCTGATTCTTGGCAGCAGTGCCAATCAGAACCAGCTTCGTTCCAGTCGACATCATTCTGTGCACAGCTACGTTTGGAAGGAAACAGTTCCCTCGTCTGGCTACCGGGATCGTCAACTGATATCGTCACCGCCGCCGGTTATAAGCACCCGCCTACAACTGTTTCCTTTGGGCACGACACCGCATGGAGAATGGGTCGCTTACCGCTACTGTATTTTCAGGCTGTACTGCTCATGGGCTTCAGCTCGTGGGCTCCTGATTCTTGGCAGCAGTGCCAATCAGAACCAGCTTCGTTCCAGTCGAAATCGTTCTGTGCAAAGCTACGTTTGGACGGAAACAGTTCCCTCGTCTGGCTACCGGGATCGTCAACTGATATCGTCACCGCCGCCGGTTATAAGCGCCCGCCTACAACTGTTTCCTTCGGGCATGACACCGCATCGAGAATTGGTCGCTTACCACTACTGTATTTTCAGGTTAGTTACCTTGAGTGCGCTGTTTGTGTGAAGAGCGACAATCGTTTTTTGATTGCGGTGTCGTGCCCAGCGAAATTTGTTCGATTCTGTGAGGCGAGCATGCTGCCTTCCGGCGCGCCTGTGCCATTCTCTGTTTGAACTGTTGCTCATCGTTTGTGGCGATGTCAAGACGAACCCTGGGCCTACTTTGGAAAACAAGGTCGCCACAGTTTTGGAGGATGTCGGCAGGCTTGAAGCTGGGCAGGCCAGAATACTCAGTGAATTGAAAAGTGTTCGGGAAAGGCAAGATGTGACTGACCAGCAGATTAAGCAATTGACGGAAAGAGTTACTGCCTTGGAAACCGCAAAAAATGCAGTTGAATCCACTGTACTCGATCCTGTGCCGAATGAGTCTTTGTGCAATATTACTGATAGGCTACAGTCTATAACGATGAGATATGATGACGCGGAAAACAGGCAACGGCGGGACAATCTGCTCTTTTTTGGTATAGATGACGAAGACAAAGAAGATTGGGCAACATCTGAGGAAAAAATAATAAATTTTTGTTCTCAAAAACTTGGCATCCCACTAACAAACGACCACTTTGAGCGGGTACATAGACTGGGAAAGTACAAGACTGATAAGCAGCGGCCAATCATAGCTAAAATGAGTTTCTTTAAAAACAAACAAAAAGTTCTTTCTGCCGCGCATAAACTTAAGGGTACCGACTTTTCGATTGGTGAGGACTTCTCGCCATCTACACGTTATTGTAGGAAAAAATTACATGAATTCGCCAAACGCCTAAAGAAGCCAATAAAGTTGTCAGTGGACAAACTGCGCATTGATGATGAGACCTACATGTATGATCACGCAACGGATCCCGTTATACTTCACAAAACATAGCAAAGAAAGCATGCACACGCAACGGAACCTAAGTGTTCAGATTACTATAACAAGTCACCATTCATGCAGTTATGTTTTACTAACAAACGCAGCCTTATACCCAAACGCGATCAGCTTTGCTCGTTCTTAGAAGATCGTAATCCTGACATTTTAGCAATAACAGAGACTTGGCTTCATTCTGATATACCCGATCACGAGCTTCTCCCCGATAACAGCGCCTACAACATATTTAGGCATGACCACGATAAAAAAAGAGGCGGTGGCGTTCTACTAGCCAAAAAAAAAAAACACTGTTATCTTTTTGCGTCAATATAGACTCCACTATTAAAATTGTATGAACTGCATGCATCACATCAGCAACAAAAATATTGATAGGTATCTGCTATCGCCCTCCCGACTCGGATAACTCGTTTGTAAAAGAGCTGCGCAAAAGCATTGATTCGGCAATTCGGCAATGCTCTCCTGATAATATATACTTACTCGGCGACATTAATTTTCCCCAGATTGATTGGTCTCTCCTAACTTCTACCTGCCACGAAGCAATGGAATTTGTAAGTCTAACCCTAGATTATAACCTGTTTCAAGTTATCAAGGAACCGATTCGTGGTACAAACATTTTAGACTTAATTTAAACTAACGCTCACGAGACTGTGAGTTCTATTCTGTACGTAGATGGTTTCAGTGACCATAAGCTACTTCAAATAACACTTAGCCTTCCAACCCACATATTACATAGCACTGTTAAAAAATTCGGGACTATAACAGAGGTAATTACGAAGGTATAAATGATGAATTGGAAGCTTTTTACGATCAGGTTTTTCTTCCATCTTACCCGTACCGATGAGTCAATGAAAACTGGATTCCCTTCAAAAACAAAATCATTACTTTGGTTGATAAATATATTCCCCTAATTTCTATCTCTAACGACAATAAAAATCCCTGGTTTCATAGATCAAGGAAGTCTCATAGATCAAGGAAGAAGCGGCTCTACAAAATTGCAAAACGCTCTTCGAGCCCTTCAGATTGGGAAAAGTACAAGGGTTCTTTGAAAGAGTACTGCTTTCTTGTAAGCAAAGGGAAATCTAAATATTTTACACACGATTTGCCTTCCATGTTACATACTAATCCGAAAAAATTCTGGCAAGTAATTTCCCCTCACAATGCTACCACATCTCTCAGTATACAAGATGCTAACCATATGCCTCTATCAGATGTAGATAGCGCTTCAGTGTTGAACTCATTTTTTTCATCTGTGTTCACGTGTGAAGATCATTCCAAAGTGCCCGAAGTTCCCGAGTTTGATTATACATTCATGGAACCTATTGCCGTTGCACTGAAGAGATTGCGAATCTTATTGGAAAACTTATACTATCAACTTCTTCAGGCATTGATAACGTTATTTCTAAGGTGCTCAAAAACACGTCATTATGCTCAAGTAAAATCCTGTACCACATCTTCACGCAATCTTTGTCAACAGGACAACTGCCGGCTGATTGGAAAATAGGTAAAGTAGTTTCCTCATTTAAAAGTGGCAATAGATACTCACCAGAAAATTATCGCCCCATATCACTAACATGCATTTGCTGCAAGATGCTTGAGCATATCATTTCTTCGCACATTTACTGTCATTTGGAAACCAATAACTTCTTTTTTGAGAATCGCATGAATTTAGGCGAGGTTTTTCTTGCGACACCCAATTACTGGAATTTACCACTGATTTTCACTTAAATATGAATAATAATTTACCAACTGACTGCATTTTCCTAGATTTTTCTAGAGCATTCGACCGCGTACCTCATTCCCGTCTGATTTCAAAATTAACAGAACTTCGTTTAGATTCGCTAACCTTATCTTGGATCCGTAACTTTTTGTGTTTTCGAAAGGAGTTCACTCTGGTTAATACCTCTTCCTCTCCAATTTTCGATGTCACCTCCGGAGTGCCTCAGGGTAGCGTCTTGGGGCCACTACTTTTTCTAATCTACATTAATGATCTTCCAACTAATATTTCTTCGTCAATACGACTTTTTGCTGATGATTGCATTCTATACCACTCTATAACTAGTACCGATGACCACCTTGCTCTCCAAAAAGACCTTAATGTCATTAACAACTGGTGTGGTGCATGACAAATGACTTTAAATTCATCAAAATGTAATGTAATATTATTTAGTCAAAAAAAATTAACTGTTGAATTTGATTACTCCATAAATAATTCCAACGTGTCACGGTCGTCTTCGTATAAGTACCTCGGCGTTCATTTCACTTCTAATCTTACTTGGGCGGCACATGTAACCTACATATCTGCAAACGCATCAAGAACACTGGGATACTTACGTCGAAACCTACGAAACGCGCCAAATAACGTCCGCAAACAAGCTCACTTAACCTTTGTTCGCCCACAGCTGGAATTTGCATCACCCATATGGTCCCCCTTCCAAGCCTATCTCATTAACCAGCTAGAAGCTGTGCAAAACAGGGCGGCACGGTTCATTTCACATATTTACAGTCGCCCCTCGAGCGTCACACAAATAAAACTTGACCTTTCACTACAGCATCTAGACATACGGCGCACAGTTGCCCTCCTGTCTTTGCTTCATAAATATATTCACGCGTCCAGGCCACCACCCTTCCCACTAACGGCACCATTGCGCGTGTCTAAACGACTTCACAATCAGCGAAGCATCACACGCATCTTTGGAAAAACAAAACCATTCAATTTATCGGCTTTGCCTCGTGCCATAGCACTCTGGAATGACCTACCCGACGTCATTGTCAATTGAACTAATCATGAAAATTTTCGCGAGCAATTAATGATACATCTATCTCAATAGCATTGTATAACCTCCTTGAATTCTGTTTTTGTTCTTTGTGCTTTTTTGCGGCTGGGGAATTCTTGTTGTTGCTTGAAGCCCCTCTTTGTCATTTGTGCAACCACTGTCATTAGTTGCAATGTTATTACTTGCTTTGTATTTTTATTAGTTATTAGTTATTAGTTGCTCTGTAGTTGCTTTGCTTTGTAGTTGCTTTGTATTGTGGCAGAAGTATCACCCACTAGCATTCTTTCCTATGTACCCCCTTACTCTATGCTCCGTAATAGAGCCTGTAAGGTATTTTTAAATAAATATTAAATAAGTCGCTTCCTCACAATATTGTCCTCGACTTCAACAACGTCATCACACGCCAATTCAGAGAGCACCCAGGACGGCCTACTCAAGAACCGAAGGCAAGCATTAAATTTTTGCATTACTTTATTCAGGCAGAAGTTGAGTCTCGCAAACAAATTGTTGCCCTGCACGTGTCTGGAAAAGAGCACATGTGGAAGTGCAAGGTACAGATTTATGCACCAGCACGACAGTTTTTTAACGTCGTCAACGGTTCGCAACCGAGTCAATAACCACGTCGGCGAAACCAGTTCCAAGCAAGAATGCTTGATTTTTGTGACGCAAACACCCTTAACACAGAGCAGTGCGACTTTCCGATTCCTCTCGAGAAAAAAAAAAACAACTACTCAGTGTGGGCCGATGTTTCTGATGTATATTTCATCATCATTTGACAAAAAATTGCAGAAGGAACGTGACATGTACAAAGTAAAATTGATGCCATGCCGAAACAATATGTGATCCTCGGTTGCTGAATTCGATTAACAGTCCAAAAACATCAGCAGCGCCGATGCAGCTAGAATTTATTTGAACTGGCAGCTCTATACATCATGTGTTCTTTCTGACAGCTGGAGCTTGGGCCTCCGGACATGGAAACAAATGCCTAGTTCCAGTTTTATTCGATGGAGGCAGCCATCGCAGTTTCATCACTGAGCACTTGGCTCAAAATTTAAATTGTTGTGTACCGCATCACGATAACCTAACACTGGGATATTTCGGAGGACAACATGATAAGAAGACTTTCTAGCGTGTCGTCACTTCAGCTTCTCAGCGTAGTAAGACGCCACTATCGATCGAAGCCCTCGTGACGACAAACATCGGTCACCAGTGTGTTCCATGACCGCATCAGGCCTTCATTGAAAAGGTTGAACAGCAAAGAGATTACTTCTCTGATGTTGATCAAGCCGGAAGCCTAAACGCGATCAATGTCTTGATCGATAGTGACTATTATTGTATTGGTCACTTGTCACGGGCAATACGCGAAATTCAGACAATGTACTCAAGGCCGTCGACATTAGTTTAGCCTGTACTCTACATGGGCCAGTAGCCTCCTCCTCGACTATCACGTATTGCAATCAGGCAATAGTTCTGAAAACAGTGATAGACTGTAAATTTACAAAAGAGAACCACGGCAACTTACAAATCTTCAGAATGAAATGGAATGGACGTAAAAGCACCCACAACAAAAACCCAGAAAAAAGTTTAGTTGAAAACGCTTCTAGGCTGTGGTCAGAAATCAACCAGACACCATGTGCTTCCATGAAGATGAAGAAGTTGTCTTCGAATCATTCACATGTTATTGGCATGCACCCTACGCAACCTTGAGAGTTGCATCTTGAAAAAACAGAAAAAAGAACCGAAAGACTTAATAATGATATAGCATCCTAAAACTAAAGTATTCTCGTCAAGTCAGAGAAGTTCTGCGGAATTCTTGAAGCAAAACACAGCAAATAAACTCCAGCAATCATTCACAAAATAAGCGACTTATGCCTAAACGACACTGTTAGTGTATTAGATTCTTCCACAGTGGAGATGAGCCCTTGCGAGCAGAACCTACGTGACTATTTCAGAAAAGAAGCATGGGATCGTGAATGGTGAGCAGGTCACAAAAGGCTTGCTTCCGAAGACCCTGAATGGCCGCAAAACTCTGCCGACCCTGTCACAGCTTCGCTACTACACCCTGCCTCCAAGCGGCAGCAGAAGAGTGCTTCGAAGGGAGCCTTCAAAGCCGAAAAAATGAAGGCCGGTGCAGTATACTTTCTTGGAAACACTGATTCACCGGATGCCTTTCGCAAATGAGAATAACGTTAAGCCAGAAGTTAGCGCGTCGCTTAAACCAGTCAAGCGACCCCCGGAAACTACAGATTCTTCAAATAGTGGAGCTCCACAGACTACCGGGTAGAGCTACCGTGAAGCAACTGGACGTTTCATTATCTGTACCTACTGGAATTGAACTTTTTTGCAAAATTTTCTGTGCGGGGCAGTTTGTTGGAGAAAAAGATTGAATACGAAGGCGACGAAGAACTGCGCTTCGAATTCATGTACTGTAGCAGCTACCCACGGAGTCAGGCTGTGGTTTATTGTAAATAAACCCCTTTTATCTTCTTAACGGGAGGCTTGATTTTCTACAGCATGTACGAAGAAAATAGTGAACGCTCGCGAAGTGTGGCCTCGCGAGAAAGAAACCCTTGGCTTCGGCGGTGCTTGACGATAGAGTTCGTGATTAACCAGCACTCGTGGTCAAGCAGGATACCGGCTGGGTGACTGGCCCAGAGAGCAGGTGAGTGGCTGGCACGCCGTCAGGGTGCTGCTGGGAACAAGATGAGATGGCCGAGTGCTGCTGCTGCCGCGGCAGAGGGCCTGATCAAGGAGAGAATCAACCCACGTCGAGCACGCAAGCGAGCCAAGCGGCACACCATCTCCAAGTGACCAGCGCCCACGTCGAACACGGCAAGCAAGCCAAGAAGCGCACCTTCTCCAAGGGGCCGGCGCCCACGTCACTTACATGGCGAGTGAACTTTTTGCTTATAGACACTTGCTTTGTTAGCTCGCGAAGTATATTTAAATGCATGTTTTTTCATGTGTTGTATGAAGTGTTGATAGAAGTGTGAACGTGTCTTTGTGCACTGGTGTACTGTGGAGCTTCTTCTGGAGCAGTCCGGCCTCATTATTGACACCAAAACTGGCGAGCCTGCCAGCATTCGCCCGTCAAACAGTGAAAGAAGACAGCTCACTCGAGTGCAGACACCCGCTCATACGTCACCATGGAGCCTGACAAACTCACTGCTATAAAGCTCCAGTTAGGTGATAGATTAATATGTGCACCGTAGTGGAGGGCTCCGGAAATTTCGACCACAAGGGGTTCTTTACCGTGCACCTAAATATGAGCACACGGGCCTACAGCATTACCGCCTCCATCGGAAATGCAGCCGCCGCAGTCGGGATTTTAACCTGCAACCTACGAGTCAGCAGCCGAGTAAAGCTCCAATTAGGCTTGTCGCGTGCAGAGCTTGGAAAATGTATTGAGGTCCAACAAGCCAAGTTAAGAAATGAGTGGGCCGTGGAACGAGAGGCAGCCAAAGAAGCTGACGAGAGGTAACGCAAGTTCCTGCAACTAAAGCTGAAGCTTTAGGAAAGAGCTCAGAATATGCCAGTAGCAGCGACTGAAGTGTTGGCTACGCCGAGCACCTCCTCACTCCTCAGTATCCAAAAGCTACTGCCTTTATTTGACGAAAGCGCGATGATTTGCGCGCGTATCTGCAGCGATTCGAGCACGTCGCGACAGGCAGGATTCGCCGCCAGAAATATGGGGTCTTGCTGTGAGCATGTGCTCGACTACTGACGCCCTAACCGTGATCGGTCGCATGGCTGCAGCCAATTCACTTGACTACCAGAAGGTAAAGAAAGCTCTAGTACAGAGGTTTTAGTTCATGGCTCAAGGCTACCAATGAAAGTTCACGAAAGCACGAGCAGCAGATGGTGAAAATGGGCGATAGTTCGCAGCAAGAATCACCAGCTATTTCGACCTTCGGGTTGACATGGCTAACGTGCCCAAAACATTCGATAGTCTAAAGGATCACGTTATCGCTGAGAAATTGTTTCGGTGTTGCCATCTGAAGCCCGTTGTTAAAGGAGCATGAATGCAATTCGCTTGAGGAACTCACAAGCGTGCCAGATCGCTTTCTTGAGGAACAGAAATTGCCTATTCATAGGAAAGTTCCTGAGAACAAGGATTTCGTTGTAAAGCCAACAGAAGCGTCGCAGAAATTCCAACTCAAGTGCGTATTGTGCAATCTTTTTGGCCATTTGGCTCCCGACTGCCGGACTTCACCCAATTTGATGCTAAAGTGCAAGTTTTGTGGGAAAATGGGACACGTAGCAGAAATTTGCCGAAATCAGCAAGGGGAAAAAAACCAAGCTCTTCCTGCGCGTGTGTTGGATCCGAACCTGCCCAGCCTCGTTCTAGGAAGCCATCTAGACGTCAAAGAGGGAAGTTTTTTGCCTCACGTCACTCCAGTGAAGAGAGCTTGCAGGATGCCGTACAATTCGTGGTCGACGGGATGCCAGTGGCCAAAGCTGTACTGATAGGAAAGGAGGTTCAAGTACTACGTGATACGAAGTGCAGCATGGCAATTGTCCGACGGAAACTCGTTCGTCATGTTTGCTTGACCGGTAAGAATATAAACGTCGTTCTGTTAGATGGCTCCACTAGCCATCGATCATTGGGTTGACATGGCTAACGTGCCCGAAACATTCGATAGTCTAAAGGATCACGTGATCGCTGAGAAATTTTTGCGGTGTTGCCATTTGAAACTCGTTGTCAAAGGAGCAACAATGCTTTTTGCTAGAGGAACTCGCTAGGGTGCCAGATTGCTTCCTTGAGGAACAGAAATTGTCTAATCATGCGAAAGGTCCTGAGAACAAGCATTTTGGTGTAAAGCCCACGGAAGCGTCACGGAAATCCCAACTCAAGTGCGTATTGTGTAATCTTTCTGGTCATTTGCCTCCCGACTGCCACACTACACCCAAGCAGATGCTTAAGTGCAAGTTTTGTGGGAAAACGGGACACGTAGCAGAAACTTGCGGAAATCAGCAAGAGGACAACAAACCAAGCTCTTCCTGCGCGTGTGTTGAATCCAAACCTGCCCAACCTCGTTCTAAGGAAGCCATCTAGACGTCGAGGAGGGAAGATTTTTGCCTCACGTCGATCCAATGAAGAGAGCTTGCAGGATGCCATTCAATTCGTGGTCGATGGGATGCCAATGATCGAAGGTGTACTGATAGGAAAGGAGGTTCAAGTACTATGCAATACGAGATGCAGCATGGCAATCGTCTGACGGAAACTCGTTCGTCATGTCTGCTTCACCGGTAAGAATATAAACGTCCTTCTGCTAGACGGCTCCACTAGCGATCTCCCGGACGCTGTAGTGCAAATCAACACATCATACTTCACAGAGTTGGTGAAGGTGGCTTGCATGAATCAAGCACTGTATGACCTTGTCTTTGAAAATCATCCAGGCATCAGAGGGCCATACGATCTAGATTCTGACTGGAAGCAGGCGCCTAATTTTTAGGTGGATGAGTTCCCAGTGGAAGCTGTGGGGGTGCTGATACCTCCGCTAAAGTTGTTTCCACCGCGCAGTGAACGTGTCTCGCACAAAAGCCGCATTTTGGGGGTGACAACCTTTGAGCGATAGGTGACGTTGTGTTCGCGAGCGGTGATCACAACTATCATATTCATGGTTGGTAGAGTGGTAGCGCCGGTGGTGACCCCTGACGGAAGGCAAGCATTGGTGACGAGCGAGTCTCTTTTGACTTGGGGTGGTAGCGCGGACGGTTACCTCCAGTGGTTGGTCTACCGTGGACGGCACCATGGGCCGTCTGTAGTGGGCCCACGTGGTGAGTCGGGCGTTAGCAACACCGCCTTGTTTGTCATGTTGTTGAGTGTTGTTTACTATTGTGTAAGGATGTCATAGCGCGTTGATCACGATTGATCATATAATAATTTGGTGGAGGAGATTGTCGTTCAAAAGTAGTTAACTATGTGACTGGTTCGTTCCGACCGCGTCTACTGTGTGCGTTTATCCAAGAGCGTGGTGGTGGCGCTCGCCAATTCGAGACTCCCCACTGGCGCCCAACGTGGGGCTTTTGGAGCATCGGACGACAGTTTTCGCGGTTCGGTACATGCTTTAGTTAGAGCCATAGTAGAGTAGGCCTAGGGGGGACTTCTTAATGCTAGCTACGACGGTATGCTTTGTTGAGAGTGTGGAGATCAATTGTTGTAACGTGTTTGAACGTGTCGGCACATAAAACTTTTATTTTTTTCTGGTCCAAAATTATTTTCGTTGTTGTTGGCTTGCAGGAAGGCTGTTGAGTTGGTACAGTGGCCATGTGGTCTGCATCCTGGGCTGCGCAAGGCTTAGAGCACGTGGATTGTAGGCCAAGCCAGAAGCGAGTGAGTACGGAAGCCTCGTAGGTGGTCCGATTTTCTGTAAATAGCTTCTTCTATCTCTTTTGGGCTCAAGGAGCCGGAAGGAGTTGCTGCCTGGTATTGCGGCTCGACGCCGTGGTGTCGTGACAACATCCGGGATGGTGGACGCCGATCGCTCAATAAGCTGCTGTGTGCGGCGAGCGATAGGGCCATATTACAGAATGGATGTATCCTTGCGGGTGCCTCTTCTACGCCTATGCTGGTTGCTGGGTGGATGCCGGTTGTTGTCGAGCGACTCATTAGTCCCAAGGCTCTGCGCAGCCGCTTGTCGCACATGGCAAAACTAGGTGGATCGTGGCGTGGAGATGTCGCACTTTGCTGCCCTCACTTTTTTTTCATCTTATGATGCACGAGTTAAAAAAAGTGATCGTTTATTTTGATGGTCATCTCGGCCGCCACCGATGTATTAACTAGAAGTACTGTCCATCGTACCACGTGGGCGAAGAGCCCGAAGCTTCCTTTTCTTTGCCCTACTGCATTGTTCTTTCCAGTGTTTGGAAAGTACGCGGCGGGAGGGATGTAGCCCGCGGCTGGCTGTCTTCTGCACATCGTCAGTGCTGCTGGAACGGAGTGAGGTCGTGAGGTCTAGCGATGGAGATGTCTGGGACCTTCGCACCTGCCTGCAGTCCAGTGCTCTCATGAGTGCTGGTCGCAACCGGAAGACGTGTTGGCACGAGTGACGGTTCGTGACACCGACGGCAACGTTGCTGTTGCGAGACCGGTACTGAGGTGAAGTCGTCAAGCCGTCAGCAGTGTCAACCGGTGGCGGTGTCGTCGTGCACAGACATTATGCAGGGACATGTCAAGTCTTGTTAGACCTTGTGTAGCGGATTTCTTCTTTTATCAGAATTTGGTTTGAATTAAGGTTGGGGGATGTGGGGGTGCTGCCACCTCCTGTAAAGATGTTTACGCCGCGTGGAGCACGTGCCTCGCACAAAATCCATTGTTTGGGGGTGACAACAATATAGTGATAGGCGCCGTTGTGCTCGCGAGCGGTGATCACCACTATCATCATCCTGGTTGGTAGAGTGGTAGCACTGGCGGAGACCCCTGGCGGAAGGCAAGCCTTGGGGGCGGGCGAGAGAGTTGAGCGAGTATCTTATGGCGTGGGGTGGTAGCGCGCATCGTTGCCTCCAGCGCTGGGTCTGCTGGGGACGGCAACGCGGGCCGTCTGCGGTGGGCCCACGTGGTTAGTCAGGCGTTAGTGACACCGCCTTGTTTGTCATATTGTTGAGGGTTGTTTACTATTGTTTAAAGTTATTGTGGCGCGTTGATCACGATTGATGTATTAATAAATCGGTGGACGAGATAGTCGTTTCAAAAGTAGTTAAATATGTGTTTCGTTCGTTCGGACCGCGTCTGCTGTCTACGTTCGCTCTTAGAGCGTACCTTGGCTCTCGCCATTTCAAGACCCCTCAAAGTGCTGGTGGCCTAGTCCCTTAGCAACTCCTTTATTTAGTCTCTTTCATCAAGCGGTGTCAAAACCAGAGCCGACCAACATGGTCGAAACAAGATTACGCCATTGTACGTCTCCACCTCCCTTTTACCTGTCGTCATACGAACTCAACTTGTCGAGGAGCAGTGAAAAGACCCAACCCTGAAGGCTACATTCGCTAAACTCACAAAGACTTCAACTCGTCGAAGAGCCAGAGCTGCAAATTATTGAAGATAAAGGATTCCTTAGTGTCCTTTACCACCATGCTACTGGTAGAACTTTTAAGCAGGTGGTCATTTAAAAAACGTTCCGGCAAGGCATCCTAAATACTGCTCATGAAAGCATCATGGCAGGACACCAGGGCATCAAAAGAACGACGGATGGGATCTTGGAAGAATTTTATTGGCCTGACCTGAACGCAAACGTGAAGTGCTTCGTCAAGTCTTGCGACAAGTACAAGAGGACAACCCCTAAAAAAGTTGGTGTCGCACAACTAGGCAATATGCCCCTTATCCGGACCCTTTTTGAAAAGGTCACCGTTGATGTAACAAGCCTATTTGCTCCAAGTTCGGACCGTGGTAAATGAAATGTGCTGACGCTTATCGACTTCGCGACTGGGTACATAGACGCTGTAGCACTGCCCGCAATTGATGCAGTACGCGTTGTGGAAGCACTAATAGAGATTTTTCCCGTATTTGCTTGCCACAGAAAATGGTCACTGACCAAGGGGCAAGTCATCCCCGAATAATTAAAAGAGGCTAGCAGGCTTCTCTCTGTGAACAGCTAAAAACAACACCATATAGTGTGATGGGGAATGGTCTCCTGGAGAAGTTTAACGGCACCCTGAAGACAATGCTTAAAAGAATGTGCCAAGCAAGACCCCGATCTTGGGATAGATACCTCGCTCTCCTGCTTTTGCATATAGGGAAGTCCCACAGGCAAGCCTTAGGTTCTCCCCATTTCCACTCATTTACTTATTGCCACGTCCGAGGACCTATAACTGTACTGAGAGTACTATAGACGAATGAGGGCCTTGATCAAGAAAAGGCTGGACGACTTACAACTACGTCTTCGATTTGCGCAATCACCTCGAAGAGACATACCAGGTCGCCCATGAACACCTGGAAAAAGCTCCTGCCAAGCAGAAAACGTACTACGACAGGAAAAGTCGCTCGAGGAAAATAGGCCCGGGCGACCATGTTCTAATTCTCCTTCCGCCTGACTCCAACGCGCTCTTTATGCAATGAAAAAGGCCTTTCCATATTACCGAACGCAAAAATGACGTTGACTATGTCATTGATGTGTCCGAAAAAAACAAGACTTTTCACATAAACATGCCAAAATACTACAAAGAGCGTGAACCTACAAAACCACAACAGGTGTCAGTCGTTGCAGAGATCAGCGAAAATGTTGCCGAAGAGGATGATGAAGTATAGGTAATGTCAATGTTTAGCTTGCCTCACACACAGTTCAGCTCGGATGCCAAGCTATCCCCGCACCTCGCCGCTGATCAAGTTCGGAGTGTGCAGGCACTTTTCGAGGAGTATGCGTATATTTTTTTCTGGTTTACCAGGAAAAACGGCGCTGGTGGAGGGTTAGCTACGTCTGACCTCAGAAGAGCCCGTCCGCGTTTTACAATAGCCCAGTCCCTTTGCCTTGAGAGAAAAGATAGAGAAATAAGTGCAAGAGATGCTGAAACTTGGTATTATTGGGCGGTATAAGTCACCGTGCCACGCTCCAATTGTCGTCGTTAAAAAACCGGACAACACGATTCGCTTGTGCACAGACTTTTGGGAATTAAACAAGATTCTGGTTTTTGACTGTGAGCCAATAACACGCATCATTGTAGTTTTTGCACTCGTACAACAAATGCAGTTTTTCTCTAAGCTTGATTTCATGAAAGGGTACTGACAAGCACTGATGAATCCCAAAAGTAGGGATAAAAACTCATTTCTCTAGTATTTCTGGGCTGTACCACTTCATCTACATGCCGTTTGGCATCAAAACGGTTCGGCGGTACTCGCATGCCTTATAAGATCTGTAGTGGGTGGTGTCGACGACGTTCATCCTTATTTGAATGACGTCGTCATTGCGACCGACACGCTTCAAGAACACATCGACACCCTCAAAGAAGTTTCTCGCCAAATCAAGGAAGCGCACTTCACCATAAAACCAAGTAAATGTGAAATTGGAGCGCGCATCATACCATTCTCAGGACATCAAATCATGCAGGGTACGGTTGAGCCGCTTCTCGAAACCCTTGACAAGATACGGGCTGCAAAACCACCCACCTATATGCGAACAAAAAACTGACTATTACACAAAGTTTATACCTCACTACGCTGAACTGACAAAGCCCCTAATGTACCTCACGAGGAAGGGACAGATGCACACTGTTTCATGGGGAACAGCTCAAGAGAAACCGTTAAAGGCACTCAAGAAGAAGCTCAGTGATGCTTCCAACCTCTTGGCTCCCGACCTCTCCAAAGAGCTTATTCTTCCCAGGAATGCCTCCAACGCAAGCCTGGGCGCTGTATTTCTCCGGATGGGGAAGAACCAAGTGCTCCATCCAGTTGCCTACGCAAGTAGTAATTCATTGCCCCAGGAAACTCGTTATTCAACAATTGAACGGGAATGTCTTGCACTTGTTTAGCGCAGTGCGAAAATTTTACATTTACCTGTACGGAAAACCATTTGTCATTCCATCAGACCACCAGCCACTCCAGTATTTGAACTCCCCCAAACACGTTAACAACCGAGTGTTGTGGTGGAGTCTCCTTCTGTAGCAGTGTTCTTTTTCCGTTCATTGCGTAAAGGGATGCGACAACAATGGAGGTGACTACTTGAGTCGCGCTTACTGCCGTTCGACTGGCCATGAAGTTTCTTGAACCACTAACACCGTTTTGATTTAGTTAGCTTTACCTCACTTGTTATGTTCTTCCCTAACTTAACCTATTACAATGCGATAAGTTGGTACTGAGGGTAAGTGTCCAGACGAACACTGTGGACAACGCACAGTGACCCCACACTATAGCGACTTGTTTCTCCTCCGCGCCATTCAGCTACAGTAATTGTTTGTAAACTACTTTCTCAAAAAAGAGACTGATGTGATAAATTGTGGTGCGCGGGAGAAAAACCGAAATTGAAAGTGTTGTGCAGTGGAACAGTGCGTTTCTGGCTGCGCGTATGTGCCGTGTGGCGCGAACGAGAAAGACAGCGACTGCTCGCGAAGCATCGCCTAGTGAGAGAGAAACCTGTGGCTTCTGTGGTACTTGACGGTCGAGTTCATGGTTAACCAGGGGTCATGGTCGAGTAGGAGTCCGGCTGGGTGACTGGCCCAGGGAGCAGGGGAGCGGCTGGCACGACGTCAGGGTGCTGTAGGGGACAAGACGAGGTGGCTGAGTGCTGCTGCCGCTGCCGCACCAGAGGACCTAATCAATGGGAGAATCAACCCACGTCGAGCACGGCAAAGGAGCCAAGCAGCGCACCGCCTCCAAGCTACTGGCGCCCTCGTCACTTACATGGCGAGTGAACTTTTCGCTTAAAGACAATTGCTTCGTTAGCTCGCAAACTTTGTTAAAATGCATGTTTGTACATGAGTGGTATATGAAATGGTAAAAGAAATGTGAACGTGTCTTTCTGCACTGGTGTATTGTGAAGTCTCTTCTGGAGTGGTCTGGCATCATTATTAACATCACACGGACACGCGATCACAATCAGTTGCTATCCCTACACGCTACCACAGGTGATAATCATTCGCATGCCCCAACGAACACAAGACTCGAGAAAGTATACCGCGCCTTGTACAAGCCCTTACGCGCTGTAACAATGCCTTCGTCTCCCTATACACTGCGATGACTCTAGAGGTTGCAATTCTGCAATGATTTGCTTCAACAAGCGTAATCGATCAAATCAACTTATCAAAACCGCGAACAACAATATCGGTGCATTGTAGTGGGGACATTCACATAGAGCGTGTACAAGATTTAACGCATTATATTATTCACAATTTCGCTGTCAGAAAAAAAACGACGCCGTAAAAGTCACTCCTATTTATTGCCAGCAAAGCAAGGGGCCTCACGATGGCGTATTGTAGTCGGAGTTTCACCCAGGCAGGACGACATATCCTGTGTGTGATTTATGTAATACGACGTCAATAGTGGTATGGACACCACTTTGATGCTTTATTAAAGAGCTCACCGAGCAGCGCTATCGGCATACTTGTTATAATGTGTCCAATCAGCCTGCACCTTGTTTCACCCCGCCGCGGTGGTCTAGTGGCTAAGGTACTCGGCTGCTGACCCGCAGGTCGCGGGTCCGAATCCAGGCTGTGGCGGCTGCATTTCCGATGGAGGCGGAGATGTTGTAGGCCCGTGTGCTCAGATTTGGGTGCACGTTAAAGAACCCCAGGTGGTAGAAACTACCGGAGCCCTCCACTACGGCGTCTCTCATAATCATATGTGGTTTTGGGACCTTAAACTCCATATATCAATTATCAATCAGCCTGCACCTTATTTGAGAAAACATTGTAGCGTAGCACCATTTTTGTCAGTACGGATCAAGAAATGACAGTAGATACGAATGCTTGCGTAACTTGAGGACAAAGGCACGAATACTGAGCGTTGCTTATATACCCCACGGCAGGCTCCATGAACAGTGCAGCACACCGGAACGGCGACACAGATTAAGCCTGCCATATTGCCAACCAAAAGGTCGCAATTTGCCTTTAAAAGAGCCCTTATACAATTTTTCAAGTAACCATAGAAATACTTCAGTAGAGGAGCTTTTTGTCTCACAAATTCAACGCCGCAAAATTTTAAGAATCCGTGCAGTGCGAGTGGAGTTACAAATGTTTGTCGCATGTATCAATTGCATTTTCTCTTCTCTCGTCCCGACGAAAGCGCTGGAAGGTAAACAGGGAAGGATGGCAGGGCCACAGAAAAACGTCACGTGAGCTTTGCGACAATGAGAATTTTTTTTCTTCGAATGCGCCGCATCTTCAGTGTGATTGCGCGCGCATGCGTGGATAAGTAGCGGCCTCCCGTGGATATCTCTGTAATGAGTTAGCGCGCCTTTTTCAAATCAGCATATGGCTGATTGATGGGTAGTTGACGTGTGATTTTTGGGTATATAACGTGATTTGTCGAGAGAAGAGAAAGCAGCTTTTAGGGCCACTTTAGGATTTTCAGAAAGATTGCTGTTGAGCACGGAAACCATAAAACACAACTACGAATCAAGAAAACTGCGTGGCAGAACCCGGCGCTGATTTGCTGCGCCATTGCAATTTTTTGACGAAATATTTATTAGCAATTGTGTTGTTGTTTTAGTGAATCTTCATGCTTAGTTAGCACAAGCGAAAATACCTGTGAAATCTGGGGAGCTGTTTGTACACGACACGAAATATTCCTTAACACTGCCTGTCGAGCGTGAACACTCAAGGCACTGGGTGCCCATTACACGGGAAGTAGAAATCTATTATAGTATGTAAAGAAAAATAGTTTAATATATATTCACTTGCAACAATATCTGCAGAGGCGAGGGGTTTCATAATATGCATCATGAAACATGCGGTATCAGTGCACCGTTCTTCCATTTCGTTTCTAAATAAATCTTCGCCCCGCCGCGGTGGTCTAGTGGCTAAGGTACTCGGCTGCTGACCCGCAGGGCGCGGGTTCAAATCCCGGCTGCGGCGGCTGCATTTCCGATGGAGGCGGAAATGTTGTAGGCCCGTGTGCTCAGATTTGGGTGCACGTTAAAGAACCCCAGGTGGTCTAAATTTCCGGAGCCCTCCACTACGGCGTCTCTCATAATCATATAGTGGTTTTGGGACGTTAAACCCCACATATCAATCAATCAAATTTTCTTACGGTAAAGCACGTATGTTAGCGAAGCACCTATGTGTTGCTGAGAACACTTTCATGGTGAAAAATATTATTTGTGTGTCAAACGCAAAGTTTGTCTGCAGTGCGGACGCCATGCGATCCCATTGGCTACAGCTTGTAAACTGCGTTATGAACAGTAAGCCATCTTTTCAACACATACCTTGTTATTGTTTTTAACGAGTCCATTATAAAATAAACTTTTCGCATGAGGTAATGTACACAATTATAAGTAATCGGGCCCATCAATCACAGTTCTGTCAAATGATAAAGGCGAAGTTTTAAGAACTTGATCAAATAATGTAAAAGCATCGAGTTTGATCAATATTCGAATTGTATAGCTCAATTCTACATTTTAAAGGAGATGACTCTAACAATATTAGTTGCAATGAAAATAAATGTACAGATTTGAAAATTTAACGATGTTTCGATTATTCCCTTTCATAGTCGTTTTTATCGAATATTTTGCAGCTGTAGAGTAAAGCTTGCTTCAGTTAACTTCAGTCAGAAATATTTAAACGAAAATCTACGCCACTTGCGCACGAACTAGTGAACTCTTATTCAGACCTATGCGAAACAGGTCAAGTTGTTTTTTAACGTAATAGTTTCAGTTATTTCGCAGAAACTTTGGGGTCGGTGTGGTTGGTTGTGGTAAAAAAATCACGGTTGTACGTCAGCGAAAACTCAACGTAAACAAATAAAAAGAATATTCAGTGTGAGTGCGAATGAAACCAAGGACGTTTGCGCGGCAAGCAGCCGTTTTACCACAAAGTCCATACTTCGCTTGAAATCGCTTCGGAAAAAAAAACTGTAATGAATGTTGTCTAAGGTGGGGAACGTCATTAACACGTGCAATAGTGCATGGCGGAAGCGTAGAATCCCACCAGGTGTCAATTGAACAAGAAGTGGTTTAGGCACAACGATAATGAAGCACACAGCTATACTTAATTACCATAATTATCATTGTTAACAGAAACAACGTCTAAAGCTGCGAACGTCGCGCGTTGCCTCACGGAGGCGTATGAGTACCTCGCCAACTCGCAAAAAGAATTGTGTTGCTGTGGGTCCTTCACATTTTCACTTGCAGTATAGGTATTTTGGGATAGTTTTAATGGGCCAATTCACAGGCGCATAGACGTTCCACCCTTTGCGGCGTGGTTTGGGTGTCCACCGAGAATCGAAGCCGGTCTAGTGATGAGAAGACGATGCGAACAGGCTTTGATTACGCTAATGTGCTCTAATCTTGAAGGAAAAGCTAGGAGTCCACTCGCTTTTTTTACTGTGTCGAGCTAGTTATATTAAATAAAATGAGTAAAATGAGCTGGTATTCGATCACACAATTCGACTACGGTGGCGTTGGCACTACTCGCGTCAACAAAACCAGTGCCGGCGATTGTGCAAAACTGCAGTTGTACAGGAATAGGTCCTCAAAGGTGCACAAGGCACATGTGTATTTGAATTCGATGCTTTTTAATGATTGACATGTGGGATTTAACGTCTCAAAATCACCATATGATTATGAAAGACGCCGTAGTGGAGGGCTCCGGAAACTTCGATCACCTTAGGTTCTTTAACGTGCACCAAATTCTGAGCACACGGGCCTACAACGTTTCCACTTCCATAGAAAATGTTGCCGCAGCAGGTGAGATTCGATTCCGGGACCAGTCGGTCAACAGCCGAGTACTTTATCCACTATGCTATGAAGAGTAGCTTTCATGCGTGTGCTCAAGAAAGCTACTTTTCGCAAAACAGCAGCGCTGAGCAACCTGTACTACGGCTCACCGGTGATGTTCATTCCGTGCCTCCTTCCACATCGCAGTCGAGGACTAAGATCACCGTAACGTATTAGTGTCCGCCTGTTTTTTCGTGCTTTTTTTCTATTTCTTGTTGTTTTTCTTGTATATCCTGCTCTTCAACGCTAATCGAATGGAACAGATGGGTCTTGTAGGCAACTAACTTACACAAATTGCCTACAGGGTTAGTACAGCTTCCATTAGCATCCGAAGGTTCCTAGTGGATTGATAAATTGCATGCATACGCAGTTATAGCGTGGTCTGAGACATTGGTTCATTCTATGGTCACGTGCCAAATCAATAACAATAGTGTAGATTCTCTTGCCGTTTTTTATTATTTAACCTAAAAGCTGGGAACACAAACTAAGAATTCTACAAAGTAATTATGGAACGCCTTTTGTATCACTACAAACAAATTCTATTTTTTTAATTTTGCTTTTTACAGATTTTCGAGAAATTTAGCTGGTCAAATACTAACGTAAGAAGAATTACGAACAAAGTGGCTACTGCATAAGAAATAAATAGCGCGAGACACCGGACCTCCTACCTGCTGTTTTTATCCAGAAACAGCCTTCTTGAAGAAAAAGAAAATGAGTAGGTTGCACTTGGATTTAGAGAGGAAGCTGGCTGCTCCAATTTAGCGGGATATGAGTGTGTCGACATTTCTCTCGTGTTCTGAGGCTCTGCGTGGAGAGGCACGTTGAGTGCTGCGACTATCAGAGCCGAATCTCAAGAGGCCGATGCGGGCAGCGCGGTCTTGCCACCAGGCAAAGTGCAATCGTCATTGTGTGATTGAAGAGGACGCAGCAAAAATCGCTGGCATTCGGGTAAATTGAATGTCGCGGGAAAAGCTTCACATCGGCAATGACAGCATGAAACGTAGAAAGCGTGATACTAAAAAATAATTGGCGAAATAGCCTGGTCACGGCTGGGTTATTACCGGTGTGATTGAATTCTGGCTCTCTACGAGACTGCATTTTTTTACGTACCTCTAACTTCTTTTGTGCTGTGTTCGCGGTTCAAGGTAATCTGTCTGGCCCCAGTGGGGACACAGACTTCATGGCATGCTATTAACGATTAGCCGGACAGAAGAGATCCCCCTCTAATGGAAGAAATTGCCTCTGGCATCCAGTGGAGGCGTCGTTGCACATTTAAAGGTGAAGAGAAAAGCCAGCTTATTCGACAAAAATGCTATTGAAGAACTTTCATGCAATCGAGGTTATAATATTATTAGGGTAATATAGAAGTGAAATCGAGCCACTTTATTCAAGTGCCGCTCTACATTTAACGTTCTTCAGAAAGTTCTCCATAAAAGTTTGTTTATAACGTAAAATAAAGCCATTCATAAAGAAATACGTAGGGCTCTATTGTTAATGAATGGGAAGCTGATAGTGGAAGAGAGCATGCTAATAAATTTCAGAAGTGCTAACGAAAATTTCCAGCAGAGTTATCTTACCAATGCCCAAATATTATTTATAAAGTGTCTTTTATTAGGGTATGCGAATATTCGAAAATGTCAAATAACAACATAAGTAACAATATATTCAATTCGCTACCTAAATGTAATGGCACATATTCGAAATACTGAATATTTTTCGAGTAGTTTTCAGGGAGTTTTGAATAATCAGCCTCGACGGAAGAACCACTGAAGAACAATACTTTAGAGTAACTGAAGGTCAGTTTTCTTTTAATCACTAAAGTACCTATGTGCATGCAGCCTGAGCTTTCACTGAAACTTCCGAGGCTATTTATTGGCAGATAAAAGTGTTTTATCAATAAGGCCTCCTTTTATTCAGATCTTCCCATGCTGCACCGTACTGAGCAATTGCTGTTTCCATCTTGTAATAAATTAACCTGGCAAATACGACTTCATTAAGCTTAATTCACAACAACAGAAGAAAGTGTCGTCCCGGGTTCTTTAGGTTGCTCTTGCAAAAAAAGCATTCAAGACTGATATTCAAATTATTTTGGTCCTGAGGTTTTTGTTATGACAAGTTTATCCATTTGATTGCGTCTTTCGCTGTATTCGTGTTGTTCAGCTCAAAATTGCATTGTTTCAAAAGTTAAAAACTGCGCTAAGATTGGAGGAAAAAGGGCATGATCTTGTGTCATTTCTTGTACCATCTTTTAGCGTTGTTTCTCACTCTAATCACGAATTAAACAATAATAGTGCGTATCTTACAAGCTTTTTTCGTGATTTTCTTTAAACTCAGGTGATACTTAACCCCTAGAATCACCGTTATATCCCACGCTACCTTAATTATCATAATTCAGGTATTGTCAGTTCATTAAATTTGACGGTAATATTCTTTGAGGATCGCTCGTAGTTTTTTTTCACATGAAAGGTGGTGGAGCTTTGAAAATGCATTGCGAAAAATTGCTTCTCTATTCGAAAACTAACAGATTAGTATTTCGTTTCAATTGGTATTTGATTCGGTGTCATCCCTATTCAAGTCGTATTCGATTCGATTGCAAAATTCACTATTCGTATATTCATAGTATTGCGCTGAAGAATCTTTAGGGGTGTTTACTTCACCCGTGTCATCCCAATGACTATGAAGAGAAAAGAACAGGCACTTTGAGGATGTTTGTTCAGAGTTTCGCTTGGTCTCACGCTACAACGAGCATCGTTCCAAATGCTAATTCTATCTTTCAGTGCCTCCACTAAGAGCAAATGAAATGGAAAAGTAAGGGCAGGGGGGGAGCGGAAGCCGGCGTTGTTTTCCAGGTATCAAACGCTATTGCCTTCCCGAGGAGCCTAAGGAGCGAGTAATGAATGAAACTTGGCAGAATGAATTAAATATTTTGCATTTAATTATGCACAAATTACGATACTCATACGTACATAGTATTCCTCATGATGGGAGGGGGTCCAAATTTTACTCCCTGAAGAGGCATGGGTCACAAAGTGTGCACCATACTTTGAATTTATGGGGAGGGGGGTGTTGCGATGAAGCTTCGCCACTCGTGAAGGGGAACCCTTTACACAGTTATGCGTAAATGTACACCACGAGAAAAACAAATATACTATTACGCGGCGTAAGTGCCGGATGACGAAAAAGGAGGAAGTAGCGAGAAGAGTAAGCAGAGGAAGATCTTCCTTGCAGCCTGGTCCTGTACGGCTCGTCATCCTTGCTTTGTACCTATAAACACGAACGCCTACTGTAGACGTAACAATCTGTCATTAGTTTTCTCAGAACGAAATTGTTCACGCAAAACATTCTTTTCAGAAGTGCCAGTATCAGTTATCAGCTGTCACAAGCTACCACATTACTTCTTTATTTAAAAAGTGCTTATGGAAATGCGCAGAAATCACTGTGTTTGATACTATGCAGGTGCATCGTCCAAAGATCAGAGTGTAAGGTTCAATGAATCCAAATGATTGCCAAATGGCTACCTAAATTGTCTGTGAAGAACTTAAACGCAATTTATTGCTAGTGTAAACGTGGTGTGAGCAGGTCAAGTTACGAAAATATACATGATTCGGTTCAACTGCTCAACTACTGAAAACATACCTAATTGTACACACAAATATGTGATCTTCAAAGTTTTTCAATTAGCGTAAAAGAAGCCGTTGTGTTTTAATAACAATATCTGAGATCACATGTATACGATGGTTATGAGGCGCGCTGTAGGACTTCGGAAATTTCGATCAACTGCTGTTCTTAAACGTACACTGACAACACACAGCACACGAGCCTCTAGCATTCCTTTTCTTTTGAAATGTGACGCAGCTGCCGGCACGGAACTCAAGACGTTCGGGTCAGCAGGCAATTACCATAATCATAAGACTACCGTGGTGGGTGTCCACGAACACTTCAAAGGCGGCAACGTTATGCGCTCGTTCATGTGCACAGATTTCGGTGATAAATTAAAAAATCGTACTTCAACCTTCATTTTTTCTATTATAACGAAGCTATAACCATGAAATAAGCGACAATGAAGTTCTCAGAGATATTTTACTCGTAGGAACAGATAGGGTCTCTTGAAGGGGTCGTGAAACAAAAATTGCAGGATCCTTAAGTTTCACCTTTATGAATTCAAAGCAATAGCGATATCCTGTGCCTAGTTCATACTTCAAACACTTAGTGCGTAAAATTTTTTCGAACTTGCTCTACACCTAGTACGTGGCCTTAAAACAATAGGCACCGTAACGTGTTTACCTTTTGTATCGTGTGATCACTTTAAACTATGAATTCGCTTTTCTAATCATCTGTTCTGAAGCCCAATAGCAATGTACGCTTGTACCAGGCTTTATCACCACAATATTTTATGTTGTGAGGGGAAGAGTGCATACAAGACGTGTGAGTTTGTAAAACATTAAAAATACTTTCACTTTATTTTCAACCAGAGGAAGTTACTTTCACTGTAACCAGAAGCAGACGCGTGGTTGTGTGGTATAGAACACCCACGTGCCAAGCAAACGTCTCAGACTCGATACCCACTCACAGCCAGAAGGAGGAGGAGGAATGAACTTTATTAATAAAAAAACAAGCAAGTTTTGGCGGCTAGACCTTGGCCTCCCAAGGGCTTGCCTCGACACCGCATCATGGGCGTGCTGGGTCGCCCTTGTTTGGTCGTTCAGGGCGGAGCTCCGCAGAGCTTCACGCAGCCTCGACGAGTAGACAGTGGTGTTAGCGTTTGTGTACTGTGCCGGGCACTCCAACAGCATATGCGGAAGCGTAGCCCACTGAATGCCACAAAACCGGCAGCTGGAAGTAGCGTAAACGTCCGAGAATTTGAGGTGGAGGCGAGCAGTTGAGGGAAACGAGTTGGTTTGCAGTAGGCGAAGAGTGGTGGCATGCGCCCGGCAGATCTACCGGTGAGCCGGCGGGAAGGCATGGCGTCCGGAAAGAAAATCCTTAACGATACAATTGTACTTAGACTTTCTTTGGTGTCCAACTAGTCTCCAGTTTCTCCGGCGTGGTTGACGAGGCGTCGCGCGATGCAGTGGGCGACCTCATTGAGGTTGGGGAGGTGTGGGTGGACAGGGCCCGCATGCGCGAGAATCCGTGTCAAGAGAGCATGTAAACTTTAAAGTGTGGTGCGTGGCAGAGGATGCGAAGCGCTTGTGGGTAGATGAGGCCTTTGCTGAAGTTTGTAACGGCAGAACGAGGATCACTCACGATTGCATGAGAGGTGGCTTTTAGAGCGGCCAGGGCAATGGTAATTCCTTCAGCCGTCTCAGCAGTGACAGCAGAGACCCTGGTTGCGTGGTGGAAGACTCTATTGCGTGTAGTAACAGCCAGAAAACTTGTGCCATGAGAGTATAAGCTTCATGAAGGCCGAGCTAAGAGAGGTGTTACGGATTTTTGTCAAGCGTGCAATCTAGTAAAGGATACCTTACGAAGCTTTAGCGTACAAACCACTGATCATTTCTCATGGAAACAAATTTGGCACCATGTACGTGAGAAAAAGATTTGATTACAGCTGCAGCCTGAGCTTTGCGCCGGGACCTAGAAATTTTAATTATATATTTGTTTGCATCTTTCCCAATTTGTCGGTCACACACGAGATCGTTTTTCTCTCACAACAAAAAACATTCACACCGACGCCGGAATTTCTGCGAAAAGAACTTCTTAAAGTATCACGTGAAAAATGAAGACGAAATCCCACTTGCACATTTTCATACTTCCATATTGATTATACATGCCAACTCCGAATAATTTTGGCGCAATACCTGGTCTGCGATTATTAATGCCCGTTTGAAATGACTGTTTTCTCCGGCTTCTAAACGACCAGGTGTGCCTGCCGACCCCCATATGCACTAACACGTGACATCAGTGAAACGTCATAGTATGAGAAGTTACAAATACAAACAGAGCGTTCGCTTTTTGTTTCCTCCAACATAATAAACCTCTATTAGCCTAGGAAAAAAGATAAGGCAGCCGTTTCAAATGCGAAGCATTTTTAGTGAACTTCAGAGATTTTGAGTGCATCTGCATCTATCTATCTATCTATCTATCTATCTATCTATCTATCTATCTATCTATCTATCTATCTATCTATCTATCTATCTATCTATCTATCTATCTATCTATCCATCTATCTATCTATCTATCTATCTATCTATCTATCTATCATGTATCCATCTATCTATCTATGTAGCCGCCTATGACATTTAGCTCTCCTGGACGTTTCGATAATGGTATCAATACCAAAATTATATGGCATAACATGACTGTATGACAAGCATAAGTGCCTAGTCATAGCATGAAAATCGTGAAATATATGGTATGTGTGTCATGACTTACATATCATGGTCTGGGTGCTTTAGCGGTGGTTTCATTCAAATGACATGTTGCAAAACTGATATGATATTACATGACTGAGAGGCGAACTTAAGTGACAGACCCTACACTGGAACTCATGACATGCATATCGTTAAAACAATGACTACATGCCATGCTCATAGTGCGCTCACGATCGTTTTGCTAGATAGACATATACCAAATTTGGTATTACGGGACGTGAATAGATGACGGAGGTATATGACTGGTGCAAACATTATAATCATGAGATGTGGGTCAGGTAAGATCATAACCGCATTCCACGCTCATGATGCTCTCGCGGCCCTTTCGCTATCTTCACATGAACCAAATTTGGTAATACGTGATGTGAACGGACTACGAAGGTACATGACATGTCCAAACATGATCATGACATGCGTGTCATGTAAAATATTACTACATTCTACGGTCATCATGTGCGAGCAGTTGTTTCGCTAGCTTCACATATACCAAAATTGGTGTTACGTGACGTGAATGGATGACTTAGGTAGTTGAAAAGTGCAAAAGTGATAATAATGACATGCGTATCATGTGTGATAATGACTACATGTTACGCTCATGAAGCGCTCGTGCCCGCTTCGTTAGCTTTCCATATACCAAATTTGGTTTTACGTGGCGTGAATAGACAAATGAAGGTAGCTGACATGTCCAAACTTGATTGATTGATTGATTGATTGATTGATTGATTGACTGGCTGATTGATTTATTTATTGATTGATATGTGGGGTTTAACGTCCCGAAACCACCATATGATTATGAGAGACGCCGTAGTGGAGAGCTCTGAAAATTTCGACCACCTGGGATTCTTTAACGCGCATCCAAATCTGAGCACACGAGCCTACAACATTTCCGCCTTCATCGTAAATGCAGCCGCCGCAGCCGCGATTCAATTCCGCGACTTGCGGGTCAGCCGCTGAGTACAATGCTTTGATTTCTGCCTTACATTACTTAGATTGTTTACGGTAACGTTCCAAATCAGTATCAAAATCTCACTGTTTTGCTTTCGAGAAAGATCTTTTTTATTTGTGCCGCGTTTAACATGTAAGTTGAACCATGCACTCTGGGTTGACGTCGTCACTTCAATTTTAGCAATATACATATTTAGTTCAGTTAGCCGCGTCTGAACGTGTTCCTAGTTTTCATTAGTTGTGCGCAGCGACAAGGTGCACGAAAATTCCGATGTAAGAGATGACAGCTGAATCATAATCATATCAACCTTTGCCCACGTGTAGTTGTGAAGTGTTTTCCTCGGCTTTTCTGGCTATTTTTCCTCGAAAGTATATTCTCAATGAAGCCCATTGTGATCACTAATATTGTATAAATTTTTGACTAGTACATGTTCAGTGACCATCGAGTCAAACCATTTGTGTCACATTGAACGAGGCTAGCACATCACGATATTCCTGATAGTCATTTTTGTACCACCTTTGGATGTACACAACCACCTGTTTATGCCTGGGTCATTAAAATTAACTGCCAAAAATATAAAGGACCGCGGGGATTAGTGAATTGGACGAAGCTGAGCGAATTATTCAGTTTTTCGTCAAAGTCGGCTGGTGAGTTTGGCGGAGGGTAACATACATCTACAGCACAGGTTAGAAGTGACGATAACTGTAGCGTGACCCACAAAATTTTAATGTTAGCTTCTCTTGGAGTTATGTGAACGTGGAAGCTCTTTTTTTACAGCAACGAAAACACTACCGCCCCGAGAGGCCGTCATATATTTCCCGAAGACTAGAAAATTGTTTAACAGCGATAGTGCAAATTTAACCGCATCCGGAGACAGCCATGTCTAAGTACCAAGCACGGTGTCGGCAGAGCAGCCCTGGAAAAATGAACATAATTGGTCCTGTTTATGGAAAAGGCGTCTGAAGTTTGACAAAAACAAAGATAACGTTCTACCTACACAATGCTCTTTGGGTAACTTACTTGAAGCAGGCGTGTCCCGCTTCGAAAGTGGAACTTTCTTATCGTTGGAGTATTATAGGTATAAACTGTTTATCAAGAAGAGTTTATCAAACCGCAATCTGTATTTTTCATTAGGTTTACGTTCTACACGTGCGAAGTCCCGAAGCCTTTTTCTTATAGGTAGAAATCATGGGGCGAAATCTGATGATGATATCTAGGGTTTAATGTCCCGAAACCACCATATAATTATGAGAGACGCCGTAGTGGAGGGCTCCACAGGTTTCGACCCCCTTGGGCTCTTTAACGTGCCCCCAAGTCTGAGCGCATGGGCCTACAACATTTCCGCTTCCATCGGAAATACAGCCGCCGCAGCCTGGATTCGAACCCGCGACCTGCGAGTCAACAACCGAGTACTTCAGAAACTATACCACCGCAGCAGGGTGATGAGAAGTCTTCTTCTATAGAAACGGGTGGAGATGCAAGATTCTAAAGTTCTGACGCATTTTGCGAAAGGTTGCTCTTGTCCTTGATCTTCAAGCATTTCCTAATGATTCGGCAATTTTTATGAGGTGTTTGTATATCTATAAGAGGCTTTCAGCTTGAACATATACTTCTTTACGTTATCGCGTTACTGGATACCGGATAGAACCTGCACATGCGCGAGTCGTTATGAATTGTGAACCTTTAAGTAACCTAAACTACCCGCCGAATAGGCTTTACGTTTTTCGCCCTATCTTCCAAATCCACATTCGTTCCTAGGAACTTGCAGTATCCGCACTGAGGAGACTCGAGCCATCGAGTGAAAATAAGTCGAAGTGAGAGCGTCAATAGCAATTGCATTGTTTCAGCCTGATTACCAAAGCTAAAATGGCCTTGAACATGAACGCCGCAAAAGCACAAGCCCTCGACAAGCTCAATAGGTGGCGCAATCTAGCGGGGCCACAGTAAACCAGGTAATCACATAATGGTATTTGCAGAACGATCGTGCATTGTACGTCTAGTGCGAAAACCGCCCAGTGGCGTGATTACAAACGAGTTAGGTTTTTGATAACTTTGACCACAAAAACATTACGCGTATGTCAACATTTTCATGACTGTGGTTGCACGAAGTGTTAAAAGATGTGAATACCATCGTTGCAGTAACCTAGTGTTTTTGACCCCTTTTGCGCTCACGAGGATACTGTACATGATAAAAAACGTTTAGTGATGTAGCCGCATCGGCAATTCAATACTTTGTAAATTAAGTGCGGTTTAAATGCAGTTAGCGTCCCCATTCATAAATTTCGAAAACTTTAAGGTATACACGCTTTCATACGTACATAAACTTTACGTATGAGAGGTTGAAACGTTGAATGACATGCGTTCCGGTAAGACGGTAAACGCAAACCAGTATTCGGTAGCACGTTAACGTAAAGGAGTATAAGTACAAGCTAAAAGTCGTTATTCTCTGTAGACGTTCGATTTAATCAACGCTAGGGCCAAGGTTACGCAAAATGAACTCACTTTGAAGTTTTTCTCCAGAGGGCGATATTCCACCTCTTTGTTTTGTCACTTTTTGAATACCATTATTTTGTCTCAACCGGTTGGTTAGATCGCCAACTACGATACTAGCTTGTTCAAACTGTTTTGAGCCGGTATATAAAAGATAAGTTTTCAATTCTTCACATACAGGTCTAGGTGTCGGCACGTCGGAGTTCTGGAGGTAAGTGTTTACATCATTAGAACAGCAACACCTTCTTTAAGCACGTCTATGTCTTTGGGTATTTTTTCTAGACTGCATATGCGTCTTTTTACATCTTTGATGCCTGCTTGCATATTCTTCAGCTTACCTGTCACATTACTTTGAAATGTTTTCTTTGAAGACACCAACTGATTTGCCAACATTAGTAGCTGATCGGCTTTATTTGGCCATGAATTAGTCTCAACATTTTCAGCGCGAACAATAAGGCACTACAGACAGAACAAGACAACAAGAACACTTGTACCACACCCAAAAAACGGCAGATTGTTTCTGGCTGGAGCCAAACAGTTGATTGTGTTCGAGCATATCATCTGAACCCTACGAAACAACCGATTGGAACAAGATATGTGTATAAATGAACACCCATGTCTAGTTACACAGGATGCACTTGGTGGCATTTGTGACTAAAAAGCATATTGTTAAGTCAGTTACAACTCAAACGCACCTAAAAGAAGCGAGCAGACTTCGTTAGCATCAGCTGCCTGGCCGCGAATCTCACTGGCTGGTAGTTAACGCGGCTCGTAAATAACGCGGCATCTGATGGAATCTTGCCCATTTGATTCATTGGTAACAACTTCGATTGATATATAATGTTAACGTCCCAAAACCACCGTATGGTTATGTGAGACGCCGTAGTCAGGGGCTCCGGAAATTTCGACTGCTTCAGGATTTTTAACGTACACCCAAACCTGAGCATACGGGTATACAGCATCTTAGCCTGCATCGAAATACAATCACCACTTGGTAACAACATTATAGATATTTTATTCTGATTGCTTTATTTTTGCATGCGTCTGCACAAAGACTGCATGGTTGCCATTGGGTATCCAAAAAAATGATTGTATATTTGAGTATATTTCTTAATAATAATAGTAATATTTTATTGTTGGTATACTATTTTATTATCTTGTATAACGTTTATTAGGACAAATGATGAGGTTTTGAAAGTTTCAACTGTTGGTGTTTACGCGAGCCTATACTGCCGACAGGATAATTCACCTGCAACGCTTTATATATATATATATATATATATATATATATATATATATATATATATATATATATATTCACATTTACGGTAAACCCCACAAATCAATCAATTTATTGACATTTGTGTCACATTTTTTTTCTGCAGAAACTATCGCTTGGCATTTTTTTGCTACCTGCAGGATCCACTCATGGCTGCAAACTTAATTGTGCCAAAAAGGCAATAGAGTTTGTCCTCATTTTGAGTATTGAAGCGTCGCGTTTACGAGTGAATTCAAGTGGCCTTCGGTCAACGATGAAATTGGGTGTCGTGAATAGTGAACAAATGTTGGTGGCATGACCTCTCGATGCTACCAGTATGATGTGTCTCACGTTTTCTGCAATACCGTGAGATAATAACTACGTGGTACATGCACAGTACGCTAGTCTGCAACAGAGGCATTCTATGAAGAGCCGGGCAACTTGAGCAAAAACAGATGCAGCGTAAGCAGGTCTCCGAAGGCGAAGTGCTGATCAAGTGAACTTCAAGCAGCTGCACATTCACGTTCACATCGCGTTTTTTTTTTTTGCCTCATCTACTCCTTTCTTTACAGAGAGCCTTCCGCATCAGTGGGGCTATGGCGGCCACCTTTGACAAATGCACGGCGTTCGGTGAACGCTTCTGGCATAAGTAGCTTTCCAAAGCAGACGTTGTGCATGGCAGAAAAAAAATAAGTCGAAGCGCTCGATACGGCACTCCCAGTGCCTTTGCATCAAGACGCCTAAAGCGCCATAGGCGAAGTCGGAGCTACCGAATAGCAAGGAAGTGCAATCACTCTTTGACAGCTAGCAAGGTGCACGTTTCCCACTTCAGCAGACGTAAATCAACAGTGCATCAAAGAAAAGATAAAGAAAAAAACAAAGAACGGTCTTTAATTTTCGAAAGCGTCTCGACTTCAAATTCAAGCTGAGTACAGGAGCAAGTGAAATTCACCCGTTGCACTATCTCTCCAACATTTTTTCTCTCTCTCTCTGTCTTGCCTGGCCTGCGTTTTTCTTCATACTCCCCAACATCCAGCCTTTCAATGCCCGAAAAGAGAAGCAAGGACTATGCTAAACCTCGAATTTTTTCACTCGTGCTTTGACTTATAAACACCCCTAGGACTCCTTACGCCGACAGCGCCTTTCGTCAACTTTTTTCTTTGTATAAGTGCGGAAATATCTGTTCCTAGCGAATACTTCCTTCCACATATTACGCCCGTTTGCTCGTTCAAAGTTGTTCATTCCATCTGAATTTAGGTGCTGTTGAAAAGCGTGTCAGTAAATATTAGCAAAATAGTTGACTGTCGCTGTCCTTTTTTTTTGCTTTTCTTTTTGCGGATCCCAGAATTGAAGCCGTATCTGTGCACTGTCTGTGAGCATCGTTTGTGCAGCCTACACCCCCCCCCCCTCGTCCAGCTGATAAAAAAATGACGCATTAATGTAGGAAAACATTACGGAACGTCTGACGCGTTATTTCAACAAGCAATTCAGCCAGTCGCTTTGAATGCACGTCTTCAGTGATGCACTCACGCTATCGTTGTTGATATCACTCATCTCGCGCCTCTTGTGCCCTCCTCACTCCATTTTTTTTATTCTCCGTGTACAGTTTCTGCCATAATAAACAAGCAGAGCAAAAGATTTTCACTGTACTGAGGACACACATTTCGCCGTCGATTCGCGTTGCCTTATTAGGTTCCCCATTTCATAGCTGAACGCACTAACTTAGGCAATTAATCATACATGCTGGCCTTCGAGTAGAGCAGATGCTCATTAACTACTTCTTAACATGTGAGTCATTGCAATGCGTTAGCGCAAGATTGCTTAAAGACAGTTTCACAGCAGAACGCAAAAGCAAGATGCCCATAAGTGACTGCTTTTGATATGGTTCCTCTACGTGATAAGCGGTTAAGTCTATATCTTTTTTTTTGACCAGATGACAGCTTGAGCATCATAACGCAGGTTAACAACAACTTGACAAAGGATGTGTACGCCCGTGTTTTTGCGAAAGGAGACTTCAAGAAGGCTAGAATTAGGGGACGATGCAGGAGCGAAGCAGACAAGGGCAACGCTGCGCAGTAGCGGCAAGTTGTAATGTCTCGCCCACGCATTACTAGGCATGGCAAACTTGCTTTTGGGCGCCGCGCTTTGGTTCGGTTTCGTCAGAGAGGATAGTCGTCATTGATTCATGCGACATGGCAACCGAAGGGGCGAAAGTGCAAAGTTCTGAGCTAATCAAACTTCTGAATAGATGAGAGCCTTCTTATAATTACTTAGATGAGGCAACACTACTTCGTTTCGGCACAAATGCTCACTTACCTTATTGCGTATATATGTCCAAATATGATAATACAGCTAACATGCAGGTCGTGAACTATAGTGATCAGATCAATCACGCAGAGTCAGTGGCACTTACTGCATGCGCTCTTCTTCTAAAGAAGGTAGACATTCTTGGGATACTTCAAGGCGGAAATCTTGGTCTGGCTGTCTGTCTGTGTCTGTTGGTCTGTGTTTGCGACCGTTCAGCCACGCGGCTGAAATGTAAAGCTGTGCTCAACGCACACTCACATTGATCTGGTAGCGGCATTCATAATTTCGAACATTGTCAATCAAAAAGCGAGAATTGCGCATACTTGATGTGCTACATCAATACGTAAGTAATAGGCAGTGTGTTTATATATCACCAAAATGCATAGATGAGTAATTCTAGAGACCGGACCAAAATGTATATTACGCTGCATGCGCTGTCATTACGTTGCCATGAACGAAAAAGAGTGTTGCCTACGATTAGCTAAAACCATAGAGTGACTGTATATTCTACCTTTAGGTAGCAGAATAGTGCATTTGTTTTGCAACGCCACTAGCAACCATGCACTGCGGAGAAGCTGGTCGACAGGCCACACCACCGAAAGCGTTGCCATCCACCTGGAATCTATCAAGGCCGCTATGCGCTCTGTAGCTCGTTAGCTACGAACTACTGCTTTTATTTGATTTAGAATCATGTTCTCAAGCTTCGACCGCAATGCTTTTGCGTGGATTCGGTAGCATTGTTGAACATACGAAAATAATCAATGCTGAGGGCTTAGTGGGGTGCTCCTTGAATCTCGGGGGACCCATATATTTCAAAGAACGAGGACCCGTGGTCCTGGCTCAGAATGAAGATGTATACTTCATCAGGGCTAGCTCCGCATTTCTGCTTCCTTCTTCTCTTTCTCTACGTCTGTCACGCCTCACCCCAACCCTGCATAACTTCCTTATTTTTAACACTTATTGTGGGTGTGAATTGTTGCTGATCTTCTATAGCTGGCTCCTCTTGAGCATGCGGTAGCGGATGCGTATGTTATTCGGCACTACGCTACGTCTTTACGCTTTGCGTTACCAGACGGACTAAAAAATGCCTTTGAATTCTAATGGCACAGTCCCGAAAGCAGGTGTTGCTTCTCTTCAGCCAGTCGTTTACACACCAGGCATGTCGCCTGGCCATCGGCAACAGGTTAAAGCAAGCCGCTTCAGCGCGCCTTCTCCGCGTAACTATATGGTTGCTAAGCAGGCATGATTACTGTGAAGCACCCAGATACATTGCCCATTTTATTCGTAGAAATGATTATTGTTTGCGACGTTGAGTGGTATGAAAAGCTGCTACGTCATCGTATTATTTACTGAGCGCAAGAGCCTAAATTTTTGAAAAGGTAGCGTCAACACTCGTTTTAACAATGAAACTAGGCGATAATATGATATGAAGGTTGTGGTAACGTTATCTGTGATTTCACACACTAACCTCATCAGGCTCACGTACGTGACACCTCATGTTCCCATATAAACTTCTCTATGCACTTGATTGATGTACACGCCAAAGCTGCAGCGTGCTCTGAAAATGTAATATGAGAAATGTTCGATGATATATAAGGCCTTGTTTTTTGTTGAACATAATATTCGCGCATGTTTTTCATGTAATATATGTTTTCTATTCACGCAGATTTCTTTCATTGAGGATACATTAAGGACCACGTCTACACCGAAGTGACGACAACGCCCGCAAGACTGAAGTCGAAATAGCAGATGTGTGCCGTTCTATTACTCCACGAATGCTACGAGCGGTTGCTTTCTGCAGGCACAGAAGAAAAAAAACCTAGCAACGCTACTGTCTAGATTCTGCTTTAAACACGCCCCGCTGCCCCGCCACGGTGGTCTAGTGGCTAAGGTACTCGGCTGCTGACCCGCAGACGCGGGATCAAATCCCAGCTGTGGCGGCTGCATTTCCGATGGAGGCAGAAATGTTGTAGGCCCGTGTACGCACATTTGGGTGCATGTTAAAGAACCCCAGATGGTCGAAATTTCCGGAGCCCTCCACTACGGCGTCTCTTATAATCATGTTGTGGTTTTGGGACGTTAAACCCCACCAATCAATCAATCAATCAATATATCAAACACGCTCCGCTAATACGTGAAGATATATATATTGCCACGTTCCATTTCCCAAGTTTTTGTTATCGTCCCAAAACACCACACGATTCTCAGCGCAAACCGCGCCTGCAGTTTCGAGAGGGTTCCGGACTGTAGTAGATCATTTCGAAAAGATCAAGCCCACTGTGCGAATGGTACAGATTGTTCTGGAACGTACGCCGCCGCCAGCGATAGCGCTAGAACATTCGACGGCGGGAGTATAAATGCCGACGCGCTTCGCCGCTTGTCAGTTGTTGATCGAAGGCCGACGCTCTATTCGCCGCTATCAGTCTGAGACTGCTATCTGTGCGAGACTGCTGCTGTAATTGGACTTTCTGTTTACCGGGCACAGGTTCGCCCAAATAAACAGTTGAATCCCAACAAGAAGTCTCCTGTCTTCGGCCACGTCACGACCCCGTGACATATAGTGGAGGTGCTGCTTCGTTCATGTACCGGACGCCCCCGTCAAGCCGTGAACCCAGCCCACGTCGCGGAGAAGACACCGACGCCGACCAGGAGCAGCGAACAAGCCGCCGACAGCAAGGGCTACCACCGGAGTACGGGCTTCTACACGACAAGCCGCGGAAGACCAAGGCCATGACCGCGACTGCAGCGACAATGACAACCGCAGCGTCCCAGCCCACGATGGTCATGCATCAACCCAGGGAACCACCAATTTTCCATGGGTCATCGTTCGAAGACCCGGAGTCCTGGCTAGAGACATACGACCGTGTGGCCGCCCTCAACCACTGGGACCATGACGAAAAGCTGCGTCGTGTGTTCTTCTATTTAGAAGACACCGCAAGGACCTGGCTCTAAAATCGGGAGTCCACGCTCCGAACGTGGGATGTTTTCTGCGGCGCATTCCTGCAAACGTTCGCGAGCGTCGCTCGAAAAGAGAGGGCCGCTGCTTTATTAGAGACCCGGGTTCAGCTACCAAATGAAAACGTCGCCATTTTCACAGAAGAAATGACCCGATTATTCCGTCACGCTGACCCAGACTTGCCTGAGGAGTAAAAAGTTCGTTTCCTCATGCGAGGGGTCAAACAGGAGCTCTTCGCGGGGCTGATGAGAAACCCACCGAAAACCGTCCAAGAATTTGTAGCCGAAGCTACCACTATTGAAAAGACCCTGGACATGCGCACCAGACAGTATAATCGTCGCCTGACTGCAGACTGCGCTGCTGCTCAAGCCAGTAACTCCGGAGACCTGCGTGAAACGATCCGAGCGATCGTGCGGGAAGAGCTGCGCAAGCTGTTGCCTTCGGCGCAGCCTCAAGTGGATTCGATCGCCGACATTGTGCGAGAAGAAATTCGGCAATCGCTTCAAATTCCCCACGCACTGCTGCCTGAGCCGGTAGCTATGAGCTACGCCGCTGCACTGCACCACAACGCTCCTCCCCGTCCACGCTAAAACGCCGCCCCATCGCACTTCCGTCGACAGACGCCACCGCCGCCACCACCCCCACCGACGTCATACCGTTCGCCAGCGGCCCAGCGCAGTGCACCGAGGAAGACTGACGTCTGGCGCACCCCTGACCATCGCCCGCTCTGCTACCACTGCGGCGAGGCCGGACACACATACCGCCGTTGCCAGTACCGACAGATGGGATTGCGTGGCTTCGCCGTCGATGCACCGCGCCCACAGCCAGGAGAACGACCACGTGACATCGCTGACTACCTGACAGGAACTCGGTGGACACCACGAAGCCCTTCACGTTCGCCGTCGCCCAGCCGCCGCACGTCACCGCACCACCGACAGTACTCTGGCCCAACGCGGGGCCGGTCTCCTAGCCCGTATCCGGGAAACTAAGGGCAGCAACCGGTGGAGGTGCGGTTGCTGTGCGACGAACTAGCGAAGATCCTCCGACGACGACGACGCCACGACGGAGCTTTCCGAACACAACGCCAAACAGGCAAAGCCCTGATGGCGAAAGCTCACTTACCGAAGGTGGCCGGACGACGCAACATGGAAGCAGCGGAACAAGCCGACGCAGCCGTGACCCGACGCCACGCCCTAACTGTAATGCGAGACGGCGAACTAGCGACCTCGACGTTCTTATCGACGGCCACAGTGTGACCGCTCTCGTCGATACTGGAGCCGACTATTCTGTCATCAGTGGGTCGTTCGCCGCGAAGTTAAAGAAAGTTAGGACAGCTTGGAAAGGCCCTGAAATCCGCACAGCCGGAGGTCATCTCGTAACGCCTGCAGGAATCTGCACAGCGAGAGTCACCATTAACAGCCGTATTTTTCCTACAGACTTCGTAGTCCTACAGCCTTGCTCGAGAGATGTCATCCTTGGCATGGACTTCTTATGCCTCCATGGTGCTGTCATCAACTTAAAAACAAAGTCGATAACGTTATCCACAGAAGAAGCACTACCGCCGCGCACGCCGTCTGGACACCATGCCTTGAATGTGCTGGAAGAACAAGTCACCATTCCGCCTCGCTCAAGCGTCATTATTTCAGTCGGCGCACCTGAATCACCTGACTTCGAAGGCGTCGTTGAAGGCAGTCAGCATTTGTTGGTCACCCGAAATATTTGCGTCGCAAGAGGAATTGCAGAGTTGCGGGGAGGCAAAGCAACGGTTATGCTCACAAAATTCAGCAATGAGTACAAACATGTGAACAAAGGAACAACGGTCGCATACATCGAAGAAATTATCGAAGCCACCAGTTCTTTCACCCTCGCCGATTCTGCGGAACCTGCTCAGAGGAACCAAGCCCCTCCCATAGCTTTCGACGTCAATCCCAGACTTCCGAACGATAAGCACGAACCGCTCAAGGCCCTGCTCCTGCAATACGAAGATTGCTTTTCGTCGTCAATCAAAATTAGGCAGACCCCAATCACGAAACATCGCATCATAACCGAAGAAAACGCCAGACCACTCCGTCAGAGTCCGTACAGGGTTTCGACGCGAGAACGTGAGGCCATCAAGAGACAAGTTGATGAAATGCTGCGGAATGATATTATCCAGCCGTCCAAGAGCCCATGGGCATCCCCCGTGGTGTTAGTGAAGAAAAAGGATGGGACCCTACATTTCTGCGTCGATTATCGCCGCCTGAACAAAATCACAAGAAAGGACGTGTATCCTCTCCCACGAAAAGACGACGCACTTGATCGGCTCCATAACGCCAAGTACTTTTCGTCAATGAACCTCAAGACTGGCTATTGGCAAATCGAAGTCGACGAAAGAGACCGAGAGAAGACGGCGTTTATAACACCGGACGGCCTCTTCGAGTTTAAGGTGATGCCCTTCGGCCTTTGCTCAGCGCCTGCAACTTTTCAACGCGTTATGGATACAGTACTGGCAGGATTGAAGTGGCTGACTTGCCTTGTGTACTTGGACGACGTCGTCGTGTTTTCCTCGAGTTTCGACGAGCATCTTCGGCGCCTTGAAGCTGTACTTCAAGCCATCAAGACTTCCGAACTCACACTGAAGCCAGAAAAGTGCAGATTTGCGTATGAAGAGCTCTTGTTTCTGGGGCACGTTATCAGCAAGTCTGGAGTTCGTCCCGATCCACTGAAAACAGCCGCCATCGCCGAATTCCCGCCGCCCACTGACAAGAAAGCCGTGCGCCGATTTCTGGGCCTGTGCGCCTATTATAGGCGGTTCGTGAAAAACTTCGCCCGCATCGCCGATCCTCTCGCTAACCTTACCAAGGCCGACGTGGAGTTCAAGTGGGAAACGCCACAGGAAAACGCTTTCCAGGAGCTTAAACATCGCCTCCAGACGCCTCCGTTACTTGCCCATTTCGACGAATTCGCCGAGACAGAAATACCTACTGACGCAAGCAGCGTAGGTCTTGGCGCCGTTCTTGTGCAGAGGGCTGACGGACTTGAAAGGGTTATTAGTTACGCCAGCCGATCGCTATCCAAAGGAGAAGCAAACTATTCCACAACAGAAAAGGAGTGCCTCGCCATCATCTGGGCTACGTCGAAATTTCGCCCATACCTCTACGGCAGGCCCTTCAAAGTTGTGAGCGACCACCACGCCTTGTGTTGGCTAGCCACTTTGAAGGACCCTTCAGGTCGCCTCGCACGATGGAGCCTGAGACTTCAAGAATATGACATTACTGTCATTTACAAGTCCGGCAAAAAACACTCCGACGCCGACTGTCTCTCTCGTGCGCCTGTCGACCAACCGCTACCCGACGACCCGGATGACGACTACTTCTTGGGAACGATAACTACCGACGACTTCGCTGAACGACAGCGGGCCGACCCGGAACTTAAGGATCTAAAAGAATACCTCGAAGGCAGGACCGCCGAAGTCCCGAAGGTATTCAAGCGCGCACTTGCGTCGTTTTTTCTACGAAACGGTCTTCTACAAAAGAAAAACTTTTCACCGCTTCGGGCTAAGTATCTCCTTGTGGTGCCTTCAGCTCTGCGACCAGAACTCCTGCAGGCCCTGCACGACGATCCGACGGCAGGTCACCTCGGGGTTTCTCGCACGCTCGCGAGGATACAAGAAAGGTACTACTGGCCGCGTCTTACAACCGACGTCACTCGTTATGTGAGGACATGCCGGGACTGTCAGCGACGCAAGACACCGCCGACAAGGCCAGCGGGACTTCTGCAGCCAATTGATCCACCTTGCCGACCTTTCCAGCAGATTAGTATGGACCTACTGGGGCCGTTCCTGACGTCGGCTTTCGGAAACAAGTGGATCGTGGTAGCTACCGACTACCTCACCCGCTACGCCGAGACAAAAGCCCTGCCAAAAGGCAGGACATCCGAGGTAGCTAAGTTCTTCGTCGAAAATATCGTCCTACGTCACGGCACCCCGGAGGTCGTTATCACCGACAGAGGAACGGCATTCACTGCCGACTTAACTCAAGCGATCTTGGCATACAGCCAAACAAACCACCGCCGGACGACAGCGTACCACCCACAGACCAACGGCATCACCGAGCGGCTTAACAAGACGATCGCCGACATGCTGTCAATGTACGTCGATGTCGAACACAAGAAGTGGGATGCCATTCTTCCGTATGTGACCTTCGCATACAACACGGCGGTGCAGGAGACGACGCAGATATCTCCATACAAATTGGTCTACGGAAAGAGCCCGGCAACGACGCTCGATGCCATGTTACCCAACGTCACCGACAAAGAAAACCTCGATGTGAGCGAGTACCTTCATCGCGCCGAAGAAGCCCGACAACTTGCACGGCTCCGTATCAAGAATCAACAGACGACCGACAGCCACCGTTACAACCTTCGACGACGCTTCGTGGAATACCAGCCCGGTGAACGTGTTTGGGTGTGGACGCCGATACGCCGACGTGGACTTAGTGAAAAGCTTCTGCGACGGTACTTCGGACCGTACAAGGTGGTTCGATGTCTCGGCCCACTTGATTACGAGGTTGCCCCCGACGGCATCACGAACTCTCAACGACGCCGATCGCGACCTGAAGTCGTCCATGTCGCACGCCTCAAGCCGTTTCATGCGCGTTAACAAACTGAAACAGTGTTTTTTTTGTATTATTGTTGTGTCGTAATTAATTCATTGTACTTTCTTGCATTATTATTGTACCTTCATCTTTAGTTAAAGCATCGAGACGATGCCTTTTTCAGAGGGGGGCAATGCCACGTTCCATTTCCCAAGTTTTTGTTATCGTCCCAAAACACCACACGATTCTCAGCGCAAACCGTGCCTGCAGTTTCGAGAGGGTTCCGGACTGTAGTAGATCATTTCGATAAGATCACGCCTACTGTGCGAATGGTACAGATTGTTCTGGAACGTACGCCGCCGCCAGCGATAGCGCTAGAACATTCGACGGCGGGAGTATAAATGCCGACGCGCTTCGCCGCTTGTCAGTTGTTGATCGAAGGCCGACGCTCCGTTCGCCGCTATCAGTCTGAGACTGCTATCTGTGCGAGACTGCTGCTGTAATTGGACTTTCTGTTTACCGGGCACAGGTTCGCCCAAATAAACAGTTGAATCCCAACAAGAAGTCTCCTGTCTTCGGCCACGTCACGACCCCGTGACAATATATATATATATATATATATATATATATATATATATATATATATGTATATATATATATATATATATATATATATATATACATATATATATATATATATTCTGGTCAGCCTGTGTCACAGAACGAGCGCTCAAAAAGGGCGCGCCGCCAAATTCCCGCGACGAAACGCCGGAGTGACGCCGCGAGGTCAAAATAAAAAGAGAAAAAAAAACAAGCTCCCCGGGCACGCTCCCTCTCCTCTCGGAAGCGTGACTTCGCCGACGAACCTCCTCACCCCACAACGGCGGCCGAGCAAGCACTCGAACGTTCTAGATGGAAAGGGGCGTGGTAAGGCCGGGTTGAGTCATCCATCGCGGACGGCCTTCGAGCCGTCTCGTCCCCTCCCCAGCCTTCGCTGCGTATCGCGCCGACGAAATGACGAGAACTTTCTGGAATCTCGCGCGGAGGGTATTTAATCGAGCAGCCGAGGTGAGAGAGGAGGAGAAGACGGAAGTTACCGCCAGAGCGCGTAGGGTATCCCGCCGTGTAGTCGGTGAAGGTTTTGTCCGTAGGGACAAAGCAGGAGAAGACGTGAGGTTTTGTGGAAGAGAAACTTCGGAGGAGAAGACGGAAGTTAGCGCCAGAGCGCGTAGGGATTCCGCCATGTAGTCGGCGAAGGTTTTGTCCGTGGAGACAAAGCAGGAGAAGAAGATGATTTCCACCTGAGGGGTGACGACTCGAGCTAGAGACAAGAGTGTGTGTTTACCGCTATCGAGCAAAGACGCGTGGCAAGAGCTGCGTGTGTGAAGCCGACGTGGTTCCGGCGAAGAAGTTTGAAGCTTGGAGAGTGGCCCATTGTAGACGCGAGGTTTCCTGGAACAGAAAGTTAGGCGAGGTTTCCTGGAAGAGAAACTTCGGGGGCAGCAGAACGACAACAACGCTGGACTTTGAGTGAGTGATTCTCGGAAGAGTATCATCCAGACTTTTGTTCCAAGAACTTTGGACTGAATAGGTTTCCAATCTCTTTAGTCTTTAAGTGTCTTGGTTTTTCAATGCATGCGACTGCATTGTAGTACGTATTGTTGTCTGTGTCCGTTGTCTCGAGTGAGGCTAATTGTACTGTGTAGTACGTTGTTTTATTGGTGACATATTGTATTCAGCGATTGTTGAGTGTGCATATTTGTGTATCGTTTTTATCTGCCATTATTGAGAATATAATTTTGTTTTGTTTATCAACTCTCAGCTGTGACTTATTCTTTGGGCCACAGCCGGCGTCTGCTGACGTGCCAAAAAGGACCACTTCTAAATTGTCCAGGCTTTCGTGGTGCAGTTCGGGGGGCCGATACTTCGGCTCTTGAAATTAGCCCGGCGATTGCCTCCCGAATTAACGGGACTTGTGACAGCCTGCAAATTAGCCAGCTGCTCGATCAGTGCACGCCTTTTTTGTCGTCTTCATCTTCTGCTAGCACCCAAGCCCATCCAAGCGGCTAATTATCTATTTGGCTGGACTAGTTAGGCCAGGACATGCTATGATAAATGTAATTAGGCGAAGTCGTGGTGAGGCCTAGGTAATTACGCCACATCCTAATAAGACCACGGTAATGTAGCCATGTAAAGCCACAACTGTGCTAATTGAACCATCATAGTTGACGCACTAACTGAACCGTGCAATTACCATGATCACATTGAATAAAGCCATGCTAATTAGACCTTACTGCTGTGATGACTTAAGGGTCGTGCTAATAGAAATACGTTAAATAGCTCTACACAATTGATGGCGTTGCTAATTGCACCCAAACTAATTATTACCGTTTTATTGAAGCCTTCCTAAAGAAGATGAAGCTGCTTAGTGTTACGTTCATTACGTCTGGGATAAACAGAATAATCAAAATTGAAACAGAGATGGTGTGGTCTTTACTTTCAAGCAGAGTAAGCATATGAGTAGACGACCAAATCGAAACGCTGGAAGAGGCTAGGTTATCACAGGCTCTTCTAGGGCTCCAGTCTTGCACAAATACAGATGACAAAATTATTTTATACGCAAAACTGCTAATTCACGAACGCCGCATAAAACTCTTAACAGTCATGCATGCCACTTGGACAGTCTCGTGTTGAACTGGGGCCTTCTCATAATCAACGAATTTGTATTTGAGTTCACGCGTCAATCAGTTTGATTGACAGACGCCCGCGGCGAAGATCGGCTCCGCCACCACTTTTGCTCCTGCCGAGGAGCAGTGCTCACGCCGCAACGCCAGTGAGCGGCGTGAGTATTCTTTCAGCTTTATTGCACAGACTAGAACCGTAGGTCACGGGTTTGAATCACGGCTGCGGCGGCTGCGTTTCCGATGGAGGCGGAAATGTTGTAGGCCCGTGTGCTCAGATTTGGGTGCACGTTAAAGAACCCCAGGTGGTCGAAATTTCCGGAGCCCTCCACTACGGTGTCTCTCATAATCATATCGCGGTTTTGGACGTTAAACCCCACAAATCAATCAAATCATATCGCAAAGACTATGCACACAAGCACGTTGAAGTAAAAGTTATATGATCATTTGAGTGCTGTGTATCGCAATCAATTTCACCGTGCTCACGACATATCCACTCACGGCCGGGTTGCTGTCATATAGGCGAGGGCGCCTCATGACAACCTGTCCTTACTCATCCGCAATATTTGATAGAAGTGAAACTACCAGCCCAAGAGTGCTGCGTGTGCACCCTTGCTTCCGTTGGGGGTGGAAATTCGTAAGCTACAGGTCGAACGAAAGAACTTCCCTAAAGAGGACAAGCACCCGTGAACACGCCTTTGGGAGGCGCGAGTTGAGTTGGCAAAAATGATAGCTCGACAAACTTACGGTGCTGCACAGCTAAAACGTTGAATGAGTGACGCCGCTGACGTTTACACGAGCGGTGTTTCTTTGATCACCAGTGCCAATGCCAAACATGCGTTTCTAACGCCACGCGCATTCATGTAGCCATTTTAATAAGTGCTGCTATCACGCGTCCCGCACTGCCTTGGTGCCATGGCCGCCATAGAGCGAGCACGGAGCTAGCTCGTCTGCCCGTGAAACCCGGACCACCCTGAGTAGCACAACCCATTGGCACTTCCTCGCAACACATTCTGTCCTCATAGAATGTTCTAATGGCTCTTCGACTGACCTGTCTTTCCATACTGAGCATACGAACTCGCCTGAAAGCCACTTAGGCTGCATGGATTTCATTGACCTCTTGCATAAATCTATCACGCACGTCAGCTTGTTCTCCACAGCAACATGTTTATTCGTGTCTATCATCTAGAGACCTTAGTATGCTTCTTATTGCCTGAATAAGAAATGAACAGTTCTGCGTTTTCGTAGCGGTAGATGTTTTCATTGATGCTTGCAAAGCTCTCTTTTAAAATGCAAGAGTGCCTAACTTTCAGCTCTTATATCGCAGCCTCTTACCACATCCCCCCTCCTCCCAAAAAAATAAATCTGCTGAGTATGGGTAATTGGTGTCATTGCACTATACTTGTGGTACTAATAGAGAACATGACTTTTTGTGGAAAGCTTACACGCCTATCGCACTTCAGCTAGTCACCTTCCTTATGAAGATTGGCATAGAATTACAAATGTCAAATTGGCAGCGCGCAATCTGACATTTGCGTGTGCCTTTTCAGTGTGCCATTTGAGTGTACGTTTTAAGAAGCTTTTTTTCGTTTTCGTTTCTTGTTCATCAAAAAAATAATTTATAAAGTTAACTGATTGCAAAATGCCGGTGTGTTCATTTCAAATGTTTCAATGTAGCTGTGTGATCGGCTCTATAGACGTCATACTCTGCCCAGGCGGCGCTGCGAAAAACACTGCCATCAGCGCCCCCATCGACGCGCAGGCCATAAATGAAAACTGCAAGTCATTCGTCCGCAAGCGAACGTGCATAGGCCCTCCTTTTTCGTTGGCCTTGATGCGCCCTTTCCGGAAAATCAAGGACTTGGCAAGCTTTTTACTTCAATCCAACCTCGCTTCAGAAAAGTATGAAGCTCATCAAAACAATCTGTGGGTACAATGCGAAAGATCTTTCTGTTAATTCGGAGTACTGCAACTGACACTTTAAGTGCAAGCGTGAGCATCGAATGACATCGAGTTACAGGCAAGCACTCCGACGTCCGTTCTGTTACGCTTAAATGCGTTAACCTTGGGAATACAGAAGATGCAGAAACGATGAAGTGCATACGCGAGCAATCTATCGCACGATCTGTGGAACGAAGTTCACTTTATTCGGCACAAACAGCCCTGGTTATTTTTGCCGTTGCAGTTGCATTCTTCATCAATTACTCGCTTCCTGAGGGTTGAACTGCTTTACTACGCGTGATAGAACGTTCTGTTGACGGTTGTCATCCGTTTGTATATACTGCAAACGGGGATGTATGCGTGTCCACTTTCTCAGCGTATAACGAAATGCAACACCGAGGCCTCTGAGATAGCTCCGCCAATCGCGGAGACCAACGGCAAAAAAAAACTTCTTGTGGTCACGATCATTTTGCGATTTACCTGTATGGTGTGCATGTTCGCATTTCATAGTTAAAGCCAGACCTTAGAGCCTTGAAAGCACTCAGGTGTAATGCTATGGATCTGCCCCGCCGCGGTGGTCTAGTGACTGAGGTGGCTAAGGTACTAGGCTAAGGTCTAGTGGCTAGGTACCCGCAGGTCGCGGGGTTGAATCCCGGCGGCGTCGACTGCATTTCCGATGGAGGCGGAAACGTTGTACGGCCGTGTGCTCAGATTTCGGTGCACGTTAAAAAACCCTAGGTGGTCGAAATTTCCGAAGCCCTCCACTACGGCGTCTCTCATAATCATATGGTGGTTTTCGGACGTTAAACCCCTCATATCAATCAATTCTGTGGAGCTTCAGGTTATTGGCAGTCGCGGCGTGTGTGATGTTTATCGTGCGCGTCACTTGTCTACTGCTGCACGGTGCGCCCCATGGTCAGATGCTCTGTTAAGCTTCAAATTCAAAGTGACTACGGTTCCGGTCGATATCAAAGCTACTCAAATCAATAGCAGGAGACCAGCATGATCACTCTTTCTCACGCCAACGGATGTAGACAACGCGAGCGATTCGCTTGCTCAACACAACGGCCCATGTCCAGTGCTCTCGCCGTTCTGCTTCGCAAAAACTGCAGAAAACAGTAATAAAACGAAGTCCTTAACGTCCGTAGCAATTCACAACGCAACTGAAGCGTCAGCTGGGGTCTTTTTTTCGTAGAGCACAAAGCTGTTGCGTCTGCTCTTGTATTCCCCGTCATTCTGGCGAGTGAACCAGCAAGCACTTCACGGCGGTTTGGTGACGCACCTAGCGGAAAAGAACTCGTAGCTCTTTTTTTAAGAGTTCATTGCACAAGTACACCCATTATTTACCTCATTCGCTGTTTTTTACGCTGTAGTTGCACCTGGTTGCGTGGCAAACTGTGCAAGGGAGTCGGGCTTTGCACTACTCAAAACTGCGTCGACACGTGGCGCTGCGTGTCCACAAAACTCCAGAGTTGGACGTCTATGGGGAAGACAAGCTCAAGTTTGTGCGGCACCGCTCGCTGCCCTATAGCGAAAAGAGGGGAAAGCTTCGATGCGGAAAACGAATGAGAAAGGTGGATATGTTACTCTAAATCAGCACCACGTCACGAGGCGGAGGTAAATTATGCCGTACTTGACTGCCATGACATGATACTCGTGTTTGGACGTGTCAATTATCTTAGTCATCTATTCACGTCACCTGATACCAAATTTGGTGTATGTGGAGCTAGCGAAAAGGCTGCGAGCGGGCTGTGAGTGTAGCAAGTAGTGAAGTTTTACAAGACAAGCATGCCATGAATATAATGTTTGGACGTGTTATTTAACTTCGTCCTCTATTTACGTCCCATAATACCAACTTTGGTATATGTTGAGCTAGCAAAATGGCTGTGAGCGCGCTATCGGCGTAGCAAGAAGTCATGTTTTACATGACACGAGCATCATGATTAGCATGTTTGGACCACTGATTTACATTCTTCGTGAAATCACGTCACGTAATACCAAACTTGGTATATATGGAACGAGCGAAACCGCCGCGAGCAGACTTTGAGCATCGCATGTAGTCATGTTCTTAGATGACACTCGTGTCATGATTACCATGTCTGCACCAGTCATATATCTTCGTCATCCATTGACGTAACGTAACACCAATTTCCGTGTTACGTGATGTGAAACAGCCGCGAGCGCATGGATGGACCCAACATAATTTGACATAACGTTGACTCGCGCGCACGCTGGGCGCAGCGACGCTAGCAAAACGCGAGCACTCTATGGGCCTCCCAAACTTGGCCAGAAGGCACTGCGCCGCACGCCTTTCGCCACATTTCTAGCAAAAGCCGGTCGCTTGGCGCTCCCGCCTTCTGCCGGCGCTATCTCAGCGCAATCACGCGCTCTGTACGTGCTGGTATCTGGTCGCCCTACACGTGCAGCGTCACATGTGACTTGCTTCGAAGGTTTAAAAATATTATACAAACACTTTCACGGCGAGAACCTTACCAGAATCGAAAGCCATTGATAGACAACCTTTGCGGAACCAAGCAAGTCAAACACGATGTATTTGAGCAAGTGCTATGTGAATGTCGATTGTGAACAGCTGCCTTTCTATGACAATAAATTGCAGGTGATGACGCAAATCCTATATGTTTGTTACCGATAAAATGCGGCACCGCCACGGTGGTCTAGTGGTGAAGGTACTCGGCTGCTGACCCGCAGGTCACGAGATCGAATCCCGGTGGTGGCGGCTGCATTTCCGATGGAGGCGAAAATGTTGTAGGCCCGTGTACTCAGGTTTGGGTGCACTTTAAAGAACACCAGGTGGTATAAATTTCTTAAGCCCACCACTACGGCGTCTCTCATAACCATATATTGGTTTTGAGACGTTAAACTCCGCAAATCAATCAATCAACCGATAAAATGTGCATTTGCTGTGACAGTCGTGTCTTCTTGAAACTGTCGGCAAACTACCACTACACTTTCGCGTGCATTTGTAAAAAGCGTTCGGATTTCTAATCTCTGAACGTAAAGTTTGTCACGCGGCTTTCAATTTAATAGAAGGTCAGTGTGAAGAGACTGTTCAGTCCCTGGCACTATTCTAAACTGTGTGTTCCGTTTCTTAAGGTTTTCTTTTTTGTGGAGGTTTTCGTCGGATCTCAACAAGGCCATATCGTAGGTGCAATGACACTTTTCAATTTTGCAGCTCTTTTGAAAGTATAACGATGCGCACAAAAAAAATATTTTATGTCCACTTCGACCATGCATGTTTTTTGCTGCGTATATTTCATTTCGGATAATATCCACGCCTGATCACGCAGCGTGTTCACTGAGTCGAATGCCGATAAGGTTGTTTTGACAGCTCACTTGGTCGTCGTCATATCACACAATACCCACTAGGATTGAACATGTTTTTAGTTACACTGAGATTTGTTCTGTAACCACGGTAAATTTCCCAAAATCATCAAAAATTTACATATACCTTCGTTCTTTTTCAACCCGTGTTCATAGTGGCTCTCTTGTGTTCAAATGGCATAATACTTTATGTGACAAAACTATCACATCATTAGCAGGCACGCCGTGGATCGCGACTCCATAGTTATTCCGGCCACCTGAGGTTTTTTCTTTAACGTGCCCTAAATCTATTTCAAGTGTATAAGGCATGACGACCACGGACAGAGGGTGCACACACACCGAGCGTCACTTCTGTTTACATTGAGCGTCATACTAGCGTACGCTTGAAAGATGCAACACCAACACGTCCTGTCTTTCATTCTTGCACTAAAATCTGAGCGCACTGTTACTGCCTATATCTCCCGTGGAAATGCAGCTGGCGCACACGGGAATTGAACTCATGACTTCAATCCTAGCATCCCAACACCTCATCATGCTAACTGATCGGGGGGTGTTGCTTGCAAGACCTGCACGTATAAACGCTCAGCGTGAACTCACAGCACAACTCTGTTTACACTGAGCGGCGACGAGAAGTCTACAACCGACAGCTGAATAAACTCTTGCAGGACTCACAGTAAGCTATTTAAAGGGCATTAGGCTAGCAAGCTCCACCACTTTCGTACTACCAATGGTTGTCTCGGAAAGCCAGAGCCCAATCGCGAAATGTACAGTGTTTGTCTATTTGTTGTAGTTTCAGTTTACAAACGTGCTTTCTTTTAATATGAGTCCGGCCATCGCGTTTCTTTCAGTTAACTTATAGCTTGTAGTGCTGTGCACGACAAAAAAAAAACAAGGTAACGAGACCGCGAAGTATCGGCAAACTGCCATAATCAATCCTTGACGCTTCTGTGTCTCGAACTGCTTGCACTGGAAACGGTAGAACTTGACAGGCAGTTTTCAGGTCTGGAGCGAAGATGCTGAGCTGCTTGCCCAATCATGGCATTTATGTTGACTGCAAGGAAGGTTATGTCAACAAACAAAGAATGGAAAGTGTTTTATATGAAGATAAGGAACATATCCAAACTATACCATACAACATCTGCTTGTGAGCTGCAGCTCACGAGGTTGTGTTAGTGGACAGAGGCTCTCTAAAAAGAAAATGGATCAAAAAAGAGAAACAAAACTTTTTAGCTTCCTTTGTTTGGCCACAGAAGCGAGAGAAAGCAACTAGAAAGTAGTAGTTTAATTGAAACTATAGGCCGCAAATGCGTTATACTGCCTAGCAAACCGCAAAGAAAGAAAGGTAAGCTCTGCAACAACGTGTCTACCCTTCTTTTGTGTTGCGCAATTAGCAAAGAGGACAATGTGCATGAGTACGAGGTCATGCGCATTTGATTCAGTGCATAATGCTAACGATCCGCTATATACGACGCGGACTGTCACCTTCAAAATCTTCAAAAGGGAGTGTGAGTGAGTCAGCCACCAGCATGTCACTTTCTCTCGACGAGTCACATTTCGTATCGATCGGCCTAAGAAGAATGGAACGGTCGCTTCTTTGTATTTGCTGTTGCGAAGTATCAGACGACTCATTGTCTCCTTGCTCTGATTTATGTATGCGTCACTTCCGTCTCGATTTCAGAGCCCCCTCAGTATATAGGGTGTTCTCTAACATAGCAACAAATAATTAATTGATTCAGGCTCCCAAGGTGGGCGCTCGTGTCTTTGCATTTGACTTGGTGGTTCATTGGTGCAAGCACGTGTACCAGAGAAGTCTTTGCATTCAGATACGCCTATTTTGAATTTCGCATGGCGAATCTGCCCTATAATCAGTGTGAATTCCGTGAAGGAACATAATGCACAAATAATAAATGTTTTCACGGGTGACAGTCGATGCAAACCTGTCGATTTCACTACAATTATCTATATTGCATAAGAAAAGGCTGAAAAAAGCCAGGTGATTTAATTCACAGCCTTTGGGTTGCATAAAGACCACAGCCTGCCCCAGCAGAGTTTACCAAAAAGACGTGACGACCTTACTTACAAAACTTTTTATAGTGTAGCAATACCACAAAGAAAAGTGTAAATATACTTGCAGATTTGCGCACTATCGGACGGTCCGTTCATTGCATAAACCAAGTGTATCAAGAGAGCGCAATATTTTGATTTATGCAGAAAATTCAAGCTTATATGCTGGAATCGTTATTTCTTATTGGTTTGTTTTATTGTCACTTTTCTTGACATCTTCTTTGTGTTTCTTTTTGCATGCACTTACTATTTTGTTTTCTTAGTTTATTTTTTGAAGCGTATATAAACACAACAATATAAACACACAGTTAGGAAGGTAGACAGTCTGGCTAAGACAGGCTGTGGTTGCTGCAGGTAGTTCACTGGCTGTGGTCGTACTGCGGCTGGATGGCTATAGCAAGCTTGCAGATCGTTGACTGAGGAAATAATAAACAGAATGCAGGTTTTCTTCCTCTCGTTGTGAGCCCTTCTTTTCTGGTGGCAAAAAGTGATGTAAACATTAGTGATCTTGAGGCCCTCTTTCCTGCCAAGTCGCAAATGGCTATGCAGCCTCTTTGATGCACTGAGAACTAGCCTCATCGCCCCCCCTTTTTTTTCCTCGTACGTTCATTCAAAACGCCGCAATCTCTTCATTGCTAGAAATCCATCCTCGAGCAGAATACACGTGATCTCATCTCCGCCGCCTGTGCTGCTACCTTCCATAGCTATTCTTTTCATTTTACTGAAATATCTTCCAGGAGATATCAAGCACCTTTGCACGTTCAAGAACCTGATGTGACAGAAACTGCTGGCGCCCCACACTACGGCGTCTATCATAATCATAAAATGGGTTTGGGATGTTAGACACTAACAATCTTTATTATGTCCCTTAACGATTGAAAGATTTTAGCTGGCTGCATTAACATTAAAAAGCTGCCAGGCTTGTGTGGAATGCGTCGCACAGTCACAGTAAAAGCTGAAAGGCTGTTAAGAGCCTTTTTACACATATTTTGGGTAACTGCTACAAGCACACTTGCGGGGTACCCACCACGCAATGCCGACCAGATGCCAGACAATGCCAGCCAGATGCGCTTAATCTAGCGGTTCACTAGCCTCTTCTATATTCCTTTCCTGTTTTCTTCTATCCCGTAAACATCGCATGTACTTTGCGGTCATGAGGGAGATAGCCCACCACGCCAGTGCCTCATGACGGAAATCATATGAAATAATTTTAGTCAGTTGTGTAGAGATCCGTAGTGTGGTGTCTTGCATTCATGGTGTTCACAATGTTGGTGATCACGCTGGCTCTGTAAAAAATACGGTCTTTTGAGATAAGGAGTCACCGTTCATGGCGTCATGCGGCTAACCAATGGGGAAGCATCCTTGTGACGCTACTGCATGCGCTGACTATAAGAGTGGTCTGACGCGGCAGCGGCAATGCTCGAGCCACAAAAAAAGAGCATGAAATAAGAAATCTGACAGACATATTATATTGGAGAGGTGTGCACGTATATCTCATTTTCGTGAAAAAGCACTCGGATACACGTGTGACGCAGGCTGCCCCACCCCTCACGTGGTGCCACATCGTGACCACTCCCTGAACTAAGGAAGACCGACGGCTCCCGTTGAGAAAGCATGCATTCGTAATGGCGTTGAACGAAATTAAAGAGGCATTGTCTTGATTATTTTCGTCCACCGTGGGGCACCAGAGGCCAAGGTGCTCGGTTGCTGATTCAAAGGTTGTGGGTTCAATCAAGGCCCCGGCGGTCGCACTTTGATGTAGGTTAAATGGTAGAGGCATGTGTACTTTGAAATGTCAGTGAACGTTAAAGAACGCCAGGTGGTTAAAAGTTCTAGAGCCCTCCACTACGGTGTGTCTCATATTCAAATCTTGGTTTAGGGACGTAAACTTCGAATATAATAATAATAATAATAATAATATAATAATAATATAGTAACATTATTATTATTATTATTATTATTATTATTATTATTATTATTATTATTATTATTATTATTATTATTATTATTATTATTATTATTATTATTATTATTATCTTCCCTAGAACCAGACTCAAATTTACAGGAAATTCGTTCCGTAGGTTACATCGCAACATTTTTGTTCAACGCTTTCTTATGCGCCCAGGCTCGACAACTCACGCATCAAGTATGAACTACGTAAATATTTTTTACACGAGAGCCTTATTTCATATGAAACAGTATTTGAGGATTTTATGTAAGATCTGGCTTTCTTCTGGCACCTGGCAGCTTCTTGTTTATGTGACTAATGTGTGCACTCCCTATCTTATCTTATCAAGTATCATATCTTATCAAGTATCTTATCTTATCTTATCAAAATATCTTATCATGTATGTGTACGGCATGGTGACATGTACAATGTACATTCACTATAATATTATGAGTGCTTTGAACCCACTGTCACCAAATACCTGATGTGAGAAATATTCGTCGCAGAGAAGAACATTTTAACGCCAGTAACCACGCGACCATTTGCCTCAAAACTGTTGTATAAACATCGCCCATTCAAAGTGTCCTGTTCCACAGCTGAAGCTGTCGTAAGACAAGTTTATTGAATAGCACCAGGTACTGAGTGTCAAAGATGCAATGTGTGTCGGAGACGTGCGTTGAATAGAGGCATACGCGCAAAGGCACGTACCCAGTCATTCAGCGGCCAAAAGGACTCAACAGAGGTCAATTCAAGAAAGCAACACAAAAGCGTGACGATGAGCCAAGTTTCGCCGATGGTTGAGATTAAATCCTCACCCTCATAACAGCACCTCAATGCATTAAGCCACACATTTTAATCACCAAAGTTAGTGGAAAAGTGCTTAAAGACGAAGATGCGCAGGCAGGCACTGACAGCTGAGTAGGGCATTTCAATACTGTTATTCGCTTTTAAAGTAGGCTGTTGTGTATACTGTGAAGCAACATAGCGGCCAAAACGGTCGCCCTATTTCATTGACTTGAAGACAAGCATGACGCATATAAACTATAAGAACGGAGACGATACGAAGCATGAGGCTTTTATTAAGAAAACCTGAACACAGAGCCATAAGTGCTCAAGTGATGAACTGTAAGAAGGACTGAATCATGTCTTTTTGTACAGCTGTACGTATGCACATTTCTTCGGCCTTTGCCTTAGGGAATCAAACCACATACTGGGAACACATTTATACATTTTGCTATTGACAAAACCAGAAAACTTATATATAACTTCCCATATGACACGAACACACCTTCACTAAATGATGTCTTCATAAACTTCCAGCAATAAAACTAAATACCGAGAAAAGTTGTTATCCGCATGCCGTTTGCACCCTAAAAGTTATCAGCTCACGTGCCCGAGTTGTTTATCCTTAACCATGAAAGAACACCTGAAATAGACTACTGGAAATTGCGGTACATTGAGGAAGGAGGGATAAATTTTACAATAATGGCCTAAATGCACAGTTAACAAAGATTTGCAGTACTTCAGAGCGCAGACTTACGAGCACTCACGCACATGCAGCTCAAACGTCTCCTTCGGGAATACAGAAACAGAGATGACCAAAAAGTTGTTCAATGCCTTTGGGAGATGATGACAGAGTGGCCGGAAGGACTAAATAGTTAGGCTCCTCATCCAGACGTATAAACGCAACGAAAAACTCGACAAAAGACAAAATTGCTCAGCACACGGAAGCTGAATCCACGAACATTATTATACGGGGTGATTTCCCATAGTGCAGCGTCTACGTGAGCGGGCGTCCTCTTGCTTGCTGCACATGCTTTAGGTAAACAAAAGTCTTGCGTGAGGAAAGAAAAACGGAAATAAAAAATCGCAAGACACGTGTGCACCGTCTGCCTTAGCTAGATCTCCGCCGCCTCTTCTTCCGCAACGGGATCGATGGCAGACAGGCAGCCTGCCCAGCAGTACTGGTCGGTAAACTCAAAGAGGGGGAAGGCGCCGCAGAGGCGGTGGTGTGCTCAAAAGCAGAAAAAGGTGGGCGGTTCATTACTTACGCCTCTATGGTGAGGGAGTGTCGTGACGAGCCGATGGCGAATTAAGGCAGCCGTGCGTGACGCACGCCTCGAAAACTTCTTCAGCTTGCGCAGCAAGGACTTTCGAAGGGCGCAAACAGCCACCTCCCCCAACCTTCCCTGATTTTTTTAGATGGGTCCAGCGCAACGGTCTTGAGGAAGCAGTTCGGTATTCTAGACCGATGATAGCACGTCGGCCACTCACTCACACAGCGTGCATTTTCAGCTCATTTCTGAACTCGTTGATCCCTCGACGGGCAGTGATGAAGAACATCACGTACATATGCGTCTAAAGGGTGCTATAAAGATCGTAGCACTACTGATCAGGGTGGATTAGTTTATTTCATGACTTGAGGTTATTAAAAGAAATTGAGCAGAAGTGGAAAAGTTCGAATGCGTGAGAATACATAGGATCGATAGCATAACTTTTTTTTCAGAAACCTGTATACGTTTACATAATACGTTCACAATCGACGGCTGAATGGGGGCAGCTTATATTTGTCGAGTTTTATTCGCGAAAACGCAACTAAGACCAAGAACACAGAACGAAAATTACGCTGCAGGATTTAGCGTTGCCTTTATCAACATTATTTAAAATAATTGTTGTTTTCACAAAAAGCGCAGGTCGTTTTGTCAACACTTGTGACTGCTCGCCATGAGATAAAATTACTCAGAAATATTTGTAAGGCATCTGCACGATCCTTTTCCTTCCTTACTTCACCCGCCATGGTGGTGCAGTGGTTACCGTGCTCGACTGCTGACCAAGTGGTCTCGAAATTGAATGACAGCCATGGCGGCTGCATTTTCTGTGAAGGCGAAAGTGCTTGAGGCCCGCCTAGGTTGAAAAATTCTAGGCGGTCCAATTTTACGGAGCCCTCCACAGTGGTGTCACTCATACTCATGTGATGGTTGTGGGACGTTAAACTCCAACATAAATATTTAGCATGTATATGACCTGACTAAAACAGCACATGATTCGGCTGTCGTTCAAAGTGGCCAAACTTACCAAATCGTTACACGCAGCGTTTTGTAATAGAAGCTGCGAAGACAATACAAGACTACAGCTCAACAGAGTCAAATGATGAGGCACCAGATAATCCATTGTCTTCCTGGTTTGCAAATGTCCAGTTTTAATAAACCATTTCTGCTGAATACAAGTATAACCAGTTCATAATTTCATAAATATTTTCTACGCATCAAGAGAGTAATGTTAAGAATATAGACTATTAATATTATTGTGTGTACATACATACAGCATACAACCACTACTATGAGGTAAGATGGTAAGTCATATCCTTTTAGACCCCGTGTGTAGCATAGCAGAGGTAACACATACTTCATTATTCTTTGCCTAAAACGTGGACTGCTTTCACTTTTCAGAGTTCATTTCTTTTTGACGACGTGCTTAAGATATGTGCGAAGGTCTACTATATAAAGTTTAAATGCAAAGCATTTGTTAGCAACTTGAGGCCAGTTCAACCGTATCTATCTATCTATCTATCTATCTATCTATCTATCTATCTATCTATCTATCTATCTATCTATCTATCTATCTATCTATCTATCTATCTATCTATCTATCTATCTATTTATCTATCTATCCATCTATCTATCTATCTATCTATCTATCTATCTATCCATCTATCTATCTATCTATCTATCTATCTATCTATCTCAAGACCCAATCATTGCCAGTTTTTGCCACAGGTGACTCGCAGTTTATATTTAGCCAGAAACGGTGACAACAGGCTTTCTACATCTCAACACCTAGGCTCTAAGGGGTTTGGGTCGCAGCAGATGCCGTGCCGGTATCCGCACTCTTCTCAGGGAGACAAGTTTCTGAAGGACGGACAGAATGAAAATGACGGTTATAGCTGGAATTGAACCCAGGAATTCTGCGTGACAGTAAGTATTCTACAACAGAAGGCTGGTGCATGAAATTGCTTATGAAAAAGACCCTATGAAGACGTAATCTTGCGACGACACCAATGAACTGCACATCATCCCACCGTAGCATGCAGTTCATTTTGATAAAACTGACATCTGATAACACGAGCACCGACGTTACATCAGACCGTAGGATACCCGGTGCGAATCGTGTACTTTACAGCTAAGTTCCCGATCAGGCCTGTAGCCGGGAAAAAGGGGGAGCCACCGCCTGGAGCTCAAAACTGATGCTCCCTCGAATAGGTACCGTTCTGAAAATACGTGCTTCTCCTCGAATAGTCAAGGCATTCAGCGACTGCACCCATCCCTGAAAAAAAAATTTCTCCCTACGAGTCGGACCATGGTATTACCTGAACTACCCGAAATGTCCAAAGAGATGCACTATGCTCGCAACGCTTCACTCAAACCGATAAAATTTTTTTTGAGACGTGGAAGTAAATGCCGAGGGGATACAGCATTACGTTATCTGGGAGGCCGAAAACGTGTGATAGCGGGAAGTGATGTCGTACGGCTAGAAAACGTGTAAAGTGGCCTTCACAAACCATACATGGCCGATGAAGCGAAACTTGTGCTGTTTTATTGGCCCCTTGCTTGAGCGCTTTCTCACGTCGAAAACAATAGTTGTCATTGGTCGCGCGAGATGGACATAATTCATAGTTTCAACAACAATTATTGCACAAACGTTAGTTATCGCAGTACAAGCCCTTTATAAATAATTGGTGACTAGACGTGAAACAGTGAGCACTTCCAAAACAGTAATGACAGGGGCGCCGGGATGAAAGAATGACTGTGGCGCCGTTCAGTGTATACGTTTTGAGCTGGGCTACCTCTTCACTGCATGCCGTGCGTGTGACTGGGTCCCAGTGTTCTGTGCCGGTAAATTAGCCATCCACAAATTGATTACTGAGAAAAGCGTTGTTGTTGCGTTTCTTTTTTTTCGCCTTTTCTGTTGTTGCAAAAATGTGGAAACTGCTGATATATAGGCTAAGAATATCTGTGTCACATAGGACGTCTGCTGATACAACTTTCATGGCCTGAAGAAAAAACCTGTCTAAATTTACGAGAACCGCGTTAATGTAGACTAGTTAATTCATCAGAAAGGAGATGCGATTGATATCTTAGAGAGGTGCGTCAATTTTTCGTCCTATGCTCGTAGGCGAGTCTGTATGCAGCAAACAGCATTTATACGTGTTAGCCCTCTAAAGAAAACGCAGGCAACCCACCCCCGAGCACACTCTAGACACAAATAAAATCTGATAATACACTATTACTGTGGGGCAAGCCGCCAGAGAAAGGTCTTGCTGCTGCAAATTAGTTACAACAGTAAATTGCAAGCTGCAATTCAAGCTGATAACCACTGAAGCTGCTAAATGGTGTAGCGAGGGCCATTTTATCCCTTTATATCTCGTGAAAAGAGAAAATGATACACATATAATAGTGAAACAGTGTTTTTACTTGCATAAGAGCATTTCGATAAAATAATTTTGTCAAAATTGAGGCTGCGTTTTTTCATATAGAGCTTTCCTGGAAGAAAATTGTTTTTAACAGCTTCTGTAGCAAAAAAATCTTTGGGAGAAATGTTGCAAATGCCCTTTTCTCTATTTGACACTTTTTTGGAGTTTCTTGGTGGATTATGAAGCAAACCAAAGGTGCTTATATATAAGCACACTTTCTTTACTTGGGTTGAGTTCAGAATTTTTTCACGTTTTTTTTGTCTTTTGAGGACATCATAAAAATATTTTGACATAGCTCACAGTAACACTTACTAGGGCCAGAAAGAAAAAAAAATTTGGCACAACGTTTAGAGTTTAAGGTAAATCTATCAGTGAATAAATATTGAAAGGTGCAAGAACTGACGCAACGCCACCTGCTTGAAAAATTTTTAGTCACTCTGGGAGTGTTTTCCGGAAAAAAAAGTTACCCTTTTCGTAGACTTTCAATGTGTCTACATAGTATATGAAAATCTCAAACGAATATATTCATCGGACCTGCACATACGATATCTCGTGAAATCACCCAGCTATAAGCTATAGCAATTAAGAAGGCAAAGCTCTAGCGTCTTCTAACTTTGCTTTTATTTTTATTTTTCGGGATTCGTTGGGTAATTCATTGGGGTTAACCAAAAGAAAGTCGAACCGTGTTTACGTCGATAATTTTATTTCCCAGTGTGTGTGCTTGATGCGACGTCCGCACATGGACGTATGTTTCCCTATTTTCTAATGATGTTTCTTGTAGTACATCTCTTTTATATAGTGTTCACAATTCTGTAGGTCTGCAAGCGAGACACAGTAAAAAGGAAGTTTCTCAAGAGCAGTTCTTTCCTCTCCAACATTTTCTCTTCTCCCATTCAGGTGCATTTATACATAGCCTCACCTTTTTCTACCATTATTTTCGGTCTGTCTTACCACGCTGACTTCCCAGCTGTAATGTGCCTCTTTTGCGTCAGGCTGCCTAGCCGATGAGGACTACATGCGGGTAGACATTTCGCACACACGCCTCTGCTTACACGGGTTGCATGACGCTGCCTGTCATCGTACCTAATGCGCGTAGGGCTTTCACCGCGTTGTCGGGCTCGTCGGAAGTAATTAATCGGTCTGACACAGGCTTGCTGTCCTTTACGGCAAGCTTTTCCTTTTGCAACAAAGCCACACGCATTTGCGCAAGGCTAGGTTCCACACATCTAGCTAAGCCTACTTCGCCTGAAAACGAAATCCTGGCATTGCAGTCTCAATGGGGAAAGAGGGGGTGCTTCTTCTTATCGCCCTTCAGAGGTCTTGTCGCAAGTTACAATTCACCGCATCAGAACTTCTAGAAAAAAGCGACCATCAGATTTACCCGACCGAAGGAAAGGACCCTGCATTCTCCCTCCTCAGGCCACTTATCTTTTTTTTTTCGTCGACCGTATTCACAGTAATTTATCTTCCTTTCTTATACATACACAGCATCCCCGTTAAGTTTATTCATGGTGTAGCTATGGTACAGTATGAAAAAAAAATAAAAAAAGCATTTGAGCACGCATCTTGCTACTCTATACAAAAAGAAAGTAGGCGAGGAAAGCAAGCGCAAAAAAAGAATGGTGGAAGCAGGTTGCAGCTAGCCAACACTAATATAGTTATGGACAAGAACGCTATCAGTTGGTTGCTGAGGCATGTCTACATGCAAACCATTAGAAAAATGGCCGCGTTTGTTTCTGAACCGGCTCAACATAAAAAAAGGGTTCGATAGCTTTTTATTTTAGAAAAAAGAATGAGGTTCAAGCTGCATCATTACCACCCGAAGAATGTCACACTTTTCTCACACCCCTCACACATTATTGCTCTTACTAATCCTCTAAAGATCAGAACAAATTATCGGTTTCACTATATTAAAAAAAAAAGATCGACACACTATATATTAGAAAGCAACCCAAGCCAAGTTTATCCAAACTTGCATCTGTTTTTTTTGTTACCTCGTATTAGAAGCTGAATATTGAAGAAAAAGAATAAATGTGCGCAGGCTAGGTCTGCAATAGAAGACAAGGAAGTTGAGGATGCAAAGAGCATCCTCAACATCCACGCGTAAATTGGAAGTCTTGATAACAAAATTACGTTGCCGTGTACCACCTCTTAATTTCTACTTAAACAGGTCTGGTCTGGTGCCATCCCCTCTGTGCTCAAGCTGTAACGAACCTGAACATATCGACCATTTTCTTATCACATGTCACCGATTCAAAAATCAAAGAAAAAACTGCTTCAAAATTTTATTAAGAAAATTAGGAATATCACTTAATACTCCCAATATTTTGTCTTTTGGGGCCACTTCATTGGGACACAACGACAGGAACATCTGCGGGGCTCTCTGCGAATTCATATATAACACAAGAAGATTACCTTGCTGAGTCAGCGATCAGCTCTCGAATTTTACTAGCCCTACCAATTATTATTTAACTGATACACTGCAATAATTCAACCTTCAGGAGAATTTCATTTAACGATTCCACCTCAGATATTTAACAAATTCTATTATTTCTCCTCCCCCCTTTTTTTCTTTTTTTGACATTGCGCCAAATTATTTTCACAGTCAAAACACAGTAATCATACTCCCCTAATCTAGAAAATCTATAGGTATTAACTTGCATTAACCACCGGCTTCTTGGCCAATCCCCCTAAGTGGGTGAGAGCCACAAAAGAAAGGAACAAGCAAGCAAGCAAATCATCTACAAAAATGACAGATTATCAGCACCTGGAATTTTCATAGAAACCTCAGGGGAGTCCGTGAAAAAACTTGAACTTATTACCTTCAGACTCCAGTGCCGTGTCCCCCAATAAATTTTTATTTACACGGAGCTGGCCTGACACTCTTCTGCGAAGAATTGAAAACTATTGCGTTGTGCGAAGAATTGGACGCTATTGAACATTATTTTTTCTATGTCGCAACTACGAAGTAATAAGAAAAATACTTTTAGCTATTCCGATTGTGAAGCTAGGTGTAAGTTTAACCACAGAAACTGTTCTAAGCTTTGGTGCCTCCATTTTGGCGAATTGCCACAGATATGTATATTATGCGGTGTGAAATTTCATTGTATTTCAACATAATACCCACTTTAAGATATACTCAAAAAAGAAAAGGACTCGGGTAGTAATTTTTGAAGTGTGAATAAATATGAGACATACATCCAAAATAATTGGGTTTGGCAAACTCACCTGTAAAAAGTATATTGAACGGACAGGCCGTTACCTTGATGATAGATTAAGAGAACATTGTAATAACGTGAAAAATGGCAAAGGGATTTGACTGGCCATTGTAAATCCTGTGGCTGCTCATAGATATTCAATGCAGGTACAGTTATCAAGTGAGTGTTTGACAAGCTTACTAGATAGATTATTGAGGCTGAGGCTATCGCATCACTGGCATCTAAGTGCTTGAGCACTCCCTCGCTTATGCTAAGTGATAAGTAATTGTAGTTTTTAAAGAAATTAATGTTTTTGTGCTAATCATATATGTCCTGTGGCATTCTTCTGGAGGTGAGCGTGCAGTGGTAATAAACACTATGTTGGAAGTTAGCGCCTGTGTCGTGTGTCTTCTTCTTATTTCTCAATTTTTTTAGCGCTAATTTCAGTCGTCAGATCAAGAAGGAAAGTATTTTTGCAAAGACTTGAAGTATTGCAGTAAATGAGAAATAGGGAGGCTGCAAACTGAAGAGACACGCCAAGGCAACCACCAGGTGCATCCATCAGCACAGCAGCAACATCTTGATGTGGGTGAAACGCAAGAGCAGCTGCATACTTCATTTTTTTTATTTCTTTACAAATACTTCAGGCCCTATTTAGGCCCAAGAAGGAGTGGGTGCAGATATGTCAGTGAGAATAAAAAAATCAATAGAAGGTACGAAAGTTACCAAACTTTGCAATATGAATGAAGAATGTTAGAAATATGTAATACCACATTTTGTCGTAATACCACATTTTGTCTATGTGAAGCTAGCGAAACGGCTGTGAGCGCATCATGAGCGTGACATGTACTCAAGTTGTTGCATGACATGCACTTCATATATTTCCACGTCAAGGACTGCCACTTGTGTTCGCCAAGGTATTCAACACGCCATACTTGTGACGAAACCATCGCAAGAGCAGGACGACCATTAAATGTAAATCATAACATTCATAACATACGTATTATGATTTTCATGTAACGGCTAAGCTGTGCTTTGTTAATGTTATCCTAAGTGATATATTTCACAGTTTTAATAAGCTATGTAGAGCACAATTGTTGACATACCAAGACACGAACCTAGTGTAAACAATACATGATGCCGGAATTGTGGCGGGCATACAGTACCTCTTTTTGTATTGAATTTTCGCAGCCTCTATAACAAAAAGGAACAGTGGTGTTATGTAGGATGGCCCAAACTTGTCGAGCTCCCGAAATCCTCAGATCCCGTCCCACGTGCTCGAGACAGGGACACAGTGCAGAGAGTGAGAGAGTAGCATTGAGTATTGCTGGCACAAAAACACGTGCGGTGCCACAACCTCACGTGCGAGATTTGAGACGGTTTACTGAAAAACAGCGCGTGCGAAAGCGTCTTCGCCACCACTCAGCAAACACATCTCCACCGCAACAACGAGAGCGTGGGTGTCACAGTATCTCCTTTGCAACTGAATGTCGCTTTTCCCAGGTGTGCTCACGGGCGTTTGTCCTCTTTCGGGCAAGCTCTTTCGTTCGTCCGGCGGCGTGGACATTTTCACTCTCAAAGGGAACACAAGTGCACACGCAGCCGTCTAACGGAGCTTTTTAGGTAACGTGTATCTCAGCTCGCAGCTGCATCTGCGCAGAGCTGATAGACGGAGTGGGCAACGCGACGGTAAGTTAAGCCAACATTTATGTAAAGCATATACAGAGGCGTTACATATTCGGAACTAGGGCTGACAGATTAATGAGTTCGCACTGAGGTGCGACGATGAGCTGGGATTTCTTCGGACGCTCTGCCTCTCTTTGCGCTGCTTGGTTCTTGTATAGGCCCCTGCGGATGCCCTGCATGAGCCAGTAGTTCGAAAACTCAAATCAGTAACCACCGCTGGTAGCTGGATGTAATTGTACCCGTGGGTGAGGGGGCTTGTGGCGCATCCTACGCAATGTACCGTTGATTTATGCGGTTCAGCGCTTTGTTGTTTTTCTGTTGTTTTTATATTATTTTCTTTTATGTTGTTGTAAGTAGTTACCTTTTACTCACTGTATAACGATATGTTTTGTTTCGCATACACCTACGTATAAGATATTGTTATACGTTTATGTATATATATATATATATATATATATATATATATATAGCATAAACTCTATTTTTGTTGGCACATTGTATGATTTGTCTTGTTCAGTATACACCTATATATAGTACTGTTGTACACAGATTTAATTAACATCATTTGTCATAGGAACCGTTTCGACAACTTGTGCTGAGTTCTGGGGTCCTAACTGTATGAATATTACCATGTTACTCCATTTTTGTTACAAAAAATAATAATAAATTGATTAAAATTGATTGAAACTGATTGAAACTCATTGGTTTATTGCATGCATAAGCCTGGCTCACTCACTCGTTTTGACGCTGATTGCATTAGCTTGAGTACTTTGCAGGAGCAATAATGTTCGGTTTAGTCTTTCAGGCGTAGCAAGGTTTTTTCGCTTCTATCGAATATAACAAATAAATAAATTGACAAGGTCCTCCTGCTTCCACTTAACCTCTGTATATTTTGCTGCAGTAACGAAACGATGCTTCCACAAACAAGGAAGTAGTAAGAGTTCTTGCAGTAAGTGCCTCAAGGCACGTTTGTTTCATTGTGGCGAGTGGTCAGTCGTAACAGCGGTAAAACTGAGTGCCAGATATCAAAGCCACGTGATGATAATATAACCTATCGCTCTTTGTGTGTGTGTGCGTAGACCATACGATTAAAGCTCATAAGTCAATCGCGCCACTAGCTGACCTTGTGACATGAGCACTCCTCCTTGTCTAGAGCAAACGTGATGGGAGGACCCGATCTTCACCGCGGTTGTCTGCTAAACAAACCTATTGATACGAAAGTGGGTCACGTATTTTCTCATGATTGATACGCTCATGTCTCTTATGATTTCCATTGCGCTCCAAAATTCAACGTTGCTAACTGCAATACGGCTTGTTTCCATAGTTCAGAAAAAGAAATATTCAACCTCACGAAATCATAAACAAGTTTCACATGCGCAAGCGATAATTTCGACAAGTAGGTGTTTTTCTTATGTCTTCCTGATTTTGAACTGCAACATTAAAGAGTTGCGAAACACTGTCCAGCAGATGTTGTATTGTCTGCAGTAACACTTTCCGATATCAATTCAGCGTGGCCGAGCAGCACATTTTCACAGCCGTTTTATTGTGTTAGCAATCGCATTGACACTCTCGGCTGGTTTTTACCATCGCCGTGATGTCCTGAATATACGTATGTATGCATATAATAATAAAATTCTTAAGGAAAGTAGATAACAAAACACACAACACGCCAAAGAATTCCGAAGTGCGATACCAGTATTCGGTCAGGCAACTCCACCCCGCCTCTGCGCGCAGCGTTGGCCACGCGCCACGCACCCTGTAGCATATTAACTGCAAGATATTTATATGTATGCTCCTCTAACCGCTAGTGGTATGAAGAGCTCGGGTGTGCTTCAGCGTGTATGATATCATCCGCGAGACTGCCTGAAGAGTGCGCTTTATAGAAGCACTCGTGGATTTTCCTTCACTTTGGAAAACCTCCCCTGAGACGCACCCCGAAAAGTGGTACATTCCTGTATCGAGTCGTGATGTCGAACTCAGGGTAAGCAACTTTCCGAACGCCTCCGCACTGCGGGAGACACGAAGAGGTCCCACCACGCGCCTCGGTTGTCAAGAAAAAAAAAATATATCTAAGATCCCTGAATTGTAGCGGGCTGCTCAAAATCAAATAAGCTAAAAATGTTTTGGTCATTAGTTCGCGCTCGTCTTGTTTAGGCATACACCTACTTGTTGTTTTCGAGTCTGTTCTTGGTTAGAGCAGTGCGCTGGAAGTGCTCAACTGTGACTAGTTTCAGTTCGCCCTCAATAAACGTGATTTGTTTTCGTGCATCAAATGCGCTAGAGCACAGCGGTGCCAGTATTGAGCTGCTTACCATTCTTTGTGTGACATTTGTTGCTATCGTATTCAATGCTGTGGCTTTCCCGAAAAACTTATTTTTCATCGATACTTATTTTTGGCTCGTGCCACTCAAAACATTATTTATTTTTTTCTGTTGATATGTTACTGTAAAAAATGGTATGGCAAACAGCATAAGATCATAGGTATTTCTTTGTTTCACATGCACGAAACTTGGTGTATTAGGGTAATTGAATATCCTGTACTTCAAGTGGCGTAAGTTGACAGCTATCCCCAGTAAAAAACTGGTTTCTATAAATGTCACAGCCGTATTGATATACACAAAGTATTACATTCTATTCGTTATTCAACAGAAACTTTTTGTTTTCGCTGTTCAGGCAATGTGCACCTAATCAATTCGCCTAGAAATTTGCTAGCGTGCTGAATCTGCTACAAAGCTCTAACACTTCATAATATAAAAAGCCCTCTATACAACAAGGCATGGAGCCCATGATGATTACCTAGAGAATTAGGAAATACACACTTTGCGAAAAGTTTATGCCAAACTCGCCAAAACGTCTCTGGAAGTGAGCCAAACGTCTCTGGAAGTGAGTCTGTGGAGACCTACTAACACGATAACGAATTCTAACGACCAAACGAAACAAAAGGTTGTGCCTCTTTCAGCTCACAAAAAAGTTGTAGAGAAGGCCGCAAAACATAGCGAATTACGAAGGTGCTCTATGAGCTATTTTGTACCTTTGAAAATTGAAACGTTTTTGAGCATGAAATATCTGTTCAGTAAAACTGAAAACAAGAGTGAAATAACGGAAAGGGGGCCAACACACAGAAAACAACGCCTTTTTTCTGTAATGCAAAACGCGCCCCACCACGGTGGCCCAGTGGTTAAGGTACTCGGCTACTGAACCGCAGGTCGCGGGATCGAATCCCAGCTGCAGTGGCTGCATTTCCGATTGAGGCGGAAATATTGTAGGCTGGTGTACACAGAATCGGATGCACGTTAAAGAAATCCAGGCGGTCGAAATTTTGGGAGCCCTCCACTTTGGCGTCTCTCATAATCATATAGTGGTTTTGGGACGTTAAACCCCACATATCAATCGTGTAATGCAAAACGGACAATAGTGCTTATGCATGATGCTCTGTAAAATGAAAATAACAAAAGTCTGTTGAAAGAAAAATTTCAAAAGAAAGAGTAGCTCTACAGAATTTTGTAGCACGAGAGCTGCCACAGAACGTCTGGTTTTTTCCTGAATTTTTTTTTTACCGTGAAAAACTTGGGTAGCGTAACGAAGGTTGAAGTTGAACTCTCATCTCATGGCGAAGACGCAGAACTAGGAAAAACAATAACGTATGAAATCTGCACGCAAGACAAAATCATGAGGGAAGAGAGCTCTGCGGCCCAGTCAAGCGATTGGAGTCCTTGCGAATTACACAGTACCCCAGGAAGCCGACATTCACTTCGAAACAAGTTTCTTCGCTGAGGACGTTTTAGCTTTTTCTCTCCTTGAGATTGGTACTGAGAAACAAAAAGAAAAAAGGCTGCACATGACACAATATGAAAGATGTCTACGTGATGAAACTTCCGTATAGATGGAATTAACGGACACATTCCGGTTCCTTGCCATTTTCGAATGAAAAAAAATATAGATGGTTCGGTTGTCATACGTGCACACAGAGAACCACCTACTAGAGGGCTACTATAATTGCTTTTAGAGGCCGACATTTTTACTCAAGGCTTTAGAGTTTCTGCGCAACGTCTGAACTCGGAGTGGAGTTTACTACACTACTAGTGCACAATGCCCGACAGGCGAAATTGTTCATTGAGGTGGTCTCGCACAATCATTCAGCATCGGGAGACGTCGCCTTTATCTGTGCCCCCTCCTCCATTCCACTAACACTTACGGGTAAAGCAACGCAGTACGTGTGCATCAGCAGTTTCCTTCATAAAGCTCACTCCTTTAAACGTGCTTTGAAGTAATCGCAATAACTATACCATCCAGACTCACACTGAGTACCCTGCGTTATTGATCAGCCAAGTATTTCGATCTAGGTTCAACTTCATTTGTCCCCAAAGAACAGTGTTCCTTCTTGCGTAAGCTTACTTTGCATAATTCTACGCTCTTTAGTTTTCTGCCAAGAATGCAACGATAAGCGGATAAAGCCATGACGTTAGTGACATAAAAGTACAGGAAGCATTTTATTCTCTGTGCCGCTTCTTTTCTCCCAAAACAAGTGTTCATTCTTGCGTAAGCTTGTTTGCATAATTATACACTCTTTATTTTCCTATCAGGGCTGCAACTATAAGCAGATATAGCGCCATGACGTCAGTGATATGAATGTACTGGATAGGCAGGTTTAAGAAGTGTTTGATATTTTTGGCTGGTTTGTTGATTTGTTGCTTCATGTGCACAAATAACGTCCCAAAGCCACTGAGACTATGAAAAGAGATACCGTTGTTAAGAGCTCCAGATAATTTTAACCACCTTATGTTCGCCCGCGTGCTCTGACATCACACAATGCAGAGTAATGTAGTTGACAAATACACTGAAATGCGCAGTTTTGTTTCAAAGACTAGCATTAGTGCGGCGAAAGAATTGGTGCGATGAAAAAACATTCACCCTTAAGCCTGGCTTGCAAAACAGAGGTTTGCTATGAAACTTCTATTCACTTACCAAGATTGTAACGGTCAGTTCGTCAAACTTAACTTGCACCTTCAATGTGCACAATTTACTCACGTCTACGCGAAAGAAAAAAAAAAGAATCTATGTTTTTTATATTGTTTATTCTATTTAACCCTTTTATAATTTATAGTTTTACGGAACCCACATAGGCAAACTTGGTCTAATACATTGGTAGTGATCGTAATATTGTCACGGACACCTGTGACAATATGAAGGATTCACCTAAGAGTTGGGTGGACGACACTACGCAAATTGCTGGCCATAAACTGGGAAGAATTTCGTAAAATCAGAAATGAAAGAAGAATTGAAAGAGTGAACCTGGTGCGATAGACTTTGTAGCGAAGGGGGGACGTTGGCGTCGCTAATAAAGAGACACTAAGTGATATCCCGTTTGAAATGATGAACAGCCGACTAGCACATCTCACAGACGCTAAACTATTCATAAATGATGAAATGGCCAGAGACTAATCCATAGGCTGCGCAGGAAAATTGTTGACATATCAAGCGATATAAGAGTACTAAAAAAATCCTCTCCAAGCAATAGTGAGATGAGGTTTGCAACCCCATAGATAACCAATTGAAAAAAAGGAGGTGCGTGGAATATACTCAAACGCTCATTAGGCGAGACCAATGCGAAATTAAATCAGCGAAACACGTTAAGCAAGATTCTTCATGTGGAACAGAACAACTAATCGAAGTCGGAAGTAACTGCGCAGTTAGTGGATATGTACCCATCCATCGTAGACACACAGCTTCTACTTCTTGATTCCGCCACACGGATCCAAGCAACACCATTTCAAAAGCTGGATTTACATTAGGAGGTGTGAGGGTGGCTTCATACGACCTCAACGGACGATTGTCTTTCGGTCTCGACAAGGTAAGAAACAATAAGTTCTGTTTTTAGAGGGGGTACGGTAGAATACATAACACAATTTAATATAGAAAATCTAGGAGTCAAATGTTTCCTGAATGGAAGACTGCTATAACACCATTTTAATCTTAAAAACAGGCAGCCTCTCAGCCTCAAGAATTTACGACCGATTTCACTCACATCGTGAGTGGGAAAGCTTGCCGAAGAGATACTGAATAGATTATCTAGGCACTTGAATAGGGCCGTAGCCAGAAATGTTTTTGGGAAATAGTCAATATCGACCCAACCGGGGAAGAGGGGGGAACACAAGCGTCACCTTTTCTCAATGACGTGACTATCGGCAGTCGTTTGAGCACATTGTGTACATGTAAATCAAAGTTATGAGACTCCCCCCTCCCTTTCTATATATGTATGCTTGTGAAGAGTGTAACTAAAAGTAAAGTAATCGCAGTAAAGTGCAGTAAACGAAAGACACAGTGATCGTTTGGAGCAAGGGTCTCTATAGTCACACCAGTGAATGAACTCGTCTGCGAAAACGCATCTTTGCGATGACCCGCCCGATCTGAGAAGACATCGTTAATCGTTAATCTTTGTTAAACGTAGATGGCGAAGTTGTCATTGTGGCAAAGTGCGTTTGACAAGTCAAGGACACCTCCGCTTACAACGATGAATAAGAGGTATACGCAGCACGTTTTTGCACATTCAGAGTTACACTTCGGTTTTGCTTACTTAGCTGTTCTTAGATAGCCATGTGGGGTTCAACGTCCCCAAACCATTAAATGATTATGAGAGACGCCGTAGTGGAGGACTTTGGAAATTTTGACCACTTAGGGTTGTTTAACGTGCGAGTGAATAATTTCTTACTGTCAATGTTATTGCATGCCTATAGGAATGATTTTTGTCTTAAGCGCTGTATGTCAAGCCGCCATGACGAAGTGAGAGCTTTTAGTCGACATTTTTTTTTCACTTTTTTGCACGCATCCAAGCATACTTGTGATACGCAATCAGCAATTTTTTCGGTAAGTTATGCTGCGCGGTGGCAACACAATTTCACACCCGTTATTTTTTGGGCAGACTCTCGCAACCGTGGCTGACATTACAGTTGGACTGTGACTATTGATAGCAATAAAGTACTTTAATTTATCGTGCAATCTGCAAGAGCCAGGTATTCACTGTTGAGAAGTGTTCAGTTGGTGGCAAACTAAAATGCAACTGGGATCCCAATATACCTACTCAAACTGAAATAGCTTGTTCGATGCGTATATGCGCTATAAAACGTAAATAAACGCAGGAACGCTTAATGTTCTTGTTTTTTTTTCTCATACGTTTCGTCCCTCTGCTCTCTGAAACGATACCATTTCGGCAAGGTGTCTCTCGTTGTTTGCAAGCATGCAGGTGTCATATCCTTTTACGTCAAAAAGATTCAGAACTGCGCAGAATATTTCACCACGCAGCATTGCTATGCCACGTATGCACGGTTCTAACTATTACGTGCATTCATGTTTGAAGCACTTACGCCGGGGCGAACAGGAGAAGCCTCGCACCACACAAAAGTTCGAGTGATCAGTTCACTAGCAATGAAGGAATGGAGTCTGGTCTTCTTCAGAGCAAAGTGCACTATGATCAATTGCTGAGAGCGTATGGATTTAGATGAGAACTGCCACTGCATGCAACACGAGTTTACCTACGCTGCACTGTGCACCATCTGTGCCGGTCGGTTGCCCGTTTTGGGCAGTCTGATCCGAGTCGCTGGAACCTCACTGTTGGAATCAACAAATTCCCGTTCATTCACGTTTGTGGTACAACGTTACAACGCAACAGAACCTACCAGCCTTCTGTAGGGGCGCAATCACAAACGCGAGACATTTCGCACGCAGAGTAAAATACCTGGCAAGCGTGACCTTACCGGCACCTGAAAGGAAACAGCGCAAATGTAAACCCGCGAATCTCTCCGCCAGGAGAGAAAAGAGGACTAGTGTTAACGGTGGAACATTGCCAGCCGACATGTATTGGCAACTCCAGAAAACATTCCGTGTGCTGGCAACACTGGTCGAGAAAATAAAGCTTTATGTACCTAACTTGGTCAACGTGGCATTTGCGCTTGGTGCGGTGCTGAAGCTTTTTCATTTTGCAGTTGAATCGCCTTAGTTCGTATGGTAGCTGGCCGCGGACCACCTTATTCTCATCGGCATAAAGGATTTTACTCATCAAACAGCAAAAACAGGGCCGCTGTGTGTGCAAACATCGAGCCTCGTGGGTGAACGGCATAACATTCACTTGAAGTTCAAGAACCTGCCTAGCAAGCCTGAAGTTAAAGAAGGCAGCTGCTAATGTGTAGCGGGTCTCTCCGCAGGTGCTTGCACTTTTGCGCTGCGTTGCTACAATGTTATAGGCAAGGTTTCAGCAGTTTTCGAGGTAACTATACGCTTCGACTCTTGCTGCCGATTGCATGTATCCTATTGAGTTCCGTTATCCTGTTAAAAGGTAAATACGCATGTCTTTCAATTGATTACATAATAAAGCTATGCCTGGGCCAATGTATATTGAGATAAGGCAAATAGTAGTTTCGACTGTAATATGAATGATCTCTTTTTGTTGCGATTCATGTTTTTAAGTTTGCTTTTAAGTTGATTATTAAGGTCATGTGCTTCCGAACACTTACTCGTTTGTGTTGGCAGTAGCTGATATTAAAAGCACGCACACTATGGACGCTACGAAAGCACGAACACTGAATATATAAGCACGAACATACATATACGCATGCTACGCATGAATGACCCTCACACGGGCTTTTTTCAGCGTTTCGAAATAAAAAAATGTTTGGATGGAAAGATTACAGCAGCTTGATTTCAGCATGGGTAGCACTACGACTTGCACAAAAAACAAGCAATTGTGAAAATCACAGTCACACATGTGACGCAACGAATGTCCTATAACACTTGCTTATTTAAATGAAACTATACTCCGTGCTTAGAGAATCCCAATCTAATATTGATAAGAATGGACGCAGGGTAAGTAATTGTGGACTCAACTCGAAGAATTAGGTTGTCTTGAAAGAATTGATTAGAACAAACTACCGCAGTGTCCATGATCTTCTTTCCGAAGCATAAGTTTCTTAATTTGCACCGTTTTCAGTCAAGCATCACCTGCATCCTTCGGGAAGCGACAGGACAATACATTGCCATCTTTACAACGTGAGGCCACACATTGCGGCACACTGCAATGATCTATGGACACCACTTCCTTCTTTTTCGGGCTCGCGCAGGCGACACGGCGAACAATCTATGCACCGGCGTCTCAACTCACGCTACGTGGTTACATACAAGGTCGACCTCGTTAGGGCTCTTTCCAGACACGGCCGAAAGTTAGCGAGCGCTTAGTTGGAGTCGAGAATTCTCGCTAAATTTCTCGTTTATCGCAATCAGTGTCAGTGCCCGAACTTTGCTAAGCGCGTCACTTCATAGCAATGCGAATTCACCACTTGAAATTTGCTGCCTACACGTGTTTATGGGTACTCTGTCTTCTGTGTCATTCCCGCCCTTTTTTGAGACTCGATGAACGCGCCAAAAGGCCTTAAGGTAAGGCTTGGCGATTATTTCTCAAAAGGTGACGCTTGCCCCAGTGCACACTCGAGAACTGGCGAAAAAGCTTCAGCAGCCGAAGAAACGGTTCCCAGCTGTAGGTATGCACTGCTTGAATACGACTATAATGTGCCGAAATATTTCTTGAAAACCAATCGAAGCATGATGCATGCACGGAAACCACAAATCCTGACAACGACATTGGCCTTCACGTGTTTAACGGGCCAAGACGCCAGGAGCTGCAGGGTGACGAGACTAGATGACGTTTGCTATTGACGCTCTAAATACTAGGTGCTAACTACATCTTTCCCTAGTTAGTAGGCGCTAACTGAAGTTAAAACATCTCTGACTAGAAATATTTGCCTGGCTGTTGTATTTCATATATCTGGAGGGAGCTCTCTGCGAGACACGAGCGCTTTTTGGAAAAGTGAGTTCAAGGAATTGAGGGGGACTAACCTGGTGCCATAATATTCATTGCGTGCACGCGTTGGAGGAAAGCGTTCGAAAATTTAACGAGCCACAACGAGTGTGACCACCACAAGACCGCTGCTTTATACGCATGTCCATCTTCGCATCAGTTGAAGAAAATAATCAACACCGTGTTCCAGTATGTCATGTGTTTCTTTGCTGCTTGAAACTTTGCTTGCACAGACTTCATTTCATTACTTGTAAAAAATTACGTTGACTATGTATCTTATTCTTAATTTTACATGATAACATATGTGCACCCATGTTTCTTCATTCTGCGCATTTCTTGTTTCGCCTCATGTGGCTAGTTGCATAAATCGCTTGGTGTGCCCTCTTAGCATATGAAACCAATGTAAAGGAACAAACAGATAAAGGCAATATATATATATATATATATATATATATATATATATATATATGTATATATATATATATATGTGTATGTATGTATATATGTATAGTTGCAGTAAGGAAGTAACGCTGGCCCCGGTAGAATAAGGAAAAATAGAGTACGACGCACGTTGGTTTTGCACGGTATATTCTGAAGGACGTTTCGGCTGGTGGACCAGCCAATAAAAGCATCAACTACTCATCTTATTCATATTACAATGACTGAGCTGTGTATATGACGCACAGTCTGACTGTAATATCGCGCGTTTTTTTTATATTTTGATATCCATGCTTTCACTGTTGTTTTATCATTATCTATCTCCAGTTCTTACAGAGTTATGCTTTGGGCACGAAGAAGTTATTTCTGTTCTTTGGTGTTCTGAATTTCTATATATGTATATATTGGTAGTACGGGCTGAGGGTTGAGTCCGCATCACGCTTATCAAAAAAACGAACACAGGTCAAGCGCTCAGTGATCCGAATCGGAGCTCTCACGAGCACGAACCATGGCCTTCTTCTTCGTCTTTTGCAGGCACTGCTAATTGCACCCTATCCATTCTACAAATCACTCCCTCGCGTAAAGTGAGCCATCCTGGCAACCTAAGGCACAGGTACGACTGGTGGGTCATAGTGCGGCTTCAGTCGGTCGACGTGAACAGTCTCACGGCCGCGACGGCGGCGGTCTCTGGATGACTGTACGGGCTCGACAATATAGTTTACCGGGGATGCTTGACGCAGAATGCAGTAGGGGCCTTCATACTTAGGCAGCAGCTTTCAAGAAAGGCCTGGAGCTGAGGAGGCAACGCGAAGCCACACCAATGTTCCAGGCGAATATGACTGGGGATGCAGGTTGGTGTCATGGTGGTCCTTTTGGTGTGCTTGGTCTTGTGTAGTTAACGAACGTGCTAGCTGCCTGCATTCTTCCGCATAGGTGGCGACTTCTGAGAGAGTTGCGGACTCTGAAGTATCCTGGCGATACAACAGAATGGTATCCATAAATGAGGAGGGTTCACGGCCATATAGAAGAAAGAAGGAAGAAAATCCAGTTGTGAACAGAGTGGCGCTGTTGTACGCATAGTTGACAAATAATAGTATGCAGTCCCAGTTGGTGTGGTCAGCAGATACATACATGGACAGCATGTTGCCTAATGTGCGATTGAAGCGTTCAGTCATGCCATTGGTTTGGGGATGGTACGCACTGGTCGTTCGATGAACAACATTGCATTCACGCAGGAATTCTTGTACGGCTTCTGAGAGAAACGTGTGTCCGTGGTCGCTGAGTAGCTCGCGAAGAGCGCCGTGGCGAAGAACAAGTCAAGTTTGTGAAGAACAGGTAAGCCGACTTCACGTGATGTAGCCTCTGGCAGCTCGGCAGTCTCACTATACCGTGTCAGATGATCAATAGCGACAACCACCCAGCGATTCCCGTCAGGTGTGTATGAATGTGGTTCGTATAAGTCAATTCCGATGCTATCGAAAGGTCGGGATGGGCAGGGCAACGGCTGGAGCGGTCCAGTGACGTCATGCAGTGAACTCTTCCGGCGTTGACATTTTGAGCATGAACGCACGTATTGGCGGACAAATCGGTACATTCCGCGCCAGTAGTACCGCAGCCGCAGGCGTGCATACGTCTTTATTACACTAGCGTGGCTGCATTGGGGGTCCGCATGGAACGAGGCGCAAATATTAGCACGTAGATGGCGAGGAATCACCAACAACCACTTGTGACCTTCACTGAGGTTATTGCGGTGGTAATGTAGCCCATCGCGCATGGTGAAATGACGAGCTGTGCGCCGCAGCGAGCGACTGGCGGTACTCGGTGATGGCTTCGATGGGAACTTCATTAAAGACACTATCCAAGGGTCTTGACGCTGCTCGGATGGCATGTCAGCGTGTGTGAGGGAGGCAGAATTGTAGGTAGAAACAGGCACATTTGCACAGTCGTGGGGAAGCGGAGATCAAGAGAGAGCGTCGGCATCGGAATGTCTGCGCTCTGACCTGTAGACGACGCGGATGTCACAGTCTTGGAGTCGTAATGCCCGACGGGCTAGGCAACCAGATGGGTCTTTTTGAGACGACAACCAGCCGAGGGCATGCTGGTCAGTCACGACATCAAATGTTCGACCATATATGTAAGGTTTAAATTTAGCGATTGCCCAAACGTTGGCTAGACATTCTTTCTCCGTGACTGTATAATTTTCTTCAGATATGGTCAGAGTGCGACTCGCGTAAGAAACGACGTACTCATTGAAGCCAGACTTTCACTGTGCAAGGATATATCCAAGGCCGACTCCACTAGCGTCCGTGTGGATTTCGGTAGGGGCGTCTGGGTCGAAGTGATGAAGAATCGGCGGCGATGTCAGAAGACATGTAATTTCGCAAATGCGTCGTCACAGCTGGACGACCATGCCGAGATAGCTTGGCTGTCAGCAAGTAGACGTGTTAAAGGGATCAATACAGATGCGAATTTATGAATAAATAATCGAAAAAACGAGCATAGCCCTATAAAGCTCCGGAGTTCTTTGTGTGTCGACGGCTTAGGAAACTCGGTGACGGCGAGGAGCTTGTCTGGGTCTGATTCAACGCCGCCCTTGCAGACAACGTGCCCTAAGATTGCGAGCTTCCGTGCGTCAAAGTGACATTTCTTTAAATTTAGTTGTAGCCCAGCCTGTGTGAGGCGTTCCCGGACACTCGCGAGGTGCTGGAGATAGATATCGAAGTCTTTTGAAAAAAACCACGACGTCGTCCAGATAGCAAAGGCACATATGCCACTTGAGACCTCGCAGTATGTTGTACCTAAGACGCTCGAATGTGGCCGGGGAATTGCAAAGGCCGAACGGCATCACGTTAAACTCGTACAAGCCGTAAAGAGTTACGAACGCAGTTTTGGGGCGGTTGGCTTCATCCATAAGTACTTGCCAGTACCCCGACTGAAGATCTAGCGAAGAGAAGAACTCCGCTCCTTGCAAACAATAGAGCGCGTCATCAATTCTAGGGAGCGGATAGACATCTTTGCGCGTGATGTTGTTGAGGCGCCTATAATCAACACAGAAGCGGATGCTACCGTTCTTCTTTTTCACCAGACTCACCGGGGATGCCCAGGGACTGTGGGACGACCGTATGACTCCCCGACTAAGCATGTCAGTCGCCTGGTCTTCAATAACCCGACGTTCAGCTTGAGAGACGCGGTATGGACGCTGGCGCAGGGGTGCATGGCTGTCGGTGTCTATATGATGAGCGATCGAAGTTGTTCTGCTCAAACTGGGTTGCTTGTAATCGAAAGACATCCGAAAGCGGCCGAGAAGCTTCAACAGTTGCGTCCGCTGAACGATAGGAAGGTCTGAAGCAATGAATGGGAGGAAGGCATCTGGTGTAGATGTGTTGGCCGTGGTATCGAGAGGAACGCTCGCGACATGGAGGCTTGCTGTGCGACCAAGTAGTGAGTTAAGGCAAATTGAATAAACGTCCTCAAGTTGCCCTATACATTCTCCGCGGAACATAGTGGTTGGAAATGAAAGCAGGTTCGTGACATAAAGGGTTGCGGAGGAGTTTTTGATCGTTATAAGAGCAAATGGGAGAAGAAAGTGCTTACGGGAAGTGAATATCGCTGACGGCGTAAACAAGGTGGTAGAGAAAGCATAGTCACGGGAGATTGGCACAACAGCAGACGACATAGGTGGGATGTCCGTGTCCTCGGCGATGACGACACGAGAAAAAGATGACTTGGCAGGAGCGATGACCGAGATTGCTCATAATTCAAGCTGGGCATGGGCACAATCGACAACGGCATGATGCATGGAAAGAAAGTCCCAGCCCAATATAACGTCATGCGAGCAGTGCGGAAAGAAGACGAGTTCAACCACATACAAAATGTCCTGAATGAGTAGACGAGCTGTGTACGTGACAGACGGTTGTATCTGATGTGCGGTCACCGTACGGAGAGAAACACCAGAAAGCGGAGTCGTAATTTTTTTCAACTTGCAGCACATTGCTTCGCTCAACACGGACACAGCAGCTCCAGTATCGACTAAGGCGGACACGGCAACACCTTCAATGAAGATTGGGATTTCGTTTGCAGGTTGGGAACGAGGCCTTGTAGATTTCGACAGTGGCACAGTTCTTGCCTCGGGAACTGCGGTGGTCAGTTTTCCGTGTGGACGGGTGCGGTGCGTCGAAGCATTGGCGATATCAAGCACCAGCACGGGGAGGGTGATCGAGACGTGTTGGAGGTGCGGCGGTTCGACGATGAGGTGTTTGAAGGAGCGTGGGAGGGCATTGGCTCTTGCGGCTCTGTTTGGTCGTAGCTGTAATTGGCTTCAACGGCAGTTGGACGAGGAACGCGGCGGCGGCAGAAACGCTCGACATGCCCGGGTAGACCACAGTAATAGCATATTGGTCGGTTGTCCAGTGTGCACCAAGGATTATCGGGAAGGGTGGCAGGACGTCGATAAAGCGGAACTTGGGGGCTTGTCGGCACTTGCGGTGCGTAGAAGACATGAGGGCGTCGAGGAGGGCCTGTGCTGTATGGCACTGCATGTAAAGGCCTTCTCGCGACGTCGGCATAGGTCAGCGGCGCTGATACAGGCGATGGCTGGTGCGTAGGTGGAAGAGCTTCGGATACTTGCTCCTAAATTGTTTGGCACAGTGACGAGAGGAGTCCATGACTATTACTAGGGAGAAAGGGAGCAATAGACGATTGGCGGGCAACCTCTTCACAGATGAACTGTTGTATTTGGTGCGTCAATACTACCAGATCTGGAGAGATCGCGCCAACGGTCAGTGCTGACGTGCTGGTCGTGTCGAAACTGTGACGTCGCGTGGAAATGTGCTGCTTTCGCAACTCGTCGTAGCTCTGACAGTGCTGAATGATGTCTGTGACGGTTCGAGGAGTTTTCACCACAAGCATGTGGAACGCATCGTCCTCGACGCCCTTCATGATATGCTTGACTTTGTCGGCTTCGGGGATGGCCGGATTGAAGCGCCGGCAGAGGCCTACGACGTCCTCAATGAAAGACGTGGAACTTTCTCCTGCCAACTGGGCAAGATCACGTAAACGCTGCTCCGCGCGGAGCTTGTGCACTGCTGGTCGGCCGAATACATCTGCGAAGGTCGTTTTGAAAGAGGCCCTGGTGGTAATCTCAGCCTCATGGTTGTTCAACCAAAGCTCCGCGACACCCCTCAGGTAGAAGTGGACGCGACCGAGTTTGTAGTTATCGTCCCACCGGTTGTTGACACTCACTTTTTCAAACGAAGCGAGCCAGGCTTCGACGTCCTGTTCATGCAGTTGAATAGAACTGGGTTGCGCTCCCTCGGAATACCAGGGCAGTGGAGAGCGGGGGGGTGTGGCAGCATTCGGCTGTGCTGCAACGTCGTCAGGCATGATGGACGGCGGAGGTAGAGTCCGGCTGCGGAGTTCCAGGGTGAAAAAGAGAACCAGCATTCTCCACCACTTGCTAGTACACGTTGAGGCCGCGACGCGTTTATTAAAAAAAACAAACACAGGTCAAGTGCTCAGCGATCCGAATCGGAGCTCTCACGAGCACGAACCACGGTCCTCCTCTTCGTCTTTTGCAGGCACTGCTAATTGCACCCTATCTTTTCTACAATATATATGTATTTATGTTCTTGCATGATATCTAACTGTACCGTCATGAACACTTCACGATAGGAATTGTATAATCGCTGATATACGTCGCCGATCTTTATTATTCCATGTGAATCGTACTTATAAGCAAGCGCAGTGACATGTCTTGTTATTTTGAGAAAGGCTGTTTCACCAGCCAAAACGTCAGTCAGAATATATATATATATATATATATATATATATATATATATATGTGTGTGTGTGTGTGTGTGTGTGTGTGTGTGTGTGTGTGTGTGTGTGTGTGTGTGTATGTGGTATGTGTGTCGTTTACTTTCTGAGCTTTATGCCTTATTCTAGCTCTGTTTTCTGTTTTCCACACTTCTAAACAATAAAACATGTGCTCAGTACACCTGCCACATTGAAATTTTTATTACGCTCATTTAGGTTATTGACAACAAGGTCGCAAGATGAAATCCCGGCTGCAATGGAGGGAAAATTGCTGTAGGCCCGTTTGCTCAGATTTGGGTGCGCGTTAAAAACCCCAGATGGTCGAAATTTTAGGGCCTCTTCACTGCAGCGTCTTTCAGAATCATAGTGGTTTTAGCACGTTAAACCCGATACTTAAATAAATCAGTCTGGTTTATGACCACCATCTTTTTTATTTATTTTATTAAGTTACATGACGAGTATGTTATTGGGCCTTTCTAAGGTTATGAGTGGCCTGCACGTTTGCATGTGTTGCACTTCCGTCATTGGACACTTGTATCAATATACTGTACACTCGCATAGAAGCGAAGCTCAGTAGATGAGCGAATTATTCTTTCACGGGCAAGCGTACATGTGTGTGTTTTCATGTGTGTTTGTGTGTGCGTGTGTGTGTGTATAGATGTTAGCAGAACGTGCAAAGTTTCAATAGAAATATTACTCTCTGGCCTGGGTATATATTAGCACTCAAACGAAAAGTCACACAAGTCACACTGTAAAATGCTTGAACATGGCCTATCAGACGTTGAAACTGTGTCTGGCTTTTACCATTAAAAACGAGTCTCGGCCTGCTGAAAATTATCGTAGTGATCGGCTCCAGCGAGATCTGTTCCGGTGGCTACACGTATTACCACCGCTGCAGCCTTAACCCGTCGCCGAGCCAACTTGCAACGCTTAGGGCCGAGATCTCTGCCGATAATTTCACAAACACAGCGACACGTTTTCCCTTGTGCAGTTACTATTCACTGTAAAAGCGCCTGGAAATGCTATTGTGATAGTAGCACAGCTTAGTTTTCTAAATAAAATCAGCGCAAGTGGCTAGGGGGGTTCACGCGTTGAATTTAGGAGGATACGGAAATACCCCCCCCCCCCACCCATTGGCTATGCCAGTGTATATGAAGGAGTAGGAGGTTTACGTTGACACATTGATAGGCTTCAGGCATAGTCTTTTTAAGCAATATGACATGCTCCTGTTCAGGAACCAAATAATCAGTCACAAGACAAAGGACGCGCGAGCACTACTGGGACTTGGATAATATCTATCATATATATCTTCATACTTCAGACTATTTCGAACCTTGGTAGTCATCTTGGTAGTCACTTGTCAGACCACTAATAGGCGACATCAAGAGCAACGGTTTTGGCTAGGCTTATTCGCAATGTTGTAGGTTATTCTACGCTACAAAGGTCAAAACAGTCAGTGTTATGCATGGTATCTGGGGCTGAACTTACAATGCGTTTTATTCACAAGGCATTGCGGTCACTAATGGTCGTTTTCTGTAACACGTGTGCTGTGAAGCCATTAAATATATGCTGTAGAACTGGTGTCCATACCTTCAGCTATGTTTACTTTTGTACTAGATGTGACTTTTGTATTCTAATGACTAATGGTATAACTATGCTTTCAATATTTGCCACACCTTCACCAACCGGGTTACTTCAACACGTCCGGTGCTGTGGCACTAAACCTTGAGGAAACGGGTTGGATTCCCAATCACAGAGGCCTAATCAAGGTCTGAAAAAAAAAACATCCATGGTCCTACATTTATGTTCACGTGAAATCGGCATGCCTAATAAGTCGGCGTGCATAATAATCTTTTCATCAGAGAAGCAGTTGAATGTTTATTGAACAATAATATAGGAGAGTTTTCACAATGTATCTTGATGTTTACCAGCTAGGGCATCGTTTACCGTGAACGCACCCAGGTTGACGCTTAGTGACACATCTCCATTTCGACAAGTAACGTGCATGATCAATGACTAAACGCACCATCGTACTCGTAAGGGCCTGTGGGAAGTGTAGTAAACGGTGAGAGCGGAATGAGAGAAAGCAGTGGCCCAGCCAGGATGACCGTCGCTGAAGTGATGCTGAACTCGGAGTAAGGCCTCCTACTCGTGGCAGTATTGAACGCTACTGCCCTACTTCAGAGAAACGCAACGCGCGTCCTTTCTACGCTGTTCGCAGGTCGGGATTTTTCGCAGGTCGAGCATATGTCAAGAACGCATAGTCACAGCAAAGTGACGTAGACGTTTATTTGGTATATATGAATGGAGGCTATAAGTGAGCGGAACGCTAGTGGCAATATCGCCACCTGGCGTTGTGTTAATGAATTTGAAATATTGCACCTGTATTAGAAACAGGCCAAATTAAACGGACACGTACAAAGAACGCGTTGAAAAGTTGATCGTGGATGGCACGGTGATCCTGTATTCCTTCATTTTACCAAGAAGACTTTGAGAGCACAGTGTTATGTATTCGCAATCCCCATGACTTATATGTGGCACACCGTGCAATCCAAGACGGCTGCGGAAGAACGAACAATCCGTAAACTCGCATAAAAAAATATATAACGCACAGACTCACGACCTGCACCGCTTTCACTGGATGAATAGTCTGATCGTCAAATGAACGTATATTAGACCAAAGTACTTTCTCAAATGAAAGCAACTGGTAATTGTTCGCTACGTCATTTTTTTCCCGCAGTGCGAAAGGTAATGGTGCCAGCAGATCGACTGTGTTGATTTTGACGGTGCCTTGCGTAACCCTGTGTGTGCTACGGAATACCGCATGAACTAGAATTGACATATATGGTCTAGACAGCACTCCGAGGTGCATATCAAGCCTGCCTGACAGTTTACCGCGGTAATCGGCAGCGAGCTAATAACGCCATGGCATAACTTCAAAGCAGTGCATGTTTGCCTTACGGTAGTTTTAAAGGATGTACTGTCCGTCATCAAAAATTGGATGGTCGGGAGTGCCGAGTCGATTCTTAACAAAATGCCAGCATAATATTGTGGCGGTAAACTTTCAAAAGCCATTTGTGCTTATACCGAAAATGAACGCAACGACCCTTAATCTATGCCTCATTCTTCCTAGCACGGAACATTATTATCAAAGTTGTGTGTCCCAATCTAGACCTGAGTGAAGGTGACCAAATTGATTCGTATTATCTCATCAAGGCACAGCGACTGTTCTTGATCACAATCAAAACAGGTTCCGATGAGGTTACATTTCGGTTAAAAGGGCTCCGTGTGAATATTGCTTTGCATTTGTTGTGGCAACGCGGCACTGACTTTTTCTTCATCTTAAGAAGCAATGTATATTTCATTTGTGAAGCATGATTTAGGAGTAAACTTTTCGAGTGCCATTTTCTTTGTAAAGGTAAGAAAATTTGCTACTATTTCTCAAAATAAAGAGGCTTTGAAACAGGCTTATATTTCTTTCATCAGTGAGGCCGGAGCAAAATGAAGGGGCACCCCAGTTCTGATTTAACAGCCTAAATTTTCATATTTTTACTAAGCATCTGTGTAGAACAAAGTTTCCTCAAACCAAACTAAGCATATGTGTATCCCTGTGGCCCCATAGCGCGCCTTATTACTGTACAACTAAGCGATGGAAGTTGACTGTCCATTCAAACGAATTCTTTTAGTCAAAAATTCTGTGATTGTTCACAAAATTAGGCTACTGGGAAAAGCATTGACCCCGATACGTGGCTTCTACTTGGTCGCAGTTTCACAGTAGTCGTGCCCCGCCGCGGTGGTCTTGTGGCTAAGGTACTCAGCTGCTGACGCGCAGGTTGCGGTATCAAATCCCGGCTTTGGCGGCTGAATTTCCGATCGAGGCGGAAATGCTGTAGGCCCGTGTGCTCAGATTTGTGTGCACGTTAAAGAACCCCAGGTAGTCGAAATTTTCGGAGCCCTCCCCTACGGCGTCACTCATGATCATATGGTGGTTTTGGGACGTTAAACCCCCCAAATAAATCAATAATTCACAATAGCCGTGTAGCAAATGCAGCCCCAAATAAACTGGATGCTGACTCACGCGCTTAATAAGAGCTATTTTTCGAAGACCAAAGATAAGCCCTTTATTTTAAAGAAGCACCAATATTTCAAGAAGGTCATCACGTTCCGTTCATGCATGCCAGATCATGTGACATTCTGCGTAAAATTTATGTGTTTCATGCATTACAAGCGACACTGACGGGTAGTGAACACACAAAAGGCAGCCCGAATGTTAACAGACAAGATCAGAGAATAAGACTGCCCTTACCTACATCGCTTCAGGAGACCTCACGCAAGTCTAATTTGTTATCTCTGGGCCAGCATTGGCAGCGTGGTTTGGCGAAGGTGCTTCACAAAATGTTTTTACGAAAATACCTCGTCTTGCGAAGTGGAATCATGATGAAGTTCTCACGGAGGAGACCAGCTTGTTCACCGATGCACAAACCAAGCAAAGTCGTAGTATTTCTTTCTCGTTAACGCATTAACCGTGAGAAAAACACAGCTGAACACGGGAGTGCATCGCCATGATGTCGTCTATCACAAATCATCCTTGAGAGGACGCACCTCTATTCCGCGAAGTGGCGCAACAGTCCATGAGTATTGCGAATAAAAGGCGCAATCGTAAATCTCCCAGAGCATGAGGCTGAGGCGTAATGGGTAGCACGCCCGGCCTCTGTTGTCGTTGACCGAAAGGTCGTGGATTCGATTCTCATTCGCAGAACGTTCCACTTTGCTTTCTGATTGTGCGCATTTTTCGTATGTCTGTTCCGTGACAAAAATACGTCACTAAAGTCTGCGTGGACCCCAGCATAACATTTGTTAAAACTTGAAATTATTCTGTGTCACGCAAGCTTAAACAATCTGATTGTTACACGAAAAAGCAAACAAGGAAGTGAAGTGAATACCCTGTGTGAGAAATGTAGGCAACAGCGTCACGAGGGCAAAACCAATGCATAACTCTTGTCAAGGGAGAAGGGGTAGGACCAGTACAGTAGAGAAAATTACTGCTCTGATCTACCTACGTGTATTATCTGTAGTCTGTGTCACACTCAAAAATACACACGCTGGAGAATCGGCCAAGAAATGGCACATGTAGAATGGCATATGCCTTAAGGCAGAATGGAATAGTATTGTACAATGCACAAATACGTGGAATGTAACTATAATGTCACATTGCATAGCATGTGTGTGGCAGATATAACACATGTAGGTGGTAAACTTATGGCAGCAGACGAAAATTACAGCAGGAAGTATAAAGCAGGCAGCGCTAAACTTGTCCGCAGCAGGCTTGGCGATCACCTGGTTGCTTCGAAAGAAAATTTTTGTTTAAATAAAGAACGGGTAAATGTGGCTAACTCGTCAGCGACACCACCCATAGGTTGTACGTGATTGAGTTGCATCACAGAATGTGTGGTCGTTGAACCTGCGCGTCAGCAGCTGAGTACCTTAACCACAAGACCACCGCGGCGGGGCACGACTACTGTGAAACTGCGACCAAGTAGAAGCCACGTATCGGGGTCAATGCTTTTCCCAGTAGCCTAATTTTGTGAATAATCACAGAATTCTTGACTAAAAGAATTCGTTTGAATGAACTGTCAACTTCCATCGCTTAGTTGTGCAGTAATAAGGCGCGCTATGGGGCCACAGGGATACACATATGCTTAGTTTGGTTTGAGGAAACTTTGTTCTACACAGATGCTTAGTAAAAATATGAAAACGTCGGCCTTTTCTAAGGTGTAGTTAGGAGACTACGTTATTGTAATCACTTTCATCCACCATGCCATCGGCGAAGCATTTGAAATAGCACACTGGCTTCCTGCTCTCTTTTCAGCGGCCTGTCAGTTTAAATAAAAAATAACTTTCTTTCCGCAGGCGCTTGTGATTTGTGTGTTATCACTTGCCACTTTTGCCCCGAGCGCAATATCAGAAGCAATGTTGAACGTAGTCCTTTGATATAAAACATTCCTGGAGGACTGGACAACGAACTTTAAATGAAGCCTGTCTCAGAGCATTACATCTAGCCGCAGTGTCTTTCTTTCGGAACATCCCTCACAGCGCTGCCAACTCGGCAAAGGTCAAACTACCCACAGACACGTTGCTGTCCTCATCGGCAAAGTTGCAATCATTGGCAAGCCAGGTATAGCTCCAACCTAATCATTCATAGGCTCCTGGGAACTAACCTCTTTCCTGGAAAAACAATACCAACCCAATAGACACGCTGTGCACGAGTCGAAGTTATAACACAAGCTCGTATGTCTTTTGGGGTGAACGAAAAGCTTTAGGGTATCGAATGATTAATCCACATAAAGTGTTATTATGACCACTTTCTTGAAAACCTACACAATGCGTTGAATTCATCAAATTGCATCTCCCCAAGCTTCACCTAGGGTATTTGTTTGGCACCGGCCAGCACTGGACTACGTTTTTAATTTTTAGGTGTCGCTTTAAGGGCTTCCAGTGTCCTTGATCATCGTTGCTCTCGTCAAAAAGGTGAAACCATGTACCGTTCTATCATAAGACAAGCGGTAATCAGGGAATAGTTTTTTTTTTAAACGGTGTGAAGCACCTGTATATGGGTCAATGACGGATGAGGCACCACGAGTAATTAAGATAAAATTGAGGAAATATGTATCGAGAAACCCATGAAGAACAATTCCATAAATGTATATAACAAACTTTTCAAACTTATAAGAGTTAAATATTGATGTATTAAGGCAGAACTCTAGAATGGTAATACCAAATAGGGGAAAAAACTTTTTGATTTGGCATCGTAAAATATCGTGGGTTCTGCACTGAGTCGTGGCGACTAAGAAAATTATTTCTAAACTTTACTCGTGGACCATCATCTGAGGCTAGAATCTGCATCAACAAGTACATTTATGACTATATATTCGTGGTCTGAAAAAACAATGGTGCACAACAAATTAGATTTGATAACTTCTTGTAAACACATTTCGTTGTAGGCCTGTAAACAATGGATAAGCTATTTTTTTACTTCGTAACGCTCAATATAACTACATAAATAGTTTAATGGGTAGTGAACTACACGTAGCTATCTACTTTACAAACGTTAGAAGACATTGAGGACGGTGCCGATTTGAGCTATATAATCAGGTGCAAACTAGAGTTCAACATCTGAGATATATAGTGCACTTGTCCAAGATTGTGCCGTGCAGCGGCCTTCTGGGAGCATCTATGTGTACCGTAGTTCTTGCAGATATTTGCAAATATTGATCCTACGAATTATAGCTGAACCGGCACTTCTGAACAGCGATGGTCACTTGGTACAGAGGTTCATGCGAGCGAATTGTCTACGTATATATTTTTAGCTTTTTGACGTCCGTATGAAGAACACCTTCGCAGGCTTAAATGAATAGCTGTGTTTTATACCGGACAGAGACAGCGGCTCCATCACGTAGTGGCGTACTAACACGAGGGGGGGAGGGCGAACCTACCTCTACCTCACTCGTCAGCCGATATACACACACACACACACACACACACACACACACACACACACACATATATATATTTATATATATATATATATATATATATATATATATATATATATATATATATATATATATATATATATATATATATATATATAGTGGAAGTAATAATTCAATAGGCCAGTTCGTCTTCGTGAAGGTATGGGATAAGGCACAACAGGAGCGTTGTCAACAAGAATAAATATATTTATTTCCCAACAGTTTCGGGAGGGGTCCTCCCTTCATCAGGGGAACCCCTGATGAAGGGAGAACCCCTCCAGAAACTGTTGGGAAATAAATATATTTATCCTTGTTGACAACGCTCCCGTTGTGCCATATCCCATACCTATATATATATATATAAGATTCAATAGATAATAATGCCAGCAAAAGTACAGGGGAAGTTAATAAACCAAATGTTTTAATGTAAATGTGTAGAAATAAAAGTTGGTGAAAAGATACTTTGCCCTAGACAGGAACCGAACCTGCGACCTTCGAATAACGAACACGTTATTCGAAGGTTGCTGGTTTGGTTCCCTCTCACGGCAAGTTATATTTTCACCCACTTTTCTTTCTTCACATTTACATTAAAACGTTCGGTAAAAAGGAGCCTTTAGGTATACACTTCATTCCTTAACACACACACACACACACACGAACATATATATATATATATATATATATATATATATATATATATATATATATATATATATATATATATATATATATATATATATATATATATATATATATATATATATATATATATATTTATATATATATTATATATATCAAAGCGGCAATATTGCCAAAATTATACTATGTTGTAAGATAGCCTCGTAACGATTTCAGTATCCCGTAAGAACATAATTGAGTGATTACTGTTGTGATAGAAAACAGCGCCCTACTTGTTGGTCTCCCCATAGTGCAGCCAAGAGTGACCACTGCCGAAAATGGAGGGGGGGGCCTCAGCCCCCCAACTTTTCTCAGTAGGGGGCTCGCACCTCCCTTGCCCCCACCCCCTGTGGATACGCCTATGTCATCACGTTCATTAATGGCAATACTATATGTGAAGTCTGTAAACTACCGTTTTGTTAATCGAACGTGCACATTGTGCCAGTATTTGTGCGGCACGTTGCTGTATTACCAAGAAATCAAGTAGTGAAGACTTTTGAAAACATCTGACGAGAATTCTTAGTGCGCACAAAACATTATGAAGCATTCGTAATCTTTAATAGCTCATGACGCGCGAAGGGCGGTGGTGTACTGAGTGAGTAAGTATTAAAGACAATTCGATTGATAGTATTCCGTAAGGTTAAGATAAGTTGGAAGTAACATATTTGCATTATATTTGCAAATTCATTATTTAAATTATGCCAGACTACTTTACCAATTCATACTAATACTTTAAAGACAGGTAATTTATAATAATTATATTATTCTGCAACCTGTGGATGTCTGTTTGGGACACGAAGAAAATGTAATAAATGCAAACGTTTTGAGACGAAGGAAGATTACCCTTGCCAGGTATTTGTTGAAATAGGCATAATTCTAGAGTTATTGTCAGTCTTCAGCGGTAACTTTCTGGCTACCTACATTGTGATAATTGTACACGAAGAGTTTTCTTACCTTTGAAGTAGCTAGACACCCATATTTATGCTTGTAGCACGGAGAATTTTGAATAGTCGCAGAGCTGCAGTATGTTGATAGCAAGGCATGCGATGAAACTGTCACATAGCTAATGTGATATGAAAAAAAAAGAAACATACTCATCTTGCGGTCTAGGAATAGGTATTGCAAGAAAGTGAAATGTGTTTTCACACAGGAAGTTGAGCGTTTATTGTGAATTGTTGTGCTATAGTGGTGAAGGAATCAACTCTACCGCAATGAATTGTAATATCTCGCGAAGGACGGAAAGCAGCTCGAAATTGCAGCGGGTACCCTAACAAGAATGCACGCATAAAATCAGTATACACAAGATCACTGTGGACTAACAAATGTCACAACCAGGCACATAAAAAGGACTGCTAAAACAGATAGAAAGTCACAAAAAACGAACGCACGAGTATATACAGGACGAGCACGAAAAGTCACAATTCTTACTTGTTGGTGTGTCAGCAACACGCTTCTTTCATAAATGTGGCTGTGGTATCTAGCGAAGTGACCTTCGTGCTCTCTTTGCCAACAGTAACTCTAAAGCAAACTTGCGGTAGAAGCACAAAAGGGACAAAGCGCCCGAAACACGAGATAAGCACGCGTGCACGGGTAACGCCCTGTGTTAGCCACGTGGAGGCGCACGCACATCGCAACGAGCAGAACGACGACCTTTAGAGCTCCCCCTTCGCGTCATTTCAACACTGATGACAAAAACGCGCTAGGGTTGCGGAGCTCTGAGGACCACCAATGGTATATGCTATATATACGAGTAAGCAGCTCGCCGTTATCAACGTGTACAACATACGCACCATGGCCACGCACTACGACGGGAGAGGTACGTTTGACGCCCGGCTGTGGAACACTTTCTTCTGCTAGTACACATTTTAAAACGCCATATCCGTGATGCAAATACATCAGGTGACCAGTGAAGGACTCCGACATAACACACTTTCATGTTCAACTAAAGGTATTCAAAGGTTAACTTTCCCATGGGGGCGAAAGTTCAGTAAATGGACCCACTGCCCCTAGTCGCCAGTCCAATCTGGTCGAACAGCGATTGCTTGTCGGCGAGATAAAGTCTAGATAGTCACACTTTCGATTGCTGTGGCGTGCAAGTCGCAGCTAACCGCTGACGTACCATGGAGAGTTGAGGGGAAGGGGCCGTAGTTTTATAATTTTGCATGACCGGGAATACAGACAGACATACGAACGCGCTCATGGACACTTTTTACGTGTGATTAGGCCCTCTCCGAAAACAATTTCTGGCTGGGATTCTGCTACCGACTGCGTGTTTTTCGAGTGGAGGGATTGTCTTGAGCAGCCTGTAGTAAAGTGAAGGACTTCCTATGCGCCAGGGGTACAAATTCTTCATTTTATTTCTTCAGGCGTAGTTTACTTTCATGGTTTTTCCGGAGATACAAACACTACAGATTTTCGTTTGGTTCTATAAGGACAGAGCAGCACCGAAACTAAAGCTAACGTCGACCCCATGGGCATAATTTTGTATTTCATCTTTTTTTTTCAAAATCCTAACCATTATTTGTTGGTTTAGCCACAACATAACATAAATTGTAGCTTCGAGTTCTAACTCGTGCCCCGCCACGGTGGTCTAGTGGCTAAGGTACTCGGCTGCTGACCCGCAGGTCGCGGGATCAAATCCCGGCTGTGGCGGCTGCATTTCCGGTGGAGGCGGAAATGTTGTAGGCCCGTGTACTCGGATTTGGGTGCACGTTAAAGAGCCCCAGGTGGTCAAAATTTCCGGAGCCCTCCACTACGGCGTCTCTCATAATCATATAGTGGTTTTGGGACGTTAAACCCCACAAATCAATCAAATCAATCAATCGAGTTCTAACTCGTGCCTATGTAGGACTACCTGTGCTTGGTCATCAATATAGTTACGTATTTTACGCATTTTTTTTGCAACCTTCAGCTGTATCATATATACGGCCTTGGGCTTCCATTTCTTTAAATAAAATGGTGAAGCCAAGGGGTTTAAATTTGGAGGTAAATGACTTTCAGGCAGCAGTTAGGCTGCAGCTACAAATGTTTCCGAGGTCAGTACACAATAGTTGTCTGAATACACTCATTCATTTGCCCAATAGGGGACGAAAATAACTGCACCGAAAGAGTCGTATCGGATTCGTTTGTGACTCGTACAAAGGATTGCTTTTTTATGCACTGAGGAAGCAGACAGCTCGCCTTTTATGCGTAAGCTTTACATAATGTGGTAAAAAGGCTATTTAGTTTTACTCTTGAATCCTATACACAACCTATGCAGTTTACCATTTTGATACCTCATCATAAATCAAACTTGAACTGTAAAGAAGCAGTTTGTGTGCTCATTGTGTATTTTGAATATGTTTCTAGTTATATGATTTGACATAACGCGACAGTCAATTAGTGCTCTTGCGGAGTTTATATCAGTGTCTAAGTGCTAGCAACGTCGTGAGACAAGTTAGTTTTACCCTACCGATGACCGGTCGTTGCGATAGTAATTCTGCTCAGTACGAGAGGAACCGAAGATTCGGACACTTGGTTCACGTGCTTGGTCGAGAGTCCAGTGGTGCGAAGCTACCATCCGTGGGATTACGACTGAACGCCTCTAAGTCAGAATCCCGTCTAAGCACTGCAACGATATCGTGTGCACTTGCGGCTAATGCGGGTAAGATTAGCGCCGGGTCGAGCGCGGCGGGCCACCGCGCTTTCCGGCTCGATGACGCCAAATGAACCCAGAGAGCGCCACACCGGAGGCCGAGTATTGACGAGGCCACTGGTCGCTCTCCGGGGCTATGGCTGGCCGGAATCGCTGCAGTGTCAAATCGTCTGAAGACGACTTAGGCACCTTATGTGCGAAAACTTATGACTACTTATGTGCGAAAGCTTCAGTGGGGACTTTCCTACCGCAATTATTTATGCAGACTTTATTTCATGCAACAATACTTGTTTTGTGGAATTTTGAATCTAGTTGCGCAGCTCTACGAGCTAATACTGGAATATATTTTTATTTATTTATGCATTGTGATTACATATATATATTTATGCATTGTGATTACAGGACTCTGGGTGAATTGTGGTCCGCTGAAGTTCTTTAAAAAGAAACGAAATATAACTAGATGGGTGTTTCTCTTTTTTTGTACATTTGTGGCCAATGAGAGGTGGCCGTCATAGCCAGGAATCGATTTCGCGTGCTCTTTCTTAGTAATAGACATTTAGTTTTTCTCTGAGTGTAAAACCACTGGTGCCGCTGTTCCTGAGGGCACCACAACAGAGGAGGTTTTTTTTTTCATAGCAAATTTGTGACTACCGCAGGGTTAGATGCACCAATAATGAAACAATGGCGAACATTTTCGTACTCATTTTTTAATATAAGTGCTTGTGTCGACTACCGTCTTTGGAACGTTATACACCTTTACAGATTGCAAACCAACTCGCCCAAAAATACTTTGTACGTTGTTCAGCTGCACTAAAATTTATCTTTCACCGTTTCCAATTCTCATTTGTTCTCACTTTCTTGGGAACGCATCAGCACGCCACACGGAACACTAGCTCGACTGTGAACGTTGGAGAAAAAAAATTTTAAAATGACAACACGTTGCGCACAATATTGTGGTTGCTGATTGTGACGATGTTCGCACCTCGATCCTCCACTTACATGAGGCGTAGCAGTTCATTGTTAACCGAGCTTGAAGGTGACGTACTCAGTTGAGCGTATACAGAAAAGCTCAAGAAAAAAAGTGCGGTGGCGATTTTCTCACATGAACCTATGTACGAAGCGGCCGTCGCGATCTAAACAAGATAGCCTGTCTGGCCAATATCTCAAGAAGCGTTATTTGGGAATATCTGCAAAAACTACTGAATACTCGGGTTTGCCTGATCACAAGTCTGTTTCTACGAAGCTGCAGCGGCACACTATGTCGGGTGCTCATTTCTAGCTACCACGTAATTGAATTGCAGAAACCTGCATCGAAACCTTAGTGTTATTAATTTTTTGGTAGACACAGTGAGATTCTGCTTTGGACGAGTACCATACTCCATTCTACATTATATAGCCTCCGATACCTTAGCCAAAACATATCACGCCTCACGTGGCTTCCAAATGTAAAGTTCAGCGCAGGCTTAGCATCAGTAAGAAACGATTATTTCTCGAAGGAAAGCTAGAGCGCGCATCACTTTCACGGAGTCCCCGAAGCAACCCATGACACTTGGCGAAAAAGGAGTCTCGCCATGACGCTAATCGTAGGAGGGTTCAGCTGCTACTATTCACCGCTAAGAACGAAAAGACTCACAATCAGTAGCTCCAACGAGTAAAGTTGGCTGACTCATTGATTTCAAGATGAAGCCAAATCAAGGTGTAAAAAAGTGCTTAAATCACGGCACCTTAAAAACAACACGCTGTAATATTATGAAAGTGGACGAGCTTGAATTGTGTATATGACCCCACAACCTCATCAAAGCGGCTTTACACTGACTATCGGCAGGGTAACATGCTTTTGAGCAAGAATAATCCTCTGGTAAATTGTCGGAAATAAACGTTTGTTACATAGCATGTGAAACCTTTGCCAGATTGCATTATTCTGATTTTGGTTGGGGCTGTCAAGATAATTTTTTCAGAGACCAATTTCTAATTATCTTCTGATTACTGAACAGTATTGCAGTGTCGCCCACTGCTATTTGTCCAAAACTCAGAGGTATTAATACAACAACTGAGTTTTATATAAGCTTCAAGCAGGAGTAATCAATTATTAATTCAGCTTCTTCTTATGCTGCTGCTAAATAAAATGACAGAACTCACTTGTGCCACAAGCTTTTACTCCCTATCACTTAGAAGCTTTTCCTTTGCGTGGCCGGTGACTTCCCGCACGCCGGATGCGTAAATAAATGTTGTTTCTATCTCTCTCTTTGCAAACATACAAGGCGATAGCGGTGACGGACCCGTGTAGGGAAAACTCCAGTGTCGGCATCGGCGTCGTTAGCTGTGAGTGTGAAATTCAATGGATCTTAATAATCAAACTTATGCATCCAAGCCGTAATCGAAATAAGACACTCTGCGTAGTTAGCAGGTGTTCAACGACAGAGCCATGTCAGTGCTTGAAAAATGAAAATGCTGTGGAAAAACAACAAGTAACCTTTTTGCATCAAGATTACAAGCGTTATTTATTTATTTATTTATTTATTTATTTATTTATTTATTTATTTATTTATTTATTTATTTATTTATTTATTTATTTACAGAATACTGACAACCGAACATGAGGGTTATTTCAGGAGCGGAGAATAAAAACACTGTACAAGCAAGGTAACGCAAAGACAAGATATCCAAAATTCGAACGCACACAGTAGAAACATCTTTACGTCAGGTGTCGTGATCATGGTTTCTGCCAATGTACACGACTTACGAAAATGAATATATAATTCGATACATAGCCTACACAACCAAAACATTCAAGAAAAAAAAAGACAGCGTGATATCTTTAACCCGTACTCTAGTAGTTTAGCTAGAACTTGGAGACACCAACATGTGATTTTCAATACTTTCTAGAAATTTTTGAAGTTTTGGCTGTGCTACAGTCACTTAATTCACCACATTTCATTCTTTTAAGAAACAAGAAAAAAATAAGAAATGGAACGTGTTGTTGTTACAAAGGTATTCTTTGTACATTTGAGTTTTTTTTTTTTTTGGCGTGCTACCTTTCTTTAGCGGCGCAGACTCAGACAATTGTTTTAAAATGGCCCTTCAACACTTGGATAAAAACCTCGGTCGGATGGAGGCTGAAATGTTGCAGGCCCGTGTGCTAAGATTTGAGTGCACGTTGAAGAACCCCAGATTGTCGAAATATCCAGAGCCCTCCCCTACGGCGTCTCACATAATCATATGGTGGTTTTCGGACGTTAAATCTTACATATCAATCAACTAAGTGAACTAAAATATAATCACTAATCCACTCAGCTATTGAACTGTTGTCTAGTTTTTCTTTGAGTTTAGTGATGAGATTAGAGTGACACACGTGGTCGAAGGCCTTAGAGGAGTCTAAAAAGATTACGTCAATTTTGATTGTTCGTTTATTGTCAGCCCAAAATCATGTATTGCTTCTGTGAGTTGAGTGGCTGTAGATAGCCAACTTCAGAACCCATGTTGTGATGAAGAAATGATGTTGTTGTCTTCTACATACGTAGTTATTAATTTCAAGATAATGTGCTCGAGAATTGCACAGCTAGTGCATCAAATTGGTCTTTAGTTGGAGCCCCGCCGTGGTGGTCTAGTGGCTAATGTACTCGGCTTCCAACCCGCAGGTCGCGGGATCGAATCCCGGCTGCGGCGGCTGCATTTCCGATGGAGGCGGAAATGTTGTAGGCCCATGTGCTCAGGTTTGCGTGCACATTAAAGAACCCCAGGTGGTAGAAATTTTTGGGAGCTCTCCACTGTGGCGTCTCTCATAATTATATGAAGGTTTTGGGACGTTAAAACCTACATATTGAGCAGCAAGAGAGCCAGCCTTTGTCAGGGAATATAGGGCCCAGGCAAATACGCACTTCTTAAATAATTGAGTATGTGGGGTTCCCAGCATATAACTATTATCTTTATAGATTACCCATATATTTTGTCACTGTAAATAAACATAGGCACTTATGCAATATGATTATGGCTTCATAAAAAATGTTTTTGTGAGCATGACCTGTTTGTGAGCATGACACGGAAACTCACGTACGAAAAGAATTCAACAAAAAAGGCGTTCAGCCAAAAAAAAAAAAACATTTTTACACTGTCACTGCGGTGACTTTGCGCAGAGCAAACTGCGCCAGGACTTGTCAAAAAGACTAACAGGAGTGCGTGTAAAAAAAGACAACAGTACTGCAAATGGGCTGGGGAACAAATGAAGTGAGAAAACTTTTCGAAAGGATAACACATACCAGTGTAAAATAACAAAAAAATGTCACAGCATATTCATGAAGTGAATTATGATGAGTGAGGTGAAGCACTGGCGGGTTTCATTGCTAAACCGTGAATTATCCGTGAATGTCGTTCACTACATCATCAAAGCCGTGACTAACACTGTAGATATTTTTCAAGAAATTTTATTATTCGTAAGTGGTAGCTATATGTTGCTTCCGTTCCCCCTTCAATATAACGGCTTTATGGTAGGCAAATTGGTGGATGGGGCGTAGTGGGATGTTTGCAAAAACGAAGTAGTGTGTAGTTTGCAAAGGGGGAACTATAGGTGGTCATGTACAAACAAGTTATGGACACAGTGAGACAACCTCTATTTCTTTAACGCGCACCTGTATACAAGTACACGACCATATTGCATTTCATATTGCCTCTTTCTCACCAGTATTTTTTTATGGTCAGTGAAGTGGTTGATTAGTGATGGGCTATAGTGGGGTGTTTGTAAGGACAAAGTAGTGAGAAGTTGGCAAAGATGGAACTATAGGCAGTCACGTACATACAGGCATCTTCGCCACTGTGCGCATTCTGTGATGAACTGGAAACAATAGACCATTTCTTTTTGACCTACAGGCGGTTTAACACATTACGAAAAACCCTATTGGAAATACCTTTACGTGGTACTGGTATGGACTTCTCTCTGCCTAACATTTTGTCTTTTGGAGCTTCCATTTCTGGTTTCTCTAATGCCACAGTATGTGCGGCCGTCCGGGACTATATTGATGAAACTAATAGGTTGACTAATTAACCAGTTTCATTATCCTAACATGTCCACATAATTATATACGTATAAAATCAGATTATTGCTCTATTCGAAGAATAAATTCGTTTATGTAAATATTTGTATGCATTACATTAAGCACCACACTTTCCTAGGCTATCGGTAATCTTTCTGTTATACCTCCATCATTCCAAACCTGAACAGTATATTTTAAAACCACTCAATTCTTGGCCGATCCCCCACAGTGGGTATGCACCACTAACAATAGGAGAGCAACAACAACAACAACAACAACAACATACATACATACATACATACATACATACATACATACATACATACATACATACATACATACATACATACATACATACATACATACATACATACATACATACATACATACATACATACATACATACATACATACTACACACATACATACATACATACATACATACATACATACATACATACATACATAGCAGAGATGGACAGACTCGCGCCTTTAGGAGCTTTGTCCCTAAAACAAGTAGGTAAACAGCAACAGTGCTGAAAATTTGCAGTGAACGTTTATAACAATTGAAGTGTGCTAACAGTAACATTGGTAAGCCAACGAGGAAAAATAAGGTCAAATGTAAAATATCAAGATGTCGAAAATGTGTAGTGAACGTGTATAACGATTGAAGTCTGTCAGCGGTAAGAAGAATAAACGAACAAGAAAATAAACGGGTAAATATAAACTAACCAAACGAAAATATAAAAACGCTGACAGTGGGGAAAGTGAATTCAACTAGGTGTGCCACAAGAGCCGGTGGGAAGAGGTCTGAAATTGCAGAGAAAATGTGAAAGTATGGTGATTAGCAGGCGTTACACGAGAATGGCAGGTCCGTAATGTGGTGAGAAATGTCAGCTTTGCAGCGCTTTCATTATTGCCCTACGATACGGCCCTGAATTCATAGCAAGGCAAGAATTCGCGCACTTCCCTTTCGTAGTGTGATAGAAATACAGATTACAGTATTGTTGTTGTTGGTCAAGTGAATGCACTGGTATGCCGACGTGCTTCGAAAGGGGCAGTTTAGCATATGTGGTCACGTGTGCCTTGTGGTTATTGATACGTAATCTAAATGGCGTTTCAGTGTGATTTTTATATTGAATTTGCATGCTGAGTATTTCAGTGAATAGACGCATTTGCTGGTATTGCAGTCAAAGCTCCCATGAATTTTCAATGTAGATCTGGACGCCGAATTTCTAACTGATACTATTACTGAATTTATGACGGGGATGGCAACCAAAATAAACGGGTGGAATGGAGCGGGTTGTCTCAGATGACAGCAGTATGTCGCGCAGGCTCCATGATCACCGGTATACTGCGCGTATAGTGGTTCACAAAAATCCTTTTCACGCGGCCACTCTGCATGATAATGTTGTGATGCATTTTTAAAATGTGATTCACGTTCGGTACTGATGCAGAATGAGTTAATACTAGACTCACTGTGAAGCGCGCTCCCTCGATATAAAAAGCTCGTGTTTGTCTACTGCCGTGGCACAATTAGTAGCTTCGTCAATTAATTGAGGCGGGTACAATGGACTTAGCTTCTCATAGTTATCACTAAACTGCGATTGCACGGAGGACAACATTTTAAATCTGAGTTCCTGACTGTATGGAAAGCTCGTCTTGTTATGTTTGACATGGCTGCTTTTGAAATGCAGATAGCAGTGTTTGTCCATTATATTTCTGTAAAAAGTTGCCATCAACCTATTATCAGACAAGAAAACTTTGATATCTGGAGAGTTGATTGCAGAATGTGTGTATGTGGGCGAGAACAAAAATGATGGGTGAACGTAAATAAAATATGCAATGAAAGACAAAAGTTCAGCTTCTTCATGATGCCATATGAAGCGCTTTTAGTAGAATGCTTTTAGCGCACATGGTTCAAACATCCTCTTTTCTAGTTGATCCGTAAATATGTTAGCCTAATTTGGTCCTGTCTTAGTGCTCGTTGAGGTACCACTCATCTGAACGGAGTGCATTTCATTAAAGTCAAAGTTGTTCAGTTGCAGAATCAGCTTACGAAGACTGGTAAGAGTGGAGCTGTCAGCAGGTTTATCAAATGCTCATTCTTCAAAGGCGTTTACTACCGACCGAATGCCGTCACCATGAGGACTGCTTGTGTAGAGGGAAGCCGCGTATAATGTGACGAGTACCGAATTGTTACGTACGTAGAGTTCAAGAATTTCGGGTAAAATATTGTTCTTATTCTTGAGATACGATAGAAAGAAACGAGGAATTTTTTTGACGAGCATATCATCATAACTAGACAGCGGTTAAATAACAGTGCCAATCGCAGACACTACAGGGAGACCAGGGTTGTTTGCCTTGTGTTCTGTTAGGACTGGGGTCTGACGGCATTCCACTTCTGCTGCCAGTCATTGCGGCTAAGATCCGGAGGGTCTTGTCGTGTGTATACGCTGGCTACCGCCACCGGACCCGTTTAGCCTATCTTTCGTAAAGGAAACCGCGTTCTCGAGAATTAATAACACACGTTAGATGTTCGCCACATGACGAACGTCTAGACGAAGATGTCGTACTACATCGTGACAATCTCGTGGAACGCTGTACATCGAAAAGGCATCAGCCACAAAAAAAGAACTTGAAGCTGCCCGTGAGTACTGATTATAAGCAAGCTCGTTTTCTCGATGCTTTGATCACGGAAAGGGCACCGATTTACACTGTCCAAACCCAAGACATGTACCACTTTTGACGACGCCATCCGCGTCTGCCAAAGTCAGTGTCCTTGACTGGGGGCGGAGTCACCACACTTTCCCCAAAGTGCCCACTACGGGTTACACAGGCCGCTAGGGTGATCGGTCTCACATCCACGACAGCATACATCAAAAGAGCCGCCGCAAAGAAGCTCAAAGGGGTCCACCGACCTGCTCACTCAATTAGCAGGGAGATTTGCGGCTGCCGCCGCTGTCTTTTTCTAAGAAGATGTTGCTACTTTGTTAACACTTGTCATCGTCTGGCAACACATGACACGGCGCCTCGCTTGGACATTACATGATGGACCTAAGCCACCAGCTGTTCGGTGACGTGTTTGAGGATCAAAAGAACGCCGCTCCCTCGTGAGCTCAGGCGCCGTACCTAACAGTACCATAGGGAAGCAAACAAAACCTTCCTGCTACAAAACTGAGAGGAAATAATGACTGCCTAATCTTTTCACTCATGTAGCCATTTTGAAAAAGCTCCCCGAGAAAGTCTGCAACAATGCGTTTGAATTCGCTTGTTGGGCCTTGCTCTATACATTTAGAGTATCTAGTGTCCCAGAACTGCTTCAAAGCTTCGTCGATGTTGTCCATCATCACAACAGCCCCCCTTTGTCGGCGGGGTATCTGAACAAGTCCGCGATGTCTAAATAGCGTCTTTTTTGTCTGCAGACAAATCATGTCTGAAAGTAGTGCTCTGGCTCTAGGCAATAAAAATTTCGTGCCGCACAACTGAAACATAAGTATCGAGATGGTTTTATTGCTGTACAGGGGGCTCCAATGATGAAGAGAGGGCATGCTATTTGACGCGGATTGATCGTGAAAAAATAAGTGTGGTCGCATTTTGCGTGCAAAGTCATTCAGGTTTTTCACGAGTTGAAACTGACAAGCGCCAGACTGGGCAGAAGTTTAGTCCGCAAAAAAGAACGGACAATTATGGTTAAGACAGTTCCACAGTCAAGACATTAACACTATTACCAGGATTGTTTCCGTCATCGATAGTGTGACCAGAATAAGTGCAAATACTTATTAGCGGTGGTGTTCATGCTGGTGCCGGTTGAATGTTATCGCGAATAAATATGGCAGCAAGCTGGTTTCATTTTATCGTCGCCAACTTCCCAAATTTGTCTTTCCCTCCAACTATGCATCTTCCTCAACTGCGTTTCTCATACCTTATCAACCAATGTGTTGCCGTTACTGTCCCCTGTTGTCTGTCCTACAAGTTACATATGGTCTATTTCTTTCTTTTTGTGTCCGCTACAATATCTGCCTCTTCTGTTTGTTTCCCGATCCATTCTACTGTGTTCTGACCTCATAAGGTTACTCCTGTCATCTCCTGTTTCATTGCATGCGGCGTGGTCCTTAACTCTACCTCTGTTTATTTTTGTTATCCTGAATATTTCACTTTGATATGTGAAAACTAGTAACATGCCCTTATTGTACAATGTAAACGAAAATATACTCAGCTGGAAGGAATCAGGGTATGATGCGCCAACTCTGCTCTGGTGGCCTTACTCAAGCCGGATTGTACCGGAGCAAATACATTCGTTTCCCACCGTTTTCTTCGAGTGGGCGCCGGAGGAAGGAAACCGGCAGAGTTACTGTATATGCTACCTTTAGGTAGCAGAGTTGCGCCGCTGTTTTTTGGGCGCCGCTCACCCGGGTTTTGACGTTTGGAGCAACGCTATTGGTCGCATGCCATCATGTGGTCATAGGTGCTTCATATGCACTGCGGAAAAACCAACACTACGCAGACGACGCTGATGCTTCGCAGTGTTATGAGCGTGCTGGCACCCTTCGCACAGACACTGAGTACATCCGTCACAGACACTGGGTGCGTCCTTCACAGACACTGTGCGCGTCTCAATGGCGGTACTGCTCCCTCCTCCTTCAGCATCTCGCCACCCGCAAAAGGCCTGCGCATCTAGCGTACAAGGCTTCGTAGTCCACGTTCTGTACATACGTTGTAAATATATATATATATATATATATATATATATATAAGGGAGAGAAGTGTATACCTAAGGGTTCGTATTTCCCTGTTTTAACACAATATTAATGAGATATAACAGACATTAATGCCAAGGAGTGTACAGGGGAAGTTATTAGAACCAATGGAATGTAAATAAGAAGAAAGAAGAAAGAAAAGTGGATAGAAAAATTACCAGCTGTGAGCAGGAATCGAACCTACGACCTTCGAATAACGCGTTCGATGCTCTAACCACTGAGCTATCACAGCGGCCGTCCCTCCATCCACTTTTTGGGGTTTATATGTGAATTTAGAAGTTGGAGTGACAGTCAGCGCCATCTATAAGCCAAACAACGAGTGTGAAAACACTCTTATTATTATATATATATATATTTGTTTCCCTCTGGCTGCCTTTTGCCTTGCCACAGCCTGGATGCTCTCTGCCTGGCGTTGACCCTCACGGCAAGCTACCCAAGAGACAGTTGGGACCTCTTCTCCTCGTAACAGCAGATTCCGGACAGATCAAGTGTGGTTGACATCGGCTGTTGTTGTTATTTTCGCCATGCTTCTTCGGTACTGCGCCCATGCCACCTGTTGATCGCAAGAAATGTGGTAGCAGGTGCACTCTGTGTTGAATTGTACTACATACAGCCCATGTGATTAGACACGGGTTCAGCGGGTGTTGCTTTAGAAAGATTATTGTTCAGGGTGGAAGGAATGAACGCTCGGCCTACTTCTTTTTACCTATCCAAGGCACTGCAAAATTTGCTCTAGTTTTCTGACAAGTAAAACGCTCAAACAAAGATAGAATTAAGCTAATCTTGAACATTTTGAATCGGCAAAGTGTAGCAAAGAGTAGCCAAGGCAATATAGACCTCAACTTCTCTACAGCAAAACAGTTAGAACAGAACAGGCAAGGTGTTGCTGCAAGCGCGTGAATTGAATGCAGCTTTCAAACCTTCGGCGAAAGGAATGTTAGACGTGACGAAGCTGTTGAACAACGATTCACATCAGCTGTCGTGAGCCGCGTTTGTAAAATGAGCGTAATACAAAAGCTGCCAGCAACGCGGGCATCGCACGGCCACTCTCGATCTCTATCCAGCTCGATTCAGTTGAAGACTACCAAGCTATAGCTGTATTTCTCACACAGTTGACCAGTGACCCAACGCGATGAAAAAAGTTTATTCCTAACTGGCCCGATCACGATCAAAAGGGAAAAAATATTTTCATAACAGTAAATAAAAAACTGCGGAAAAGAAGACCAAGCTAAACTGTGACCAATATATATTTCGCAAGTTCAACGAGTCGACGCACTTGGTTTCATTATTGTGTACCAACAAAGTAACCATAAAATCAAGGCTTCTAGGCGTGATTGTAGGAACCAAGTTTTGCTGGTACCTGCAAAAAAATAAAAAGAAAGCGAAAAAAAAATAAAAAAGCAACGTTAGTACTCTGAAGTGCGAGCGCTGCTCCTACGCGGGTGGTGAGTGGTTCTCCCGCAAGACATCTGAACCCAAGCTGATGTACCTTGGCGCAACTCTCTAAGTAAAGGTAGCATATACAGTCACTCTAGAAACCAGAGAAAACGGGGCCCATCTTCTTATTATGCTCCTGTGGTTGCTCGCTTTTGCCCTGGTGGACGCTCTGCAAATGCTCCGGCTCATCGCTCAGCGGCATTTATTGGCTGTTCGAGGAATGACGTGGACAGCCTCACCACCGGGAGGCCATTCCAACCAACATGGCGTAAACTAAGCCGGTGCAGTAAGCATTGTGCGAAGCGTTCAGCCGCGTTCGAGAAAAGGAAATCGTTCTGTGCACCTTCTGGGTATCACAAGCGACTACAAGCCGTAACGAAGGTTATCATCGGCAGAAGGAAGATGTGCGAACAGTAATCGTGTGATGGTTCCTTGCAGCAAACGACACATTGTGATCCCGCGAGTGGCAAAAAAAGAAAGTGAGTGACCTCTTCTTGAATCACCTGTGCTTTTCTTGTGAGATACCTCTAAGACTGGGAAATGTTAGTTTGAGACCCAACAGGTTATCAATATTAGGCTAATTTCGCAGACCATAAGTGAATAGGTCAGTGGAAATCGCTATAACGCGTTGTTTGGACCATGAATTTATTTTTTTAACATAGCTTTGGTGATATGAAAAACACCACTGTAGTATTAGGAGAGCTGCTTTGATATGCAATAGGAAAAAATATCATAGTTGTGGTTTGATTCTATAAGAACTTATTAACTGTTATAAATAAACCTTACTGGTTAAAAATTGTTTTTCGTGTTGTCAGTGAACACAAACGGTAATGTTTGTCCGCTTTTTCACTTATTAACAGCTACAGCGAGGTTTAACACTGCGTATAAATTATTTTGACCGATCATGTAAGTTGAACTATTCAAACGCGAATTACAGAAATCAGGGTTAATTCTTTGTAAATGTAAATTGAGCTAGGGCATTATGTTTGGCACAAACTTTGAAACGCATTAAGAGGCTCCGCATGCTTGCTCGCCAACGCTCCCTGGCTCTTTGGAATGAACCTCTCTTTACGCATGCAAGATTACGATCCCTTGATCCAACGTTAAGCATGCAGCTTCCAACAAAAATTCGTCGAGGCGACGCTACTGCTCTGTGCAGACTATGGTTGGGAGTCGCGTTTACCCGTGCGTACGCATTCCGCATAGGTATGGCCGACACTGCCGACTGTGTACACTGCGGAGATGAAGAAACAATTCGACATATCCTGTGTGACTGCCCGAAATACAACCTGGAAAGACAACACCTTTCTAATAAACTAAACAGGTTAGATGATCAGCCGCTGTCACAAGAAAGTATACTGTGCCATCGTCATCCCTCATCGTCACAGAAGATAGCCGTGCAAGCGCTACTGGGCTTCTTACGAACTACTGGCCTGTCGGAACGCCTCTGAGTGGACTGATTTTGTGTGTGCGTGTGTGTCGGTGTTTTTCTCTTATTTATTTTTTTACTGTCCCTTTCTCTTTTAACCCCCTATTCCCCAACCCCAGTGTAGGGTAGCATACCGAATATTAGCATCTGGTTAACCTCTCTGCCTTCCTTATTTCTCGTTTCTCTCTCTCTTTTTGAAACGCATACAATCACTCATTTTCGTGAAAAAATAATGTTGCTTTTAAACGTTTTCGGTGATTGTCCTTCTTTCAGGACAAGAAAAAGGGGAAATGAGCGGACTTGACCAGTGACAAGGAATGCGAAAAGAATGTGAACAGGTAAAACTGACGCTTGTCAGGACGGGTTTCGGAGCCCTCGACGTTTCCATGCAAAGGAGGTTAAGAAAAAAAAAAACATTTGACAGCACGGTTGAACGCTGTACGACGGAAGGAAAGAGAGAAAAATAGATAACTTTTTCTTGCAATTTGCCACATTCTCTGTGTTTATCATAAGAGAGAGTAGTGCAACGCTGCTTCATTTCTTTTTTTTTCTCTTTTTCAGCCATGAGGGGAGAAAAAAAAACACGTCTAACTTTTTTTTTCTATCCACCGTTTTCTTATATATATACCCGAAGGCGCTGCTTTGTGCTTGCTACCAGGCTGCAGAAATTATGCGCCATCTTCTTCTAACCACCACTACAACCAGTCCTGCTGCCGTGGGCGTGCATGTGGTCTTTTTTTTTTCTTGGATGAAAGGTGAAGACTGGAGTTAAGTTTTCCTTATCAAGCAGGTAAAATGTAGAAGCGTTCACCTCCACGTGTCCTATCCCTCTAATAAAACGCTTCTTTCTCTTTCTGAAGAACAGTGCTTGAATACGAGAATAGTTTTGACCTAGACAATGCAATAACGCTGGCGTGTCAACAGAACGGGAGAAAAGCTTGGATTGCTGGCGCGCACGTCGTGACTCCTGCACTTGCATCACCTTCCGTCACCACCAGACGTTTGCACAGACGTGTACGTTGGGCAAACTGGTCGACATTCCCTTATATTTACCACTATACGATGAAAATGAAGTTGGCATGGGTTGCGTGATGTTAGTACAATATATTGCTAGTTTATGTTTTACGTAGTGGTGAACTTTTCTTTATTTTCTGGTTGATGCTGTTTGTTTGGAAGCAATACATAATCATGCAGTACCTATTTTTTCAAAAACGTTCACTACGACGAGTAGCAAAAGAGAGAGGGCATTACAAAAGACGAAAACAAAAACAGTGCCACTTGTCTCGAAGATTCTTTTGCAAAGGAAAATGAAGATACGCTTTTCATAGAAACAGGCCGCAGACTAACAAACTGTAAGGGCCTAATCTGCTTGAGATGTGAGGATGAGCACCAACTAAATTGTGTGTGTAATATCAGCAATAATATCTGATAAAATTAGGTAATGATCGGGAGAGTCATTCCTGCTGTTGTCTTCGAGAATACCATAATTCGTTCATTGTAGTGAAAAGAATACGTTCGAATGACTCAGCAAGGGTACGGCTTTAGATTTAGAAACGTATGGGAAACGTTTGTCCATTTTGAACTCTCTTCGCATCACGGAGGTGTGTTTTTATGGCGAATCGGTTGTCTCACACTGGAATACAAGGAATGGATTTCCTGATTTAGTACGGTGATCCTGTGTTAGTGTGTGTGTGTGTGGTTGGTTTACGAAGCTAGTTATGCTCTTGTACTCGCAGACTACGGGATTTAACGAGTACCCGTGGCTACAGTTTGCTCAGATCTCATGTATCTCGCATGACTTCCAGTTTTCATGTGTAATTATTTTTTTGGAAAATCCTGCACGAAGCAATCAACTGAACTCTTGTGTCATCAATGAAGCTGATGAATGGTCCTTTGGGGGCGGTGAACAGTTGTTCTCGTTGGCCAGCTTTCTTAGTTTGTCATGCATCGTTTTGCAGCATTCTGGTCTTCATTTCGAAGGTTTGAGCTTCGAACTTGAGTGCTGTTGATTTAATGAGATCTGTCTTCTTGTGTTGGATTTTTGGTGGCTTTTTGCATATTTGTTTTTTCTAGTCTTTCTTCCCAAATGGTGGGTAATCAGCCAGAAATGGCAGCTCATTTTGAATAAATCAAACGATAAGACTCCAAGTTTTTTTAATTCCATCTTCTAAAGCTCTGTGGGAAAAAATCAATGTAACTCTGCAGTGTTTGCATCAGAATTAAAAATTTCTTCATGTAATCTACCCGTGATACCATCTGCATTGAATAAACAGAGCAGCAAACACTTCGAAAAAGAAACTTCTGATACATACGACTAAAATTCCGTCCGGACGACGTAGAGACATTCGTCAAATACTCCAGAGGTTGCCCGCAAAAGCTCCGGCTAGCCGGAATGAAAAACCCTAAAAAAATGCTCCGAAGGTTCCACGTATTCACTCCAGGCTGGGGAGCGAAAGGCTGGTTAAACTTCTTTGTTGGCGCCAGAAATTTACTACGGCCGGCCGGTGTAAATAGCAGTGAGAAATGCTCCGGATGTGCCACGCAATCGCTCCAGTCAGCCGATGTAAATACATTGCTCCGGAGGTCTGGAGCAAACATTAATACAAATAGGGGGGTCGCTAGAGGACTCCCATTTTACTCCGACCTCGGAGTAATTTTTTTACCCTGTATACTTTTGGCTTTAATGACAGCGTTGGATTTCCTGTTTTATTTTGGGAGTTTCTGCTAATCAGCCTCCCTCCACCAATTTTTATTCACCGGCGTATTTATTTTTAGTTATTAGGCTTCGTTGTTAATAATTTTGTTAATAAGATGCCCCTAGAGATGTCAAATTACTTTCATATAAGACATTTGTTCGCCCTATTTTGGAGTATGCGTCTTCTGTATGGAGTCCTCATCAGCAGTCACTGAGAGATAAAATAGAAAAAGTTCAAAGACTAGCAGTGCGCTTCATTTGCTCGCGGTACCGGAGGACAGAATCCGTCACAAATTTGTTAAAATCATGTGCGCTAGAACCCCTGCAAGTGCGCCGCGAAAAGCAAAGGTTAAAACTCCTGTTTCAAATTATAAGAGGCGAAATCAAAATAAATAAAGACACATACATACAACCTGCACCCAAACGAGGAGCTCGGTTGAACCATAGTCACCCAATAAGGCCTTTTTGGGCGCGTCTGGATGGCTTTTAAAATTCTTTTTTTCCGTATAGTATAGAAGTGTGGAATAGACTTCCAGAGTACGCTGTTACTAGCGCAAATGTCAAAGAGTTTGAGTGTTCGCTAGAATTGTACTACCGGCAACATGAAACGTAATGTCTGTTTTGTCATTGTGTATTGTTTTTGTTTTGTGTTTATATTTCTCCCTGTAATGACCCTCAAGTGAGGGTTACAGTATTAATAAATAAGTAAAATTTTCCTAGCTATGGACATTCTTGTATACAATCCAATACATGGTCTCTATTAACGAACTCTTTTTCCAGTTTACAGAGAGTTACCTTTGGCCTCATTCTGCTCATATTTAGGTCTGTTTGAATACATTTTCTATTGAATACCTCAGTCATTTTTTGAATGTTGTTGACAAAAGAACTCTGTGTGAACGGATAATTGTAGGTTGCTGAGGTATATTTCGTTATCCTTGATTCGTTCTTCTTCTCAAACTAACTACTTACATATACTCCTCAGCATTCAGTGAGCAACATTTGGAATTTCGTACATACTGCATCGTTGTTTTCTTCATTTTTTTCTGCTTTGTGGAGAAGCAAGGCAGCTTTGGCGGCTTTGTAGAGGTTGACTGAGGTATTTACATATGTTTTACGTAACCCTTATTCATTTATGAAGAATGGTATATTCCTCAAGTGCAACATATATAACAGCTGCTTCTGACCGCTACTTTCCTACGGACGAGTACCTTGGAGGCTTTAAAACCCGTGTCGCATATTGCATCGATGTTTTTCTCCGTGTGAGCTTATATCACGTTTTCTAAACAATCAAGTAAAAAATATAAGCGTACAATGATTCAAATATGTTTTTTCGAAAATTTTTATTCTTATTTTTGGGCATATTCTTTTTTTTGGGGGGGGGGGGGGGGGATATGCCAATAAACTTTCCTTTCACTATAAAAACATGCTTGAGACAGAAGGCCAAATTGCTGAAGCAACCAAAGGTAAAATACTGAAGCAACCAAAGGTAAAAGTCTCACGCACTCCTTCGTACAGTAGTTTGCTTCACTGTGTCAATACTTTGCAAAATCTTACAAAACGATGGCCGTCAATGCTCCTTGCAGTAATCTCAAGCCAATACGTGTTAATTATTATTATTCATAAGTATTACTAGTTCCCATGGGCGCCTTGCAGAAAGGCAACTAAGCATAAAAACACACGCACTTCCAGTGAAAAGAAAGGGTCTAATGTGTTTGCACGTGCTATACAGTATTATTTGGCGCTCAAAGGCACAAAAGTCGTAATGTAAGAACATCAAGATATGCCATCTTCGGTAACATACCAAATTGTGCTATTACATATGCAAACTGCAAGATATTAAACTGTGGGTAGCACAGACATACATGGCATAATTATCTCATCCAGTAAATAAATACGAAAAATTAGTCTGTACATATCAGAAAAAGTGCACCAAATTTAACTTTGAGTGGTATATCCGGTCATGAAGTAAGTTAGAAGCTTGTTCAAATCGATATTACTATTTATTTATTTAGTTATTTATTTATTTCTTTGTTTATTTATTTATTTATTTATTATTTATTTATTTATTTATTTATTGTATTTACGATTAACTTTCTCTTATATACGAACTAGTTAAGGGCCCATTGCGATTATTTGAGGTGTGGGAACATAGATTACACATTACGTGCAGAGCAAATGGCACAACACGGCAATTAACGAACACCTCCTAGTAAAGTATTTTAGTTGTGAAGTGAATGATTTCATTCGAACATAAATTATCATAAGTATGGAATGTAAGTTATGATTCCAAGTTAAGGTGAGTGATTCCAATTTCTAATCGCCTGTGGAAACTTATTCGAAACAGCGCTCAAACAGGGTTCCTTTAATGTTAGGGACTGCACTTGGCGTGGCTTTCTTGCTTCAAATGTGAAGATAAACTTCGATTTTTCTACCGCAAGTTCTTTGAGAATAACACGGCCTCTGCGTACACCACAGCTTGGTTGGCGTTGCGGTTCACCACTCTGTGCCATACTCATTGATATCGGTGACGCCAAGCATTTTACTTTGCTATGTCTGTCCACAGTCGGACACGGAATAAGAAACAAAGGTCCACTGCCTGCAAAAAAGGGTGGTCTTACACGCCAGACACCTAAAGGCGTCGTTTTTTCCGGAATACCCAAGGCAATCGGGACGAATGCGCATAGCCTGATGCTTGGCCTCTATAGCAAGACGTGGGCTGTGTAAAATTTGTGACGCGCCCGTATTACCATCGACTCGTGAGACGGTTCGGTGGAATGATCGGCGGCTATATATGCCTGGTTAAACCAAGCTGCTGTATTACCACTACCAGCACCTTCTAATTTTTTTTTAAATTTTTCCTGCCCATCACTTCAGCGAGCTTGTGCCCTGTTCATTCAGTAAAGCTATCATTTTTAATACTTGACTCTGCAGAAGCCTTCTTTTACAACGGCTTCCACTTGGCTAACACACAAGCACATTACCACCCAGCATGTATGTCGAGTATTTTTCGCTAATACGTTACACGAAGGGCTTTCAAAGAAAGTGGATTTGTTGTTAAGTGGCCACCATTAAATTTGTCAGAGTTGCGAAACGTTCGTGCAGAAGCAGCAATGCATGTACCTGCAACAATAGACCCCGGTATTCAAACGGGCTCCGAAAGAAGAATGGGAGTAAGGAAAGATTTTCACATTGAATGTGCTTAGTGACTTGATGAACACGGCCTCTGTTAACTGCCTAAATGAACGAGCAAACGAAGACAAACTGCGTGCTATCGAGCGGTGAAAATTCATTAGGAACGCATTGAGCATCTCTTAACGACGCCGCTGTTCTCGCTCAATCTTCCTTGCGCTCTTAAGTGTTTTGTTAAACAACTTAAATAATTAGTCCACGACTAAAGTGCCAAGATGGACCTCCCGAATTTGTCTTTAACTGCACTATTTGCAATTAAGCTCTAATTTCTTGGTCTAACATAGGAAATGCTTCACACGTTTCATTTGCGTTCTGAGTATCACAGACGTAAGCTCACTCTTGTGTTTCGGTAAGCAAGATTTGGTTGGGTAGTATTAGACCAGATAATAGAGTTTGTAGTCATTAACTGCTTGGTGTTTGATATAATTATAAAAGAAGCAGATGACTTCGAACTTTATTATTCCGAAAAAGAGAGAGAGAGAGAGCTATAGAACACGAAGAGTAAATGCAGGCAGGTATAGGCATGGCGAAGAGGCCGAGATTTTTGCTGCTTGCATTCTTTGCTGTGCCAAATAGAAATTACAAGACAGGCAAGCACGTTAGTCTGGTTGGAATTAAGACGAAATCTGAAAGCGATCAAACATCAGTTCTGCTGTCCAGAACTGACGCTGCACAAAACTTCCGCATGCTTTCTCAAGAACGCACCACGTTGTAGTAAAGCCAGCCAGATTTCATGCACGCATGATTATATACCCTAGACCCAAATATCAATTTTTAAATTCCCCCAGGACTCCACCGAGGAGACACTACTATGCTGTGCAAGCTATAGTTGAGTGCCACATTTACCACTGCGTACGTGTTCCGCATAGGAATGGCCGATACTGCAGCCTGTTACCATTGCGGCAGTGACGAAACGTTTCGACGTGTTGTGTGTGAATGCCCGAAGCACTGCTCACGGAGACAATTGCTTTGTAATACGCTCGACCAACTTGACAACCAGATTTTCTCGGAAGAAAGAATTCTAGGCTACAGACAGCTACATAATGTTACAGAGGAAGGCTATTAAAGTGCTCCTGCGCTTTCTGCGTTCAAGTGGTCTCTCCAAACGACTGTAATCAGGACGCCCTGCATGTTTGTGCATGTTTATTTTTTCCTCAATTATATTATCTATCGCTATCTCTATCATCTTTATGACCTGTATTTCCCCACCCCTGTACAGGGTAGCAAACCAGTTCTTCTTGGTTAACCTCCCTGGTTTTCCCTTTTATTTATTTCTCTCTCTCTAGACAAATTTCATGACAATACGTAAGGTGTGGTGAAGATTGAAAAATGAATAATTTTAATGTATATTGGGGTAAAAGCACGACAGTTTCGCATTGACCGGCAGTTTGTGGTGAAAAATCACCATGCTTCGTTTTTTTTCTAGTGTTCTTGCAGTCTACATCAAGCGTGTGTGCAGCCCCCTTGACCTTAACCAATGTGTCCTGATTATTTGAGCTACTTCGACGACTGGGGGGCATATGCCAGTAGAAATCCTTTAGATAAAATTGAACGACGGAAAAAGCCAAATGCAATAGAGCTTTACGGAGACTCATGTAGGCTCTTTATGCTGACTCATGTCGAGCCTTTAAATGCACCAATCCATTAGGAAGCATTAGAAACTAAATGTTTTGAACTATTCTGTCGACGAACTTCTCATTTTTATGCATCAGCATTCTCATGCACTAGTGGTGCAGACCGTTGCATATATAATTCACACCATAGACCGTTAGGTGGCGCAGCGAAAGTGATCAAGAGTTACCATGTTGTCCTTCTAAATTCAAGTTGTGATATCTGGTTGAAGATGACAAGTCGAGTTTTATTTTGCTGCAAATCTTTGTTTTAAGTTCACGTCATAACAAAAGATATGCATCAGCAATACAAACGGGCTTGTAGCGTCAGCATCAATGGCAAACAGCGGTAGCAGTGTGCATGCCATGTGTTTGCCAACATTCGTACATCTTCGTTGGTTTGATAGTGAAAAGGCATACATTAAGTTTGAACGTGCAGAAGTTAGTTGTGCACTTTGCAAGGGCTATTGTACAACTTCCAATGTTTTCCAACTTCCAACTTCCGTCGGTATTGTTCGTGTTTCACTGCCAACGCTTGCGTTCGGCTTCTCTGGCTCACACCTCGTTCGTGTTGCAGGCACGACTTCGCCATTAGTAAACGTGATCGGCTCAGATAACCCTCGACACGCTGGCGACAGCCGGCTTAGGCCTAATCACTTTGGCAAATGTTTCGGCGGGTCAAAAAGCTTCGCTTTCCGGCCTCCTCTCCACCGCTGATAAATGGGTCCAAAGAGTGTTCGCTTGTTGTGAGCTCGAACATTGCGAGTGGTGGAGAGGGCGAAGCGAGTTAGAGGTGACACGCGGCGAGCGCGCAGCAGGCGAGGAAGTGATTGGCGTCACCGTGCACTGCTAAAAATGCGTGACCTACTTGGCCCCACCCCAACACCTGGGGCGATGGGAGCACGGTGTGGCACGTTGGCATGAAGACAAGAAATAACAGCGTTACACAGGCTAGTCAGAGAGCTGCTTCGCATCTGAATAACCAACCAGGTCCTACATGTGCTAAAATAGACGTTCGAAGTAGCCAGATGGCAGCCATGATGCCAACTTGAAGTTTGTGTCACCAGGTGTCGTTGTCAGGTAGCAAATTTGGCGAGAAAAACCCAAAAACAGTGGCCTGTTGCACGCAGAGTGATGGAAGCCCTATTGCGAAAACCAGTGGCACTGGCCCAGTGCCATACCAGATTACTGGACCAGTGTCCAGTGTGGCGCTGACACTGGTACAGTGCCACGCTGGCGCTGTACACTGGGACACTCATTATCGGCCAAAATCTGGCTTTTAAATTGTGTTTAGAATTTATGGTCATGCGCACATCGTAAGGCTGAAACACGCACGCTGGGAAAAAAGAAAAAAAACATAATGAATGAGGCGGAGTCGAACCTATGCCCTTAACACATCCCGTATTCTGAGGCAAGCATGGAACCCACTACCCCACACCTGAAACACGGGAATGATGTTAGTTTTCTTCATCTTAAAAGTAATTCAGGTATCCGATATTTAGAATTTGTCGTTTACATACGAAGTGTTTCGTCTCTTCGTGCTCGCGCCAAACTTGCGATTCTTAGCTCATTCTTTATGGGTTGCCTTGGATCACATCCATCTGGCACGTTTTGCCGCAAAGCTTGTTAGCGTAGCTGCGGATGTGTTACGGAAATCGTAGTGACTCGCTATGCGGTTTATCATACCTATGTATAAAACAGCGTTCATCTGAACTGGTCACTGAGCCCTGTGGATTTCGCCCCTCGATAGTTTGTAAGTATTTTCTGTCCTCCTCGTTCACGTTCCGCGAACGACCGCCGCATTCATTCACTCTAGTCGAAACGACCACTAGGCTTAGGGCCGTACTTCTTGTGCTACAACTGCTGTGAAGATCGTAGATATTCAGATAGAAAGAGTCTAATTATTGTTACAACGTAGGTTTCATCATAACTGACCCATTAGTAGTCATAATTTCACCTTCGATTACACAAATCGGAGCTAAAAACACCAAGATCGGGCATTTCAGTGGAAATGCTACCGGGGACATGCGGCTTTCTATGGTACGAGCCGCAACAACTCACGGATATAGTAGCTTGGTCTTGATTATCAGACTGATACTACTGTCATTTTGTGTTGCGAATCCTCAGTTCTATCGATGCCGGTTATGAAATACATTGACGAAACTCAATCAAACTTCAAGTAAAGCGCACCCGCGCAAAGGGGCGCATCCATAGTGTTGGGACTCCGGGTCGTGCCGGTCTCGTTTTCGGTAGCTGGCCCCGTAGCAGGATCCATCGTCCGACAATTCAGCGAGAAGAAGCGCCCGAACGAACGACAGAGATTTATTTACATGTTGAGAAGTGATCAACTGATCCAAAGAGAGAAGAGAGAGATATACAAAACGTCTTAGGCATTTTATAGCGCCGCGTTGCCGACACTGGGCGCATTGTCCGCATCGTCAGCCAATACGGTGGCCCCAGCCCCTCTGACAAGAGGGAGGGGAAATACACCTCACAACACATGGAGGGGCACAACTTAACACGATGCCCAAATATGGTCACGATGCCTTAAAGATGCCCAAACATGGTCATGAACGCACAGCAGATTCCGGAATTCTCCCGGCGAGAGAGAGGAGCCTGAATGGGGAGGTGGGGGTCGACGACACAGTCGGTCAAGAACCCGTTCTCCCCGCAACTCCACTTGCTTGGTTTCTAGCGCAAAACCAGTGCGTTGACCTTTGTTTTCGCTTGGCTGCAAGGCCGTCTCAGGTGCAGGCTATCCCGGGAATGCGTCGACGATCTCCCAGAGGGTGTCGCAAACCTTCGGAGAATCCCAATGCTGGGGCCGGTCGTAACAGTCCAATTTTCCCCTTTAACTGATATTAAAGGAAATACACAATTTATTCAAAATGTTACTCATACGTTAAGGTGACACAGAACAACAACACTGGAAGCACACCGAACCGAAAACCCTGGATAGCCGTGTCTTCAACGTTTTCAAACAAGTACACCTAAAGGATTAAAAAAAAACAAACAATCACTACCCCTTGTCTAGGTCAGGAAAAAAAATGCCAGAGTTCTCGAGACATCCTCTCGCGTCAGTGGCATCGACTTAAGCCATCAGCGTTGCCATGGAGTACGCCCTTTTTGTTGCGTATTTCAAACGTATATTGTTGCAAAACGAGGCTCCAACGCAGCAGGCGGCCGTTCTTAGAGGACATGGTCTGTAGCCAGGTGAGAGGACAATGGTCCACTTCCACAATGAACTTGCTTCCGGCAATATAACAAGCCAGTTTCTGGACTGCCCGAACCAAGCACGCACATTCCTTTTCGCTAGCGCTGTAAACCTGCTCGCGAAGGGTGAGTTTCCGGCTAACATAGAGGACGGGATGCTATTCATCCCCCTCATCCCTTTGACTATGAACTGCCCCCATGCCTATACCACTAGCGTCGCATTGGACTATGAAAGGCCTCGAGTAGTCCGGTGACCTAAGCAAAGGTTGGCTCGACAAGGCCGCTTTCAAAACGCGGAAAGCCTTTTCTTTATCCTCATCCCAGTCGACCATTTGAGTCTCGGTCTTGCGCAACGCGTCAGTAAGAGTGCTGGCAATGTCGGAATATTTAGGAATGTACCTATGATAGTAACCAGCTATTCCAAGAAAAGCCCGAATATCGGTTTTCGTTTGGGGCTGGGGAAAGTCTCGGATAGCTGCCACTTTCATTTCAGAGGGACGGCGATGCCCTCGACCGATAACATGCCCGAGATAGAGTACCTCTGCTTGTACTAGCTGACACTTGGGCGCCTTTACCGTTAAACCTTCTTCACGTAGGCGTGTCAGTACTGCTCTCAAATGCACCAAGTGTTCTGGCCAGGACGAGGAAAACACGGCGACGTCTACCAAGTAAGGCAATGCGAAGTCCTCTTGACCTCGCAAAACCTTATCCATTAAGTTTGAAAAACAGTAAGGCGCGTTCTTTAGGCCGAAACTCAACACTCTAGGGCGGAATGTCCCCAATGGTGAAATAAATGCAGTGTACCGGCTCGCGCTCTCGGTGAGCGGCACCTGCCAGTAACCTCTCACTAGGTCTAGCGCTGCTTACCCTCTCGACGCGTTCCTCAATGTGGGGAATTGGGTATGTCTGATCCTTGGTGATGAGGTTTAACTTACGATAGTCTACGCAAGGACGCGGATGTTTGCCGGGTACCTCCACAAGAATTAACGGGGAAGTTTAATCACTTTCACACGGCTCAATCACGCCCAATTCCAGCATCCTCTTAACCTCTGCTTTTATTAATTAGCTCAAGCCGGCGAGGTGACACCCGATACGTCTTAGATCTTACCGGTTCCGACGAGGTAAGCTTTATGTCATAAGTGAGGACGGATGTCCGGCCTGGCTCGCTTACAAATCTGTCCTGAAACTCGGTCAAAAGACCACGCAATTCCTGCTTCTGCTTCATTGTCAGCTGTGACTTTGATACTAAATCCTCAACTCTTTTCTCAATCCGGACTTCGTCCGATTTGGGAGCTAATTCAGGAATTTCTGCCGGAACCTCTTCCGGAACATTTAAAGTCATGTTCACGATGGCTTCCCTCTCTTTATAGGGCTTGAGTAAGTTGTTATGATACACCTGGTGTACCAGACGACTTCCTGGTAATTTTACCACATAGTTGGTGTCAGACAATTTTCGAGTAATTTCGGCCGGGCCAACCCATTGCACTTCAAGGTTATTCTTTTGGGAGGGCCTCAACAACATGACCCTGTCTCCTACAGCAAAGTGTCACGCTTTAGCTGTTCGATCGTAGTAAAGCTTAGCCTTCTGCTGTGCTTTGGTCATCGCACTCTCGGTCAGTTCTTGGGCTTTTGTTAGACGATCCAACAAGGTGAGGACATATTCCACTACTACAGGATCTTCACCCTGACTTTCCCACGACTCTCTCAGCATACAAAGAGGAGATCGCAGTCTGCGACCGTAAACAAGTTCCGCTGGCGTAAACCCTGTTGTCTCATGTGATACAGTTCTTAGTGCAAACATCGTTGCAGGTAAGCACGTTTCCCCGACAGTTTTTCGTTCAAAACATAAGGCTCTTAACACTCGCTTCATCACGGAGTGAAGCTTCTCTATCGAGTTCGACTGCGGATGGTAGACTGAACTATGCAATAATTTCACGCCACACCGCTCTAGAAAGGTTGTCGTTAAGGCACTCGTGAAAATGGTGCCCTGGTCTGATTCTATCTCGGCAGGAAAGCCTACCCGGGCAAACACGGACAGAAGTGCGTTCACTACTTCCACGGTACTTAGCTCTTTTACCGGTACCGCCTCTGGAAATTTAGTAGCTGGGCAGATTAAAGTCAGGATGTGACGGTAGCTTGAAGTTGTCTTGGGCAAAGGACCTACTGTGTCAATTACCAACCGACAAAAGGGCTCCGTGATTACGGGTACCAGCTTCATTGGAAATTTCGCCTTATCTCCCAGTTTACCCACTCGCTGACACACATCGCAAGATTTTACAAACCTCTCTACATCTTTAAAGCATCCAGGCCAGTAGTATTCCTGTAAAAGACGATTTTTCGTCTTCTTTACGCCTAAGTGGCCTGACCATTATCCTCCATGCACCAAACTAAGCAAATCCTGACGATACGCCTGAGGTACAACTACCTGGTCAAACTCTACTCCTCGCCTATCTAGATATTTTCGATAGAGTAGGCCGCTCCTCTCTTGGAATCTCACATTTCGTTTGGCGATTCCCTCTTTCGAACTGTCCTGGAATTGCTTAAGCGTCGGGTCGCCCTTTTGTTCGGTTATTAATGAAGCGGGGCTCACCTGCAGCTTCCGACTGAAATTATCCGAAGTTGGCATGACACACAACTCTTTTGTAGTTCCTAGTACCTGGATTGTGTCACCCTCTGTGCTATCCTCTGTACTACCATGAATCGGCTTGGGAGCAACAGAATTTTCTATTTGCGCGGTCAACGAGGCGTAATTGACCCCTTCCAATTCGGGAGGAGGTTCATCGTCGCCTTTAGGAATGGTTGCCTCCGCGACTACGGCTTCTGCAGCCTGTTCTCGCACAAGTCGATTTGTTACCGTGGTGTCCAACTCACAACCAGGCCCGTTGTCGATTTGAGGCTTGTTTGCCTCAGTGAATGTTGCTCTCGCAGCCAGCGCACGTGCCTTCAATCTAGTCAGTGCCTGCACTATGCCTTCTCCCAACGTTAGACCTTTCTCCTTCAGCATTTATTCTGACTTATTTGAAAATAAGTAAGGATACCTAGGGGGTAGATATGGCGATACCGCGGCTTCCGTTTCCAACGTACCAAATGCGCCTTTAAGGACAACTTTAGCTACGGGAAGGCACTGACTGTTTGCTTCTACGGCTTGTCTAATCCAGGCACAGTCTCCTGAATACTGCCTGGGCTGAACTAAGGACGAATGAACTGCGTCCATAGTGGCTGCGGAGTCTCTAAGAACCCGACACTGATTGCCGTTCACGGTAAGGTCGTACATATGGGGCTCTAACAACTTCATGTTCTCGTCGGCTTCATTTATAGATAAAAAGGCCACCTTCTCTTTCGGGCAATGTATCGCGAAGTGCCCTGTTTCGTGGCAATTGAAACAAGCCGCCGGTTTTTTCGCCTCAAATTTCCTTTTGCTTGCCTCTGCTGACGCCCCATGGTTAGATGCCTTGTTTTCCTCACCCTTTTGTGCGAGACTTGTCGGTTGTTTTCTAAACGGCGCCTTATTCGGTCGTAGGAATTTTTCCCTTTTAGGCTCGCTGCTTTCCCCGAGGGCGCGGCGCGTAACGAATTCTTCAGCGAGCTCTGCGGCTTTTGTTACGGTGTTCACGTCTGGTCTATCCTACACCCAGAACATCACCTTTTCTGGTAACCTTTGATAGAATTGTTCCAGACCGATACACTCGAGCACCTTGTCATGATTCCCATACGCCTTTGTCTCTTTGAGCCACTCCCCCATGTTGGCCATTAACTTGCAAGCAAACTCCGGGTATGAATTATTGTTCTCTTTTACGGCGTTGCGAAATTTTTGTCTGAAACCTTCCGCTGACAACCTGTATTTCTTGAGAAGGTTCGACTTTACCTCACTGTACTCGTCAGCCTCATATTTCGTTAGGCGCGCAATTACTGCAGATGCCTCCCCCAGAAGTAGGGACAACAAGCGTTGGGGCCATGTCTCCTGGTCAAAACCTTGCCTTTTGCAAGTTCTCTCAATGTTGACGAGGAACAGCCCAATGTCCTCCCCTAGCTTGTACGATCTCATTAGGTCCGTCATTTTGAACCTGACCCGCTCTGCGGTACCGGATGCCTCGCTGCCTCCTGCTCTACTATTATGGCTAATCTCTAGCTCGAGGTGCTTCATTTCAAGCTCGTGCTTTCGTATCTTATCTGCCTCGGCTTCTGCCGCTTTCCTTTCGGCCTCCGCCGCCTTTCCTTCGGCCTCGGCCGCCTTTCTTTCGGCCTCTGCCGCTTGCCTCTCCTGAATCTCCTCGACACATTCTGACAGCTCGTCATTCTCCGCCCCCAATGCGAGAATCGCCTCTATCAGCTCTGACTTTCTTTGAGAGTCCGACACCTCCAGATTCAACTCCCTTGCAAGTAGCAACAACATGGACTTTCGCAGGGATTTCAAATTCATGGCTGCCTCCAGTACTGCTGTCTCTGTTCCACAAAGATTCCTGTCCTGCAACTAATTAACCTTGACGGAAACGACAGCTCTAGATTCCTGCCTTGCCTCAAGTTTTCCGTTAACTTAGTCTACAAATAAAGCTTCAAAAAGCTCTTACACGGAATCCTGCCCTGTCACTGTTAACCTTGACGCCACTGACAGAAAGTGCTTAACCAAGATATCACACAATTTCTGCCTGACGCAAGTTACCTGTTAACCCAATGACCAAGACAGCCCCTCTCTACCAGCTTCTACTTAACACATAGAGTAAATGCCTGGTAAAATTTAACAGAGAAAGCCGGCACTCACCCAGTTCGCAGTCATGTCTCCAGCGTCGTGCCTCTCAGAAGTGCCATTAAGTTCCCTCTGGAAGTCGATGAGCTCGTGTCATCCTTCTCCTGTCGTCCCGTTGTTGGACTTCGGGCTAACTCCGTCCAGTGCTCGCTTTCGGGGTTATCGGCATCCCGCCGCTGCCATCCAGTTGTTGGAACTCCGGGTCCTGCCGGTCTCGTTTTCGGTAGCTGGCCCCGTAGCAAAGTCCATCGTCCAACAATTCAGCGAGAAGAAGCGCCCTAACGGACGACAGATTTATTTACACGTTGAGAAGTGATCAACTAATCTAAAGAGAGAAGAGAGAGATACAAAACGTCTTCGGCATTTTATAGCGCCGCGTTGCCGACACTGGGCGCATTGTCCGCATCGTCAGCCAATACGGTGGCCCAGGCCCCTCGGCCACGAGGGAGGGGAAATACACCTCACAACACATGGAGGGGCACAACCTAACACGATACCCAAATATGGTCACGACGCCCTAAAGATGCCCAAACATGGTCATGAACGCACAGCAGATTCCGGAATTCTCCCGGCGAGAGGGAGGAGCCTGAATGGGGAGGGGGGGGGTCGACGACACAGTCGGTCAAGAACCGGTTCTCCCCGAAACTCCTCTTGCTTAGTTCCCTAGCGCAAAACCAGTGCGTTGACCTTTGTTTTCGCTTGGCTGCAAGGCCGTCTCAGGTGCAGGCTATCCCAGGAATGCGTCAACGATCTCCAAGAGGGGTTCGCAAACCTTCGAAGAATCGCAATGCTGGGGTCGGTCGTAACAATGGGTAGGCTGGAACTTTTTTTCCCGAACTTCTTGCATGCTCCCTCTTTGCCCCTCACCTTCCGAAGCAAGCTTGGGTAAAACACGACGCATAAGTTTTGTGCTCCCTGCCCCCCTGCAGGAACAAAGTTGTCGTTCGCCCCCCCCCCCCAGCAGCAAAATCCTGGCAGCACCTCTGATCCGCGCGATCAACATATGAATGCTTTAGCATACTCTATTCCATTGCCTCAGGAAACTGAAGCTATGTGTAGCACATAGATGGGAATATCATCATATTCGGTAAATTTTACGCTCGACATGTCGCGATTCAATATGAAGTCTTACAGAAAGTGCTCCGATCATGCCTAGTTTCTGCGAATGTGCCGCTAAGATTATCAGTGCGCCGTAGACACTGTACAACGTGAGCAGTGCCTTCCAGCGCGCTTCAAGACACTGGCCTACGCTGTACAGTGTGGCCCAGTGTGTTTCAGCGCTCTGGGCGACACTGGCCACGCTGTACAGTGTGTTCCAGTGCATTTCAGCACACTGGGCGACACTGGCCATGCTTTACAGTGTGTCCCAGTGCCTTTCAATGCACTGTAGTACAGAGGGACACGCTGTACAGCGTTTCCAGCTTCACCTATAGTGCGCTGAAACGCACTGGGGGATACTGGAAACGCTGTTTTTTCATTAGGGAGTGCATTCAAAATTTTTGATAGTTCTGTTGAGCCTCTCTTCATTTTTTGTTTACATTGAGGCGAACCTTCAGAAACACTTACTACAACAGGGTAGAATTTTCCAGAAGCTAGAAAAAGAGAACACAATCCGACACTGTCAATAAGACACATCATGTCATTCAACAAAAGAGATCACGATTCAATTCCAGAAGCTTCAAAAAAGAAGTGGCGCATATAGCCAGATATATATATATATATATATATATATATATATATATATATATATATATATATATATATATATATATATATAAATATATATATATATAATATATATATATATATATATATATATATATATATATATATATATATATATATATATATATATATATATACATATATATATATGAATGTGATCCAAGGCAACCCATAAAGAATGAGCTAACAATCGCAAGTTTGGCGCGAGCACGAAGAGACGAAACACTGCGTATGTATATATATATATATATATATATATATATATATATATATATATATATATATATATATATACATATATATATATATATATATATATATATATATATATATATATATATATATATATATATATATATATATATATATATATATATATATATATATATTGCCACGTTTCATTTTCCAAGTTTTTGTTATCGTCCAAAAACACCACACGATTCTCAGCGCAAACCGCGCCTGCAGTTTTCGAGAAGGTTCTGGACTGTAGTAGATCATTTCGATAAGATCACGCCCACTGTGCGAACGGTACAGATTGTTCTAGAGCCTACGCCACCGCCAGCGATAACGCTAGAACATTCGACGGCTAGAGTATAAATGCCGACCCGCTTCACCGCTTGTCAGTTGTTGATCGAAGGCCGACGCTCCGTTCGCCGCTATCAGTCCGACACTGCTATCTGTGCAAGACTGCTGCTGTAATTGGACTTTCGGTTTACCGGGCACAGGTTCGCCAAAACAAACAGTTAGACCCCAACACGAAGTCTCCTGTCTTCGGCCACGTCACGACCCCGTGACATCTGGTGGAGGTGCTGGGTAAACGGAACGTCCAATTACGCCGCGACGGAGCTTTCCGAACACAACGCCAACCAGGCAAAGCCCTGACGGCGAAAGCTAACTTACCGAAGGTGCCCTGGCAACGCAACATTGAAGCCGCGGAACAAGCCGACGCAGCCGTGACCTGACGCCACGCCCTAACTGTAATGCGAGACGGCGAACTAGCTACCTTGACGTTCTTATCGACGGCCACAGTGTGACCAGTCTCGTCGATACTGGAGCCGACTATTCTGTCATCAGTGGGTCGTTCGCCGCGAAGTTAAAGAAAGTTAGGGCAGCTTGGAAAGGCCCTGAAATCCGCACAGCCGGAGGTCATCTCGTAACGCCTGCAGGAATCTGTACAGCGAGAGTCGCCATTTACAGCCGTATTTATCCTACATACTTCGTAGTCCTACAGCGTTGCTCGAGAGATGTCATCCTTGGCATGGACTTCTTATGCCTCCATGGTGCTGTCATCAACAAAGTCGATAACGTTATCCACAGAAGAAGCACTACCGCCGTGCACGCCGTCAGGACACCATGCCTTGAATGTGCTGGAAGAACAAGTCACCATTTCGCCTCGCTCAAGCGTCAATATTTCAGTCGGCGCTCCTAAATCACCTGACTTGGAAGGCGTAGTTGAAGGCAGTCAGCATCTGTTGGTCACCCGTAATATTTGCGTCGCAAGAGGAATAGCAGAGCTGCGGGGAGGCAAAGCAACGGTTATGCTCACGAATTTCAGCAATGAGTACAAACATGTGAACAAAGGAACAACGGTCGCATACATCGAAGAAATTGTCGAAGCCACCAGTGCTTTCGCCCTCGCCGATTCTGCGGAACCTGCTCAGAGGAACCAAGCCCCTCCGATAGTTTTCGACGTCAATCCCAGACTTCCGAACGATAAGCAGGAACAGCTCAAGGCCCTGCTCCTGCAATACGAAGACTGCTTTTCGTCGTCATCAAAAATTCGGCGGACCCCAGTCACGAAACATCGCACCATAACCGAAGAAAATGCCAGACCACTCCGTCAGAGTCCGTACAGGGTTTCGACGCGAGAACGTAAGGCCATGAAGAGACAAGTTTATTAAATGCTACGGGATGACATTATCCAGCCGTCCAAGACTCCATTGGCATCCCCCGTGGTGTTAGTGAAGAAAAAGGATGGGACCCTACGTTGCTGCGTCGATTATCGCCACCTGAACAAAATCACAAGAAAGGACGTGTATCCTCTCCCACGAATAGACGACGCACTTGATCGGCTCCATAACGCCAAGTACTTTTCGTCAATGGACCTCAAGACTGGCTATTGGGAAATCGAAGTCGATGAAAGAGACCGAGAGAAGACGGCGTTTATAACACCGGATGGCCTCTTCGAGTTTAAGGTGACGCCCTTCGGCCTTTGCTCAGCGCCTGAAACTTTTCAACGCGCTATGGATGCAGTACTGGCAGGATTGAAGTGGCAGACTTGCCTTGTGTACTTGGACGACGTCGTAGTGTTTTCCTCGAGTTTCGACGAGCATCTTTGGCGCCTTGAAGCTGTACTTCAAGCCATCAAGAGGTTCGGACTCACACTGAAGCCAGAAAAGTTCAGATTTGCGTACGAGGAGCTCTTGTTTCTGGGGCACGTTATTAGCAAGTCTAGAGTTTGTCCCTATCCACGGGAAACAGCCGCCATCGCCGACTTCCCGCCACCCACTGACAAGAAGGCCGTGCGCCGATTTCTGGGCCTGTGCGCCTCTTATAGGCGGTTCGTGAAAAACTTCGCCCGCATGGCCGATCCTCTCACTAACCTTACCAAGGCCGACGGGGAGTTCAAGTGGGAAACGCCACAGGAACACGCTTTCCAGGAGCTTAAACATCGCCTCCAGATGCCTTCGTTACTTGCCCATTTCGACGAATTCGCCGAGACAGAAATACATACTGACGCAAGCAGCGTAGGTCTTGGCGCCGTTCTTGTGCAGAGGGCTGACGAACTTGAAAGGGTTATTAGTTACGCCAGCCGATCGCTATCCAAAGCAGAAGCAAATTATTCCACAACAGAAAAGGAGTGCCTCACCATCATCTGGCCTACGTCGAAATTTCGCCCCCACCTCTACGGCAGGCCCTTCAAAGTTGTGAGCGACCACCACGCCTTGTGTTGGCTAGCCACCTTGAAGGACCCTTCAGGTCGCCTCGCACGATGGAGCCTGAGACTTCAAGAATATGACATTACTGTCATTTACAAGTCCGGCAAAAAACACTCCGACGCCGACTCTCTCTCGTGCGCCTGTCGACCAACCGCTACCCGACGACCCGGATGAGGACTACTTCTTGGGAACAATAACTACCGACGACTTCGCTGAACGACAGCGGGCCGACCCGGAACTTAAGGCCCTAATAGAATACCTCGAAGGCAGGACCGCCGAAGTCCCGAAGGTATTCAAGCGCGCACTTCCGTCGTTCTTTCTACGAAACGGTGTTCTACAAAAGTAAACTTTTCACCGCTTCGAGCTAAGTACCTCCTTGTGGTGCCTTCAGCTCTGCGACCAGAACTGCTGCAGGCCCTGCACGACGATCCGACGGCAGGGCACCTCGGTGTTTCTCGCACGCTCGCGAGGATACAAGAAATGTACTACTGGCCACGTCTTACCACCGACGTTACTCGTTATGTGAGGACATGCCGGGACTGTCAGCGATGCAAGACACCGCCGACAAGGCCAGCGGGACTTCTGCAACCAATTGATCCACCTTGCCGACCTTTCCAGCAGATTGGTATGGACCTAAGTTCCCGACGTTGGCTTTCGGAAACAAGTGGATCGTGGTAGCTACCGACTACCTCACCCGCTACGCCGAGACAAAAGCACTGCCAAACGGCAGTGCATCCGAGGTAGCTAAGTTCTTCGTCGAAAATATCGTCCTACGTCACGGCGCCCCGGAGGTCCTTATCACCGACAGAGGAACGGCATTCACTGCCGACCTAACTCAAGCGATCTTGGCATACAGCCAAACAAACCACCACCGGACGACAGCGTACCACCCCCAGACCAACGGCCTCACCGAGCGGCTTAACAAGACGATCGACGACATGCTGTCAATGTACGTCGATATCGAACACAAGACGTGGGACGCCATTCTTCCGTATGTGACTTTCGCATACAACACGGCGGTGCAGGAGACGACGCAGATATCTCCATACAAATTGGTTTACGGAAGGAGCCCGGCAACGACGCTCGATGCCATGTTACCCAACGTCACCGACGAAGAAAACCTCGATGTGAGCGAGTACCTTCAACGCACCGAAGAAGCCCGACAACTTGCGCGTCTCCGTATCAAGCATCAACAGACGACCGACAGCCACCGTTACAATCTTCGACGACGCTTCGTGGAGTACCAGACCTGTGAACGTGTTTGGGTGTGGACGCCGATACGCCGACGTGGACTAAGTGAAAAGCATCTGCGACGGTACTTCGGACCATACAGGGTGGTTCGACGTCTCGGCCCACTCGATTACGAGGTTGTCCCCGACGGCATCACGAACTCTCAACGTCGCCGATCGCGACCTGAAGTCGTCCATGTCGCGCGCCTCAAGCCGTTTCATGCGCATTAACAAACTGAAACAGTGTTGTTTTTTTTTCTTACTGTTGTATCGTAATTTATTCATTGTACTTTCTTGCATTATTGTTGTACCTTCATTTTTAGTTAAAGCATCGGGACGATGCCTTTTTTCAGAGGGGGGCAATGCCACGTTCCATTTCCAAAGTTTTTGTTATCGTCCCAAAACACCACACGATTCTCAGCGGAAACCGCGCCTGCAGTTTTCAAGAAGGTTCCGGACTGTAATAGATCATTTCGATAAGATCGCGCCCACTGTGCGAACGGTACAGATTGTTCTGGAACCTACGCCACCGCCAGTGATAACGCTAGATCATTGGACGGCAAGAGTATTAATGCCGACGCGCTTCGCCGCTTGTCAGTTGTTGATCGAAGGCCGACGCTCCGTTCGCCGCTATTAGTCCGAGATTGCTATCTGTGCAAGACTGCTGCTGTAATTGGACTTTCCGTTTACCGGGCACAGGTTCAACCAAATGAACTGTTAAATCCCAACACGAAGTCTCCTGTCTTCGGCCACGTCACGACCCCGTGACAATATATATATATATATATATATATATATATATATATGTATATATATATATATATATATATGTGTGTGTGTGTGTGTGTGTGTGTGTGTGTGTGTGTGTGTGTGTGTGTGTGTGGTGATGTGCGTGTTTCATTGCGAATGTATGACAACAGGCAACGTCAGCATGCACTTGAAAAAAAACAACGATCAAAAAAGAGCCTAGTGAAAAGTGATGTCATAGAAAAAGTTGTAGCAGTCAGCTTCAATTCCACAACCAGTTTCCATGACACGCTGATATTTATCGACGAGACCAAAAGCGTCAATTTTGCGCCAAGCACAACAAGCGCCTCCTCAATTTCAGTACTCATTAACCGTCCTCGACAACCACGGGAAATACCCAGAACCAGTATATATAGAGCCGACGTCCAAAACAACATTTGCGAGACATTTAAAAAGATGTTTACTTCACAAAGGCGCTCATTTCCTAGAAATCAAAATTGAGCTACCAATATTCAGTGCCACCCCACCGCGGTGGTTTAGTGGCTTAGATACTCGGCTGCTGACCCGCATGTCACGGGATAAAATCCCGGCTGTGGCGGCTGCATTTCCGATGGAGGCGGAAATGTTGTACGCCCGTGTGCTCAGATTTGGATGCACGTTAAAATACCCCAGGTGGTTGAAATTTCCGGAGCCCTCAACTACGGCGTCTCTCATAATCATATGGTGGTTTCGGGACTTTAAACCCCACAAATCAATCAAATCAATATTTGGTGTCGCCCCCACAGCCTGTCTCTTGTCTGTTTTCCAGCTTGAGATAGTGAAACGCATTTGGCCTTATTCTCGCTGGTTGCTGCATGCAAGCACACACTGCCAAGGCACTGTTCGATATCTTGGTAGGTTCGCTAATACTCAAGCGTCTCAACGGTGCCGTAAAGTTCACGTATGCATTGCTGAAGCTGTAAAAACATTCGCATTCCAAAGCACCATGCACCGGAGGCTAGAATTGACCGAGGCGAGTAAGGAGGACTATTTATGACTCGAAAGAACCACGTAACCAAAAAAATAAAAAAACAAAGCAAAAAAAAGATTGCAAGCACGTGCGTGAGGAATGGGGATTGGAGAGCACTCAGCGGTGAATAAAAAGCAAACACAGTACTTTACCGATCCAGTGGATTTACTGGTACCTGACTACAGACCGGGCGAAAATTACTTCTCTACCTGGAGCCGCCGTACTCCCTTGCAACAAAAAATTAGAGGGGCCCCACAACACTTTCTAAGTAGCCGTGGAATGAATGCACTGAATGAGCTTAGTGCCTGATGAATATTTTATTATCTGTTGAGTACAAGCGGAGTAACTAAGATTTCTCGAACGCTGCAATGGCATTCTCTCTCCTCTCGTTCCGATGGAAGCACTAGAGCTAAACAAAGAGGGATTGCATGGAGTAAAAAATGCACCATGCGCGCCTAGTGACTTTGACCACTCTGTTCTCTTTTTTTTTTCGAACGCGCGCCTTTTCAGTGCGGTCGCGTGTGTACGCCGGACACCAGCCACAGTAACCACCAAGCACGCCATGCACAAATAAGCCAATTACTGACACTTGACCTGTGACGCAGAAATTTTCGAGCCTGTAGCGGCATTTGTAGAGGGACGAGCAAGTGATTATAGGCTGACTTTGATAATTTGTTGTAAAGTCGAGGCAGCGTGCACCGCTTTATTACGCTGCCCGCGTGTTTTCGAAGACCTCGACCACCGATGGGCAGCGTTTTCTGGCCATGCTCAAAAAGTGTTGTAGTACCCTTTAGAGGAAGACTAAAAAGCAAAACAACTTTTCGCAATAGTGAAGTGCAATTTTGCAAACGCAACAACACCATCTCACCTCAACACAATGCGGTGAGCGAGAAAAATGCGTGAGAAGAAAACGCAGGTGAAGACGCCATCTTGAGATTCCCGCACCAAACAGCGTGGTGTCATAGATTTTGAAGGCATTGAGCTGGTGCTACCAATAGCTTCCAGTTGATCAAAATGAAGCGCATTGTAATATGTGGTTGTGTTACATCTAGCATACGAAGTTGCAGAAAATTTCATTGAGCCAGCGTCACGGAAGTAAGAAAACACCATTTGAAATTTTCGACGTCACACACAGAGATTTTGGGGCCAAATTGAAAAATGAAACTTCAACCTTGATTTTCTCCGCAAATAATGAACATATGATAATGAAACATACGACATGAGTGCATTCATAGTGCGGTTGACAATCTAAACAGAGTTGGTATTTCTCTTAAGAGTTCCTTTAAGGCGCCCAGTATGTCTTGTTCAATTCGTCATGTTGCTTGCCACGCTGGCCAAACCACGTTTAGCATAGCATATCCAATTAGCTCTCCCGTGGGCGACAAAAAGATTTGAGGGTGAGCAGAGGTGATGTCAAGGTGAGGGGAAGTGAAATGGAGGATTGATTGATTGATTGATATGTGGAGTTTAACGTCCTAAAACCACTATATGATTATGAGAGACGCCGTAGTGGAGGGCTCCGGAAATTTAGACCACCTGGGGTTCTTTAACGTGCACCCAAATCTGAGCACACGGGCCTACAACATTTCCGCCTCCATCGGAAATGCAGCCGCCGCAGCCGGGATTCGAACCCACGCCCTGCGGGTCAGCAGCCGAGTACCTTAGCCACTAGACCACCGCGGCGGGGCAGTGAAATGGAGGAGAAAAGAAGGAAGGACGGCAGCGCTACTCACTCAAGACTGAATGTCTCCTTTGCTTCCATGGATGCCCAGCAGGCCGCACCTTTGAAACTCCAGCGCTTCCTTGCCTGTGAGTACCAGCGTCATGGAAGGGCATTCGAAAAAGTGCACCCCACATCGTGAAGTTCTCATGTTCAATGGAACGGCATTTCACTTTTGAGGGTTGCTCGAGCTCGAATCCAAAAGTGTTTGCTGCTACCCTTACTTCGCATAAACAGAGAAAAGAATTTGACTGCAAAGCAGTAGAAGTTGCCCTGGCCATTCACCTGGCATGCAACTCTGGGTTTTTGGGTGATGATTAGGACATGTACACTGATAATCACATGACGCATAAATCATTACAATATGTTGCTATCGCATTCATTGCTTTGCTCTCGCGGAGTTACTGTCATTTTTTATATTAGGATGAATAGTTATTTACGAGGAAAAGTTACTACGTCAACGTGATCGTATATGAAAAGATGATGTTTAGAGATTAGCTGCTGAGCCACTTGACAAATACTTATTTTTCTTCAAAATGGGGCGACAAAAGCAGTTTTGAATTTCTATATTGCAACAGACTTGGACCGTCGGTTACAGACTAATAGTGTTAGGATTACTGTGACGGCGACTTTGAGTGCGCGTGCTCTCCTCTCTCTCCCTTTATCCTTGTTCTAAACTCTCTTATCCCTTTCCCCAGTGTATAGGTAGCATATACCAGTCACTCTAGACTGATTAACATTCTTGCCTTTCTTCTCCCTCCTGTTCTTCCTCTTTTTTATTAGGACAGCGCTGTCGCTTTGATTTTATTCTCGCAACAAAAAGAAAAAAGGTGGGGGACTTACAGATTTCGAGGAAAAAAGAGGGATTCTGCAATAAAGGAGAAGAACAAGCCATAATAAAGAATTATTATTCCATGACGACATCCGTGGTCCTGCACTGTTATCAATGGATGAAGTTTTTTTTTTAATTCTTACACTGTCCATCAATAACAAAACATTCGACAGTGCTTGCAGAACCGCAATGCGTTATTTACCTCACATATAAAGGCATACTCTGCTCTATTATTTGGAAGATAAAATATTTCGGTATAGTGATAACGCGTGCACGTAGTTTAAATGAATCCACTAGATTATTACGATCGCTAATTCATTCATAGCATAAGTAAGGTAGTAACATCACTGCACGTGCAGGCCAAGCCACAGATCATGCATAAAATGTCACGTTTATTTATTGGAGCCCAGAAACATTGATGCCACAAGAGCAAATCGTGAACAAATTGCTTGCACGTTTGCCAATAGAGCAAAAGTTTTTTTCGATACATTGCATTTAAACACCTATTTTAATGTTGTGGTAATGGAGAAGTGAAGAAGCCGCTAAACCACTTGGAGCTCAGGTACACGCTGTGGAAGCTAGCGAGACTTCTCGCTGTAGTTGCGCTCGCACAGAGACAAGTTGAATAAGTTTCTCGTGAGCAGTGTGATATTGTTTTAGTTTTCTTTTATGCTGTTGTAAATGAAGACGCTTTGTGCCTTACATTAAACAGACTCTATTATTTATACGGTTGTTGATAGGTTCTTCTTGATCGCTTAGACTATTTTCACTTTCGTTTTGAGGCCTTTGCAATAAGTTCCGGTAGCGGAGCCAAGTTCAGTCTCTGAGGCCTCATTTAAAACTACAAAATCTAAGTGCAATACGCACGGACCTACAAGTTTTACTGATCGAACATCTTCAATAGGTTTCATAAGTTTGGAATTGAAATAAAAAATATGTACGAAAAGATCCATTTCTTTCTCGCTTTCACCACGTTTCCTATATATGCCGCCATTTTTTTTCTTTCAGGCAGCACGTATACAATATAAGGACTAAGCGTTGAGCCTATCAGGATTGGCGTTCTTTACTACACGATGTTTGTAATCGCCGTTGTATACACTCAAAATAGCACTGATGTAAAAGTGAAATCAATTTATTGTGACCGACAGTTGAGCGATAAAAGACTAAACGGGTATGTGGCCGTATGGCAAAAGTTTCTAGGCGACAATTCATGACAATGTCTCTCGCATATGGCCCAAATGATAGCTTGTACCCTAATGCGGTCACCTGAATCTCTTTCCTTGCGTAAGGAATTGCACCAAAAAGACGAGAAATACTAGAGAAATATAATTGGGTGGTTTTTCAAATTTTAAGAGACTGTTTTGTTCAAGTTGAAAGTGAAAATACCGAAGTTTCTCACGAGAGTGATAACAATATAAGGTACTTTACACAGTCACGACGAACCAGTGCGTCTATCAAGTCATGGCATGAAATCATGAAGGGTGAAATATCTACATGTCAGAGGGCACAATGGCTCGTAAGATCGTTAGGATGTCAAAAGAGGTATTTAGACGAAGGAACTCGTTACCTATACAACGCATACCAAAAGCGAATACTCATGCAGATAAATATGAAGCTAAATATATTGGCTTGTTAATCATTACATACAAGCTGGAAGGAGCCTCAGCTTGCGCGTGGCCAAGTCAACGTACTTAGTCAGCAAATAAATGCTCATTACAACGTAATAAAACCAGCATCAAGCTCCCCTGTTGCCCTCGCATTACCTAGGTCACTTATAAGAGGTGTTTTTTCTATGTTTTGGAGCACTAAAAACGTGCCCCCCTTAACGATGTAACAATTATTGGTTTCATACATCCAAGAACTATGATAATATTTTGAGAAACAAGGTAATGGAGGCCTCCGAAAATTTTCGCCATCTGGTGTTCTGCAATGTACACCTAAACTTAAGAACTTGGGTGTTTTTTTTTCTTACGCATTTATTAACAAGGAGCCTCCAGAACGGTAATTTGACCTCGTGGCCTACGGGCCAGCAGCTGAGCAACATAACAACGTGAGAACCATGGTGGTGCAAGCATGCTGCAGGACCATATGAATAGTGTTAGGAAAAAAAATCTTCACACAATCAAAAGAGCATGAATAATAATTTTAGTTTTTTCACATGTACCATTTTTTTCCTATTACCTTTGTTATAGTAGGGTAAAATGAAACAGAAAAAAAACGTGACATAAACGCGTCACATAAAAACTCCATGGAGGCCTGCGCGGAAGGTGCATGCAGCACAGTCACAGCGAAAGTTGGAAAAGCAGCCTTTCAGAGCCTTCTCAAAACACTCATTTGGTAACTACTGCAAGCAAACTTGCTTGACTTGCACTAGGACATTAAAAATAGGTTTTTTTGGGTAGTAGGCTGGCATTCGCCATGCTATTTTTTGTAATTCTTCTGAGAAGCGTGGTATCCGCTAAACACTTGCAAGTATTTGTGTCAATTGTTCATTCAGTGTCTGACGATGATGAGGAAATATGGCTGAAGTGGGTATGCACCACAGTTAATAAGGGAACAAGAACAAGTTTTTGTAATGCGTTGGAGCATTGGACGGCCTGCTCGTTACACTATTCACATCGTGCAATGACAGGTTGTTCTTTCGCTGTTTTTAAAAGCTTTACACTTCCTATTAACGCGATTGCTTTCCCGACATCAAGCTTGCCTAAGGCAAGTTTGCCCCAAGTTACAAGCACCAGCATGGCTCATTGGTAGAATGGTGGGCTGTTACCCCGCAGACCTGAGTTCGAGCCCTACTTGGTCATTGGTGCTAGGTTCATTATTTTTCTAATTTTCGCGCGATGTGGTTACGATCCCAAACGGCGGTGGTGGCGCTGTGCGAGACCCGAGTTGGGTTTTACAGCGAAGGCTGTTATGAGATCACATTATAGAGGCAAACGCATAGTTATCAAGCAATAACAATAGTGTGCCATAAAAATCAATAAGACCCTGATCTAACTTTTCACAGCGAAAGCTGTTATTAGATCGCAACTCCGGTCACGCGTGGTTGTTACCGCCGCCGCCGCTGGTGTCCGTAACCACATTGCGCGAAATCAGAAAAAAGAACCTGACACTAATAACAGAGGGGGCTCGAACCCGGGTTTACCGGGTACCAGCCCAGTATTCTACCACTTGCATACACCAGTGCTTTCGACTTGTTGGCAGCCCCGCCACGGTGGTCTAGTGGCTAAGGTACTTGGCTGCTGACCCGCAGGTCGCGGGTTCGATTCTCGGCTGCGGCGGCTGCATTTCCGATGGAGGTGGAAATGTTGTAGGCCCGTGTACTCAGATTTGGGTGCACGTTAAAGAACCCCAGGTGGTCAAAATTTCCGGAGCCCTCCACTACGGCGTCTCTCATAATCAAATGGTGGTTTTGGGACGTTAAACCCCACAAATCATTCGACTTGTTGGCAAACTTGCTAGGCAGTCTTGACGTCGGGAAAGAAATCTCGTTATAACGACTTATAAAGCGTTTCAAACAGCGAAAGAACAACTATTCATCGCAGTATGCGAATAGCGTAATGAGTCGGGCGTCCAATGCTCCAACCCCACAAAAAAGCTTGTTCATGTTCCCCTATTCACTGTATAGCCTACCCACTTCAGCCAATATTTCTCATCGTTGTCAGCCACTGCATGAACAAATGTCACAAAATTTCTTGCAAGTGTTTAGCGGATACCACGCTTCTCAGCAAAATGACGAAATATAGCACAGTGAATGTTGGCCTACTGGCCGACAAAATTTATTATTAAAGCTCTGGTGGTTATTAAGCAAGCAAGTGTACGCCCTGCCGCGGTGGTCTAGTGGCTAAGGTACTCGGCTGCTGACCCGCAGGTCGCGGGTTCGATTCCCGGCTGCGGCGGCTGCATTTCCGATGGAGGCGGAAATGTTGTAGGCCCGTGTGCTCAGATTTGGGCGCACGTTAAAGAACCCCAGGTGGTCGAAATTTCCGGAGCCCTCCACTACGGCGTCTCTCATAATCATATGGTGGTTTTGGGACGTTAAACCCCACAAATCAATCAATTAAGCAAGTGTACTTGCAGTAGTTACCCAATGAGTTTCAAAGCACTTAAAGGCCGCTCTTCTAGCTTTCGCTGTGACTGTGCTGCGCCTTCCCCACATTCCTGGCGCGTTTCTACGTTATGGTCAACCATGACACCTGCTCAGAAAAATTATCGGGGCAGGGGATGATTGAAGTTAACGAAACTTTATTATGCTATATTTGCACACAATGCTACAGTGACCTAGCTTTTCCGAGACGATCAATAAAAGAAACCGGTGTGACGTTTTTATTGTCCAAGAACATTTGTGCAACTCCCCGTCACGCACGCGTGCACGTGAAAGAAATGTGAGATGCTGCCCCCCTTGCCCGAGGCCGAGACAAATAGACCACTCTCACGATTGCCTGCATGCTGCATGTGTCTAGCGCTTTTGCACGGAACTCTGCTCAAACAAAGCCAATACACTTTGTGTACCTGATACGTGCACTGGAAACGTCGTGCTACATATTGCACGCCCCATACTTCCTTGAGCGTGTGAAATTTCAGGTTACCAACCGTTTCTTTATCGGCGTCTATATGGCCTATGAATAAAGTATCGAAGAGCATACAACATAACATAAGAGCGGCTGCATATTTGTTTTTTAAGTTATTTCTTTAAATTCTTAACACTTCAAAACTGCTTATATTTGGAATGCCTTCGCTGCAGCTCTAGGTCATGCTTTCATCCCGATGCTAGATCTACAGAATAGTCATCGAGGCAGCTATGTTCAGCACGTGTCGAGGCTTAGTAAAAATGCGCACTCATCAAGTTTTTGTAGCAAAAAAACTAAGCGCATCAATAATTACTGTTCACAGGTTCTATTTAAAAATCAAGAAATCCTTTGTTGTTATTTTTAAACCACTGAAAAAATTACTTGATACCTTGACGAGTACATTAACCTCGCAGTATAAAATCGTCATTCATAGACTGAAGAATGCTGATGACGCGTTTCTTTCGTATTTTTACTTAGCGTTGTAATTATCTCATTATGTACTACCTATTTGACGTTCATATAGCCTTTTTTTGGTATGTACTGGCACGTGCGCTTCGCCCAGCGAGAACTATACCGAAGATGCAGTTCTCTAACTTTACATACATCTATCATTCTATTCTTCATTATTGAAGAGTTCAGTACACGTTGGGAACGTGTACTGAAATTTTCAGAGACCAAGGTAGCACTTGGATAACAGCACCGCATCGCTTTGTGACGGCTCTTAGCGATGCTAAAAAGCGCAAACTGCACACGTGCGTTCTTTTTAACCTGCCAGCTGGCTCGTCAGCTCCCATCCAGTGCGCGCACACCAGCATGCCTAAAAAGTACAAGGTGTCACTTCTTCGGTCACCAAGAAAGAACCTAGCGATGTTACGAAGACAACAAAAAATTTACCCCGAATTCACATGTTACACTGCAAATGTCGTCGAAAGAAGGTAGTCTTGCGTCAGGAGAGAGCAAACAAGACATTTATTTGATGTTCTGCGCAAGAAAATTGGTGAATGGTATTCTGGAAGCGCTTCGTTAGAGTGCCTCGAGCGTGAAGTGAAGGCGAACGACTGCATCGAGGAACGTTATAGACCTGAGCGCCACCTGGCAGTTATCTTCGAAAACGAAGAAAGGCGTGCGCCCCTGCGGAGAAAGATACGAGGCTTTCTCGGAGGCGATAAGGTGTAGAACGCGAACCGACGGACACGTGCCACCACCGTGTCGTTTTAGCAAAGTGTTGGTAACACTTGCCTTTTTGAGCATCCCGTTGCACTGTCAGTGCAGCGTGTTTAACGCTACGATCCTTAGAATTACTTGTGTGTGCCTTCTCCAGTATAATGGCACACATACAAAACATCGACGTGTTGTTAAGGTACCTCAGATATGCGCAATTATTGCTTTTTATTTGACAATCGCACAAGTTTGAACGCTGAATCTTGAGCAATATTGGTGGGCGCTGCGGATGGATCGGCTGTTTCAGGTATCGTTAAGCGCGAAGAAACAGACAAATGTACAGACAGACAGACAGACAGACAGACAGACAGACAGACAGACAGAACAAAATTTTGCCGTCGAAGGTCCCCAAGAAAGAATATTGTTTTTTTAAATTGAGGTATTCGTTCTGGTGGGTCTTGATGCGCGCTGCCTTCTACGCCTTGATCCCAGAAGTGCCATGGCGTCGAAAGCACGCGTATGGAGTCAGTTATTTCTATAATCGGTGTATGTCAAAAGACTACTGAGCAGCGATGTCTGTTGCTCCTTATATCAGTAAAACATGTCATATGCGTGTTTTTTGGTGCCGCATCCGCATAAGGTTTGGGGTCAAGGAGAAAAATGCTTCGGGCACCCAGCACTGCCAGTACAAGTTATATGCATTTTCGTCTCATCATCGCTCGGTGCTTCTATAGTGACTGCGGAATTGACACCGTGCGCTTTTCCTGACATTAGGGTGAGCACCCTTGAAGGGAGAGAGCTAGCAGGCAAATGGGACACGCGTTCACAGTGCGGGCTCTCGAGCTTCACAGACAGCCGCCAGAAGGCGCCATGGTTTTGTATGGCACGTGCTCTCGTGGCCTCTCAAACTTTTTCCGCCACTGTACCTTCAATTCTACTATTTACAGTTCACATCAAGTTGGCATAATTTTGACTTTCACACTTACATCAGAGGCAGGATTACCTTTAGAGTCGAGATCTGCAGCGAGATGAGGTGATTATCACGCGTGCCTGCTGGTAGCAGCCGTTTTACTAAAACGTTTTACATGTATGTATGTATGTATGTATGTATGTATGTATGTATGTATGTATGTATGTATGTATGTATGTATGTATGTATGTATGTATGTATGTATGTATGTATGTATGTATGAATGTATGTATGTATGTATGTATGTATGTATGTATGTATGTATGTATGTATGTATGTATGTATGTATGCCACTCCCACTGGCACCACCTGCTGAGAGAGCCGTACAACAAGGTGGTTACGAACCGGTACAGACATGCATGAACAGACCAACGGCTTTAGGAGATTTGCCCTAAAATCCTGCTAGGTATGTGCTACAGCAATTGGCTTTTATCAGGAAATTAACCTGCACATGCGTAGTGGTGTGACATGAGTCACGCCAGGTTTTCTAGGGATCACAAGGCGGCGACAGGTGTGAACTGAGCGGCGCCTGGCAACATTCTCACCTGGCATCACGGGTTTGCAAATTATCTCGAGAAACACCAGGCCCACGATATTTTCTGCTGGTGCCCGGCGGAAAACTTTGCAGGCCACGCAGCCCTCATTTTGACTTCGGTGATCTCCGCTGAAAGCACTGTTCCCCCTTGAAAAAGGTCCATCCAGCCACCTCCCCTTCCCCCCGCCCACTTACCACTGGCCCACTGGAGTTAAGCACAAAAATATTGAACAAATAAAGTAGCACTTAAGTAAACGTATACCTTAAGGAAATTAAGCGCACGTGTATATAATTAGGTGAATACCTAAATGAATATATAAAAAATAACCTTGGTGCTGCCCTCACGGTGCGCAAAACACAGGTGCAGTTTTTATAATTAAATACTGATTTCAAATATTTAAATAAATAATAATAGACGAATCTAGAAAATGAATGCGTAAATCACTGTGCCACACACCTTTACTGTTAATTAACTTTTAAAGAGTAGAATAAGTCAGATTTTACTTATTTTATGACTGAATGAGTGACAGATTATACTGTTAAACTTTTAGCATGCTTTGTTGCTTTATTTCTGCATCCAATAAAAATAGGTATTGTCTGCAACGGGGATATACGGGACTTTCGTTGAAGTGGGGTAGAGGAAAAAGAAGTGAATGTGTTCTGTGCCAGGCCTGACTTCTGCAACCATCTATCATCCCACCTGTACAATAAACATCTCTCACCCCTAATAATATGCTCATATATGACAGTTATTTAACTACTTTTGTCAACGTACCGCCTAAATATTTATTTTTATTTTGCCATTTGACTGCTCAGCCGAAATCGCTTTCGCCACACATTGAATCAAAGCGATTCTTGTATTCCTAGAGTTCAAACAGGTTTCTATGCGAATGAACTGAGAGCATTTTGGAAAGCTGGTCACAAAAACCAATGGCAAGCAGTACACGTGCCGTTTTGATTTGATATAGCGTCCGAAACAGCCGATATATAGCGTCCGATATAGCGTCGAAACAAGGTATAGCGTCCGAAACAGCCATATGATTATCAGAGACGTCGTAGCAGATGGCTCCGGAAATTTCGACCAACTGGGGTTCTTTAACGTGCAACAAAATCTGAGCACGCGGGCCTACAGCAATTTTTCCTCCATCAAAAGTGCAGACGCCGCAGCCGGGATTAAATGCCGCGACCTACGGGTCAGCAGCTGAGTACCTTTCCCACTAGACCACCATGTCGGAGCTACACGTGTCGTTTTCTTAAGTGCATACATAGGTTGAGTGGCCTGTTCGGCTGATTCAAAGCGGAAAAAGGTAGGATAACTATTGAAGCCGAAAGAACGCATGAAGGCACATCAAAGAGATGAATGATGTTATATTGGTACCATTGAAAAATGTTCAAACTTCAACTCACGTCATGTAGTCTGAACACGTGCCGAATGGCAAAGGGGCTGCCCTGATTCAGATATTAGCCTCCAGCAAATGGACAAAGGTGCTGCAAAATGAGCATACGAAGATGTGGATGTTAGCCTTGACTGTTCGCCCTCGTTTCATGCCCAGTGTCGGCTTTTTCCGAAGTGAAATAGACATGCCGCAACTTGCCTTCGAGGTTACAATATCGGAAACAATGATTATGCCTGGTCGTATAATTCTAGGATCCTTTCCTGGACTATAAAATTTAATACTACATACACCGGTGGCGGCATGGCTTGTGGCAGGATAGCTGTAGGCGGCGGAGAATCTGACTTTTCTTGTTATCGTAGTCAAGATGTCTGTGTTTCTGCTTTTTTGCGGTATAATTACGTTCTCCGGGGGCAATTATAGTGTCTAATTTGGTAGACTAGCGCTACATTGCTCCGGCTTCGTTCACGTTTTGACAGAGACGTCTTCTAGCTATATTAGCGAAGAGGTACGTCTTCCAAATGTCATGCACGTGTGATAATAAATGACGCAGCAGTAAAAGATAGTGGATGGGTTATTGGGTAAATCCACGCTCAGAAAAACGAAACTATACATTGCAATTACAGTGGTGAACTTGGAGATTGGCCACCGAAAATCTGCTCCTTCGATGAAAAGCGCCCGCTTTTAAGCTTTTGTTATCGTGCATTCCGGCGCTACATTGAAGTATTCGCGCAAGTTTCATAATTTTGCGTTGTGTACGCAGACTGAGAAAATTAGTCCGAAAGACTCAAGAATGTTCACATATGTTACGAGGCAGCCGGCGTTTGGAGATAAGGCATGCATCAATTTTATCTCCTTAAACCGTCAGATTTCGACAAGGGGGAGCTGAATAGCCAATAATGTGCGTGGGTGTGAAGACACGGGAAATTATGAGCGTTGCCCAATCAATTTTTTTTGCTGGGCTACTTATTCTATTCTTTTTTTATTTGAAACAATACCGGCCTGTACCACAGTAAACTGCACATGTTGACCAAAGAAGTCTTCAAGGAAAAAGTTCGGCAGAACTCACGTAAGTGGAAATCGGCGTTATGTGAAACATGCGGAGGGAAGGTGACCTAGTTGCCGTTTTTTTATTGAGTGACACGTCATGAAATGACGCTAAGCATATGTACGAATGTTGCACGCACAGACATATGTTGAAGAGTCACCGTTGTGTATATAACCAGTTGTTTGCACATACACAACGATGTCAACTGGAACATGCGCATTATCAACAACAGTAGCTGATTTAAAGCGCTGATGCTCGCGAACATGCTGGCCCTGGACACTGCTACATAAACCAACTTCAGCGCACGGAACCTAACCACAGTTGACGCTAACCCGACGTGACGACTGTACCAAAAGAGTGCATATGTAATTTTTGTAAAATTAGGTAAGCAGCACTACAACCACTATTCACGTTTCACGAAGATTAGCGTCTATTTGATAAATAGTTCCGAGGCCTGGCGTTGCTCTGTGGTAGAATGCCCGACTGCCACGCAGAATGCTTGGGTTCGATTCCTGCTGAGACCCTGAAATTCATTATTTGCATTCATCAGGTACTCGGCTGCTGATCCGCAGGTCGCGGGTTCGAATCCCGGCTGCGCCGGCTGCATTTCCGATGGAGGCGGAAATGTTGTAGGCCCGTGTGCTCAGATTTGGGTGCACGTTAAAGAACCCCAGGTGGTCGAAATTTCTGGAGCCCTCCACTACGGCGTCTGTCATAATCAAGTGGGTTTTGGGACGTTAAACCCCACATATCATATATTTGCATTCATCAGGGGGTCAACGCTGCCTATATCAGGTTTTTCTTAACAATGACCTTTATTCTATGCCATCGTAGGGTCGACGCTACCAACGTCGGGCATTTCTTGAAGCTTACGCGTTAAAATTGTCGCTGTGTGGTCTCGTCATTCATAGGTAAATACTAAGTGTCAATCATCTGTGGCACATACCCGCTTACCAGCGGCACATACCCGCCCTTGGGTATGTGCCGCTGTCTGTTGAGAAGTGTTTGACTACGTACGCGACTGCATTGTGAAAATATTCATGTCTTGACAAGCGCGTCAAGTTCGTCAAAACGTCTTACCCTCCCATGCTTCTTTTGGTTCACGCCAAGTTAAAGGGGTGACCACGAGAGCACCAAAACGTAAGCAGCTAGCTAGATAGATATATAGATACGCCCTTAGTTTCCGAAGTTCGCTAAGAAAGTGCCACGTGAAGGTAATTTTCTCAAGCTTTGCTTGCTTTACTAGAACGTAAAAATTGGCCAGAATCTGCATGTTACACTGCAAATGTCGTCGAAAGACGATAGCGTTGCGTCTGAAGAGAGTGAACAATGCGTTTATTTGATGTTCTGCGCAAAAAAAAAAAAATGGTGAATGGTATTCTGGAAGCGCTGCGTTAGAGTGCCTCAAGCGTGTAGGAGAGGCGAACGTGCACATCGAGGCACGTTAGACACGAGCGCCATCTGGCAGTTCTCTTCAAAAATGAAAGCGTGCGCGCCTGCAGAGAAAGATTCACGCCAGTCTCGGAGGTGGTAAGGTGTAGAACGCAAAGCGACGGGCAGGTGACACCACTGTGTCGTCTTAGCAAAGCGTTGGAAACACCTTTTCGAGCATCCCGTTGCACTGTCAACGAAGCGCGATAAATGCTACAGTCCTTAGAATTACTTGTGTGTGCTTCTTCTAGTATAAAGGCAGACATACAAAACATCGACGTGTTGTTATGGCACGTCAGATATGCGCAATAATTGCTTTTTTATTAACAATCGTACACCTAAGAACGCTAAATATTGAGCAATATTGGTGGGCGCTGCGGATGGGGTTGGCCGTTTGGTGCCTTTTGAGGTATTGTTAAGGGCGGACAAACAGAGCAATGTACAGACAGACAGACAGGCACATCTAAATTTTTGCGTCGAAGGTCCCCAAGAAAGACGTCTTTAAAAGCGCGCAAAAACACAAAACACAAGAAAAAAAATCGCAGCATATTCGCAGAGTGAATGATGATGAGTGAGGCAAAGCACAAGAGGGTTTCATCACTAAACCGTGAACCATCAGCGAATATCGTCCAGAAGATCATTAAAAACGTGACAAACAGTGTTTATCTATACAATAAATTTTATTCGTTAGTGGTAGCTATGCGTCTCTTTAGTTCCCCCTTCATTCTAAGGGCTTTATTGTCGGTGACGTGGTGGATTGGTGATGGGGCTTAGGGGGATGTTTGCAAGGACGAAGCAGTGGGCAGTTGGCAAAGGTGGAAATATAGGTGGTTACGTACATACATACAAAGGATGGAAAGACCCACGCCATTAGGAGCTTCAACCCTAAAACACATCAAATCACAAGAGACTAGCACTTGTGTCGTGCGCTTCCTTCTGTGTTTTGCGCTATTTTGTTCGCCGGTAATGATCACTACGGTATTCATCATCCACACGCTGCAGAGGAGGCTGCAGAGGAGGCGCACGTTCTCGCATTATGCAGAGGAGGCTAAATGAAAGACCACGTCAGGCACGTGACTACGCGGCATCATGGTTTTAACATCAAGGCGCCACAGGAGGTGCAAGAAAGTGCGCGATGCTGACACCTACCGTATGCAGAAGAGACGGATGATTTTGTACAGCGAACTGTTATGCTTGAAGTTTTCCGTCTGTCGTCGAAAGAAAATTATCGCAGTTAATAATAAACATACGCTGTTTTCTTGCTCTTCTGTTTCGCTCTCAGAACGCGTGCACTGATTTGTCTTGTGTAAGATGCTTTAACTTCAATTGGTGAAAAAATAAGTGAAAAAAGCGAAAGAACGTGATACAGAGAAATGAAAAAACGGAAATGCTTGGCGAAATTATTATAGGTGAGACGAGCCTCGACACCGCCCCTTCACGATTCGAAAGCGAACGTCGTAACCACTTTGCTCTTGAGTTGTTTTCTCTCACGGTATATACTTATGATGGCCAGGACACTTTGAAGGAGTTCAATACGAACTGAGAACTGATATGTCTACTCTGCTTGTATCACGGCCCAACGACAAACACATATCACTAAGAATCAATATCAAGCAACGGCATGTTTCTATTATACACTGCAACGGTGACAAGAATTCTGGCTGAGTTTCCATTTCCTTGTATGTATGCCTTAGTTTAGTGACAATCTGGATTAAGGGACATGTTGAGGAAATTATAAGCTCTGCGTTCCTCTGCAACATGCGTACACTATAAGGCAAAAGGGTGTTAAAGGATGTGTGCTTCGTCCTTTTCGGGACTAATAGGGCTGCCACCACCATAAATCCCTTTAAGGACTAACGGCACCGGGTCTAAGAATTAGTCCCCAATGACGAGCTCAAGGGACTAACAGTTATACCCCACGACTAGCTCAAAGGACTAACATGTAGTCCTCACATTTACACTTTATAGAGCAACTGTTAATGCCATCATTTTCACCTTACCGGGCAACCGTTGGTTCTCACAGTTGCACCTTGCCGAACGAACAGCTGATCCACTCAAATACTGCAATCGGATGAACTTCTTGTCTCCAGTTCAAACATTTTTTTTGTTTACTTTCCGCCAGGCCTAATACTTTTTTCTTCTTTCTTTCTGCGCAGTGAGCAACAAATTTCGCAGAAAATAACACGCGAAAATGTAGTTAGCCACCTATGTGTAACTGTTTTCGCAGTCACAGTAACAACGAAAGACATAAGTGAGACGTCGAAATATTTTATTTTTCTACATACACATGAAGTTTCTCCATTCTTTTATGTGAATTCATGGTGGAGTGTACAAGTCCAGTCTCGTTGTACAATCTTTTTCACTCCTTAGGGAAGCGATAGATGACAGGCATTGCAGACGCCAGCGCACGCAGCCTTCTGCCTGTTGTGTTCCCACGGCTGCACGTACAATAATATAGTAAAAATAGTTAGACACACGTGGCAGAAGACAAAGATGCAAGCGTATTACAAGTACGTGCACGTTAATATAAAAACAAGCGTTAAAATGTGACACACAAATCACTTTACCTTCACATCTCGCACAGTCCTTCTGAAGCTTCTCTGACGAAAGAGATGGATGACAGGCATCGCAGATGCCAGCGCACGCAGTTATCAGCACGGTGCGCGCCCACGGCTGAACAATAAGTATATAAAATAGTGAGTCGCACGTGACAGTGGATGAATACAAATGCATATGAGAAATACGTGCAAGGTGAAATCAAAACATACGTGAGATATGACATGCTAATAATTTCACCGTGATGTCACACATCGTCAAAGACTCATTTTGATCCCCGTAGCGCAGCAGCTTAAGAGCGGCGGCCGCAGCCACACCTCGGCGAACCACTGTGCCGCTAACAAGTCGGCGAGTCCTAAGCGAGTGACGTCGTTCAGCTCGAGCAAGCAAACGCGAGACCAAGCACGGCGCTGCACGCGGACTGTCTGCCGCCAGCGAACTTCGAACAGGAGAGCGAGCGTACGCTAGGGCCGCAGCCACAAACAGCGCCGAGCTGGTTTGGAGCTAGCGCCGAAGATATCAAAGGTAATGCGGCCCGTTTCCACAAAATCGAGCGAGTGCAGCGCGCAAACGTGAGTCCGCCGCCGCGACCAACGGACGGCGCCAAGCTGCTTGTGACCGACTGACGGGAAAGCCAACTGTAATGGCAACCAATTTTCAGTGAGTTTCGATGCCATCTCTTTCGTCGTCCGTCATCCATCTCTTTCGTCAGAGCAGCTTCAGAAGGACTGTTCGAGATGTGAAGGTAAAGTTATTTGTGTTTCTTATTTTAACGCTTGGTTTTATATTACCATGCATGTACTTGTTATATGCGTGCATCTTTGTCTTTTGCCGCGTGTGCCTAACAATTTTTACTATATTATTGTACGTGCAGCCATAGGAACACAACAGGCAGAAAGCTGCGTGTGCTGGCGTCTGCAATGCCTGTCATCTATCGCTTTCGTCAGAGAAGTTCCCCAAGAAGTGAACAAGATTTGGCAACGAGACTGGACTTGTACACTTTACCATTAATTCACCTAAAAGAATGGGGAAACTTCAAGTGTGTGTAAAAAAATAACAAATTTCGATGTGTCACTTTTGTCTTTTGTTGTTGCTGTGACTGTGAAAGCCGTTACACATAGGTGGCTAACTGCTTTTTCTCGTGTTCTTTTCTGTGGAATTTGTTGCCCAATGCGCGGAAAAACAGGCGAAAAAAGTATTAGGCCTGGCGGAAAATAAACAAAAAACAATGTTTCAACTAGGGACAACAAGTTCATTCGATGGGAGTATTTGAGTGGATCAACCATTCGTCCGGCAAGGTGCAACTGTGAGGACTAATGGTTGCCCGGTAAGGTGTAAATGTGGGGATTAACAGCTGCTTTATAAGGTGCAAATGTAAGGACTAAATGTTAGTCCTTTGGGATAAACTGTGGGACTAACAGTTACTCACCAAGGTGTAAGAGTGAGAACTATATGTTAGTCCCCTGAGCTCTTCTGTGGGGACTAACTCTTAGACCCGGTACCATTAGTCCTTAAAGGGATTAATGGTTAAGACAGCACCATTAGTTCCCAAAAGAACAAACAACACACCCTTTTAACACCCTTTTGCCTTAGAGTGTAGAGGGCATTATTTGCTTTTTTCAGCTGAGGTGTAACATTCCCGACGTAAATCAAAATATTGAAAGGGGACGAAAAATGACCTTCATCTTTGAGATCTGAACTAATGAGCATACTTCGGGAAGTCGATAATATCTGATAGTTTTGGGTTGTAATCTCTCCGACGCAAAACATCATTTTTTGCACTTTAATTTATTTCAATTGATTTCATATTTGAAGTAGAAGGCAAAAATTCATGTGCCGTATGTTTTTTTTATTTCGTTTATGGTGCGTCTATTGATTTGGTTATTATTGCCTGCAGGTGTGCGCGCCGGTCACAAGACGCTGCTGGCTCACACTTAGCCTCACCCGAGTTCTTACGAGCAATTGCAGCATACTTTGTTCCCGGCTGTGCTTTTATTTAGGCGCCATACGAAAAACTCAGCAAATTCCACGTTCCTTGGGAATTGTTATACAAAGCATGCGGAGAAAAGGTGACGATATTTCTTCCATACTTCGCTGAACTAGAGGGACATATTTCTCAAAAGCTTCTTCGCAGTCAATTAATCAGAGCTTTTTCAAGGCAGACTGATATTTTGGGAAGACGGCTGGTGTTAGCCGCAAAACTAAAACCGCGAAGTAAGGGCGTCTTGTGTTCCACGCGACACTAGATGTGTTATGCGCAAGTCATCGATACGCTGCTCACCATAATTTTAGAACCTTTTAAACGCGCAGAAATTATTATGTGTTGTGATTGTGGTGACGAAAGCTTGGGCATCTACAATTCTGCCATTTTGCACAAGAAAGAAAACACCATCGAGCATCGCTTCGTATACCCAGTGAAAAAGTGACTGTGAGGGCGCGTAAATAGTACTTATTCCACTTTGACTATGCAAAGAATTGCCTTTAACTGTAATAATATAGATTTCAACATAACTACCGTGACAGTTGGAAAGCCAGCCGCCACAGAGAAGTAAATCACATGACTTGCAAGATGTTCATGTAATTTGGAGACGCTACAGGAATGTTTGTTAACCTGGCACTAAGAAAAGAGTGCTGACTGAAAGTGCGCTAACAAAACTTTATATGACCTGTCTCAATTGTCGATTGTAGAGAAGCAAACACGAGTAGCAGATGGAGTACGTGAAGTCTACGACTCTCTTCAGAAGTATAATTCTTATTTAATGGCCTTCTGCTCGAATAGCACTCCTGAAAGAACCAGCGAACATATTTCTAGAAGCAGTGCATGTACTCAGACCAAGGACACGAAATGAAAAACCCCACAGAAACTGAATACAGCGTTGCTATGACATTGGGGCTGCTCGCTAGTAAGTTTAACTAATTTTAGGCAGACACACACGCAGACTCATGAAACGTTCATTGAATTGGGCAATTCTGCAGGGAGCCTGCCCTTTTCATGAAGATCCGACGTCAGGACCCTCGGTTCTTTTCAATTTTCTACCTCGTATAATGACGCTAAGCTGACTGATCACAAAGACGCTCTCTATCCTTGAAAGTATTTGGTAGTTGTGTCAACAGTTGCCGCTTGTCATTTGTCTGCGGTCTTAGCAGCTGGCACTGGGTGGCCAGTGCAATTTGCAAACATGCTCATGACAAGTGAAAGTGCGTGCTCGCTTCATATCTTATTTTCTCTTTTGGGCCGCAAATGCACAAAAGTGATTGAAATTTGAAGTTTATTATTATTAGCAAATTAACGATACAAAAAATGAAGGAAACGTTTTACAGACCAGGTTCCCATAGTCCGAAGACTGTAGGAGAACCCGCGATAAAAAAGCATGGGAAAAATTTAAATAGCACATATCAGGACGAAATAGTATAAACAGAACAATGTTACATAACAGGGTATGTAGCGAAACAAATAAAACATATAATAGATAACTACAACAAAACAAACGCTGTATTACAAGTCAGAAAGATATACATAAATAACTTATTATGTTAATAGATATAATTTCGAAGTTTTTTTATTGTGTGTAGGTTAGCTAAAGACCTTATAGTGGGTGGAATAGAGTTTCATAACGAAATGGCTGTGAATGACAATGATTTTATGCCGCAATTACTGAGTCCGAACTCGGGGCAGTAGTAAACTTCCTTTTACTTCGAAGCGAGTGAAGTTATTGTTTTTTAGTAAGTCACAGTCGATGAGATAGAAAGGTAGCCGACGGTTAATTATAATAGAAAAATTACAATGGCATTCAAATAACGTATACTACACTGAATAATATTTTGTTTAAGCAATGAAACAGCGTTGGAATGACGAGGGTTGAAGGTGATAATGCGGATAGCTTGATTTTGTATGCGTTGCATAAATGAGACGTAGGAATGATAGGTATTCCCCCAGGTATTTATGTCATAGTTAAAATGACTGCTGATAAATTAAAAGTACACTGATATTGCACTAGTAGAGAACTATGGCCAAGCTTTAATCAATGCGCAAATACCAAAAGCAGTATTTTTTAAGTTTAATAAGTGTATACCAAAATTAAGAGTTTCGTCTAAACGTGCACCAAGAAAAGAAACAGAATCGCAAGCATATATAGTATTAGGACACAATGTTACAGCAGCAGAAGATAACAAATGTTTTTGAGATGACATGAAAATCATAAAGCGAGTTTTAAAGTAGTTTATAACTGGGTCATTGTTGTTTCAGCATAAAGCGACATCATTTAGTACAGAATTTGTTTTGATAATAAAGATGGAACTGTTTTGGCTTTATACGATAATGTGGTGTCGTCATTGTACAACACATAATGTGCAGAAAATATAACTGCAGGGAGATTATTTATATAAATAAATAAGAGGGGGCCAAGAATGGACCCCTGCGGAACACCTTGATTAGTAATCTTAGTGTTAGAGTAAGAGCCACTTGTAAAGACTACGTTTTGTCGGGTAAACAAGTAACTTTTTAGAAAGTTTAAAGGTGGTCTAGTGAGACCATAAGATTCCAAATTAATGGAGTGATTGAGTGTGTCGAATGCTTTTGTTAAGTATAAAATACTGAACCTGAGAAGTTACCGCTGTCGATGGAATGTTTGATGAAGTCAGGCAAAGAAAGCAGAGCATTGTTAGTAAAACTTACATGACGAAAGCCAAACTGGGAAGGCTTTATAACATTAAATTTCGTAAGGTAAGCATTAAGACGCTTTACAAACAAAAGTTCAATTTGTTTGCCTAATGATGGAAGGATAGATATAGGCCTATAACTTTCAATGGCACCTTTATAACTATTTGAATAATTGATAAGACCTTTGCACGCTCTATTGAGTAAAAAAACGAACCCTCAGAAAAGATGAGATTTTGATAAGCGTTTAGGGCAGAGAAATCACATGAGCAACCGTCTTTAGAGGACATGCACATATGTTATCCAAACCAAGAGAAATATTTTTGCGAAGTAATATTGTGAGGAGCTGTTTCTATTTCGTTAGCGAAGCGTGGTAAACTAGGTGAAGGAACACTTTTAGAACAGTTGAATGAGGAACAGAAATACTCAGAAAACGCATTAGCAATGTCCTCAGAATGACAATAAATAGTGTTATGATGAGTCGTTTTCGTTATGGGCGCGTCGATTGCAGTTGAATTTAGGAATCCATTAAACAGTTTCCACTGTTTTTATAATTGTGTTAATTTTTCAAACATTGTTCATTATGATAAAATTTCTGGGCACGTTTTAACGAAGAGTTAAGAATATTACAGTAACTTTTATAACGAAGTGCCAAGGTGTTATTAAAAGGTTGCCTCTTTACTTTTGTATAGAGATTATTCTTTTTCCTGGGACTCGTTAAGAAGGCAGATGTCATCCAAGCGCTCTGAGGCTTTTGTATTTCTTGTTATGAGCAAATATGTGAGTACTGGCTGAAGTAGCTTCCAAGAATGAGGAGGATAGTGTAGCAACCGCTGATTGTGGATCAGTTTGTGAGCTAACTTTGGATCAGTCACATTTTAAATAGCATCGATGAAACTTACTTTGTCATAGCGCGTGGTAGTAAAGACTGTGTTGATTCGAGCTATAGGGCTATCAAATGTGATGAATATGAGATTCTCCGGATACTTTAGAACTCAAGTTAGAAAAAACATGATCTGAAAGAGAGTTATAGTCGCGTGTGTTGTATCTAGTGTGCGAATAAACGAGGCACATTGACCCGTACTTCAGAAGGCAATCAGTAAAAGCACTAGTAATATTTGAATGAGAATCTAATAGGTTACGTTGATATCGCGTACCAACAGTATGTTTTTGTTTTCTAGGCATAGATTTTTCAGGATGGTCTTAAGAGCCGATAGGAACTGACATAGTGAAGAAGAAGGTGATTGATTGGTTGATATGTGGGGTTTAACGTCCAACAACCACCATATGATTATGAGAGACGCCGTAGTGGAGGGCTCCGGAAATTTAGACCCCCTGGGGTTCTTTAATCTGAGCACATGGGTCTACAACATTTCCGCCTCCATCGGAAATGCAGCCGCCGCAGCCGGGATTTCATTCCGCGACCTGCGGGTCAGCAGCCATGTACCTTAGCCACTAGACCACCGCGGTGGGGTTAGAAGAATGTGAGCGATATATACTACCCAGTAATAATTTTTTTTGATTCTGTGTGACATGAGGCTGTTCAATTTCTATCCAAACTAATTGGAAACATGAAATGGCAATTGAACGATTCAATCTGCGACTATAATTAATGTCAGAAAAAAAAAAGCAGCTGAGCCACCATGGACGTGAGACACACGGTGGCAATACTCAGATCTGTACGACGTAAAGCCATACAAATCAGCATTGACATCAGAAAGCCAGGTTTTCTATATACATATGAATGAAAAAGGGTGTCTTGTAGAATGAATAAAATCACTAATGTTATCGTGATTCTTTTGCAAGCTACGTGCAATTAAATGATCCAGAGAGTGATGTTCAACTGAGAGTAATGAAATAAATTTGTTAGCAGAAAAGGACATGATTGACAGATACTCGTCAAGGACAGATACAGAGAGGGGAAAATGAAAATAAAAAGGTATTAGAATCGATAACATCGATAACACACAACTTAGTCGAAAACCTGAACGTCTTTCTCAGACTTATTAATTTACACTTTGCTTCTACTAGTCTGACGAGTCTTGATCTGACAGTTGTTCGTTTATAAGAATTGACAGCTCCTGTCCTTCTTCAGATCCAGTGCCTTTGAAAACAAACGTTTGTTCTCGAAAGTAAGGTGATCATTTACAAACGCTGCAGCATCAGTGGAACCAGAAAAGCCAATTTGGCCAGTGCGCAGACGCGCTTCGCGCGCACTGCGTACAAACTCGCCCTTCGTGTTGTGACAACAAAAGTGAGCGATACTGTTCTTCTCTTTGGACTTTGTGTCCACACGATGGACAACGTCCATGTCAGTGGGAGAAACAGGGCAGCCGATGGCATTGCTAATGGTTTTCACGATTGCAAGGTGATTTTTATTTTGCGTGACCGAAACACCCTTGATCTCGACATCGGTCAGTCGAGAATAATGTTATAAATCTGCAACTTTTTTTTAACGCCTCATTTTTTGCAGAGAGTGCGTGGTTCGAAGCCACCATCTCGTCCTGTTTAGCCTTCATGTTATCAAAAACTTTACTTAGGTGCTGAACACTTTCCAATAGAGTCGCGCAATGATCAAATCAGAGTTCATTTAGCTTGTTAGCGCACTTGGAAACAAGGTCCGCGACCACACATTCAAGCCTACCATCGAACAGAATTTCGAGTACGTGAATTCGCTTAGCAAGCTCGGTATTGGTAGGCATAGTTGCAGTATACAATGCAAGAACTCTGCAAAAGCAGCAGTCATGGCTAAAAATTTAATGCAAAGGCTAAATAAATATTGCAAACATGCACAAATAATGCGTACATTTTGGTCGAGGTTGATCAGCCGTAACGCTGCTTGCCAAACAAGATTTGATTGATTGATTTGTGGGCTTTACCGTCCCAATACCACCATACACTCTAAGGCAAACTTACCCGAAAAAAGAGTAACGGAGCCCATTAGACGCGCGCGATGAACGGATAGACCGTTGAGGAGCAACCACAGAGGGAAGCGTGCAGCGCGAAACCACTTAGTCTCCAAAGGGATGAACCGCCCGGGGATGGCAGGCAGCGCGAAAAGAGTTGCCAAGGTGAATAGCCCTCCTTCGCCACAGAACACGTGTCCTTCTCCCCTCTACTGGCTCAGTGTTTCCCCGTATTTCGCCGGCAACGGTTCGCGTTGCGTCGTGCTCGGAGTGCTCGACCACGGCCACCTGGATTCGACGATCTAAGAATTACGACGTGGTGCTTGTGTGTACGCTTGGATGAGCGTGGGCTGCTGCGTGTGCGTTTCGCTGCACCCATGAAGTCTGCAGCAAGCCTCGACACGTCACCACGCCGCGCTGTATATCCCTGGCTTCAAGATAACCATGACCAACACACCACCGCAACAGTTAGGAAGGCCAATATGGCGGCCGAGAAAACAACAGGCCTATCGGATATATACTTCAGTCCGACTCAGGGCAGAAAACAGTGCTGGATTCTAAGGCAAGTAGGTTATCATTCTTTACTCTAGTCTACTTGTCGCGTGTGCGATACGGATCACGCTCGCCGGCGATGGGCTCGGTCGTGTTGTAGATCGCACGCACAAAATGCATCGCGAAGGTCAGCTTCGACCTCTGCAGTTCGCCTGTGCTTTGCGACCGCCAGGAAATCGTCCGTCATTGCCGTCGGCCTCCCGTACGCTCGCTCATCGAGTGCTCGCTTGTCCTCGCCGCTGCGATGAGCTCCTGGCTGAAGATATTGGCTGAGACCTCGTTGCTGTGTTGGCAGTCGTCGAAAACACGTTGCGGGTTCTCGTAAAGAGCTTGGTTGTAGCGTGTCGCACGCTGTAAGTGCACCAGCATGGGCTGGCGGAGCTTTCACTAGCGTCAGAACTCACCTAAAATTGGTCGCCATTACAGTCGGTCACAAGCAGCTCTGCGCCGTCCGCTGGCCGCGGCGGCGGACTCGCGTTTGCGTGCTGCACTCGCTCGAGTTCGCGAAAAAGAGCCGCATTTTCGTCGATTTCTTCGGCGCTAGCTCCAAACCAACTCAGCGCTGTTCATGGCGGCGGCCAAGCGAACGCTCGCTCTCCTGTTCGAAGTTCGCAGGCGGCAGACAGTCCGCGTGCAACGCCATGTTTGGTCTCGCGTTCGCTTGCTCGAACTGAACGGCGTCGCTCGCTTAGGACTCGCCGACTTATTAGCGGCACGGTGGCTTGCGGAGGTTTGGCTGCGGCCGCCGCTCCTAAGCTGTTGCGCTACGGGGATCGAAATGAATCTTTGACGATGTGTGTCTTCACGGTGAAATTATTAGCATGTCATATCTCACGTATGTTTTCATTTTACCTTGCACGTATTTCATATGCATTAGTATTCATCCTCTGTCACGTTGACTCACTATTTTACATACTTATTGTGCAGCCATGGGCACACAGCGTGCTGAAGACTGTGTGCGCTGGCGTCTGTGATGCCTGTCATCTATCTCTTTAGTTAAAGCAGCTTCAGAAGGACTCTGCGAGATGTGAAGGTAAAGTTACTAGTGTGTCAATATTTAACGCTTGTTTTTATAATAACGTGCACGGACTTGTCATATGCGTGCATCTTCATCTTCTGTCACGTGTGTCTAACTATTTTTAATATATTATTGTACGTGCAGCCATGGGAACACAACAGGCAGAAAGCTGCGTGCGCTGGCCGGAAAGTAAACAAAAAAATGTTTGAACTGCGGACAAAAAGTTCATCTGATTGTAGTATTTGAGTAGATCAACCGTTCGTGCGGAGGGGTGCAACTATGAGGACTAACGATTGCCCGGTAAGGTGTAAATGTGGGCATTAACAGTTGGTTTATAAGGTGAAAATGTGAGGAATAAATGCTTACCTTTTGAGGTGAATTGTGAGACAAACGGTTACTCACTAAGATGTAAGTATGAGGACTAAATGTTAATCCCTTGAGCTCATGTGCGTTGACTAACTGATAGATAGACACAGTGCCGTTAGTCTTTCAAGAGATTATTGGTTGCGGCGGCCCCATTAGTATCAAGAGGATGAACCACACACCCTTTTAACACTCTTTTGTCTTAGAGTGTACGGTTATGAGAGACGCCGTAGCGGAGGGCTCCGGAAATTTCAACAACCTGGGGTTCTTTAACCTGCACCCAAATCTGAGTACACGGGCCCACAACATTTGAGCTTCCATCGAGAATGCAGCCGCCACAGCCGGGATATGATCCCGCGACCTGCGGATCAGCAGCCGAGTGCCTTAGCCACTAGACCACCGTGGTGGAGCTTGCCATATGTGGACGAGGCACTTGCAACGTCCTTATGTATGCCTGAAAAGGTGGCACCAAGCACTGCCCGATAACAGCAGATTCAGTGGCAGCACGATGAGCACCAGCGTTGGATCTCGTCAGTGAATTCAAAGATTACGGAGATCAATATTAATTTGAAAAGCAGTTGCGCGCCGCACTGAAGCCTGTTCAAAACCAGGCTGACCCAGATGAAGCAGGCCGCAACTGCTGTGAACGGAAGCTTGGAGAAAATGTGCGCAGCACATTGCGTAGCGTTTAGGTCCAGGTCGATCAGCTGTAAAGCTGCTTGCCAATTGAAGAATGACGTAGTGGCACTGTGTTTTCATGAGAGTAACAGAAGGTTATGCAAATATCAAAATACGTCAGTGCCCATGCACTGTACGTGAGTTCTGCCATGCACTGCGAGGCAGACAGCAAGGATCATCATACACTGTATTTTGTGGCTGTGATACAAAGCCAAGTATTTATGCCATGCCGTATCTTTCATCACGTGTCTGTCATTCTTGCATGTATGTATATGCAAGTGTTGGTCAAAAGTTCACAGGCCATGCTCCCGTAGGAATACATTCATGGGATAGTGAGATTGAACTTTTGACCCCCTCTTTTTACATTTTGATATATTATGCAAGTAAAATACATTTCTTGTATGACATCTATCATTTGACGTTTACAGTTGTTATACCATTGTCTTTCCAGTTATTATACATAGTGAAATGGCCGCGAGCATCCTAGGATCATGTAAATAACTCGTGATATACATTTCATGCATGGCATGGTATTCGAGATATATTTTGTCATCTAGCGTAGCAAATGACACCTCAGACAAAACGTGGTATCGCAGGTGACATGGAAATCTGGTTTTGGTGTGTATCCAGTTATAGAACCATCAAAAGAGCGCCAGGGCCATGCCTTAGTTCATGACACACATGACTTCCACAAGACGCACGAATGGATGGATGCGTCGGTGGGTGGACGGTTTCATACATTTCAAGTGCCTTGGGTTCACTAAAAAGAGCTTCGATGTGGATATTTATTTAGCAAATTATTTCACCAATTAATACTACGTTCGCAATGAAGAAGATTTGACTTTTATGGGTGAGGCAACCACTAACAAAACCCCATTGGTGACATCTTCTTATCTAGTGACAACGTTTTCTCTTAAACAGCCAAACCCGTGTTAGCCAGGGCACATCATATTTATTTCAGCTACCTTCAAGTTCGTGAACTTAAACCAGCGCATCGATACGTTATGTCACAGTACGTGCATTAGAAAACCATTACCAGTACAGTTTCACTACAACCCATAACTATTTGACGTACACAACTTTAAAATTCGAAACACCACCGCATAAAAAGAATTCATTGCACTCGAGCTCAAAGGAGCAAAACCCAGGCATACGCAGAAAGATTTACAAACACTTGTGACTCGTCGTATGTTGTATATACTGCCCAACCTTTATTGCACTGAATTGAAAAGTTACTACGTACAGTTCCAGTTCAACATAGCTGTATGAACAGCAAAAACACAAATAATGTTGCAATCGGGTTCAATAAAATATTTTCTTTCTCTTATTGGGAGAGAAGTCTGTAACTTGTTCGCCAGCACCCAGTTTTCACCATACTGTGTAAAACAGTCATATAAACTTTCCTTTCTTCCAACCCAATAAATGTCGTCATCTGAGTACACCATCTGCAGTGAGCAGAAAACATCAAAATGGAAGCCATGACTTTACAGAAATGGCAGTGCGGTAGCCCTAACCATATCACAGTGTAGGAGGACGTCTAGTCCAAAAAATGATCTATCGCTTGCACGTCTCGCTCGTTACGAAAGATCGAATGAGCCTCACGTGCGGCACTATTCGTTTGTGTCTCATGTGCACAAAGCGAAAGCTACCATCGTTTCACAACGCATCTCGTGTGCGCAAGAAAGCCGAGTGCTTTTTTTTAAATCGAATTTGTCCTACTTCGTGACGAAACAGCGCATAAGACCTGATAGAGTGGCTTAATTTTAGCCCTCCGTTTGACATTTCCTGCATCATCATGGGCAGATATTATTGATTTACTGCTTGTCCAGTGCAAGCATTGGTTTCTTTAAGCCGCAGTATGCAATTGTCTGTCGTCTTGGTTACCTTGGATTAAAGGATTAAAAATATTGTGACGTTTTTTATACCTCAAAGCGGCTGGCGAACATAACAAATGGTGCTGAAATTTACGATCCCATAACCTAAATATCACGCCAGTTTCTTTGAGGGAAAAACTGAAAACGTGATGCAAATGAATGTAAGTCGAGGCGCTACCTCATTTTGATTTCTTTGGCCACAACGGTAGTTGACTCGCCATTTCAGGCTTCCCCATGTTTCGTTTTTCGTTATGCAGAATGCACATTGCTCTCGGATTGATACGCGACACCAGAATTTTGACAGAATGACTTGTATGCAGAATTTCTCGAGACAAGCCGGTCTGTCGCCATGAATCAGGTCGCTTGTTGGCTTTGATGAGAGTGCTCGAGTCACAGTTACTCTGATATGCGACGCCAACTGAATACAGTGAGCGTACAGAACGTGCTATTCTTAGCCCTATAAGTTGTCGCATTTCGATTCGCGAGTGCCGCTGCTCTTATTCGATTCTCTAAACGTCAGCCGCCGGAGTGGTACAATGCCATGCTATCGTCAACGTGCTATTAACGACATTGTCATCTGACTGCTTCGGTAATTTCTAGTTAGCATGGCGGTAAGTCATGCCACAGTCCTGCTATCTCACTGCCCCTATCGCTGTGTTGTACATCAGTAGGCAGGCGTTGTGTGCCTCTTGAGGGCAGCTGCCAGCAGCAGCTTCGTCACCACTTCCTTTTGATTCTTCGCACGGATTTGGTATGTTTGCTTTTTGCACAAGGATGAATAACAATAATACTATACATACAAATAGTATACATTCAAAATAGCATACATACAATAAATGTAACTCTCAAAAAGTTCATACTGCTAACGCGAGCCAAAGAACTAACTATCCTGCACGACAGTGTACACGTTCAATAAAAAGCTCCAGGCCTGCGCTGAATCGGCAGCACAGTCGCAGCGGTTGCTGAAAAAGAGCCCTTGATACAACCCATTTTCACCTTTCTTAAGACAACTACTTTAGTACAGTTGCGAAGATGCCATGTGCAATTCTTTTAGGGTAGTACAAAATGATTACGAATGAACTATACGCAAGCAAGACAATATGTGCAGATACGCACATATTGTCAGATGATGAGACCTTCAGATGATACTGAGGCTGATGATGAAGATAATGAGTTATGGCTGAGCTCTCTGCAAAAGATAGGAAGTTCTAAACCATCAACTCATCCTTAATTCTCATCGTGTCACGCTTTATGCGATTCTATGCATCTACCTCACAATATTTTTTTAAAGCTACAAACATGGCTCCCCCCTTAACGTGATCTGACGACGTCCATGCCAGACAGTGAGGCACAAAACATAGTGCTTTAAACACGCTTGTCTGGGCTCTGCTAGCGGAGCCAGTGATTGATTGATATGTGGGGTTTAACGTCCCAAAACCACCATATGATTATGAGAGACGCCGTAGTGAAGGGCTCCGGAATTTTTGACCACCTGGGGTCCTTTAACGTGCACCCAAATCTGAGCCCACGGGCCTACAACAGTTCCGCCTCCATCAGAAATGCAGCCGCCGCAGCTGGGATTCGAACCCGCGACCTGCGGGTCAGTAGCCGAGTACCTTAGCCACTAGACCACCGCGGCGGGGCAGCGGAGCCAGTGACTTATCAACAAATGAGCGTTGCGGAGCGAGTACATACAACTTGTTGGTAGTGACCTTTGCGGCGACCCGAAGGTGAATTTATGGCGATGGTTATATGTTTGAACATATGTTATATCTAACCAGGTATCCGAATAAAAAGTTTTTCTTCTAGCGTTGACTTATAATAAGCACAACTGTATTATCCCCATGAGACTGTTAGGAGCATTGCAGTATTTCTCATAAGGATGCGCATTACCGGCTGTTTTTATTGGCTGTCTATCAGTTACATTTTTCTATTTTAATACTGAAGGATGGACAGCGCTAAATAAAGTTTTCCTCGTGTCCATTCTTTTCCACTCACTGCATGCTGATATAGGTTTTCAAGCAATAAATGTCCCTGATGTGGTGTCTGCTGACACAATTACCCTTCTGTGTATTCGATGAAATAGAATGAACCAGAAATTGATGTGAAATGAGGTCTGACTCCTCAACTAAAGAGTGAAAGGCCCCGAGTGCCAGCTGGACCCTGCTTGTAAGAAAACAGCTGTACGATATGAAAGAAAACAATTCATAGGCATGACAACCTTGAATATGCTTAACATCTTTTGCATGCATGTATTTCAGGGCATCATAAATCCCTGCCAGCGCTGTATAAGATGAAAATAGGTGCTTTTTAAACAAAGGAAACAAGTGCAGTGGTGTTTTATTATGCTTGAAAAATGTGTACACACCTGAGATGGACGTATAGCAAAAGCACACCTTGCTTATGCTTTATAACGGACTCTGGCGCTACGATTGTTCAGCAACCATGGGAATGATGTACAGTCCATAAATTTGCCTAGCATTCATGCTTGCAGCTTCGAATGCAGTTCCGACTTTTTTTATTGCTGTGTTTTTGTTTTGGTTCAAATTAAAAAACGAACAGTTGTGAACTTCCTGACCCAATTTTAATAAGTGAGCATAATAAAATGAGGTGGTACAGCGCAACTGCTGAATCTTTGCTCAACTTCACTCTGTGGCAAAGCGGATTCATGTCACATGCAGCCAAGTGGCACCAAAAGAACAAAAATTACACAAGACTTTGTACTACTCATCATTACCATGCTGGCTGAGCACAGTATGTTCCAACTCTCTTAGACACTAGCGCCAGAGTCCCCTCTGAAATATTTGTGGGAAACTATGGTTGAAGCAGCTTAGAGTTTGAACACGATCAATGCAATTACATTATTCCATCACATGAACGCAATAAGCAGCAGCGCCCTGAGCAAAACCTTTATTCACCACAGAATAAATTGTTAAGACTCTACTGACAAATTGCACTAAAGCGCAACAATGATGACATTGCTCAGTGGTTACAAAAACAAAAATGTTTTTAAAGAATATATAAAGAAAATATGCTTTGCGACGCTTCCAAGGCCAACGGTAGTAGTAAATACTCTATTATAAGCCCTTCGTTTAAGACCATATGCACCAGTATGCTGTAGGCGCTGTTGAAAACAATTGCTCGAGTTAGCTCTGCAGCGTTAACCGGATTCATAGTTGAATAGTTTGTGTCTCTTATTAAGCGCTGTTCATTCGACATGAAGCAGCCCAGGGAAATTACTGTTAAATATATTTTTTGGTGACGCGTTGCTTAACATGTGTTATTTCGCCAAGCTGGACCGATCGTTTCTCACATTCAACATAATATTTTAAGTCACTACTCCTTTTTTTTAACATGAAAGCGTTTTATGCAAGGGTCCACCACAGCTCCACCTACGTTCTTTCGTCACAAAAGTTACGTTGATTGATATGTAAGGTTTGATTGATTGATTGATATGTGGGGTTTAACGTCCCAAAACCACTATATGATTATGAGAGACGCCGTAGTGGAGGGCTCCGGAAATTTCGACCACCTGGGGTTCTTTAACGTGCACCCAAATCTGAGCACACGGGCCTACGGAAATGCAGCCGCCGCAGCCGGGATTCGAACCCGCGCCCTGCGGGTCAGCAGCCGAGTACCTTAGCCACTAGACCACCGCGGCGGGGCCACAAAAGTTACGTTGAAAATTATATAGTAAGAGATGTCTAAGAAAAAAATCATTGATTGATATGTGAGGTTTAACGTCCCAAAACTACCATATGATTATGAGAGATGCCGCAGTTGAGGGGTCCGGAAATTTAGACCACCTGGGGTTTTTTTAACGTGCACCCAAATCTGAGCATATGGGCCTACAACATTTCCACCTCCATTGGAAATACAGACGCTGCAGCCGTGATTCGATCCCACTACGTGCGTGTCAGCAGCCTAGAGTACCTTAGCCACTAGACCACCGCTGCGGGGCTATCTAAGAAAAAAGTGGCAGATCCCACGTACAGTGAGAATCAATGATATGCGCAGCACGAATGAGGAAGGTTGATAAGCCACTCTAAAATCAAGAGAACGTTATGTGGTGGACGTAAATTATGTTGTATATGACTTCCATGCCATGGCTATAATGTTTACGCCTAGTGTTTGTGTTTGTCTTTCAGTCACGTCACGTAACATCAAATTTGGTATATGTGAAGCTAGCAAAACGGCCGAGAACGCACTATGATCATAGAAAGTGGTCATGTTTTACGTGAAAGGCATATGATGATTATCTTGTTTGGACAGGTAGTTTACCTTCGTCATTCAGTCACGTCATATATAACACCAAATTTGGTATATATAAAGCTAGCGAAACAGCTGCCAGCACACCACAAGCGTGGCGTGTAGTCATGTTCTTACATGACACGCATGTCATAATAATTGCTTGTATCGGTCATATACCTTCGTCATCCATTGGCGTCATGTATTAGCAAATGTGTTATATTTCAAGCTACTGAAACGACCACGAGCGCACCATGAGCGTGGCGTCTAGTCCTGACTTACATGACATGAACATAAGTATTTCCACGTTAGACCTTGTCAATGCTGTTTGCCATACCGTCATGCGATGCCATATCAGTTTTGCAATATGTCATGTGAATGAAATCACCGCAAGGGCAGCAAGACTATGACACGTAAATCATGACTTTCATGACATACATGTTTTGATTTTAATTTTATGACTAGTTAATATGCTCGTCTTGCAGTCATATTACGTAATACCAATTTTAGTACATATCTATTTATTGGAACGGCTAGGAGAGCTGAACGTCGAAGGCGGCGAGACAAACAGACAGATAAAGTGAAAGTCACCGAAGTTTATTAAGAAATGCTTCGCATTGAAAAAACACCAGAAGTCAAGATTTGAACCAGCAACCACTCGATTAGCAGCGCGCAGCGCTAACCACAATGCCAAACAGCGTTTTTTTTTTCTTTTTAAAACTGACTTTTACACATCAAACAATAATAATTCCTTGCATGAACAGTGCATACAAAGGTATCGAACAGAATGGTTACGTAGTAACTAGAATTCCTTTACACGGATAAGTGCTTCAAGTAGTTCGAGCCACTCTGAAACTGGGTCTTTAATTTTACAATCTTCAATATAGGGCGTGATCATTTGGCAGAAATATTCACGAATTGGCAGGGTATTGATGGCAGCATGGCGGACTGCAATGTAGTTTTTCCAAATACTGTGAAGGCCAAGCAACATAACAGTACCATAAGGTGCTCCATCGTCTTTACATTAACTGGTAAAAACCTGATCCCATCGACATCAATTGGTAAATTCTTTTGATAGTTCTCTGCAGAATTTCCCAGAAGAACACCCCTTCCCAGCAATCAAGAAAGACATGTTAGATGGTTTCATGTTTACGACAGAGAAAACAGTGCGTTCCCCATGGTACAAACAGTCTCCTTTCTTGCGTCCACAATTTAACTCTATAGTGCCTGTATGGAGCTTAAGAAATGATTTTGAAGTAGATGGAACGGCCATTTTTTTAGTCGGCCCAGTATATTTTGGCCACGTTCAGCTGGATACAAACTTCTGTAAACTGGCGCTGGTAAAGCAATGTGGAGAAGGCCTCTATACTACCATTTTTCATTTTACTCCCACTAGTTATTCGCTGGAAAAATGTGCCAATAAAAATTGCTTGCACTGACGACTTCTTTTAAATAACCATAAAGCGCCCCATGCGCATAGTCCGAGGTGACAACGAGTGAAGGTAGAACTCTTCCAAGTCTCAGCTGAATAAATGCTTGTAGAAACGGGTCTCTCGTGTCTCACAGAAATATAAAGTGACTTACTACCTGTCTTAAAAACAAATGTGACAGAATAAGACCACTGAACCGAACACGGCGAAAAATATTATTGCGACGAGACTGTTCTGACACTTATCCCCATAAAATACTGCAAACACATTGTGCAGTTTCTGCACGTTTCTCCGTGAGCAACGCCAAATCTGTAATGTGTACCAGAGTTTAGAGACAAAGAAAAGATTACATATGATGGCCCGCGTGAAAGTAGAAAAGTTTCGTCCTGTAACTTTATCCTCTTTTTCGCGCATTTCACGGTCACGATAAAATTCTAGTGGTACACCCAATTATTTTGGAGGCTGATTCACCCTTGGCATGTTGGCAAAAACGTCTGGAGTGGGTGGACAATCGCTATGCCAATAACCAAAACATTTTTCCCAGTTTACCCAACTCCCACTGGCCGTACAAAACTGCTTTGTAATATGGACTACTTCATTAACACTGTCGCGACCTGAGCAGAAAACTTCCACATCATATGCATATGCAAGTGAGTGTGCATCATCTCATGCAGTTCAAATCCACGGATGGCATTGTTGTTTATCCCACTCACACATTGATTGATTGATTGATTGATTAGTGGGGTTTAACGTCCCAAAACCACCATATGATTATGAGAGACGCCGTAGTGGAGGACTCCGGAAATTTTGACCACCTGGGGTTCTTTAACGTGCACCCAAATCTGAGCACACGGGCCTACAACATTTCCGCCTCCATCGGAAATGCAGCCGCCACAGCCGGGATTTGAACCCGCGACCTGCGGGTCAGCAGCCGAGTACCTTAGCCACTAGACCACCGCGGCGGGGCTATCCCACTCACACAGAAAGGCTCTGAAAACACACTAAACAGCATAGGTAAAAGAGGGCAGCCCTGACGCATGGAGTGTTGCAACTTAATGCGCCCTCCCATCAACTTATTCACAATTAGTCACGTTGTACAGCCCTTATATACCGTAGCCACCCCCTCTTTGATAATGCAGCCTACGTTTACAAAATCGAAGGCACTAATCAGAACATCATGTGACACAAGATCAAAAGCTTTGTCTAAATCGAACTGAAGCATTGCTACACATGTATCAGTCACATCGCAGCACTACAGAATAGCTCTGGCCTTATGTATATTGGTCACAATTGTGAGTCCTTTGATTATTCACGTCTGGTGTGAACCTACTATTTCTTCGATTACACCCTGTATTCGTTAGATAAAAATTTTATGAAGCTCTTGTTGTCTACATTCGTTAGGCTAATGGGGCGATGCGATATTATAAAGTATAGTTTAGTTATATAATTTGTTTTGGGAATTAGAATTGTGTGCCCCGCCAAAAAGCTGGAAGGCAACAATTTATATGCGTAAGGTTCATTAAAGAAACAATTTTAAATTGAAAAAATATTGGACTTAAACGCTTTGTAAAAGGCCACGCTGAGCCCATCTAGTCTTGGTGACTTTCCTGGGTTCAGCCAATCAATAGCTCTTTCAACTTCCAAATTTTGAATAAGCAGTTTCAACCCTACAGCAAGACTTTCGGGCACTTTTGTCATCAAAGGCAAGACTTTTTTTTCTAAACATTCCTATGTCGACTGCCGTTCGCTTAAACAGATCTCGACAATAATTAGAAAAAAATGTATTCGATTTCTCTATTATCGGTGTAACTCACACTATCATGACGTGTTTCCGCTATGGTATTACTGTGGACATATCTGTTTTTTCACCTAGTGAACGTTTTGCTGGTGTTTCACCAACCAACAACTTTTCAGCGCGAGCTCGAATTATTGCCTCCCTATAACACTCACTGTCAAAAACTTCTAGCTTCCTAGCCTTGTGAATATCTTCGCGAATATTCCTAGTAATTTTGCCTCTTGTTTGAATATGTAAAACAATGTTGAAACAATATTTTCTCCTTACTTTTCTCTCCCTTAATTACGCAGGCTCTTTTCATTGTCATCGTCATAATATCACTTTAAAAGTACTCCCACTGAGCACCCATCGTTATTTCAATGCTTTCGTTAATTTTGCTGACATGTTCTAGTACCTTTTTTTGTAAAAAGAAGTCGCCGTACAGTAGCTGCAAAACCAGCTTCTAAAGGTTCCAGGAAAACGTATTTTCCCTAGCGCCGCCACAACATCTAATGAAGCCCATTAGGCAGTGGTCAGCAAAAAAAGACTGGTTCGACTACATATTTGTAACAGATTGGTATTATACTCGCCGTTACATAGGCTCTGTCCAAACGAGCGTAACTGGAATTCTGAAAGTACGTAAAATAATACTTTGCCCCACATCCCGACATTCCGCCACATCCTTGAGGCTATATCTGTCTATCATGTTGCTAAGGGCTGCCATACTCGGATCTCTATAAGGCGCATTGCTGATTTTGTCATGTGCAGAAAGCACACAGTTGAAGTCTCCCAATATTACAGCCTGCCTGTCGGTATCGCAATATCTATCGAAAGATTGGAACGAATCGCACCTTTTGGATTGCACATTTAGTACATACACAGTTATTACGCGCCTTTTAGAAGAAAAGTGCCTAAAATCACATACTACTAGCCTCCCTTATAACCTATACGTAACAGATTCAACGACCAGCCCCTGTATCTGACGGAGAAATAAAGCACAACCGGCTTAAAACCCAATGACTTGAATTGCACAAACATTTAACCGTGAACTAAAAGGCCGCACCATGCTCCCAATTACTTGTTCTCCTTCAACTATGTTTTCCTGTACAATCATAATATCGAGATCTCGCTCTACAACTAGTCGATATGGTTGATTTTGTTTCTTTCTGCTAGCAAGACCCCGAACGTTAGGTGAAGCAAAACCAAAAAAGTTTTCTGTAGTCATGGTATGCGGTTCACTGAGATTGGGAGCACGATGTTCACCTTCACCACTCAGTGCAGCTGAGCCTGCCAGCCGCACACCTCGTTCTTCATCTATAGACGTGCCCTTGATGCAACGAAGACGCCACCGCCGCCGCCGGACGCCTGTCCGGTGGCATAGTAGGTTGCGGGCGCAACGCCGATCGACGCGGTGGTAGTGCTTTCGATGGTGGTTCTTCGACGCCAGCGTCTTCTGCAACGCCGCTGTCTCACACGTCTTCCCTTGCTCGTTTGCCTTTTGTTATGCTGTAAGCTTCCAACGCAAACTCATCCGCTTGCGAATTCTCTCTGGTCACGTCCTCCCTTACCTCACTTGCTTCTGTTGTCGGTGTTGCTGTCACTAGCGCTGAAGTTTCCTCAATGTCCATTACCATGCACTCGTTTTCTGCTCCTAAAACAAAGGAAACGTTAGCGGCGCGTCCCTCTTTGTCTTCTGTGCTCGCAGGCCTTGATGAGCTGCTAGCGACCTCCTCGGCATCCGCCTCGTCCGTGATGAGCTCTGCAGTGCCTTCACTCGCCGTTTTCCCCACAGGTGCTGTAACACTGGCGAACGTTCGAGCACAGACCGTGTCTTCGTGACCATAGCGCTGAAACTGACGACACCGTGGTACACGACAATCTCGGCAAATATGGCCAGTATTTTCACATCACAGGCACAGTGGAGCTCTGCGCAGGACGACCACAAGAGCTTTTTCACCAGCAATTTGAAATTGATGTGGAATACCCTCGATGGTAATGCCACGTTTAGGCAGTTCTCGTTGCTGACCCTTTATCCGTGATGCCATTCACACGCAATCGCTCCCGAGTAATGTCTGTGACTCGGCCGTAGGGCAGAAACGCTACCCTTACTTCTTCGTCGGCTGTGTTGTAGAGGAGCCTGTGGATTTTGATGAGGAGGTCCTTATTTGTCGGGTCAACGACGACACAACGTCGGCTCTTCCCTTTAACGTCAATTCTTACTAGAACTGTTTCTGCTGCTTCATCGCTTATGAAGGTTACTGCCCAAACGCGGTTCATCTGGTAGGCACCCTAGGCGACCACTTCATGGAGCAGAGGCAGGTGGACCAACGTGTCTCTGAAGTCTTCCACTCGGTAAGGCCTTGCTCGTGCATTACCATGCATGAAAACAGTATTTAAACAGGGCGTCCACTGGGAAGATTAGACAGAATGAAAAGGTACTCGTCATTTTTCATTGCAGCGTTCCTGTTTCCGCCACCCGACTCGACTGCTCCAACCGCTTCGACGGAGCACGACACGCGGCGTCTGAACACCTCAGTGTTCAGAAACAGAGTGACTACGCCACACAGCGTACGTAGTTCAGAGTGTTAATGGCAAGCCTTTTGTATGCACCATACACCGTTTGGCAGTCCTTAGAACTTGAAAACTTAAGGTTGTTTTGTTATCAATGGTGAGAGGGCGTGACTGGCTGGTGTTGGGCGCGCACTAAAAGCACTAAACGTCTTCGCCTCTACGAAGCGCCGCCTTCCCGGAGCGTACTACCTTCTGCGCGCGCGTGCTTATCAGACTCGTAATTCGGAAAAAGACGGAGGTAACTTCGCACACGACCGCGGCTGCGTTTACGAAAGGAGCGCGCTGCTGACACACGAAGAAGTAAAGATTGTAACAGTCGCGCTTGTCCTGTATACACTTGCGTGCTCGTTTGGTGCGACTTTTTTTCTGTTTGAACAGCGCTCTTTAAGTGTAGAGATGTGGCATCTGCTGGTGCACGCCCGCATTGTGTATGCTAATTTCGTGTGTGCTTTCTGTTTGAGGTGTGCACTGCAAGTTTTGGGCAGCTTTCTGTTCCTAACGTGATTTGGAGCATTGTTGCTGTTGCTGAAACAGCTGAAACAATCCGTCATAAACACTCAACTACGTCTGTAGAGACACATTTCACTTTGGTGTTGCACCGATTGCTATATAGGGGAATCTACCACTCTTTTTGGTTACGTTTTTGTTGGCAAATTATATGCTAAGTGATTTCAGTCTACTACTGCCCAAAAGCCCACACAATCGCGAACAAGGAGAGTGAAGAAAAAAATAGGACTGCATAATTATTCTACTATATGAATAACTAATTGAAGAAGGCACAGGTCTATTCGTAGCTCCACAGCTCCCGCATTTTTTAGCAGGGTAGACCTGAGGCATTAAAGGGACCGTGAAATGGTTTTCGCGATTTAAAAAAAAACACATTGGGCCCGTAAACCAAGGGTACTTTAGAGACCAATTCAATTTCTCTGTGTAAATTATTTAATTTAATACAACGCTTTAGAGCTGTGAATCGCGGCAGACCACTGCAGATTGCTGCAACTCGGCTAAACGCGTTTTCAACCGTCTATATACCAAGCGACACGCTATGCCCTACTGACATTATCGTTTCCAGAGCTGATCTGATTGAATGTGTAACGTGCAGCACAGACTGCTGGTATTGGATAACCGGCGAGATTTACGTGTATGCAGCCCTACGCCACATCGTGACGCAGGCGTCGTGAAGGCGGAGCTAAGCCCCGAGCGCTCGAAGGAAGAGTTGAGGGCAGTTGAGAGGGAAAGGCGGAGCGGAGGAGGAGGGTACTTTTTAGTGCTCGTAGTTCTGTCAGTAATGGGTGTTTTGATTTGACTCTGGTACCACTGATTTCCTCCAGCAGTGGTCTAATTAAAAACCAAAGGTGACAAAAACCATTTCAGGTCCCTTTAAAACCCGCACCTGGAGCGCTTACGACAGTTATTCTCAAAGCATGACAGGAAATCTGCCAGTGTCTGAAAACAAATAGCATACAATGATCGTAAACTGGTAACAAGCAAGACAGAAGGTCATATGATAACAAGCGACCCTGCAAAGAAAATAAAAGCTACGCAGCATGTGAAGGGAGGGAACGCGATATGCGTAACATTAGGAGACAAAGACAGCAGAGTTTATCGGAAAGAGCAGCTAATATTCCTGTAAGCATGAATAAAGACAGTCAACCTGAGCCGGCCACGTAAGGTTTGGGATAGAAAACCGAATATAGATAGCAATGCGAAACGTAGCCAAGGCCAGCCACGGGGTATGTGACGTGATGGACCAAATATACTAGCAGCAACAAAATAGAATCAGCTCGCGCAAGACATGGTAAACCGGAAACCAACGGGAGAAACCTGCGTCCTACAATAGACTGAAAAGAGAATGATAATAATAGGTGTGAATAGATGCGTATTTTTACAAAAATTATGCTTTGTAATTAATCTTGATAGGGTTTCCAGCCAACAATGTCGACAAGGACCGAAGGGGAGACGGCACTTCTGTCGTCGTCCAAGCCGTTGGCTTGAACCACGTCACAATGTGCAGCCAGTGAGTTAATGTAATCACAATTATAAATAAATATCCTGTGTAGCAGAATTGCAGAGCAAGAGTACTGTTGCTCGAATAGGGGATTGTCAATATTTAAAAATATAACAATATGGCACCTCATGCAAAGTGTATATTATTCCTTCTTCAAAGCGGAAAAAAGTAAAACCAACTTCAGGTGGTATTGTTTGGCAAAAATATTTATTTTGCCTATATCAGTTGATACGGGCAAATCTATTCGTACTTCTCTTACGCTAGAAAAAATATCTACTTCTTAAGAAGTGAAAGGATAGAAAAAACTGATCAGCATTTTTTACTGTTATACTGTTTTACTGTTTTTATTGTTACACAACAGCCAACTGAATGAAGTAATGAATCCCGTGCATGGGTCATGTTTAGGGGTAAACAGGCTTGGATGATCACATAAGTGCCGAATAATTGGCACAATTCAGCATGGTAAGGGGCATTAGAGTTTCAGAATCAATCTTTTGATTTGAATCAGATTTGTTTCAATTCTAAATATTGTGTACAGTTTTATGGTAGTCTGAAATTTGTAATGAAGACACGAAAAAAGAGCGTTGCAGTATGCCATCCTTCGTGGTGGTCTAGTAGTTACGGTACTCTAGTTGTCACACATATTTGTTGTATCGAATTCTGGCAATGGCTGCCGCACTTCTATGGAGATGGGATGCTAGATACTTGTGTACTTGTATTAAGATGCACATTAAAGAACCCCAAGTGGTCAAAACTTATGGAGCCCTCTGCTGTACACCATCACCCCTAATCATGTCGTGGTATTGCGTGAAGTATTTCAACGCTTATTCCTATCAACATTGCGCTGGCTACTATGCAAAACAAAAAGACGCATACAACAAGAAGCGAACGAATAAGCAGGAAAAAGCATTTCACGTAAAACTACAACCATTAGCTTGCAGAATTGTGGAGTCAAGTGAAGAGAAGTGCAGTTTTTCCTTTCATTCAAAAGGGGGAAGCCGGGCTAAAGGCTCGAATACCTGACGAAGGCCTCGGCTCCCTTGTACAGCGTGACCTCCGTAAACGCAAGCACGTAGCTGCATTTCAACTGTAGCACCGGCGACAAAATACATACAATTATACAAAGCAAAAGCTGATACAAAGCGCAAAATATTATCGAGTAAGTATTTATTTGTCTACATTCCGAACAATTTCAATGCAATATCAAAATTAACATTCATCGCCCACTCATTATTATCCACATTTACCTCATAATTTATTTGTCATAGTTAGTACGCGTCGTAGGAAGCTGGCAGATTTGTTCTCAAAAGTGGTTGTGTCATTCCAGAAAGTATGGTTTTGAGTGTGTAGTTGATTGTTCCTAATACACTAAGTCGATAAACTTACGCTAGGTCCGCTTTAAGCAAATCGTAGCTACGAAACATTTGCAGTGTAGAAAAAATTTTGGGTCAGCCAAAGTACCCATAAATGCACCGCAAAGGTCTCCTTTGAAATACTGGTAGTTTTCAATAGACAGTAGGCGTATTTTTTCCCTGACGATAACACAATAGGTTTACTTTGAATACAGAAGTGCAAATCATGTCTGGTAGATTGCCACTATCCCTCAAAAGGAGGGTATGTAACAGCTGCATCTTGCCAGTACTTAGCTACAGAGCAGAAACCTGGAAGCTTGCAAAGAGGGATCAGCTTAAATTTAGGACGATGCAGCGAGTAATGAAAAGGAAAATGGTAGCTATAACCTTAAGAGACAAGAAAGGAGCAGAGTGGATCCGGCAATAAACCGGGTTTAAGGATATCACAGTTCAAATAAAGAAGAGAAAATGGACATGGGCCAAGCATGTAGCGCGTAGACAGAATACCCGCTGGTCATTAAGGATAACTGACCTAATCCTTAGAGGAGGCAAACGGGTTAGGGGGAGACAGACAGTTAGGTGAGCCGATGAGATTAGAAAGATTGCGGGTATAAAGTGGCAGCAGCCAGCCCAAGATTGACTTGACTAGCGGATCATGAGAGAGGCCTTTGTCCTGCAGTGGACGTAGTCAGGCTGATGATGATGTTGATAATGAAGATCACAGAAGTGCGTATTATATTTCTAGTCTCAGCCAGTGTCGCGGAGTTGCCACTCCAGAATGGTGGAATTGAAATGAATCTGGAATAATTCCACGTTTTTGCAACACCCGAGTGCATGGGGAACGGAATGGCGACAAAGCTTGTAGGAATGGGAATGGGAACAGAATGGCGCCTTATTCCAAAAATAGTGCACATTTTCATCATCGTGCCGTTTTGCAAACTTCTAACATTAGTATATCAGACCCTCGAAGTCATTATTAAAATAGTACCTTAAAAAACTTGGCTGATGGTATATTTACCAGCAACGCACCTACTAAAATTCTGTCCCTATATAGACTGTGTTGCTCCAAAGTTTTTCGTCCTTCTTTGTGTTACCGGGGCTCTAGAGCATGGTGTCCGTTTTGCGCTACTATATGGTGGCGGCGTACTCACCTTACACCTTGTGAATTTTGCCCCTTCGATGGCGCATCAGCCGCATGCTGTCTCCATATCCTTCCCTTTTTTTGTGTTTGTGCCGCCTTCGTTGCCTAGGACTTTTTCGAAAAAATGCTTTTCGGAGTTGTGATGTGTGGTGACTCCGACGCGATTGTGTTCACTGCAAGCTTTCGTATACTAGCTAGCGCTCACTCTCGCCACATATTACCCCCCCCCTTCTTTTGCAGTACTGACCCTCCTGACTACACACAAGGGTGTCTTTGCCTGAAACTTGATCGCAATGGTCTCTAGGTCAGCGCAGCACACAGTTGTACATGATGAACTGCGTGCTGTGTGATCTCTGAGTCTGAGGAATTGTACAAGATGCACAGTGTATAGAGAGATAGAAGAGGCTTTTTAAAGCATTGGTTTGGGTTGTCAGTTACCCTTAATGACCAGTCAGTTACCCTAATGAGCAGCGTTTGTCCGGCCAACGTGTTACGTGACCGGCCCATGTTCATTTCTTCTTCCTAATTTAGACTATGATCTCCTTAACCCCGGTTTGTTCTCTGACCCACACTCCTATATTCTTCTCTCTTAAGGGTACACCTGTCATTTTCCTTTCCATCGCTCGCTGCATCGTCCTCAATTGAAGCTGAACTCTCTTTGAGGGCCTCAAAGCTTCTGCTCCGTAGGTAAGTACGGGCCAGATGCAGCTGTGACATACCTTCCTTTCCAGGGTTATAGGCAGATTACCATTCGTGATTTCATAATGCTTGCTGAATGTGATGCACCCCATTCTTATTATTCTAATTATTTTACTTTTATGGTTAGGCCCCGGAGATACATCCTGTCCTAAGTAGATACTTTACAACTTCCAGCGTCTCTCCACCTATCGCAATGTGCTGATTTAAGCCGAGATTGTTGCACATTACTTCAGCTTTTTGTATATTTATTTTCCGATCTACTTTTCTGCTTTCCGTGCCCAGTTTTGTAATCATGACTTGTAATTCGTCCCTTGAGTTACTAATTATGGCAATGTCATCAGCGAATTACAGCTTACTAAGATACTCTCTATTACTCTTGTCCCAACTCTTCCCAATGTAAGGTCTTGAAAACCTATTGTAAACACGCGGTGAATAGAATTGAAAAGATTCTGTCTCCAAGCCTTACATTATTTTTAATGGGATTCTGTCGCTTTTTTATGAAACACTATAGTAACTGTGGGTGCACTGTAGGACCATATTCAAGTATAAGGTTTTTCAATGCATGATTCCGTAGTGCTTGCATTACTGCTGATGCCTCAACTGAGTCAAACGCCTTCTCGTAATTTAAGAAGGCTATTTATAGGGGTTGGTTGTGTTCCACGCATTTCTCTATTACCTGCTTTATAGGATAAATATGGTGTATTATGAAGTAGCCCCAACGCACTAACTGCTTAGCAAATGAAGGTAGTGTAATGCTGATTAGTGAAGCTTGCTAGTTCTAAATGAAGTTCGTGAATTGTGCTGACTTGAATATTAATTATATTACTCAATTTTTAGTTAACGAGTGCTTACACGTGCATTTTTATATTCATATCAACATAAATAAATTAGATAAATATGTATAGGATAATATGCGAAGTGCAATCATCCTAATATAATAATTAATTGCCAATATTTACTTCGTGTAATTAACATAGCAAGTACACATTACCGCGACATATACCGAGGCATGAACGAATCACAGACGAGATCATACATGCAAACGCGCACAAAGAATATCAAGACTTAGCCGGCATCATTTATTGTGTAAAAGCAGCCGTTTGCAGCCTATTTATGCTCGTAAATTTTGAAATAACCCACTGTGTACTGGTTAGCAGCCGTAGAATTTTGAATAATATTGAAAGTTTTGTACACGTAATAATCTGCCCTTCTATATACGTTTGTCATCACTTAGCACGAAACTTTCATTTCAAAGTAATCGACGATACTAAATTTTTTTTAAGAGGGTGACAATTGATGCTAGGTATACGGAGGTGTTTACGAGAAACCTGGCAATGTAGGTGGTCGAGTAGTTATCTGGTTAACAAGACCAAGAAAGAATTCATGTTTAGTAGTGGCAAAAGTTTCACGCTTTTCCAGCTGCTGGCTATAGTGAAGAGATGCCATAAAATATGGATGGATATGTGGGGTTTAACGTCCCAAAACCACCATATGATTATGAGAGATGCCGTAGTAGAGGTCTCCGGAAATTTCGAACACCTGGGGTTCTTTAACGTGCACCCAAATCTGAGCACATAGCCTACAACATTTCTGCCTCCTTAGGAAATGCAGCCGCTGCAGCCGGGATTCGTCCCCGCGACCGGCGGGTCAGCAGCCGAGTACCTTAGTAAGTAGACCACCAGGGCGGGGTGCAACAAAGGTAATGAAATACGCTTGAAACAAGTAAATATATGAGTTGCCAACCATTTGACTTTTTTAGATTGTGCTCACCACGGAAATACTATAGGTAGTGGGAGAACTGCCCTATGCAAACTAGTAGTGTCGTTGTACAGCACAAGATAAGTTACTAGGCTATATACTATCTCTTAACGTTTTGCAGTTCTTATGAGTGTGATGACATTAGCTTTATGTTGTTACAATTATTCTTAGCTCAATAACGCTATCAATACAAGCTTTTCCTACGTTGAGGAATTGTAGGAATGGAATTTACCTGTCTGGTCATTTTCGGAGTGGGAATGAGTGAAGTTATTTCATTCCGACGAATCGAAAAGAATGGAATGATGGGAAGTTGCTGTTCCTTGGAATGGGACTGGAATGGAATGGAGGAGCACCCATTCAGCAACAGCGGCCTCAACCCTACATGCGCCAGAAAAACTACGTTGGAGATACAACCAACACTTTTATTAATTTTAGATGCTTATTCGGCACATGTGTGTTCCAGGAATAGATTTAGTAAATACAGGTCATGAGAAATTTAATGCAATCGATATAATATACTGTTGCCCGTCCGAATCGAATATTGACCTTATATAAATCAGCATTATTCATTGACCTAAAATAACGTAACTATATGTGGATAAATTTTACGGCAAGTTGTTGCGTTTCAGACATGACAAAGTTTTATGAGTAGTTGTTTACCGTAGCCTCCGCTTAAGCAAGAAATTTGAATTTAAATATATTCTCGTATCATCCGCACAAATGCGTATTTGGACAGGTCAGTTCATACATGTCAAGGGAAACATAGTGAAAAAAAAGAACGGCGAAGTTTTGTTTATCTTTTCTCTTCTTGTTTCCTGCTTGTTGTCATGCTTGCCCGGTGAGTTTTTGGAGTTTGTTTGTGCCAGATTCGTGATTATAGCTGCCTCACGTAACGAGTAAACTCACCCATAAAGCACTTGCACAGCCCTCCGAATTTACCACAAATAATTATTCCACACCAGTCATGAAAACACAGCTCTTCTTCATTCTGCATGACCCATAAAACGTTGCTTCGACACGGATAGCTCAAAGGTACTAGTTACTGAGTCTATTCTCAAGGTCCGTATGTATGTATCGTATTATCAAGCGATGGTAAGTCGCAGTAAGATATAAGGAAAGAAAATTATTGCAGTGTGGAAAATATTGAGGAAAAAATTAAGCAAAGAATTACAATAAAAGATAAAAGAAAGGCAGAGAGGTCAACCAGACACTCGCCTGGTTTGCTGTGTACCATGTCTAAAGGAAAGAGAAAATGGAGTGAAAAGAGAGATAGCAGAGAGAAGAAACAATACACGAAATCATGAGCACACTCGGGGAGTACATCCAGTCTACAGGTGGTCAGTACGATTTGTTGAGTTCCGGTAGGTCAGTAGCGTTTCAGTTGCTGTCTGTGCTATCGAAGCGTACCTCCGAGGTCCTAGAATTTCGTGCACAGCAAATTGTCTGGAGTGCAGTTTGTTCAAAATTATCCGGGATGGCCATGGGCGTCATAGCGAGCGCAGCTGCACTGGACGTTTTCGATGGTCTTTTTAGTTCTGCAGGAGTCACATGCAGTTTTGCCCGCCATACCAACGCAAAACGAGTACGCCTTTGTGAATGCAACTCCCAGCGAAATGAGGCATAAGAGCGTAGCATCACAGCGGAAAAGCTGCGATGGTAGCTATAGCTTGGGTTACCGATCAAGTTCATATAGGTGACACTCTTAAAACCTAGTAAACGACGAAAACATGCGTGTAAGATTCTGAGCCAGGAAATATAGTTGCCTTGCCACGTAGGTCCTTGATAGAAGGATTGCAACAAAACTAGTTTGTAGGCTAAACAAGCCACACAACGAATCAGGTGTTTCCTCATGGCTTTAGTTGCACTATTATGGTTTTTCAAAATATTGCCTTTTGCATGAACCTCCGCCTGTGAATGGCACCAAAGATATCTAGTGCAAACGTATTTGCACTTTTGCAGAGTCAGAAATATTGTGAACACTATCGGAGAGGGACGTAGAGCGATGCGTTCGTCGTATATCGTGAATAGCTTACACCGAGTTTGTACGAATGATGAACTCAGAGCATCTGACAGGCTGTAGAAGAGGTAGAAGCGCTGCCAGTTCATCACACATGGCGGCCAGCTCAGTACGATAAACCCTAATTTAATTTCAGGAGTGAAACACCCGGAAAGGGTAGCCTACGTCATTCAAAGCCCGTCGAAGCATGTGAGCGCGATCAGCTGAGGTAAAACTCGCTGGGTAAATCAAGGTAGGGATCTCACACTCTGGATTGTGTAACCAGAGCTTTACGACGTAGAAGATCACGAACAAAAACTTAAAAATAGAAGATAATAACGCCGAGCTTTGCCGGGTCATCCCAGTAAGCACCTCGTTCACGTCAGCCTCACCTGTTCGACTAAAGATGAGAGGGTCACGGTACCGCTGAATCGCGCCTTTAGAGCAGGAAGCCGTCAAGAGTCGAGCTGATCGTTAGCACTGTCAGTAATTGCAGCAGTTGAAGCAGCTGGCAGCGTTTGGTTGAAGAGTTCCAGGTTCAGGACAGGGTCTGTAGGAACGTACAGCAAATGTCGTATCACGATTCACTGTGAAAGCAGTGACAACTTCGCAGTTTTTGCGCACAGTAACAAACGCTCAAGCGTATTCTCTCTCTCCTCTTCATTTCAATCGAAACGCTTCAACTTTCTGAAAACAGCCATAAAAACTTACTGGATTGTTACGCTATCTGTACCGATTGAAAGCAAAAGTTCATTTTGTAGAGCGTTCAGTTATACAACCAGAGACCACACTTCCTAGAAGACATAATGATCCGCAGTTTGAGAAACATGCAATAAGTTTATTGGCGTTCTGGGTCTAATATTCTGCACACGTGCTGTAGCTTTCTCTAAATTAAATGGCGTTTCGTTGCCTCGGAGATCAGCCCATCTTTAACACATCGACGATGTCATTTGATGGCATCATTATGTGTCACCATGTAGTGCCATCATTATGTAACGTTGTGGTGGCATCACAAAGTTTACTTATTTGTGACATTATGACGTCTTGTGATGACGTAATGTCGTGACGCTATCGCTCGGTTGCGAAGTTCACACACGTTCTTGGAGAGGATTTGCGATGGCCTACTAAAATTTAAGAACGCTTAAGCTCCACCTATGAGTGTCGAACGCAATCGTAATATATCCGCACGTACGTGCACCCACACACACATACAAACGCATGACCATGACATACCTAAAATAAACGTAATTCTTACCGCCCACTTCAACAAAAATTCAATAAAAACGCTCTTTTGTGAGTGTTCCTGCGCGTTGAGTTAACTGGCTACACACACGCTCACTCAGTGCATTGATACTTCCAGCAACTACACTCAAATTGTGACTGCAAATAATACATTGAAAGCATGCCCACTGCTAGATGGCGTAAAGGAACGTGTACCGCATGTGCAAACAATTGAGCGCTGAAATGTGTGTGCCCTTTGCTATGGTTAAGTTGCGGTGCGCGCACTCTACTACTTCCGAACGGTTTCGCATGAAATTTACTCCCACAACACGTGAATAAGCCGCATTGTCAGCCTCTAACCATTTCTTATCTACCTCTCCCTTTTGAAAAAGGACAGTACCAAAGTATAGCTTTTTAATTATGCTTTCGTTTTATTTTATGCACCCATGTGTTGACCGCTGCAGAAAGCTTAGCGCTTTACGCACCATTTTTTTTCTTTGCGTTGAAACATGACTGAGGTGAATTGTGTAGAAGATGTGCCGCATATTTTACGATGGTCCTGAAACGTTTCAATGTCAACGTAAAGCAACATGGTGATTAAAGAATACTTACGCGTACTAGCAAATCCGTCACATCATAGAAAAATTCTGGAACAATATATAGCTCCTAAGGCGCCTTGCAAAGCCAGATTCGCGCGCCTGTGTTGTAAGACTGAAATACGAGCTAAACAATTCAGCGGCATCTTTCGAGTGAACCTTGAAGCCTTTCTGTGCCACCACTTTCTTGTCTTCACTTCGCTAGTGAGCTGCTAGCTGGTGCACGCGTGCGTTTACGCTTACTCAACAGCGAGAACATAAGATTTTGTAATGTTAGCACCTGCCCGGAACATATGATGGTAAGTACTGCAGTTTTAGTGGAGCATATGCACCAACGCGTTTGCGCCTTCGGAAGAGAACGAAAAACCCCGCGCTCTGGTTGCGCGAGAACGTGTGCCGCCTTTGCCAGACTTGCCGTACGGCCATTTTCCGTTGAGACTTTTCTGTTCGAATAAACATCACATTTGGTGGAGGCTGCTGAGATTCCTAAGTAGTCCTGGAACTCCGCTCTCGCAAGTTGGCCGAAAGACCACCGCAAGACATTACTGACGCAGTCGCCAACCAGCCCATCTCAGCACAGCCAGCACCATCGCCTGCCCCGTCCCCCTGCCCCGGCGCTACCCGTCAGCGGGACCCACCAATCTTCAGCGGCAGTGGTGAGAAATACGTCGAAGACCGGCTCTCCTTGTACGAACGCGTACGTGCCAGCAACAAGTGGGACGACGACAGTAAGCTCGCCTATGTTATCTTTTAATTTGCAGACGTCACTAAGCTATGGTTTACCAATCGTGAAACCGCCATCGCCAACTGTTCCAACTTTAAAGCCCTCGTCACCGAAGAATTCGGCCGACCAGAGGTCCGCATGCTCCGCGCTGACCAACGCCTGGGCCACCGAACCCAGCAGCCTGGCGAGATGTTTACTAGTTATATTGAAGATGTGCTCAACCTCTGCAGGCGTGTTAACACATTTATGCCTGAAGCAGAGAAAATTCGACAGATTCTCAAGGGCATCGAGGATGGCGCATTCCAAATGTTGCTGGCGAAAAGCCCGACCAGGGTGGCACTCCTCGTAAGCCTGTGCTTCGATGAATTGCGCCGAGAGCGTTCCATCGCCCGACAGAGGTCCCACCACCAGATTCGATCTCGGCCGTCACACTCGCAAATGGCAACGTTCGCCAAGGAACTCTGTCCAACCAGATCAAAGACTTCATCAGGGAGGAAGTCTCCCGACAGCTCTCTCTGCTGCCGCATAGTGACGTGCCCTCCGCAAGCCTGCCTTTGAGACTGCAGCAGGCCGTACGCACTGAAATTCACGATGTCCTCCCTACAGTTCCGGCCCCTTACCCGGCCCCTACCATCTTGCTCCCATGACCTCATCCTGGGTTGGAATTTTTTATCCGTCATCAAGCTATCATCGATTGTTCACGTGCTGAAGTGTCTCTTGTGACAACATGTGAATTTCCATCGCCCGACCATTCTGCTCTGCTCTGCAAGCTCATCACTGACGACGACATCACCTTCCCTCCGGAAGCTTCAGACCCTACTAGCCTTTCATGTGTCGCCTAACCTGACGCCACGGTGATATTTACGCCATCTCCGGTTTTTACCGAACGCAAGTGTGTCGTTTTCCCCTTTACTGTTCTTAGAATTGCGTCTGGTTTAACCGTAAGGCTGATTATCAACCACTGCAACTACCCTGTTGGCTTACTCCATGGTTAAACCTTAGGATATGTACAACCTGTCGACCATATCGATTATATTGTTACGTGGAAAATAACAGTTGTCGGTCCGCAGCCACAACGCAGCTCACTGACAACGTCCACTTCTTTTCTCTCAGTCTGAGGCACCTTACTTGGGTATGCCCCACTATGCCCTCTTTCAGTCAGACGAAATCACGTAACACGACCCCCGGCGGCAAAAGCGCTGACCCGGCGAGTTTACGGGGACACAGCAGGAGCAGTGTGGTAACGCTTGAGCCTTGATACGTGGACGATGTCCCTTGACAGCAGAGCGGAAGAGGTTGATGGATTATCAGGGACAATTTCATATGTAGTGTCGGTCACTCGTCTAAGCACGCGGTATGGGCCCGTGAAACGAGAGAGAAGTTTTTCTGACAGGCCTGCATGTCGCGTAGGGGACCAAAGAAGAACGAGGGAGCCTGTTGGAAAGTGTTCGTCGCGATGCCGCTCGTCGTAACGATGCTTCTGCGAGTCTTGGGACGCCATTAATCTGCTGCGGCAAGCTGACGAGCATGGTCAGCTCGGGTAATAGCGTCGCGTGCATATTCAGAAGTATACTGCGCAGCGGCTGGCAGGAAGGTATCCAACGGCAATGTTGGTTCGCGTCCAAACAGAAGATAAAATGGCGAGTACCCTGCAGTGTCATGCCGGGAGGAATTGTATGCGAACGTCACGTAGGGTAGTGCAAGGTCCCAATCACGATGGTCGGCCGAGACGTATTTCGATAGCATGTCTGTCAAGGTGCGGTTTAAACGTTCTGTAAGCCCGTTTGTCTGGGGGTGGTACGATGTCGTGAGCTTATGTTGGGTAGAGCAGGAACGCAGGATATCGTCAACCACTTTCGAAAGGAACGTACGGCCTCGGTCTGTCAGCAGTTGACGAGGGGCTCCATACACTAAAATGAGATCGCGTAGTAGAAAATCAGCGACGCCTGTAGCGCAGCTTGTTGGCATGGCTCGCGTAACTGCATAACGGGTCGCGTAATCAGTAGCCACCGCGACCCAATTGTTTCCGGAGGCGGATGTTGGGAAGGGACCGAGAAGGTCCAAACCAACACGGAAGAATGGCTCCGATCGGATGTCGATGGGCTGAAGATATCCGGAAGGTAGTCTCGACGGCTTTTTGCGACGCTGGCAAATTTCACAAGCGTTGAAATAGCGACGTACAGAACGTGAAAGGCCAGGCCAGTAGAAGCGGCGGCGCACACGGCCATATGTGCGAGAGACACCAAGGTGACCCGCGGTTGGCGCGTCATGGAGCTCGCGTAGGACTGTAGAACGCAGGTGCTTTGGTATAACCAGAAGTAGGTCGTGACCATGGGGCGATAAATTACGCCGATATAAGGTGTGGTCCTTCAAGGTAAACATGCGAACGGAAGCGTCTTGCGGTGAAGATTCGAGCTGTTGTATTAGGCGGCTGATATCCGGATCGCGACGCTGCTCGTCCCCGAGATGAAGCAGCTGGGAGATGGAAAGGACGCAGCCCACAGAATCAGTGCTCGTAGGATCGCAGTCGGCCACAGGGTAGCGTGAAAGACAATCCACATCTTTGTGCAGTTTTCCTGATTTGTACACTACGGTGTAAGAATACCCCTGGATGCGGAGTTCCCAGCGGGCGAGACGACGTGTGGGATCTTTGAGGGAGGCGAGCCAGCAGAGAGCGTGGTGGTCGGTAAGTTGGTAATTGAGCCAACTGGTCAGGTCGGAAAATGCTGCTGCTTGCGAGAGACCCCAGGTAAACGTCTCATCCGGTTTGAGTAAATCTGTTAGGGGCCGAGCGATTTCCGCGAAGTTCTTGATGAACCGCCGAAAATAGGAGCAGAGCACCACAAAGCTGCGGACATCTTTGGCGTTTTTCGGCACAGGAAAGTCCTTCACAGCTCGAACTTTTTCTGGGTCAGGCTGTACACCGTAAGCGTCAACAATATGTCCAAGTATTGTAATGCGACGGCGACCAAACCGGCACTTAGATGAATTCAGCTGAAGGCCGGCGAGACGGAATACATCAAGAATTTTTGACAGTCTCTCAAGGTGCGCTTCAAAAGTGGGAGCAAACACAATCACCTCATCCAGATAACAAAGACACGTAGACCACTTGAATCCATGGAGCAGGGAGTCCATCATTCGTTCAAAGGTGGCGGGGGAATTACATAAGCCGAAAGGCATGACTTTGAATTGGTAGAGGCCATCGGGTGTTACAAAAGCCGTCTTCTCTCGGTCCATAGGGTCCACGGCAATCTGCCAATAACCAGAACGAAGATCGATAAAAGAAAAGTAGGCGGCCCCATGGAGGCAATCAAGGGCGTCGTCAATGCGGGGCAGAGGGTATGCGTCTTTCTTGGTGATGTTGTTAAGGTGGCGATAGTTCACACAAAATCGCCACGATCCGTCCTTCTTTTTAACTAATACCACCGGGGATGCCCAGGGACTGGAGGATGGTTCAATAATGTCCTTCGCTAGCATCTTGTTCACCTCCTTCTGAATTATGCTCCGCTCAAAAGCAGACACTCTGTAGGGACGGCGGTGAACAGGGTTGGCATCACCTGTGTGTATGCGATGCTGGACAAAGGACGTCTGCCCAAGAGGTCGGTCACCAAAATCGAAAATATCCTGGTAGGCCTCGAGAAGATGTTGTAGGGCTTCAACTTACGGAGGCGCAAGATCAGTGGCGATCATGTCTACAATTTGACGGCTGCCCGAATGTGTTGCGAGTGGTGTGCGCTGCGGTGAAGCAAGTGTGTCTAAGGCAAGCACTTCAATTTGTGAATCGAGCAACGGACACAGGTGGGCCACAGAAATGCCTTGTGGAAGCACATGATTCATGTAGCCGAAATTGACAAGAGGTAGACAAGTTTTGTTATCTGTGATGCTGAGCACCGTATAGGGCACTGAAACATTGTGCTCAAGGAGTACGTCGGTGAGAGGCGTAGCGTAATAGTCACCGTCGGGAACAGGTGGTGAGCACAGAAAATCGACGTACGTCACAGTTTTCGAGGGCAGGCGAACAAAATCGCTGCATTGTAATCGGCATGTAGGTTGGTACGGGGCGGCACTGATTTGTGGCAGTTCAAGGCGGAGCACACCAGCGGAGCAATCAATCAGAGCAGAATTGGCGGCAAGAAAATCGAGGCCTAGTATGAGGTCGTGGGGACATGTTTCAAGCACGGTAAAAAGGACGACCACTTGATGACCGGCTACGGTAAGTTGAGCTGTGCACATACCGACGACAGGGACTTTTGCACCATCTGCAACTTGGACGACACTGGTCAATGGGGGCGTGAGGACCTTCTTCATGCGACGACGAAAACTCGAACTTTTCTATGAAGCTGCATTTAGACAGCGCATCGCAGAGCTCTAATAAAAGGAATTCAATACACCATGACACATTTGCAGATCATGTGTGTAAACTTTCACATAAAGTCATCAATTAAAATGTTCAACGCAACTCTTGGGTCTCGCGTGACAGAATGTGAGCCCTTGAAGTACCAACAATGTGGTATATACGTGTTGAATACGTGAAACAAAAAGAGAGATGCGCTAAAAAGACTGCATCTTTTGCAGACCAACTTTAGCAGTACGTGACAATAACAAAAGACGATGATGATTAGTGCCCTCAGAGGTGCTTAGCCAAACATGCAAAGAAGGTATGCCTGGAACACGTGGCAACAATTTTCACTACTGCTCAAAGTGCGGGAAGGTTTCTGGCTCGACAAAAGGGTCATGGCCATCACAACACTCTCATATGAGTGTCAGTAATGGAGAGGCACCAATAAAGTAGAAGTCTCAGGGTGTAGAACATCGTGCTTAAAATAGTTGCTCCGATTTACTAAAACTACCTAATTAGGGGCGAAGCTCCCTAAGCCGTATGTCGTTCGTGCCCTGTTGTCTTAAGAGCCAGTTGTCAAGGTCATAACATTGGGTTGTATGTCAACAAAAACGGTGTCATAGTATAACCAGGGATTGAATGATTATAAATCGGGCGAAGCGTCCGTACGTCCGTCCGTCCATGCATCCGTCCATGCCTTCACCCATGCATCCTTCCATGCGTCCTTGCGTGCGTCTGTTCGTGCATCCATCCGTCCATCCGTCTGCATGTCAGCCTGTCCATCCGTCCGTCCATGCGTCTTTGTGTCGGTGATTGGTGAACTGGGCCGATTAACCTTCCTGTGGAGAGCTTCGTCCCACTCGTCATCATTAACCTCGTGGATATGCTGTGATTTATTTTGTCTAAATGCCACTATGCTTGTTCGAGTGCGAATAGGATTTCCGCTTTCCCATTTTAATCCTTTATCAGCATTTCAACACATTCCGGAAAGACTCTTATTTGAACTCTGACTGTCGTCGTGACAAACAAATAAATGCAACCTATTTTCCTTTATTCCTTTAGAATAGTTTTCGTATGTCTGTTTGGTAGATTTCAAGAAAAATGTGATGGGTTTTTTATATTCACTTTTAAATAAGGTCTTTTTTTGCCAACATGGGAAGTTTGAGGCAATGCATAAAAATATTTTTGGCCTGACGCAACAGTATTTTGGCACTTAAAGAACGCATTACATTTTCTAACTCACCGAGTTTCAAAATGCTACTGTCATTATTATACAAAAAAATAATTCGTAAACTTGTCTAAATTCTCACATATATAGACCAATTTTTTAAATATTTTCCTTCTCTTTATCAATTTTAAATAGTGGTAATTTATTAATGATTACGCACGAACTTCACAAAATAATATTTCCTTCGTGACGGTAAATTTTGTTGTTTTATAGCCTGTCGAACTTTCGAGAATGGCAGGTGTCAAATTTGGTCTTTCCATGTGGAATACGTACCATTTTTCACAAGAACTTTGTTATTGGAAAATTTAGGTTGACTTCGAAGCTATTTCGTGAAAGGTGCAAAAAATATTCAAGGCTCAAATCTGAAATACCAATTTTTCGACCCTTGTGGATCTCCCGCGTATTCAACCTGGATATAAAGAAAGAAAAATGAATACGAAGAGAAAGATAAGAATAAAAACTATAAGAACTATAAATGGTCGGCCGTATAAGTAAGGGCGAAATTTCGCGACTGCCCACACCAGCGCTAGGCATTCGCGCTCTGTGATGGAATAGTTACGCTCCGAGGTGGACAGCAGCCTGCTGGCATAAGCTATCGCGCGATGCTGCCCACGTTGTCGCTGAGCCAACACAGCGCCTATTCCGTAACCGCTGGCATCGGTGCGCACCTCCGTCGGTGCCGTAGGGTCGAAGTCAGCAAGCACAGGAGAAGAATTGAGCCAACTGGTCAGGTCGGAAAATGCTGCTGCTTGCGAGAGACCCCAGGTAAACGTCTCATCCGGTTTGAGTAAATCTGTTAGGGGCCGAGCGATTTCCGCGAAGTTCTTGATGAACCGCCGAAAATAGGAGCAGAGCACCACAAAGCTGCGGACATCTTTGGCGTTTTTCGGCACAGGAAAGTCCTTCACAGCTCGAACTTTTTCTGGGTCAGGCTGTACACCGTAAGCGTCAACAATATGTCCAAGTATTGTAATGCGACGGCGACCAAACCGGCACTTAGATGAATTCAGCTGAAGGCCGGCGAGACGGAATACATCAAGAATTTTTGACAGTCTCTCAAGGTGCGCTTCAAAAGTGGGAGCAAACACAATCACCTCATCCAGATAACAAAGACACGTAGACCACTTGAATCCATGGAGCAGGGAGTCCATCATTCGTTCAAAGGTGGCGGGGAATTACATAAGCCGAAAGGCATGACTTTGAATTGGTAGAGGCCATCGGGTGTTACAAAAGCCGTCTTCTCTCGGTCCATAGGGTCCACGGCAATCTGCCAATAACCAGAACGAAGATCGATAAAAGAAAAGTAGGCGGCCCCATGGAGGCAATCAAGGGCGTCGTCAATGCGGGGCAGAGGGTATGCGTCTTTCTTGGTGATGTTGTTAAGGTGGCGATAGTTCACACAAAATCGCCACGATCCGTCCTTCTTTTTAACTAATACCACCGGGGATGCCCAGGGACTGGAGGATGGTTCAATAATGTCCTTCGCTAGCATCTTGTTCACCTCCTTCTGAATTATGCTCCGCTCAAAAGCAGACACTCTGTAGGGACGGCGGTGAACAGGGTTGGCATCACCTGTGTGTATGCGATGCTGCGGCCCCATGGAGGCAATCAAGGGCGTCGTCAATGCGGGGCAGAGGGTATGCGTCTTTCTTGGTGATGTTGTTAAGGTGGCGATAGTTCACACAAAATCGCCACGATCCGTCCTTCTTTTTAACTAATACCACCGGGGATGCCCAGGGACTGGAGGATGGTTCAATAATGTCCTTCGCTAGCATCTTGTTCACCTCCTTCTGAATTATGCTCCGCTCAAAAGCAGACACTCTGTAGGGACGGCGGTGAACAGGGTTGGCATCACCTGTGTGTATGCGATGCTGGACAAAGGACGTCTGCCCAAGAGGTCGGTCACCAAAATCGAAAATATCCTGGTAGGCCTCGAGAAGATGTTGTAGGGCTTCAACTTACGGAGGCGCAAGATCAGTGGCGATCATGTCTACAATTTGACGGCTGCCCGAATGTGTTGCGAGTGGTGTGCGCTGCGGTGAAGCAAGTGTGTCTAAGGCAAGCACTTCAATTTGTGAATCGAGCAACGGACACAGGTGGGCCACAGAAATGCCTTGTGGAAGCACATGATTCATGTAGCCGAAATTGACAAGAGGTAGACAAGTTTTGTTATCTGTGATGCTGAGCACCGTATAGGGCACTGAAACATTGTGCTCAAGGAGTACGTCGGTGAGAGGCGTAGCGTAATAGTCACCGTCGGGAACAGGTGGTGAGCACAGAAAATCGACGTACGTCACAGTTTTCGAGGGCAGGCGAACAAAATCGCTGCATTGTAATCGGCATGTAGGTTGGTACGGGGCGGCACTGATTTGTGGCAGTTCAAGGCGGAGCACACCAGCGGAGCAATCAATCAGAGCAGAATTGGCGGCAAGAAAATCGAGGCCTAGTATGAGGTCGTGGGGACATGTTTCAAGCACGGTAAAAAGGACGACCACTTGATGACCGGCTACGGTAAGTTGAGCTGTGCACATACCGACGACAGGGACTTTTGCACCATCTGCAACTTGGACGACACTGGTCAAGGGGGGCGTGAGGACCTTCTTCATGCGACGACGAAAACTCGAACTCATAATACAGACGTGAGCGCCCGTATCTATCAAAGCTTCAACAGGTGTACCATCAACATATACTTCTAGGGTGTTCCGGTTCAAACATAAGGGCAACAGAGGATTTTTGGGTAAGGTCGACAGGGCAGTTTCACCTCCAGAAGCTGCGCAGCCTAGTTTTCCGGTGACGCGCGGCGGTTGAACGATGGCGAGGGAGAGCGGCGACGCGTGTTTGAACGAGAAGGGCGGCTTTGAGGCGGTGGTGACGACGGGGCAGGGTGGCCGTAGTCCTCAGGGGCAGTAAATGCTGTAGACTGAGTGCGGGTCGGATAACGGTGGTTTGGTGGACGGAATGAGTTACTGTAAGCGGGGTACGAGCCAGAAGACATAGATGGCCATTGACTGCGGCAGTAACGAGCGATGTGTCCTGCGCGACCACAGCGGAAGCAGATTGGCTTATCATCAGCTGTTCGCCATGCAGACGGGTTCCTGGTTCGAATAGGGTACGGACGGCGACGTCTCATGTCCACAGAAGCTATCGAGGGACCAGTATTATTCAGTGTGGATGCAGTGGACAGGACACCAAGGTTAGCGAATTCCTGGCGGACAACAGCCTGGATCAAGGCGACAGCTGGCGTTGAGGCGTCGAGCAACGTCGGTAGTTTGTTGGCAGCCGGGTAAGCGGCCTCGAGTTCACGTCGGACGATGCGCGTCACGTCTTCGGTTGTAGACGGATGACAAGGAGTGGCTTCGCAAGACGACGTTGCCGCGGTGTTGGGTAGGCGCTGAAACTGCTGCAAAATGCGTCGACTCTTCGCCTGCTCGAGACGGCGGCACTCTTTGATCACGGCGTCCATGGTCGTTACGTTGGTGAATACAAGCAGACTGAACGCATCGTCGGTGATTCCTTTTAACACGTGCGAAATCTTGTGGGCCTCAGTCATGTTGGGATCGGCCCTTTGACACAACGCTAAGACGTCTTGAATATAAGTCAAGTAGGGCTCAGTGGACGTCTTGGTACAAACAGCCAATTGCTTTCGGGCATCAAGTTGTTGACCAAACGGGTTGCCAAAAAGGTCGCGGAGCTGTTGTTTAAACATTTCCCAGCTTGTGATTTCGTGCTCGTGGGTCTCAAACCAGGTGCGAGGGGTCTTTTCAAGATAGAAAATGACATTCGCAAGCATAACGGTTGGGTCCCAACCATATTGCTTGCTGATGCGCTCGTACATGCTAAGCCACTTGTCCACATTCACGTTGTCCTCTCCAGTAAAGGTACCGGGATCACGGGGTTGCGTTAGGGCGACGTACCGGGTTGCTGTCGTTGCTGAGGTAGGTGGCGAAGCCGTATCCTCACTCGGAGCCATGGTAGCAGACTTAAGGAGGCGTCCACTGCGTAGCTCCGTTGTCAGAAGAGCACCCAGCACCTCCACCAAAATGTTACGTGGAAAATAACAGTTGTCGGTCCGCAGCCACAACGCAGCTCACTGACAACGTCCACTTCTTTTCTCTCAGTCTGAGGCACCTTACTTGGGTATGCCCCACTATGCCCTCTTTCAGTCAGACGAAATCACGTAACAATATTATTGTCCGACGAAACCTTATGTCCCATTGCCGTAATCACTCATACGTCTGAGCCATCAATTTCGTCAGCCTTCGACAATGCTTTTGACGCCCACCTTCCCCCCTCGCATCGCCGCCAACTTGTTGCTATCCTTAAAAAGTTTCGCTCTTCTTTCGACTTTCAAGAACCTGTTTTGAGCCGCACCACGACTATAACTCATACTGTTGACACCGGCTCACATTCGCCTCTGCGACGGCGTCCTTACCACGTTTCCACCGAAGAGCATTGCGTCATTACGGAGCAAGTAGATGACATGCTTAAACGTGTAATCATAAAACCTTCTCGATTGGTGTCATAATTTTCTTTACCACAACCACAAGTGATGACCAAACACTTTGAGAAGTGCTTGATCATCGCCTTTGGTTCTGGTATAGAAAAATATGGCACCGTTCAAGTTTCCGTGGACTATCGCCGCTTAAACAAGATTACGAAGAAAGGAGTCTACCCTCTACTACAAATAGACAATGCTTTTGACTGTTTACAAGGCGCCGACTACTTTACAACCTTGGATTTGCGTTCTGGGTATTGGCAGGTGCCAATGGATCATTGTGATCGCCCTGAATTATCATTTGTAACTCTGGATGGCCTATACGAGTTCAAAGTCATGCCAATTGGGCTCTGCAACGCGCCTGAGACATTTGAGTGCATCATCAACACCATCTTGCGTGCCCACAAGTAGAAAACTTGCGTTTGTTACCTGGATGACATCGTAGTCTTTTCAGTTGATTTCCCGACACATCTCGGTCGTCTACACGAGATTCTGACGTGTCTAACTTCTGCAGGCCTACAACTTAACACCAAGGAGTGCCACTTCGCCACACGAAAAGTAACCATCTTGGGACAGGTCATAATAAAAGACGGTGTTCTTCCGGATCCCGATAAACTTCGAGCTGTCATTGACTTCCCGTTACCCACATCGCTGAAAGCCCTAAGAAGTTTTGTTGGTCTCTGCTCTTACTTTCGTCGCTTCGTGTGCAACTTCGCGTCCATCATCGCAGCTCTGACGAGTCTGCTTACCAACAGCAAAGGTGTATCTGCATGGTCACCTACATGTGACAGCGCATTTCGTCAGCTGCGCCTCCTGCTGACCTCACCACCTGTTTTTCGCCACTACAACCCCACTGCTGCCCCAGAAATTCGCACCGACGCAAATGGCGTCAGACTTGGTGCAGTTTTGACACAACGGAAAGGCACCTAAGCCGAATACGTAGTCGCTTGTGCAAGTCGCGCTCTCAACAAGGCAGAATTGAATTACTCCGCGAGCGAGAAGGAGTGTTTTGCCATAATCTGGGCGTGGACGACGTTTCGCCCGTATCTTTACGGCCATCCTTTCGACGTGGTCACAGACCACCACGCTCTATGTTGGCTGTGCAGCTTGAAAGACCTGTCCAGACACCTGGGGCGTTGGGCATTTTGATTGCAGAAATACGACATCCGTGTCGTATATCGTTCCGGTCACAAGCATGCGGATGCCGATGTACTTTACCGATCGCCAGATGTGGCTTCTATGTCACCCCTTTTTACCAGCTTGTGACCACTCGACACCACTGACATGCTTTTGGAGCAGCGTAAAGACCCATACCTTTCCTTGTTACTCGACTACCTTACCGATCCATCTGCTGTTCCTTCCACGAGAGCGCTACGCCGGCAAGCAGCCCACTTTTCCTTGGGGTACAACATTCAATGCCGCATCGCTGTCTTGCCTGTTTATTCATGCATGACTTACGCACATGTGCATCTTTAACGCTTTCCCTTCGTTTCTATTCTTTGATTTGCACTACTGGTCACATGTCTAGTTTTCTGTAGTATTATGCAGTGATGTCAGAAGGCATATGGAAATGATCGCGTTTCAAATCTAGACATGAGTCATAAAGAGCGGAATTTATAGGAACAGGTAGCAGTTGCACGAGTATTCTAGCTTTATACGTCTGCTTGATTGGAAATTAGTAGGGTAGAGCCCCAGACCAAAATTGAGAAAACTTTTCTTTCATAAAGCTTAGGTGCAAGACTTCATGACGTTCTCAAACAACAAAGGAGAGATGAAAATTCGTGAGCACTCTAATGAAGCCATAAGATGGGAGTAATGAATATCAAGTTGCACGACTGATGAGCAAATTCCACAGTGCAGTGGGTGCTTTTTTTCTTGATACGAAAAAATGCCTCTCACGCCAATTTTTTGTTCAAGACCGCGTTCGCATAAAACATATAAGGCTTTCGCTTTAATAGTAAGGATTGCGCGAAGCACTTAATACAAGAGAGAATGATCAAAACTTACCGGAAAACCGGCATTTTCTGAGCAAAGCTTACACGGCCCACGTTTGCGTCTTCTACCGCTGTAAGTGCACACTCGGATCAAAGCCACAATACTTGTAGTCAGTGCGCAGAAAAGCATTCACTACATTCGTTAACATTTCATCTCTCACTATAAAGAACAGTCGGCAGCCAGCTCTAAACTGGCTGCGGGCATACTTCAAGACTTCATGAGTGAAGTTGTTATCTCAGATTTTGAGATTATGTCTCAATGTAACCACCTTACTGCATCGCGCAGGGAATAGAATTAAACATGTAATATCACTCATGTCTACCACGTGATGAAGACGTGTTGTGACTAATTTTTTTGTAGCAATCAGATGCATTCACGTTGATAAAAACAGTGGAAATTGCGCACTAGCGGAATAAAAGAACGGGGAGGAGGCATCGCAATAAAGAGCAATGTCAAGACGCTCTGCTCCTAATCTCCAGGCGTATTAGTCTTTCAGACCCGGTTTTGCTACAAAAGAAATCTTCGGATTTTACAATGGTGCAGAAAGCCGACCCGTTTTCAAGGAGCTCCAAAGAACGCCTGCGAAACACAAGAGCAGCTAAACGGCGACACAGCACTAAGATTATCAATGCCGTTGATAAGCTTCTAGCTTCCAATGAATTTGACTTGGCGGGGCTTCACACCATTCTTTCGCGCCTGGAGAAAAGCGCTGATGAGCTCACCAAGGCTAACGAAGCACTGCACGCCCACATGATAAATGACGAGGTGCTGGCGGGCTTGAACTGTGTTCGAGTACGAGGACCAAACTGCAAAGAGCGTTGGCCCCCCAAATTATCACATCTAGGAGCTGCGTGTCCGCACACAGGGCCAGCCAGGTGCAAGGGTGAGTTGCCAATCGGTGCTTTCCTGCCACGTGAAGCAGCCCAGTCAGATATTTTTGATGGCACAGAAGCAAGGCTTCCTAAAATAGACCTAATGAGATTTGACGGGTCCCTCACGAATCGGCTGCTATTTTGGGACCTCTTTCGACACTCTGTGCACGAGAACCAACGCCTCAACAACAGTGATTGGTTTCATTACCTTCAATCATTTCTCGACGGCTATGCGGCAAAGGCTAATGTAGGGATACAACAAACAACAGTTATGAGGACGCCGTTTCTATACTTATGCAGCAGTTCGAAGACGTGCACATGATTGAGCAGAGGCACCTAAAAAATCTTCGCACTATACGTTCCCTCACTACGCCGGAGAATGCACATACCCTGAGAAGCCTTTACGACTTCGTTCAAACCAACATAAAGAGACTCAAAGGTTTCGGAATTTCGCTACTCTGTCATGTTATGTGAGGAGCTAATGGAAGCAATTTCACAAGATTCAATGGTGGAATACCACCGACGACGGTTACTTGAAGTGTCAAATGTGAACAACCCGCCGAACTTAGAAGAAAAATATTGACAGTCGCTCAAGTACCTACGCATCGAGGTCAAGTGCAGAGAGCAGACTACATACCAACGATGGTAATGTCACACAAAAATAAACTACAGCTCTCCGGCAGCCGCAAGAATCAGCCAATGGCATCAGCGGCAGTCCTCAACAGTGCCGTTACAAAAGAGAGTGCCTTTTTTGCCAGAACTTAGAGCCAACGTTCCACTGTGACGCATCGTTTTCTGACTCTTTTTTTTTCATCCTTAAGCCAAACGAATGCAGTTACTCATCGCATAAATACTGGCGACGCCAGTCCCAATCACCGATGTTCATACCGCGTTTCCGCGTTAGAGAGTACAGTCATACAACAGGACGTCAAAAAGATGCTGGAAAAAGACATAGTTGAGCCCTCGTACCGCCCTTGGGCTCCTATTGTCGTCCCGGTAAAAACAAAGGAAGGAACACGGCGCTTTTGTGTAGATAATCAGCTTCTCAACAAAATTACGAGAAAATTTATTATTTGTTGCCTAGAATCGACGACACCTTAAAGTGTCTTCAAGGTGCTACGTATTTTCCACTATCAACCTTCGATACGGTAATTGGCAGATCGCTGTCGACGACGTGGGCCGTCTTCCCTTCTGACGGTGTTTACCATATGAAGGCTATGCACTTCGGTTTCAGCAATGTGCCGGTCACATTCAAAAGAATAATGGACTCATTGCTTCCAGGGCTCAAATGGTCAATCTTTTGTTATCTAGACGGTGTTATTGTGTTTTCGCCTATATTCGGCTCCATATTGATCCTTTATCGGCAATTATTCACGTTTTCAGTCGAGATGAATTTCAGTTGAACTTTTTGAAATGCCACGTAGCTCGTCGTCAAATATTTATACTTGGACATCTCGTCCATACCACAGGGGTCCACTGGATCCTGAGAAAATTCGCGCCATTACGGACTTTCATGTTCCGAAGTCCACAAAGGACGTTCGCAGTTTTCGGGGCTGTACTCTTATTTCCGACGCTTTGTTGAGGACTTTGTAATCATGGCACACCCACTCACAAACCTCCTGAATAAGAACGCCCCACTTTCCTGGGGCGCTCATCACACATCACCTTTTTCCCAGCTCACGACCCTGCCTAAACACCACTGATTTTTGCTCTATTCGATTCATCAGCTTCAACCGAGGTTTACACTGATGCTAGTGGGCCCGGCATAAGAGCAATGTTATTGCAACACCAACGCGGACATGACCAAGTTATAGCCTATGCAAGCCGACTGCTATCCACCGCCGAGCACAACTATTCAATCACAGAGCGTAAGTGTCTCGCTCTTGTGTGGGCAGTCGCCAAGTTTCGTCCATTCGTATACGGGCTTCCCTTATGTGTAGTCACCGATCACCACACGCTCTGTTTGCTGGCCTCACTCAAGGATCTCACCAGACGCTTAACTCGTTGGGCCCAACGTTTTCAAGACTACACAATCATCGTAGCGTACAAAACAGCGAAGTTGAATCAAGATGCGGATTGTTTATCCCGCTACCCCGTGAAAGAAGACGTCCGTACTAACACCTTTCCAGGCGTTCTGTCTTTAATGCAGCTACTCCACATCGGCAACGAACAACGCCGGGGTGCTTCTCCACGAGCGATCATTGACAAGCTTTAGTAAAGGCCTCATGACACGTCTCTACAAATGTTCCTGGTCAAAGACGGGATCCTGCATCCCCGTAACCTCCATCCATATGACTATGGTTTACTCCTCGTCATACCAGCACATTTTCGGCCGACTGTCTCCAACCAACTTCATGACGCTCGTTTGGAGGATCTCTTGGACATTTCTTGCACATACCGTGTTCATTGTCGTTTCTCTTGGCCTGGTCTTGCGCGTTCTGTTTGACGCTACGTCGCCGCTTGGTAGGGAAGATGGCTTTTTGGTGCCAGCGCAGTAAAAAGCCATCTTCCTTACCAGCTGGATTTCTTCAGTCGATGAACATTCCAACTGAACCTTTTTTTTCTTTCGAGTTGGCCTTGACTTGCTTGGCCCATTCTCGATCTCCAGCTCGGGCAAGAAATGGATTGCTGTCGCCACTGACTATGCGACATGGTACGCTATCCAACGAGCAGCTCCGACGGGCTGCGCAACCAATGTGGCAGACTTTCAGGTAAACCACCTCATTTTTGTACAGAGAGCTCCATGCCAACTCCTCACTGACCAGGACTGAATCTTCCCCTCAGCTGTCGTTGACGAAATCTTGCGCACTTGTTCTACCAAGCACAGGTTTGCCACTTCGTACCACCCATAAGGAATGGTCTTATGGAGCACCTCAACCGGACCATAACCAACATGCTTTCTAAATACGTAGTGGCTGACCACCAGAACTGGAAAATTCATTTGCCATGTGTGACATGCGCATAGGATTCGTCGCGTCATGACACTGCCGCTTATTTACCATTCTATCTTTCATATGGCCGACAACCCACCACACTTTGAAAACATGCTGCCCTAGTTCACTGAATATACCGGCGAAGTCATTGCGCGAGCCGACTTCTTACGCCGACTCGCCAGCAGCTGTCTACAGGCCTCACAGGAGCACCGTAGACCGCTCTACGATTCCCCTCATCGAAACCCGCATTTTCTCCGGGTTTTCTTGTCCTTTTCTGGTCACCCACTTGACATGTAGGTCTTTCTCATAAACTTCTGTCACGCTACACTGGACCATACCGCGTCGTTCGCCAGGTGACTTAACATATGAGACCGTTCGAGCCGATCCAACGTCAGCATCGTCAGCTTTCAGGGACATCGTGCACATAGCTCGACTCAAGCTTTATCACGCTTCTTCTATCGCATGCGTGTAGCTCAAACACCAATACGGTGCTTCTACCACCGGGGGGATAAGATATAGAACAGCCACCGCAGCCTTGCTGCATGAAAGAGAAAGACGACGACGGTTGCTGGTTGTTGATGAACTGGTGCTATTTCGCTCGCTAAGGTCTGTGCACCGCATATAGGTTAATAAAGAAGTAACTCGTAACAAAATCATCGTATCAGTCTGGTGTCCCTGAGAAAACGCAACAGCAATTTGTTTCCTTTCTGAACTGTGATGGCCAGGTACATGGACTCAATATCTTCTCAAAGCAGTGAAAACGCTTCTGTCCTAGTGATCTAAAACAGGGTGGAGGTGTAGCCGCTCCTTGGAATAGGTCGGGCTTCGTGCAGTATGGTATATAGATAGGGGGCAAGCAAATGAATTGATAGTGAGGAGGAGAGAGTAAATCCTTGCATGGTAATTGCACGACTGAACAACATGGGTGTGAAAATTGACATTTTAGGTTTCGTTGTGTATAAATAAGTTTATGCATGACTTGCCGTCTTGCCAAGTAGCTAGAAAGTCAACCTCATTTTTTATTATACACATAATACACGAAAAAATGTAGAACTTAATGAACACAGAGAGACCACTTTTGTCACCTACATTCTGGAATGCTTGAGAGGCTATGAAAACAAAAAGAATTACTGATACCAAAGAAGTATTTTTTTTAAAGTCATACCGAATGAAGAATATTATCACTCAGTTTCAAGCTCGTATACAAAAGGAAAATATATTTTTTTCAAAAATGTTTACCTATGTGACGTTTTACAAAAATTCACGTGATCTTCTTTGTTCTCATGAGGTAATGCTAGCATCGTTTCTAAACCTAATAAGTTGTGAGAATTCAATGTGTTCAATGAATGCGCAAATCATTGTTGCGGTAGGAAAAACAACTATTTTTATATATTGCCTCAAACTTGCTAGTGCAGCGAAACACGAGCCTTATTGAAAAACGAATATTACAAAAACACCTTTAATTTTCCTGAAATTCGGTAAAGAAAAAACAAAACTCCATAAAAAGGGATATAGGAAAGCATGTAGTAATGCTTTGTTTGTGGCAATCATATTCGGGGTACAAATCAGAGCTTCTAGAGAATGCGCTGAGAGGCTGAGAAATTGAGAAATTTGAATATATAAGCCTCATTCAGCTTCCGACGCGAGTAAACTGGACGACGTTTGGCGAAGCAAATCATTGTCACCACTGTGACTAATACTTTTCTATGAAGCTGCATTTAGACAGCGCATCGCAGAGCTCTAATAAAAGGAATTCAATACACCATGACACATTTGCAGATCATGTGTGTAAACTTTCACATAAAGTCATCAATTAAAATGTTCAACGCAACTCTTGGGTCTCGCGTGACAGAATGTGAGCCCTTGAAGTACCAACAATGTGGTATATACGTGTTGAATACGTGAAACAAAAAGAGAGATGCGCTAAAAAGACTGCATCTTTTGCAGACCAACTTTAGCAGTACGTGACAATAACAAAAGACGATGATGATTAGTGCCCTCAGAGGTGCTTATCCAAACATGCAAAGAAGGTATGCCTGGAACACGTGGCAACAATTTTCACTACTGCTCAAAGTGCGGGAAGGTTTCTGGCTCGACAAAAGGGTCATGGCCATCACAACACTCTCATATGAGTGTCAGTAATGGAGAGGCACCAATAAAGTAGAAGTCTCAGGGTGTAGAACATCGTGCTTAAAATAGTTGCTCCGATTTACTAAAACTACCTAATTAGGGGCGAAGCTCCCTAAGCCGTATGTCGTTCGTGCCCTGTTGTCTTAAGAGCCAGTTGTCAAGGTCATAACATTGGGTTGTATGTCAACAAAAACGGTGTCATAGTATAACCAGGGATTGAATGATTATAAATCGGGCGAAGCGTCCGTACGTCCGTCCGTCCATGCATCCGTCCATGCCTTCACCCATGCATCCTTCCATGCGTCCTTGCGTGCGTCTGTTCGTGCATCCATCCGTCCATCCGTCTGCATGTCAGCCTGTCCATCCGTCCGTCCATGCGTCTTTGTGTCGGTGATTGGTGAACTGGGCCGATTAACCTTCCTGTGGAGAGCTTCGTCCCACTCGTCATCATTAACCTCGTGGATATGCTGTGATTTATTTTGTCTAAATGCCACTATGCTTGTTCGAGTGCGAATAGGATTTCCGCTTTCCCATTTTAATCCTTTATCAGCATTTCAACACATTCCGGAAAGACTCTTATTTGAACTCTGACTGTCGTCGTGACAAACAAATAAATGCAACCTATTTTCCTTTATTCCTTTAGAATAGTTTTCGTATGTCTGTTTGGTAGATTTCAAGAAAAATGTGATGGGTTTTTTATATTCACTTTTAAATAAGGTCTTTTTTTGCCAACATGGGAAGTTTGAGGCAATGCATAAAAATATTTTTGGCCTGACGCAACAGTATTTTGGCACTTAAAGAACGCATTACATTTTCTAACTCACCGAGTTTCAAAATGCTACTGTCATTATTATACAAAAAAATAATTCGTAAACTTGTCTAAATTCTCACATATATAGACCAATTTTTTAAATATTTTCCTTCTCTTTATCAATTTTAAATAGTGGTAATTTATTAATGATTACGCACGAACTTCACAAAATAATATTTCCTTCGTGACGGTAAATTTTGTTGTTTTATAGCCTGTCGAACTTTCGAGAATGGCAGGTGTCAAATTTGGTCTTTCCATGTGGAATACGTACCATTTTTCACAAGAACTTTGTTATTGGAAAATTTAGGTTGACTTCGAAGCTATTTCGTGAAAGGTGCAAAAAATATTCAAGGCTCAAATCTGAAATACCAATTTTTCGACCCTTGTGGATCTCCCGCGTATTCAACCTGGATATAAAGAAAGAAAAATGAATACGAAGAGAAAGATAAGAATAAAAAACAGAGAAAAAAAAGTAGCAATTAATGAGGCATGTAACTCGTGGTAGTGGGTTTTACAAAATAATTCTAAACAAAAACAAATGTATCACCACAACTATGTAGTTATTTTGCATATGAGTGAAGCAATAATCAATGTGTGCCTTGCCTACAAGAAAATTGCAGTCTTGATTGCAAACCAATTATTAGTGAACTTCAGCTACTTAGACTGTATCTGTATATTCTTTATATATCTAGCCACCTACGAATTTCAGCTCTCCTGGCCGTTTCGATAATGGTATTTATAACATAATTGGCATACCATAGCATCACTATATGACGAGCATAACTGACTAGTCATAACATGAAAATCAGGACAAGTATGTCATGGATGACATAATTTACGTTTCGTGGTCTTGCTGTCCTTGCAGTGGCGCCATTCAGATGATCCATTGCAAAACTGGTTTGGTATGACATGACTGCATGGCGAACATAAATAACAGACCCTAACGTGCAATTCATGACATGCATGTTAAGTAACTCAAGGCAACATGCCATGCTCATGATGCGCTCGCAGCAGTTTCACTAGCTTCACATATACCAAATTTCGTATTACGGGACGCGAACAGATAACGAAAACATGTGACTAGTGCGAAGATGATAATCATGAGATGCGTGTCATGTAACATCATCACTACATGCCGCGCTCATGATGCGCTCGTGGCCATTTCGCTAGCTTTACATATAACATATTAGGTATTACAGCACCTGAGTAGACAAAGATTGTAAATGACACGTCCAAACATAATATATATTACACGAGTGTCATGTAAAAGGTGACTAGATGCCACGCTTATATACTATAGCGTACTCATGGCCGTTTTGCGAGCTTCACATACAAAGAATTTTTTATGTAAAAGGTGACTAGATGCCATGCCTATATACTATAGCGTACTCGTGGCCGTTTTGCGAGCTTCACATACAAATAATTTTTTATTACGTGTCGTGATTAAATGATGTAGGTAAAATACACGTCCAAACATCGTAATCAAGATATTCGTGTCATGTAAAACATTACTATATGCTATGCTGATAGTGTGCTCATGGCTGTTTCACTTGTTCCACATATACAAATTTTTGTATGACGCGGCAGCAATAGACGACAGAGGTAATGGACACGCTCAAACACGATAACCACGGCATGCGTGTCATGTAAAACATCACAACACGCTACGCTCATAGCGTGTTCGCAGCCCTTTCACTAGCTCCAAGTATACCAAATATGACGTCACATGACGTGATTAGGCGACGAAGATAAATGACACCTTGAAACCTGATAATCATGTAATAGAAGTGATGTACGGCATAATTTACGTCCGCCTCATAACACTGTGCTGAGTTTAAAGTGACACACCAACCTTCCTCATTCGGGCTTCGCATACCATTGTTTCTCAGAGTCAAGATAGGAATTATGAATGAAATTCCGATGGTTTTAATGTACCTTTGAATTTTCCCTTAAGCATGCACTGGCGCGTTTGAAAGATTACTTAAAGCCACATAAAAAAGTTCCCAGAGAAAGCATCCCTGAGTTTCGTAGACCTGAGGCTTTTCTTTTCGAGTAGCCATGCATGCCTAAATTGTAAATCTTGTCAAAAAAAAAGTATTTGTTGTGTTTTACCGCTGCACTTAGCAAGCAGGTCAAGGGCGGTATTTTCCACAACGCATTGATCAAAGTCTCGTTACCATTCCATGCAAGAAGGCGTCAGTAAGCATTTGAAGTAAGCTTGGAATCTTCGCCACCTGCTGGTGTTCATATCAGGAAAGCTGCGCAAAGACTCAAAGATTCGAGCCTCTTGCAATAATTCTCCGGCACAAGTTTATAATAAAGTGGCTCTCATGTTTTACTAGCATGATGTATGACAATATATAAAAAAATTGTCAATGAGCAGGCGTTTCAGTGGCGCTTTCTGCGCCCAGTGATTTGTCGCAGTAATGTACTAGCGCTAGCCTGATGGGAAGGTTTTTTAATAAGTGTAAAATACCCACCAAAATTAATTTGTAGAATGTGTGAGGAACGTAGTATATAACCTACTTTTGCCCTGTGGTGAATGTTTCGCCCAACAAACAGGCAGACACCTGAATATGTGATTGCTTGAGCACACTGAAAAATTAAAAAAAAAAGTATGTGATAGTTTCCTAGCATATGTTAGCGCGAAATGCAAATGCGTGTCGTTATTTGACAAAACAACACTGCCACTGAGACTATAAGTAACATTAGGCTCATCAATGAGGTGGCGATGACATCAAATGGAACCCGCATCAGCAAGCTATCATTCGCACTAACAAAAAGGACTAGCCTAATGAAATTCTCCGGCAGGCGTAGATGTTGTTTTTGCGTATAGTTTTGCTTTTTTTGCTTTAGCTTCTTCTATCATACTAGTGTTTTGACTGATATCTTTGTGATCTCATGTGGCAGCTATATATATACGTGTTGCTTTCGATAAGTGATTGTTGGAAGTTAGTGCTTGTTTTGGTTGACCCCTCCTCCACTGTGTACTTTTTGTGCTCATGTTTGAACATTCGGAAAAACCAAGAAGCGTGCTCCCAGGCCTTCCAACGTTCTCTCAATTTCTCACTACAGCTGGTTTACACTACTACAATACGTTAAACAGGTTTTAGTTCGGGACAGCGCATCACAAGACCTCATTCACACGTCTCGGGCAAGAGGCATCAGAGATCAGTTATTCGTAGGAGACATCCCCAAATTCCAACAGTGGTACTGTACGTAATTGTTCGCTACACATTCAACCTCGTCGCCATGTTCCCGACTGGATCTGATTACAAGACATGTACCTGCTTGTGCTGAGTGATCACGGTGGTGATGACCATCTTCAATAACTGCCACAAACCCTTCAAGACATACACATGGGTTCGTGAAAAGTGCGTGCATCCTCTTTCATAACAGCAAACATAAGAACCACATAGGTAATTCTGTACAAATATTGGCCTCTGTATAGTTACTTTTAGATGAGAACTGCGTGCTGAAATAGTTACAGCCTCTCCGTTCTATTTTTTTTTGTTTACTCACGTAAATCTGGGGCGAGGCAAGCAGCTTCTGCTGTTCCCTCTAAGCAGCAGCTGCTGCGTTCTCGTCGCACGCAAGTATTCCAGGCGACGACCACTACCTTCTTTATTCGGCCTCAAAAATTATTCAAACATGAAAATCCTCTCCGCTCCTGTAGGTGCTCATTTGGAGCGGTCCGGTTCCACGCAGACGCCCACTTTTGTTGCGGAAATATCCGTGCGGCGCAAGAGCAACCATCACGCCAGCCTGCACGGCAAACGGGCCTCAGGATCACTGTGGTGAAACTCTTCTCGACGCACATGCTGCTCACGCAAATTTTCCATTCTTCCTACGAACCACACATCGAGGTTTTGGCGAGTCTGCATCTATAGCAGTTGAAAGCGTTCATGTATTCATATACGGGAGCTTACAACCGCCGCTTTGAATTTGTTGCAAAGAAAACTCCAACAATGCTGCCGCTAGTATTATTATGTCTTTTTTGTCCAACGTTACTTCATTGAGGTGACTATTCTTTTCTTTCGAATATGGTGGTGTGATAAATCCTATTTTTTTATTTCTAAAAAAAGAGTGCATCATTTTTCTTGGTTCCTTCGTTACTTCAGATGCGCTTGTCTTCTGATTTCTTTATAAAACATGCAGGGGTGCCGTCTGCTCGGGCAATATTATTAGTGTGCATTTCTTTAAAGAAACCTTTCTTCAAAGAAACGTTTCTGTATGCTAACAGCTAGGGTAGAAAAAACAAAAAAGGTGTTTGTTTTTCATTTTTGTGCAATTAGAAATCAGCATCCTTTTTTGAACCATAGCTAGCCATTTGTTTGTTCTAGCACGACATCTTTTTGTCGAAAAATTACATATTTCGAAAACTATGCGGCATCATTCTTCACCCCTCCTTAAGTACGCTTCCTCTGAGTGGACAAGTAGGCGGCTAAAAACGCACCAAAATGAACGGCACTAATTTTTCGCCAAATTCAGTGGGAATTACACTTGTTCTGGAAACAAGTTTTCTATCTGCCATGTCATTGTTTAGCAGCAGGTTAGGGTGTTTTGTGGAAGTTTTTTGCATGTGTTTTTTGCGCACGTTGTTCACAGTTTCAAAAATATTATGGTTCAGCAATAAAAATAAATATAGGCAGCTTATAGGACATGCGAAAGGCTGTCTGGGCTACATATTTGAAGATGGCATCAACATATACCATCCATTTCACAGCCTTTGACCAAAGGACGTTTATACCAGGTGCAAATTCAACAAAGCCCAATTCAGTGGTGAACCATACGTTTTCAAAAATCACCTTCCGGCATCTGTTCTGGAGGGTGTTGAGTCAATTTATTAGCAATATTCTAATCCCAAATTACTCGTGAAATGCCTCCATGAAAACAACTCAAAGCCCTGATTAGTCCTTCAACAATATCGTTTGGGACCACGCTTAAAAGATGTGGTTATAGGACACCTACCACAAAAAATATGCAGTTTTGACGTTTTAAGCACTTTTAATGATGGCAATATAGCTCGTGTGAATGTGCTAAAATTGTTTGGATATTGGCCAGGTCGCCACACAGTACAAGCCTACGCGCACTTGACCTTCGTTGACAGTACTTCACTGGCAGGGTTACGAAGCAGGCGACAAAGGCCCGCCAGGCCAGACGCCTTAAATCGAAAAGCAGAAGTGATATTGGTGATGAGTATACGGTTGTGGCTTATCAAAACTGTCCTTTAATTTACGAGTATTTTTGTGGTAATTTTGAAATGAAGCACAGTTTTCCATTCAAACGTGTTTATCTCAAAACATGCTTTTTTGTACGTATGTGCCTTTATCTCAACCACCGTGTCTAGAAACATAGAGTTCAGCCAACTAACAACGGTTGGCAGCAGCGGCTTTGGCAACAGGCTTTCTGTCGCTAAACCAACGAATTTCAGTACGCAGGCGCCGAGACAGTGCATGTCGGTGGTGACCACTTCAAGCCGGCGGAATCATCCCTTGAAGATGAAGGAGTGACACGTGCCGCCACGACGGAATGACACGTGCTCAGACGTGGAAGTGGTCCCTGGTGCGGCGCTGCCAACGACGCTACTTAAGCGGAACCGTGCCCAGCGTTCTTCACAACGGTTGGCAGCAGCGGCTTTGGCAACATGCTTTCTGTCGCTAAACCAACGAATTTCACTACGCAGGTTAGTTTTATTCAATTGAACCTTTCCATTGTTCATAATTGCCACACCTGCTGCTGCCAACCCGGTGTACTTTTTTTTCTTTTGAACCATGTCACGAATGCTGAATTGTCGCGTGAGGTTGACGCACTTCGAAAAGAGGTGGCGGAAATGCGCAAAAGCCTTGAGATGTTTAACTCACTGTACGAAAGAAATGAAACAAGATCAGGAAGCATTAGTTTCAGACAACAAAACTTTAGGAAAAGAAAACGAGGACCTAGCGAGTAGACTTGCTAATTCGGAGCAATACTCTCGTATCAGCAACATTGAAATCAAGGGTATATCCTGCGCGCAGGGGAAGGAATGCACAGCCATCTTGCAAAAAATTGGGGACAAGATAGGGTGTCCAATGACCTCTACAGACATTGGCGTCATTTACCGAGTACCCGCCAAGAAGGACAAAAACATAATTGCCCAATTTCGCGTGAGAACAAAGAAAGCTGACTTTATCAGCAAAGCTCGAAAAGCTAGGTTATCTACGGCAGACCTTGACCTCCCACGGACCCCGGCCGTTCCAATCTATATCAATGAACACTTGACGCCTGAAAACAAGCGCCTTTTTGCGCGGGCATTAGCTCTAAAAAAGGAAAAAAAGTGGAAGTTTCTTTGGACTGATGGTTGTCGTATCAAGGCGAAGGAAACGGAGGACAGCCGGGTGTGTGTCATTGAAAGCACAGAGGACCTGTCCAAAATTTGCTAATGGTACTTAACCAAGTTTTACTTGGCTTGATAATGGGTTACGTGCCTTGTGGAATAAAACATTTAGTCTCAGCTATAAAACCAAAATTGACGTTTTTTAATCTGAATATTCGTTCACTGACAAATAAAATAGACGATTTCAGCTGGCTACTTAATAATTACAGAACATCGTTTTCAGTGATAATGTCAACTGGCTAAGATTTGGGTGCACGTTAAAGAACCCCAGGTGGTCTAAATTTCCGGAGCCCTCCACTACGGCGTCTCTCATAATCATATAGTGGTTTTGGGACGTTAAACCCCATATATCAATCAATAATGTTAACTGAAACTTGGTTAACGCCCACATCGGACATGTTTCAGCTTCCTGGCTACCAATCGTTCCTCCGAAATCGTCGTGATAAGCGAAGGGGTGGTATCGCACTCTTTCTCAAGGAAAATATCTTGGCTGAGCTCATGGTCGAATTTACTGATGTAACCCCTCATTGTGAAGTGTTAACAGTGCAGAGCCGTAACAACATGTTCTCCGTTATGTACAGACCTCCATTTGGTGACAGAACAAGATTTTTTGCATTCCTTAAAAAGCTTTTCAGCTATTCATTAGAAGAGAAAATCAACCTAGTCTTAGGTGGTGACGTCAATATAAACATGCTTTCATCGTCCCCGTTACAAAAAAATTTCCATTCACTCATCACAACTTACGATTTTTCGAACGCGATATCTTCTGCAACACGTGTGACTATCGACGGCGCATCCCTGTTAGATGTATTCATCTCAAACATTAACGTCGACTTGTTAGAAGCCGATGTTGTGTGCACTGACATTAGTGATCACCTAGGTATTATATTACTGGTAAATCGAATGCACTTCATTGCTAGCAAAACTACAAAGCCAGTTCTTATTCAATGTATTACCTCATCATATCTTGAAGAATTTCGCAAAGTTATTGCCCAAGAGGCATGGTATAGCGTTTACAAATCGAAAGATAGTGACGCTGCATACAATGCTTTTATTAGCACTTTCCAAACACTTTACCGTGATCATTTCCCCAAGAAAAAAGTGGCACGGGCATCCAGGGCACGCAAACTTTGGCTAACGCCTGAGCTTCTTCGTATGATTAAACGGAAACATGCCCTGTATGCTCAATTTGTGAAGTCTAGAGATCCAGCCCTCCTAAGCGAATTTTAAAAAATATCGAAATAATCTAACAAGTCAGCTTAAGTCTGCAAAGAATACTTATTTCGTAACAATGTTTAGTGACCCAGTCAATCAAAAAAGTGATGTGGTCTGGCGCAAACTGAATGCTTTGTTAAAGCCTATTTCACTTTCAGTACTTCCGGACGTTTTGAGTCACAATGGCCAAAAACTTTCGGGAAATGCGATACCGAATGCGTTTAATGAGTTGTTTTTATTAAAACCTCAATTGAATAATGTTGATGGCCTCAATAACTATGCTCAGTTCCTGCTTGTAAACACGTTTAATAAAACTGTATTCCTTGCCCCCAACTACACCACTGGAAGTTTTTCCTTGCTTCAGTACTATTAGTAACAGCCGCTCCTTGGAAGCCGATGGTATCCAGATTCGCCCCATAAAGCATGTGCTTGACATCATATGCCCCGTTCTTCCCCATATTTATAATTTAATATTATTTACAGGTGTATTTACAAGCCAAATGCAGATTTCACGCGTTGTTCTTGTTTACAAGCATGGTGCTAAAGAGAACATTAACAATTATAGACCTATTTCAATAATTCCAGCGTTTTCAAAAGCAATGAAAAAATTATTGCATATTAGATTGTTATCATTTTTTAATCACCACAGTTTGCTTCGAGATTTTCAACATCGCTCTACTGAAACAGCCCTCTTGACTCATGAAGAAATAATTATAGATGCATTTAGTCGTAAAAAATGGCATTAGGTATATACGTCGATTTTTCTAAGGCATTTGACCTAATCAATCATTCCATCCTTCTCAGCAAATTAGAAAATTATGGTGTGCGATGGACAGCGCATGCTCTTTTAAAATATTACCTTTCAGACCGGACACAATTCGTAGACGCCAACAATGAAATACTGCAAGGAAGCCGGTCGTTGTAGGTGTGCCACAAGGAAGTATTTTTAGGGCCTCTTTTATTTTTGATCTCTTTTAATGGCATTGTACACTGCACAAACAATGCAACATTTGTCTCTTACGCCGATGACACAACAGTTTTTATTACAGGTAGCATGGAAACAGAGATAGAAGAAATGGCCAATGAAACACTGCCTGCTATAGATACCTTGGCTTAAGTGAATTTACTGAAACTAAACCCTTAAAAAACACAAGTCATTTTACATACACCTAAAGGAAAAACCTTGATAAATAAGATGAGCTTATTTCTGGGCTCTCAGCAGTTAGACATGGTTGATTCTGTTAGTATTCTTGGTGTATATTTTTCACGACGCCTTACGTGGAATGTACATGTTGATATTCTATACTCTAAGATGTCATCGGCAATTGGTGTCCTTGCACGTATGCGATCACTTCTTCCCACTAAGGTGAAAATTATTATATACAATGCACTGGTATTATCTTTGTTACAGTACTGTAGCTTAGTGTGGTGCACAACCGGTGTGACGAGTTTGCGCAAGTTGCACTTACTACAGAAAAGGGCCGTACGACATAATGCGGCTGAACCCTATCTGTCCTCTACAAAACTTTTTTTTTCTAAAATATGATATTCTTCCAGTTTTCTTCCTGTACAATTACAGGCTGATGTGATGCTATAAAGAGTTTGTCAAACATGGTACCAATACCACAATAAATCTTTCTAAACTTAGCGTGAACACAAGTGTTCGACTCACCAGGCATAAAGAAGTTTGGACTGCACCCACCCCAAGAACTTTTTATGACAAACAATCATTGTCCTACAGACTACCTTCTTTGTTAAACTTTTTAAACCGTGAAGATTTTGATCCTTCCTCTAAACAAAACTGTCAGAATAAATACTTCGCCCAATTGATACATTATCCTCAACGATACATCTCTCAGAATTTCTGCCCAATCTTTTCTTTTTATTATTGCTTTTCATGTTCATGTCACTTCATGACCATACATTTGAACTACTTTCTTTTTAGCTTAGCACTGTTTTCATAAACTTTTTTGTATTTCTTTTTTGTGATGTTATACCTATATGTTTATTTCATATTTGTTGTGCATGATTGACTGCCATTCCTGCTGCTTTGTCAACTTGTGAACGGGGTCAGGACCATGTCAAGCTCTTGAGATTTTATTCCTGTCCTGCACCTTATTCAAAGGAACTAAAATGATTGATTGATTGATTGATTGATTGATTTAGAGAACTTACAGGAGAATGTACTGAAGCAGAATTATCTGTTCTGTTCTGTTCTGTTCTAACTGTTTTGCTGTGGAGAGGTTGAGGTTCATATTGCCTCGGCGACACTATAGAAATAAGCAAAAAATAGAAGCATAATACTGAACAGTACTGAAAAATGAACAATTACCAAAAAACGTAAGAGTGCACTAAAATCAGTTGAAATATCATGCCACTGTACAGTTTGCTTGCAGCAGTTCACACTGTCTTAAAGTGCTCACACGCCCACTTTTCATTTCTACTGTCAGTATATGCACTAACGCATGATTACATATATGCAACTTCTGGCTGTCCCAATGTTATTAGTACTCTAGGAACATTGGGCTGTCCATCACAGGCGCTTCTCCAGCTCGGTCTCCACTAAAACGTCTGACAGGAAGACTTTTCGCCGTTTTCTGAAGATGCATCTCAGGTCATGGTCAGAGTAAACTTTTTGAAAGTGAGGGGCCTTCTTTCTAGTTACTAATTGCTAGTTTGTTCCTTAATATTTCCATTTCATTCGCGTATTTGACGCACTCCAAAAGAATATGGCGAACATTTTCTTCGAAATTACCACAATGGCGTTCAGGGTATCTGGATCGATCTATTTTGTGCAGGAAACTGTTGGTGTATGCCACTTCAAGTTGAAATCTGTTGATTAATGTCTCTAAGTATCGTAGGAGACCTGTCGGTATAAAAAATTTTCTGTATGGATCAACTTCCTAAAAAGCTGGTTCCTTTGATCTAGTGTTATGAAACCACTTCTCCATAGAACAATGGTTCGCTGCTTGCGTTATCAAATGTCGAATATCTGCCCCAGGCATAAAAAATGTGCAATGCCATCCTTCTTTCAATGCTTTCTTGGCGAGGCTGTCCACCTCTTCATTTCTCTTTCTTTCAATCTGACTGGAAATTCATTGGAGTATGGTGTTGTGACCCTGCACTGAGGCATATTTCACAGTTTCTACCAGACGTTGTGATAATTGGCCAATTTTGTAGCGCGATCTGACATTTTTGATTAGCTGAAGGGCAGGTTTGCTATCTGTACATATCGCCCACTTTCGTGGCTCGGAATTCTCGCAGATTAGCTTAACCGCTTCAAAGATAGCCACTAATTCTGCTGTCATTGATGAAAATGTGTGCTATATTTTGCACAATCTGTTTTTTTTTTTAATTTCGGTATAAAAACCGCACAGGCTGATGCTTCCTCAGTGCATAATTCATCGGTATATATCTTCATTTTTTATTGTGCATTATATGAAAATGATGAAATACCATCCCAGCCGCAACTAGAGGCACCATGTCTGCTTTCTTCCGTATGCCATCTATTTTACAGATAACGTTATGAATCGGCAGCGTCCAAGGTGGTCTTCACAGCATCCATCGTTTGAATTCTGGTACTACCGCTTGGAATGATGACACACTATCTGGTAGTCACGTTACAGTCCTTTGTGTTAGTTCACCTGATAAAGAATTACTTTCATGTTGCGGGATAATCCTAATAAATTTCTAGATGTTTATTTAGCTTGGAGTACTGCCAAAGTTGGTTGTCGAGCCTCAGCATACAGTAAATCACTGGAATTAGACCGTGGCTACTCTAGACATACCCTCAAGCAAAATTATTCTTGTGTGAGGAAGTACTTTTTTTTTGAACACATCGCATACTGATAAACGGGTGATAATTAAGTAACAAAATACAAAAAACTAGCATTTAAAGCTTTAGGGATATTTCTACTTCATTAAAAACAATAGTCGCTCATGATCACAATGATAGTAAACTAATTACTTTAACCGGTATGATTGGGCAGCAAAAGGTACATAAAGTTGGCCTAAAATACGTGGCAGGTAAAGGGTTACCATATTCTCTTGAAGACATGGCTTCATAAAAAGGTGGATCGTCATGAGTACACCTGGCATACATGCGTAGTCAGCGTCACAACTTTAGAGAACACTATAGTTTCGGAAAAATTTTGTCACTATAGTCGACCTAAATGCAAATTGCGGGCAGTAAGCTTGCATTCGAACAGATCGGAAATTTAATTGCAAAGGTGGTGTGCCGCAGCAGCCAATATCTTCAGCTTTTTCCTGTACCTCATTGTCCCTGAACATTTAATGGTGACTGTACCAGACATTTTTATAATATTGAGCAACTAATTATTTCGCGGGACACAAACTCCCAAAACCACGATATGATTTTGAGAGACGCCGTAGAGAAGGCCTTCCTCCAGAAACGCCGACTACCTGGTGTTCTTTCATGTGCACGTAAATCTAAGAACACAGGTGGCGGGTTCGAATCCCGGCTGCGGCGGCTGCATTTCCGATGGAGGCGGAAATGTTGTAGGCCTGTGTGCTCAGATTTGGTTGCACGTTAAAGAACCCCAGGTGGTCGAAATTTCCGGAGCCCTCCACTACGGTGTCTCTCATAATCATATAGTGGTTTTCGGACGTTAAACCATTCATATCAATCAAATCTAAAAACACGGGCCTTCAGCGTTTTCACCTCCATCAAGAAGGCTGCCGCCACAGGCACGACTTGATCGCGCGACCAGTGGACATTTTTTTTAAATATCAGAATGCGTGTGGTGCTAGTTCCTGTTAGGAGATGATTGTACTCATTCATAAACACTTTGCTGCAGCCTTCTTCATTCTATTCGCGCCTATTTGTTCAAACGGGCGCGTCTTACAAAAAACCTATACATTGAGACAGATAACGCTTAGGCGCCAACGTTATGAGCGACTCATATACATGTTGGACATTGTAGGTTATTTAAACCCAACTCGTCTCATTTCCTCTGCATAACTCATGCAAGCAGTTTAGTCAGTTTCATAGGAGTGGAGTAATTACGCGCACTTGAGCATCCAGCAATACTATAGGGACGCGTGTCACTAAAGCACACGAAAGAAAGCTTAATTACCTTGCTCAGGGGCGAATCAATATTTTGCATCAAGTCACCGTCAGGTCTTCTTAAAGAAGTAAAAAAACATCGCTATTTAACACTCTGTAATCTGCATTATAATTTTTTTTCGCAAGAAATGGCAAGGATGCGTGTAAAAGAAACAATAAATTGACCCCAGAATTACTTGTGTCGCTGATAAGCACACGACATGCAAATAAATTGATGAACAAAGGCATTTGCGCTGCCTCTGAGGGCTTCTTTTCGTGACAGCCTCGGTGTATAGCCACCGCTCTTTACCTTTTAAAACTCAGTTGTAAAAAATTAATTTATTTAGAGATAAACCGGCCAAGAAAAGTGAGCTCGTCCTAACGGATGAAAACTTGCTTGCGAATTCTCCTAGAAAAGGAATGAACAAAAAAAAGTAAATAGGGCGTTATTTTAAGAGCACATATTGATAAGTTAAACCCTTCAAAACTACCTCATGAGATAGGATGCAGCCTTTGTTTTGGTACTCGTATTGTAAATGGGCTCAAAGCTCTTTTTATCTGATTTCCAGGGTATTTCATAGCGTATGTCATAAAAATGTTGTTTATGCGAAGTGCTAGCTTGAAACTGATAGAGAAATCTCTTATGACTATAACTGACAATGTTTTTTTACAGTATGCTTTACTTTACCACTAGCTGTCCCAACATGAGGTTGGAATATTTGAGCCAAGCTATATCCAAAAAAAACAAGACTCAGAAAAGATGCAAACTTGAATAAATAAAAGATTCGTTAACCGGGGGTGGGCTTCCGAGTTCCCATATTCGAAAAGCCGACTTGAATAAATTTGAAATAAGACTTGTCTTCTTCAAGCTTGCAACATTTTTTACAGGGGAAGCTGTTATGAGATCACAACGCACCGATTTTCGCACCACAGTTGTCGGCCGCCGCCAACATCACCGGTGTCGGTAACCGCAATTGCTCTAAAAAAATGAAACAGGGAAAGCATTTCTAGGATTAGATAAGAATTGAAGAGCGCCCCCTGTGCGGCAACCACGCTGCTGCTTGAAACTGCTTCGCTAAAATACCCTCTACAGGCGCCGTCTTGTCAGGCAAAGAATCATGCTGGATATGCAATATTGAATCGCGGATTAGCAAAACAAGCCCGTGCCACACAATGCGAAAGGCGCAACCAGTAGAACGTCACTGGCAACCGAAACACGAATAAATCCACACCACTGGGTCAAAATGTCCACGCGGCTAAGCGAAAGTACGCCGCCCGCCAGCCTCCTAACTGTCACGAATCTGAATATTCCTTTCGTCGAGCTGTTTAAGATCCAGACAAGCGCTTCACAGTATACGTCTGAAATCTTGCCGAGGCTATAGCCTCAGAAAAATTTCAAGGAGAGTTGGTCGGAAATCTATTTGGGTAGCGTGCGGCGCGAGTGGTCGTCCGTGGTCCTCCGTACACCGTTTCTCTTACTGTAGTGGCCAGTATGCTATGAAGGGTTAGTGATGGCGCTGCTAGGGAAGTGGATATATTGTGAGCGCGACAAGCGAATGAATGTACTGGGACGCCATTCTACCCATCGTGACATTCACTTACATTATGGCTGCTCAACGCACTACCGGCTTTTCTCCATTTTTTTCTCGTCCATGGTCGCTCGCTTAGTTTCGCTCTAAACATCTCTTTCCTTTCGGCCCCTGCACCCTCGACAGCTCCTTTTTCTTTTGAAGAACTTTTATCTCATCTCGCACGCTGCCCGTCACCATACCCGCGTTAACACCAGCCTCTCTCAAGACCCTCGAAAGCCTCACTACGACTCGTTTCGCCATGTTGTGTCTTTTTTCCCTGGTGACGAAGTTCTTCCATGCACTCCACTGTGCGTCCCTGGATTATGCGAAAAATTCATCAGTCGCTTTATTGGGCCGTACACGGTGGTATAACAGACATCTCCTGTCAATGGGCCTTTCTAGAAAACGGTGCGTGCCACCTGGGCTGGCTGCCAATCATTATGGGAAGCCGAAGCGCCGGAGGAGTGTCGTCTGCTCGCGGAAGCATTGGCTAACCTCGTTTCCCGTATCGCGCGGGCGTACGAACGCAACCTTGCGGGAATATCGCACGTGATAACCCTGCTTCAATCTGCACTCATTGAAGAGGCACAACGCAGAGCAACATAAAGTCAGCAAACTTATTAGGGACCGAAAAAAATGCTAACGTACCCGCGAAAGTGCTCATTGGATTGGAAACATTACGCGGCTTTCACAGCAAGCCCGTTCGCTTCGTTGGTCGTATTTCCAAGTAACGGAAGTTTTTCTTTTTTGTTCTATATTAAGCATGACCATACAGATATACTATTAGTACTTTATGTTAAGCACTATCACTCATGAGTCATGATATGGTTCCGCGTGATACGTGGTGTAAGACCGTGGCACTTCGTGCATGATAATCAATGTCAAGATCCGATTCCTATAAATGGGTTCGAGCCCCACTATGCCTTCGTGTTGAAAACACATAAAGAAAACACATAAACGGGATGGGCGCTCATTTGCAATTGTTTATTCCTTGAGGAAACAGGCTGAAACAGCCATTTTTCGTCGACGCATGTGCAACCTACTCGGTCCATTCCTTACCTAATCACGGTATAGGCACATGATCGCTAGATACCGTGCTTCTGGCTCATACCGCATCAGTGAAGTTTTGCTAACGCAATGGATACCCCGTTTCTTTTGTGAAAGGCCTTCGAAATTGCTCTTGGTGTGAATCCGCATGAAGTGACATGTGCGCTTGAGTGGGCACCGTCGTCATTTTTCACCGTAAGGGCGTGTTCCCTCACTCGATCACTGCCGCAGCGCCCCGTCGTCTGGCTAACATGTCTCTTTCCGCACGATAGGGGTATTATGTAAACCACTTCGGTGGCAGACTTTGTGAACGGCCACGCATTCTTTTTTTTACAGCCTTTCAGCTGCTGAGCATGATTTCCAGCGATGCACCAGCACAACTTTGCTAGTTTGGTAGGGGCACGAACTCCATCATACTTCATGCCGACTCGCCCCCTTTTTATGGTTGTGTGTAACCTTATGAATATATGGTACAAACAGCTGCCAGTGAGCACCCGTCCTGTCCATCTGTTTTCTTTGTTTGTGTGGTCATGGTTTTGTCGTGAAATCTACTATTCAATTCAGGCATTCATGTATATTCACAGCACATGTTTAATGTATCTAGCACAATATTACACCCTATTTTCATATTCATATTTGCATGTTCAAGAGAACGACAAGCTGCGCCAATTGTGTCAATAAATACAATTTCTTAATTTTGCATAAAACCATTATAAAATGCGCAACCAGCCTCAATGATTTCTCAGTATTGGTAACTTGGCAAGAAATATAAAATCCATTATTCACCATAAGTTTGTGCATCACCATCCAATTGATTAATGTGTGCAGTTTAACATCCTGAAATCACCTTTTGATTATGAGACGCCTTAGTGGAGGGCTTCAGAAATTTCAGCCACCTAGGGTTCTTGTGCACCCAAATCTGAGCAAATGGGCCTACAGCATTTTTGCCTGCATCAAAAATGCAGCTGAGTACCTTGGCAACTAAACGACCGAGCTGGGATCATCATCATCCAATCTAGTAGAGATGCGCCAATTGTGATTCTAACTTTAACTGACTATATTCTAACCTCACAGCAAAAGAGAGAAGTGTGGAGCGGTTTAAAAGAAAGTTCCGCACTCTTTACTATGACGTCCATAACGCTTTTTATGTCGCTTTTGCCACAGTACATTTTTGCTCTGCGAAAAAGGCCTTTGTGATATGAAAGTAGCTACTATTACTCGCTGTCACAGGACACAAAATATGTTTTCCCTCTATTACACTCGCATGCAGACGCCATTCCATAATGATTACTAGTCAGAGTGCTGGCCGTCTTTCAGAGTTTATTTATGAGGTTTTTGCGGCCTTAAGCGATGATAAAAGAAATCGTATGCCACTTTTTGTTTCTTTTCGCCACCCCCTCGAGCTCGTCCTTCACGAATATCTCGAATTTCTGGGTCGCCTGTCAAACAGTTTGACAAGCTCGGCAAAAGCTACTGTGAGTTTTACCCCCGTATTTTAGAACGTCCCTTCACTACACGCTTCACCTTGACTTGAGAAAATTGATTGCAACGCCTTCTATAGGCAGAGAAAGTCGCCCAATATCAGGGATAATCTGCAGTGATTCTCTAGAAACGCAGCGTCATTTTTATACAAGTGGTGGCGCTGTGCTCAGCTAGTTCAAGTGAAGGAGTGAAGGACGAGATTTTAGTCGAGGAGCGTTCGTGAATACTGGGTTAGCATTGTTTGCACCGTGGGACAGTTCAAGAGACTGCTTTTATTGAAATAGCTACGCTGTTGTGTATTTTGAATAAATTAGCGAGTGCCGAATAAATTCTACATATATTTTTTCATTTTGTGTGATTCAGTCTAATTTGTTGTAATACTTAAATTTGGAGCCCCGCCACGGTGGTCTAGTGGCTAAGGTACTCGGCTGCTGACCCCCAGGTTGCGGGATCGATTCGTGACTGCGGCGGTTGCATTTCCGATGGAGGCGGAAATGTTGTAGGCCCGTGTGCTCAGATTCGGGTGTGGTCGATATTTCCGGAGCCCTCCAGTACGGCTTTCCCATCATTATATGGTAGTTTTGAGACGTTAAACCCAAATATCAATCAATGCTCTAAATTGGGATTTTCGGACTCAAAAATGTTGCATTTGTTTTTCCTGAAACCTGCTCCAAATTCAGATTTTTTTTTCCAGGAAAGGCAAGATATGATGCTCCAAAATATTGTTCCAGATCTTAGCTTGCCTGTTCAACCTCTGCTAGCTCTAAGTGGTTGCTCTTGCACCCTGCTTTTGTGTGTCCATTCTATGTTATTTGATGTTGCAATGTTTCAGGGTGACATTTTATTATGTGATGCAGTTAATATTTTACATCTTTACATCAAGTGTTCTGCATAGTTAGTATCTAGTGACACTGTAAAGTTATTGTAATTTTGCCTATTGTCTTCACTCCTGTAATATTGTTTCTCTAGTATTCTGAATGTCTGTACACACAAGGGTTATTGTGAAATGAAAATGCCGTTTTAAGACTGTTTTGTCATTACATTCATTAGAATACCACTAGCCTTGCATATTATGCATAGGGCATGCCACAAAACATGCAAACTGTGGCGTATCAATGTGACCATTCCAGTGTGCTTTGATATAATATTTCAGTATATTGGAGAAATAAGGCATGCTGCATTGCACTACTCTGCCTGTTGTTGGATGTTTCACTGCACTGTACATTTGTGTTGCATTGAAACATATTAAAATTATTTCTTCATTTTTAAGTTCAAATAAAGGCTCTTCTGTTGTACTTTGATATACATGCCTTGGTCGCTAGAGCTCCATGCCATACCATTGACGTCCGATTTCCGGTCTTTTGTTGCAATTGGCATTCTGCTCTGCACAATTGAAAGATGTTTCTGATTAAGCTACACTTTGTCTCTGAAGCCTGTATGTACTCTGTGTCTAATAAAATAAAGCTTGATTTCATTTTGCACTATGGGATGACTTTGTGAACGTTGTGTTATGTGTGACAGCTTATTTAGAGTGATGCCTTTGCATTCAGCTAGGATTACATGTTATATGTGAGAGCTTTATATGCCCTGCTTCATATATGCACCATTAAACCAGTGCCAGGGCCAGGATTACCACAACGTGGCAGGAGCCACTACAATAGGACATCTGCGTAAAAAATATCTATTTAAATGGTGAGCTTTCACGTGCCTCCACGGGGGCCTACCGGAAAGGGGTAACACTCAAACTATGGTATTTTGCGCATGGGTGTCTTGGCGTAATTCTGCACGAACATCCCCACACCCTCTTTTCTGTTGGGGTGAATTACACTCTACACTACTTTTTATTGTTTAGGGTGTTAGGGTGTTATAGCAGGATTACACCTTTACGCTCATAAGATTACTTCGGTGTGCACTCGTTTTTACACCCTCATTTCTATTGGTTGATTGATATGTGGGGTTTAACGTCCCAAAACCACTATATGATTTGAGGAATATATATTGCATTTGAGGAGTATAATTTATAGGTCTACAAATCTATACTCTTTATGGAACTGGATAGCGAGCACTATAGTCAATTGTGAAAGTACTTCTGAGTCTAGGCGTGGCTCTATAGTAGAATACTTGAATGCCGCGCGGAATGAGGGTGAAGAGTTCAATTACTGCTGGGACACGACATTTAATATTCGAATTCGTCGTCTCAATGCGGCCGATGTCAGATTATTTTTAACGCTCAAGCGCTGAGATTACGCATGTATGTCGTCGCCATTTTTGAGTTAATCACCCGTGACACATGCACCCATACTAGTGGCACATATATACCCGCCCGCGGATATATACCACGGTCAAGACCAAAGTGTTTGACGACTTAAGCAACGCGATTGTGACATCATTTATGTAATAACCAGCGCGTCATATTTGGCAGACTATCTCAACCTGTCATACTAGTTTTTGTTCGTGACAAAACTAAGCGCATAGATAGATAGATAGATAGATAGATAGATAGATAGATAGATAGATAGATAGATAGATAGATAGATAGATAGATAGATAGATAGATAGATAGATAGATAGATAGATAGATAGATAGATAGATAGATAGATAGATAGATAGATAGATGCCAAAAGTACTTGGAGTACGCAAAGAAATGCTTCGCCTTTGAAAAAGTTGCCGTGGAGCGATCAGCAATTGAATGTCGTTCGTATTGCCGTGCACGGGACGAAAGTGAAACAGTTGAGCGAACGTAATGAGACAACAAGAGGAGGGAGACGTTAACGGATGACCGGTTCAATTCATCTCATTTGAAAACTTTCCCTAAAAAACACGTACACGCACACGCTTCGTCTAACGTACTCAGCGGAAGCGTTCCTTCTATTATTATTTTTCCTTGAAGCATCATCCTCAAGCACAGGACACGTTGCACTGTGCATCGCTACTGGAGGCAGAGCTGCCGGGCTCAGTAGAAAAGCTACTCAGCCGTGTTTCTACCACACCGCCATTAACCGTATTCAGCTAGAAGTCCAGAATGCCTTTCTCAAAGGAGCATGAGTTCACAACTCAAGTGAGCAGCATGAAATAAAATATATTGATGTTCAGAGAGCACCAAGGTTGGCTTTCCCCTTCCATAGAGCGATCGTTTTATCGGAGATGGTACCTCACCCCTATACCTAATGAAAGAATACGGTAATGCTCTGCTGCATGCGCACCACGAGCGTATACGATGACGACACTGAGTGCCAGGCTTGGTACTCAGCTAATGGCCATACTGGCAACTACGCTCTGCATGTTCACCAGGAGATTTACCCTGGTGTCCCTGCACGCGACCTTTTTCGGCCTCATGTCTTCTCTATTGCGCTCTTCTCAGGCGAACCTTTGTGAAGGATTCTTGACTGTATTTGTCTGTCGCAATTGTCGTCAGCCCCAGCCCTCTTACGTACGCGTGCCAGAAAGCCAAGAGTTGCCACGTTAACGACCATGACGTTGATTGACTTCCCTCAGTTCTCCTGAATAAGATTTCAAAAGGAAGCAATATTTTATTTCCGTGAAAAAAAAGTGGAAATATGAGTAAAGCAAAAAATACTAGAATAAAAGTGGCGGCTAACTTTCCATGGCGTCACTGTTGGCAGTCTAAAGGCACAGCGGAGCTGCATTTCTAGCGTTTAAAATATTTTGCTAAGCTGCTATAGTTTTGCTTAGTTCAACAGGTCATATCAAGCATCCCAATGGCCATCGTTATGCTTTATAAAGCTAAAAAGTGTTTATGCCTCCTTTGCTCCTTCTTATAGAGGCTTCATTCCAATATTTGCCTATTTTATTGAGGTGTACCTGAAAGCTTAACAGTCGCTTCGCTTGTTCACAGAAACAGCAAAGCCCCTCCGGCATCTTCGCAAGGGTAACACTCATTTTTCACAAAGTCGTGCAAACGCCAAGTATCACTTAACAGTCAGGCCAACGTTAGTCCAAGCTTTATGAAAATTGTTTTATCGTCACCCAGAGTTTCTCTTTTGTACAACTACATGCAGCTTTGTACACTCTCAGCAGCCACCATGCGATAACAAGTCATCATGGTGATCCCTAGCAAGACCAAATCACATCTTTGGCCTCGCCTTTTCTTCTTTTCAGCACTCGCTGGGTATTCCTTGGCATGGCGACGTTGTTCTTGCTGCTTGACTAGCCCAATATTCTGGATCCCCTCTTCAATAAAATTTATACTCGGACTTGGCTTACCACCACATTTCTTTAGGCGCAGCCTCTTCCTCCGGACTGCGTATTATCTTGCGTTTACACACGGTGACATCAGACTTGAATCTGCAACACGAAGGCAGAGCACAATCCTTTATACAAGTGATGACGCCATGGTCTTCCAAACCAGAGGGAGTGCACTCACGGGCGCAAGCAATAGCACCAACCCCTGATATTCCGCAGTTTTCCCGCGCGTATGTCATGGTGTCACAAGTAACTATTGGCTGATTCGAGCCCGTAGTTGTCTAGCGACGTTACGGTCACTTTGTCTTGGCGATTCTGCGAGCATTGCTACATGCACCGACGACTCGCCGCGGTGGTATAGTGGCTGAGGTACAGGATTCCGCAACCTGCGGGTCGCGGAATCGAATTTCGGTGGCGGCGGCTGCTTTTCCAGTGGAGGCGGAAATGTTGTAGGCCCGTGTGCTCAAACTTGGGTGCACGTTAAAGAACACCAGGTGGTCGAAATTTCCGGAGCCCTCCACTACGGCGTCTCTCAAAAACAAAGGCGTCCGCAAGTTTTGAGGACATATCACCTGTCACCTTGAGTGTAGTTCTTTCTGTTGAAAATGATTTCTAAATATACTTTGTTTCTTATGTAGACCATTCTTTTCAAGTTCTCGCACGAAAGTTTGTGGACTATCATTTACATTATCAAGTGAAAGTAAGCTTTTCCGCCTTCTCTGTGATGTGCATGGCTATCTTTTAAGCATTTTAATGAGTGGATGAAAGCAACTCAAAGAACGAATTGCAATTGACGATTACTGAAATAAAACAATGAGAGCAGAAAGGTAGGTCTTAAAATAATCGGCAGAAAACAAAAGTAATGTACAAAAACCTCGCAAGAGAAAGCGCTTAAAGATAGGTAGCAGTCCACTTGAAGTTTTGAAACAGTGTGTCTACTTACGACAGGTAATATCTGCGGAGCCGAATCACGAGATTCAAGCAAATAAAAGAAGAGGGCAGTGGAGCACATCCAGCAAGCACTTTCATATCATGAATGGTAAATTGCTACTATCCCTCAAGAGGAAGGTATATAAGAGGTGCATGTTATTGATACTTAACTACTGAGCAAAACCTGTAGAATTACAAAGAGGGTTCAAGTTATGTTGAGGGCAATGCAGTAAGTGATAGAAAGGAAATTGATAGGTGTAACACTAACGCAAGGAAAGATCGAAGAGCGTATCAAAAAACACACGGGTCTTAACGATATCATAGTCAAAATGAAGAAGAAATAGTCGCGGGCAGGGCACGTATAGCACGAAGGCAAGACAACCATTGGTTATTAAGGACTAGAGACTGGATTCCAAGAAAAAACAATCGGGTGAGTGGGTGACAGAAAGTTAGGTGGACAGATGAGATAACAAAGTTCGCGAGTACAAAGTGGCTGCCTCAAGTACAGACCCGAGCTGTCTGGTGGAACATGGAAGAGGCCTTTGTCTTGCAGTAGGCGTAGCTATTCCGATGTTGATAATGATGATGACGATGATGGTCGTCGTGGAAGTTGATCTACTGTCTATTTCTTTCAAAATATTTCTATATGTTGCGTCGACGCCCTTATTCCGCAGTGTCTGCATGACTGCTGATATTTCTACTGTATCAAATGCATTCTTTTAGTTTATGAAAGCTTCGTATAGTTCCTGGGTGTATTCTGAGCATTTCTCTATCCCCTGATTAATAGTCTGAATGTGGTCAGTTTTTGAGTAGTCTGTACGAAATTGTGCTTGATCCTCTGATTGATTCAGTTCTAATATTGTTTAGGTTTTGTAAGCAATTACCTTTGTAAATAGCTTATATACGATGAAGAGCAAGCTGATCAGCCTGTAATTGTTCAAGTTCTTGTCATCACCTTTCTTACGGATTAAGATGATGTCTACAATGTTCCCAGATTCTTGTAGCCTCCCCGTTAGGAGACGCTTCGTATACAGGGGGACCAGTTTTTTTACCACAAAAGGTCCTCCATCCTTCAGCAGATTTAATGTTACCTTATCCTAACCAACAGCTTTGCCTCTTTGCATTCCCTCCAATGCTTTTCTGACTTCTGTCATTACTGCTAGGATGTCATATGAGGTACTGCTGGTTCTTTCATTATGGTCCTGGTTGTCCCGGCTACTGTACAGATCTCTGTAAAACACCTCCGCTAGTTTAACTATCCTACTCATATTGGTAGCTATTATGCCTTCCTTGTCTTCTATTGCACACATCTGGTTTTTGCCTATACCATGTTCCTCTTCATCGCTTTGACGCTTCCGTCGTTTTTTAGAGCATGTTTAATTTTCTCCATGTTACACCTCATGCTTATTTATCAATTTCAAAAGCCCGGACAGATCTCTGTTGTCGGTTGTCTTTAGGTCTTTCATGTTTTGGCGTTTTTTTTAACGAGAACTAAACTGAATATAAGCACAATCGCATCCAGCTACCATGGGCCGTCATTTTTTGCGAATTCTCGCCTGTGGCCATTAATCAATGGTCAATATTTTTGTCGGCGGAACATCCCTGAACGTATACTCGCTTCTGCAAGGACGAAAAAATTCAAGAGCAATCGCATGTGCTCCGTGCCTAAACGCTCGAGCCGTACCTTCAAAGGCGTCGTAGGCCTTCATCGTTTTCCGGAGGACAAAAAACTGAGGAAACAATGGGCTGTCAAACTGCGCATTGGAAAACCCGTCACGAAGGAAATGAAAGTTTGCAGCGAGTATTTTGTACCGGATGACATCTTCTGGGGCACAACAGATGAGTGATCATCTTAAAGTACTTCAAACGAGGGTACCACATTTTCGCCTAAAATTCACACGTTAACGTGTTTACCGACGAATAAGAAGTGTAAAAGTTAAAACGGGCTTTCTCATTCTTTAATTGTCATATTTTGATTACTTTTTTGGATGGGTGTGAGCAAACAAACTTGAAAACATCTACCAGCGGCTTGTCGTTGACGATGTGTGTACAGCATACAATTTGTGCAGTCTAAACGGTTATTTAATGACAACGAGTACTTCTAATCTCCATTGGTTTAGTGTATGTTAATTGAGAGTGAGTGCATACCCTTTCAAAGATATATTGTCGCGAGACATCGTGTTATCGGTGTCAGGCGGGCTTTTAGCATTGTATTCAAGTTTGATCGAGTTCCCTTGGGAAAGCCACAGATGGATGCTGTTCGGCTGTAGTGTTACCAGAACTCTTTTTGGGGGAAGGCGGATTGAATCATAATTCAAGTTTGTGCGTGTGCTTATATATTCACACACACACGTGCTAAATAAATAAACAAAGGGGAGAGTATCTGGATTTCCTCCCTGCTTGGCTACGTAAGTGTCATTCGAGAGGAAAATTCCGTCCCAGCAAAACTCAGCTATGGGTTGAAAGTCAACAAGTATGTCACCCCATGTGTTGTGTCTGCTTGATGGTACAAGTCCAAATCTTTTGTGTTAAGGCTCCAGAAATTAAGGCGCCATTGCGAAGGCACCTATGGAAGACTGCAGTGCCTTCAAAATGCCTCCCAAGTCATAGACTCGACAAGGAAGATGATGCAAAGCTGCAGGCAGTCGTTGACAGAGCCTCCCGGGTATCAGCAAGAGCAACTGCAACTGGTAAGTTATTTCCTTTTTATCAGTAACCTGATGTTAATATTAGATTAGTGTATGCCTCTGACTCAAAGCGGTAGGTTTTCTCTGCCTACTGCTATTCTCTCTAGAAAATTGCAGTAACGTTTGACGGCTGCTCAAACTGTCTGCCATCCAACTGCTTCCTAATCATAACGTACCTTCATCTATAACATTTAGTGCGTATATCGACTGCACATGTACTAGACAGTTCTTATAGAACCTTGAAATCCTGAAATAGTGATAAAAAATTCCAAAGCACTCGATAGTCTGAAAGTGTATGTTCTGCTGGCATTTCCTAAAAGTCGGTGTTTGTCGGCAAGTGCTTGTAAGTTGGACAGGCGCAGCTACAAAAAGCTGTTGTATCCATGAAGTGCTGCAATAATTAAATCTGTAAAATCAATTTAAGGCGCTCAGATAGGCCATATAGCATCACTCTGGATCGATTGGAGCTGAGATGATGATAAATTTAAGTCAGTCTAAAACACCACCTTGTATTTGCGCGCTTGCTTTGTCTGGGAGTGAAAAGTTGGGTAGGCTAAAGTTTGCTGATGTGACACAATGATGCGGTCAGCATATCTTTATCTACCCATGTTTTAAATGCTGACCCCCAGGGCAGTATTGCTGCCTGTCTCCATGTTCATGTATTTCTTGTTTTAAGCAAGCTGACTTTTTGCGATGCCGTAAAGAGCAGATGAGGCACACGGTGCTGCCGGAAAAATATGAATTATAATGGAATAGGGAGTGGAAACAGACTCAAGAGAAAAGTGACACCACAAACAGCACCATCGCTTGTGATTAGACACACCAGTGGCATATTTGGTGTCTTGACTTCTCTCCTGAGGTTGTGTTTCCACATCCTGTCTATTTAACGTTAATACTTACCAACCAGCTAGCTATCTGTTGTTCAAAGGCACTTTTACAGTAAATATTTGCCGCCCGAAGTGTTAAAATAAAACAACAAACAGCCTGAAAAACTCTGCTGCCTTTATTTTTGGAGCGAGACCGAAGCAATATATCATATAATAGCCTGGACAAACACCTCCACAAGGCAACAAAATAAAACGAATGAAGCTGTGGCTGTAGCGAACAAAAAATTGCAGTTTATAACTAGATGTGAGTAACAATAAATCTCTTATATAACGGAATGAATATTTGCTCCTTTTTGAAAATTATTCATCAGCGTTCTTTCGTTTCTACGCTTTGTGAAGTCTGCTCTTTTATGTGCGTTATCCTAATGACTATGCCCAGCAATAACAATACTGCTATGTACTAAAAGTGAAGCTTCTTCGGTAACATATTCATGTGCAGATGTTTCAGAATCCAACAAAGTGGGTACTCCAAGTTATGGCCGTTTGGACGCCCCAAGTGCATCATCGGAGAGCCCTGCATTTGTAAGCTTGAAGCTTTCTTTTTCAAAATAGTGAACTACTTGTGTGCGCTTTTGTTGTGCGAGCCGGCCGGTGGCCGAAGCTATAATGTGACACTGAATGGCTTCTCCTGCGGTGATCGTGGGTGTACGACTGTACGTGGGTCCTAGGAGAAGGCAGTAGAGGGACAGTTGAGCAACTCGAGCAACGCCTTATTTTTGTTCCTCCAGAAGTTTTTTTTTATTTAATAAAAATGAAGGTTTTGTTAAAGTAACTGTTGTTTTCGCCAGCCTTTCTTTCTCGTCCCATCGTTTTCCTCACCATAATTAACATACTTAACGCAATAAAGTTGAGGCCACGTATGCATACACTATAACATTAGCACAAGCTCTATAATGCGACCGAATACATGTTGAAGGGAACATTTAAATGGGCCACAATAACCTCGCGGCTGCCTGCTAGTGCTTGCATGACTTTCAGGATGCTGTTTATACCTTTTCAAGGGAAAATCGTTATTGTGCGAATCTGTAGAGCAAATGTGACTTCAAAACCCGTGAATAGTGGTACAATACTCTTGAAATAAAATAGGAATATATAGGACTTGGAAATGCAAATGTTTTTGTTTCTACAGCTTTCAGTTCAGGCGATATCGGCAAAAGTTCTGCACATCTGATGCTAAAAACTGCCAAAATGCTGTGTCCTGCTGTCAAAGATTCAAGGATGTTTTGAGGCTGTATATTCATCGGAAGGTAACACTACACTCAATTTCAGGCACCACAGCTACCTGTGCGTTCACTGTACAGCAGCGATGAAGATGAAGGTGAAGGACGGCAGCGTGTTGCAGAAAGCCTCCGGCTGCTTGGTGCAAGTGACCACGAAATCATTGAACTTGAAGACACCACTGTTGAAATGCTTCTACAGCTTGTATGCAATCAAGTTGCCAGTGCCAATTTTGCAGGACAGGTTAATACGAGCATTGCAATTTCTGCACAGGCAACTCTAATTGGCTTTCTTAACAGCGATTCAGCTTTAAAAGCATTCAGAGGTGTAGGAAGTATTGAAATTTTAATGTCTGTTGCACAGGCTGTTGCCAAGATTGACACTTCCTCGAAAACAGAAAAAAGGTGTCATGGAGTGGGTTGTCGTAGTACTTGTGCGCATAAAGACGTTTTTGTCAATTAAGTGTTTGCAACCCTGTTTGGAGTGTCCGAAACTTGTGTGCACAGGTACTTTTCTGACACTATGCGATATTTTGCTGCAAGCAGTGTTGTGCGGGTCATACTGGACTGCACTGAAGTGCAGATCGAAAGGTCCCATTGTGTCTGTTGCCGCATCCTCACTCACATTACAAGGATGTTCACACAATAAAAGTTCTTGCTGGCGTATTGCCAGGAGCTCTCATTGCATTTGTGAGTCACTTCTTTTGAGGGCGTGCCTGAAATAAAGCATGTGTAGGTGAAGAGATCACGTAACGGTTGATAAGGACTTCAACATTGACAAGAAGTGCACCACATTAGGTATAGAATTTGTTCAGCCGCCCTTTCTTAAAAAATAGGCACTGTTCTCCACCCAAGACGCGGAAAAACGACGCCTATTGCGTGTGCAAGAGTGCACGTTGAAAGGGTTATTCCGCGTCTGAAGCTCATTGGAATTCTTAAGCGTTCCATACCGTGAAAAAGGATAGCTGTGCTTGATGAGCCGATTATTATTATTGCTGGCATTATGAATTTGTCAGCACCTCTGCTGTCTAACAAGTGGTTTGTCTAACTTACGGCTGCTACAACGTAGGTCAACAGCTTTTGATATTTTCAATTAACGTGCATATGTCTACGCAATATCAACGGAGGTTGTCATCTTTCGAAATTGTTTGTCAGTACCCTTTTAAAGGGCCACTAAACAACGCTGAAGTCGAAAATTTGTGATGAAAAAAATATTCGCACTTTTGCTTTGTGAAAATGGTGCCGCAAGAAATTTGCGAATACGTTCCATAATAAGGAAGAAACAGGGGTTAAAAAATTGTTTCAGCTGGTTTCAAATTCTCGCATGGTCTCCCTATCTTTCTCCGTCATAGGGAGGAGTAGCCCTTTGTCGTGACGACGCCCACTTCGCCAACCTAATGCGATGTTAGCGACTACGTGTCAGAGCGCAGCCAACGACCGATCAAGGCTTTTCCTTGTGCACACGTGTCACAGCGGTGCGGGGAAGCAGCGTGGCGTGGGAGTGGTGAAGTATACACCCCTCCTCTGGCAGTAAAGTAGAGACACTTTTAATCTCGGAGGCTTTCGTTCTGGCAGTAACACTGGTCCGCTAATCTCGGCCGCACAGGGAAGTACAGGAAATCAGAAAATGAGACTGCATGGCCAAAATGACATAACTTGTAGGCCAAGACTCTGTTTCTTAGTGCAAAAAACAATCGACGAGCTCAGTGGCACGTCGACTAACCATCGGCAAGTTTGAATCGCTGCGCGTACAAGGAGGATTGGTCAGGCGTAGCAAAGAAGCACCGGAATTGTTTTTCGAAATGTATCGTCTACATGACGCGCAGAGCTGTAATGTTAAGAAAACTTGATCGCGGCGGCCTGCTGTATGAGCTAGCGAGCTCGTCACTGCCTGTTTACTGGCCCTTTAAAACTTTCTTAGCAGTTGCTTGAATTTAACATGCCGAAAATACGATACGACGATGAATGATGTTTCAGAGTGTTTCATGGATTTTGTCTTACATACTCCTAAAATGATGTGCATGGGCCTCTATTCGCAATTTTCATGGCCTATGGGCAGCGCTACTTTTCATGCAACATGGGGAACGAACAGAGTAATGAAGCATGAGTAAACGATTAGTGGCACAACCTGTAAGTAGCTATACTCGGACACAAAAAAGCAGCTGCATACGTTCATGTGCTTCAATTATTTGCTTGCTAAGTCTAAAGCGTTTAACCACTGACTTTTTTTGAGGTGCTACTCTGAAGGGGAGGCCTGATTTGCCTCGTGCTGTACGCTGTCAGCATTGAGGCCCACAATAAAATCAGTTGCTTTTTCTTCTTTTTTTTTGCTTTGTTAAACTTGAGGAATCCAAAGTGTCACACTAATTTCGAGAACATCTACGATGTTGCAAAAGGACCACAAACAAAACAGAACAAGCCGCCACTGTTACACTGAAGCAGGGCCAACGTTTTGATAGTCTCAGCAGAGCTTCCGGTGGCCACTGCTCAGTGGCGACACGGTACGTGAAACTTGCGAATACTAGCGACAACTCTTTTTGGCAATGATGTGAAAACTATTGTGGCAGTTTTTCTGCCTTGTACTCGGAAAGTAGCAAACCCTGGCGTACGAATTGTACTCCATTGGAAAGTGATGACTTCTTGGCACCCGCATAGCATAGCATTTTTCTGCTGAGAGAACCTTATGTTGTGGAGATCATAGCAAATTTGGCACGCGAGTAGAGGGAAGAGCCTGAATGCGACAGACGCTTACGCCAAGGTGCAGATGCTATTGAGCATGTAAGGACATGTAAAAATGTAGACTTTCTCACATGTGCAAAAATGCGAAATCGTGACTCATAAAGTTAAAAAAATATCTCCCTTGTATGTACTCCATCCTGTCTCAAAGAGCTTCCTCTAGTCACAAAGAAAACATGAATGCAACAGTAGGACTGCATTAATTTTGAGTAGCGTTAGTATAGTTTGGCTCTGTAGCATTCGCTTGAGTGCAGAGAGTAGTTATCCGCGAGTACATCATTTCCCCTCTACAGACATGTGACAGCTGTAGCATAAAACTCTCAACTTACGGCTGAACAGCCGAGCACTGTTTTTGTTAATAATTCATTCTTTCATTGTTGCAACAACAGAACAATAATTTCTGAGTTTTCACATGCGATAATCATTATATTATTATGAGGCATGCCTTAGCAGAGAGCTCCTGATTATTTTTACCATCTTGAGTTTTCTAAAAGAACAAAACAATGAACTGGTTTAGATTGATGAAGTGTGCTCGGAGAACTCCTGTTTTGTTTATTTCACCACCATAGGTGTATTATTAGTGGAGAAAATGAAGTGCCGTGCTTAATTTTTTCATTTCGTCCCGAACTTGCTCTTAGTGATGTCAAAGGTTTCAAAGAGCACGTATCGTACTTTGTTGCAACAATCTCGACAAAATTTCCTCCAACTCGTTATGTCAAGTTCGTGGTCCCTCATAGGACAATGTAGTTCATTTTCACCAATTTTAGGATCCACGTAGGTCCTTGTAGACGCCATCGAAAGTATTTGACGTCATGGAAAAAGGTGCAGAAATCCCAAGGTGGGTTCGCCACCTGTATTTATTCTTTGCACGTTTTCTTGCTTAGGGTCTTCTCATAGAAAGCGTGTTATTCTTGGTATCATGGAATACTACTTTACTAATGCGAGAAAAATCATTTTCCACTTGAAATTCTCTTTCAATTGCTCAGACATTGCACATTCTGTGAGTAGTATGAATCATTTTACATATATAGATTTGCAATCGTCATGATGCAAGTGAAAACACCTTTTTTGGATGAGCAGCAAAGCACCACACCCTAAAAAAAGAGCGAGTAAAGAGGGTGTTTTTTTGTCCCACAACAATCATCGTCATTTATATTGCGTTCCATCCTTGCGCTATCACCCCGGGCCTGGTACATTCTGCTCATGATCGACATGCCCATTATCAGGGTTACATTGCATTCTCGTTAGCAAAGTGGCCAGCGCCGAGTCTTCAAGAAAGGAAGCGCATGCAAGCCTGATGATATTGTTGTGGGACAAAAAGACACCCTTTTACTCGATAATTTTTTAGAGTGCAGTGTTCCACTGCAGTGGCTACGTTCATGCTCGTGCTCTCTTTTAATTCAGTTGATTGTTAATCAGCATTCCATTCCTAAATACTTATGAAAATATGAATTTTTTGTCGTATTGTGGCACACTTTCTGATGGTTTCACTCATGGTACACTTTGTGTTATCTCACAAGCCTGCTGTTTTTTTTTTTGAACAAAGGTGCCACGTGAGAAGTTGAATACCATTTTTTTATTTAAGGGTAGGGGGCGGTCAGCAGCGAGGCAACTGAACCACTTTGCCACTGCAGTGGCTACGTTCATGCTCGTGCTCTTTTTTGTTTGCGTTGATTGTTATTCAGCATTCCATGCCTAAATAGTTAGGCGTTTCCGATGGAGGTGTAAATGTTGTAGGTACGTGTGCTTAGATTTGGGTGCACGTTAAAGAACCCCAGGTGGTCGTAATTTCCGGAGCCCTGCACTACGGCGTCTCTCATAATCGTTTGGTGGTTTTAGGACATTAAACCCCACACATCAATCAATCATTTGTAGCCTTGTTCATAACACACCAAATATAATGGTGTAAATTGGGTGTTTTGAGGGTGTTTTGTTCACGAACACCTCAAGTTTTAAAAATGGAGTGTAAAAAAGGGTGTTCATATGGGAAATTGTATTGCGTACACCCCTTTGACATCCTTTAGGGTGAAAAATTTTTGCAGTGCACGTAGCTTTTGTCTGGCTGGGCTGGGGAGGGATTTTTATCACCGTGCTGCTTGTGATAGGCTATCTCAAGTTTGTGCAGGATGCTCCTGCTCGTTCGTGTCCTGGCTAGTCAGTATATTTGCGAAATTCGGTGTGCTTCTATTAGCTCTTGAAGGGTATTGTACATGCCTAAGTGGAGTACGAGTTCTGTGATTGTGTTGTTTTGAAGTCCCAGCGCCACCTTCTGTGTTCTTCTAAAGAGGGTGTTCAGCTTAGTCTTTTCAGCAGTGCAGTAATTGTGGTAGGTGGTCACGTATGTAATGTGAATAATCACCAATGAATGAATAAGTCTGACAACACTAGCCTCTTTCATGTCGCGATGTCTATTGGTAATTCTTCTGATAAGCCTCATCATGCTCTCGACCTTAGTCTAATGATTTCTTATCGTTGCTGCGCTGGCACCATTTGATTCTATTATGAGTCCGAGCACCTTGATCTGCGTGACCCAAGAAATTTTTAGCCCATCTTTGGTGCGGACCCTAATTTCTTTGTACTCTGCTTGCCGAGTGGAATATTTGGGAGGTCTTCCCTTGAGCGTCGGGCGCTATAGGAGAAGTTTAGATTTTTCTGACGAGCAGGCATGACCTGTACCGACAAGGTACTGTTCCACTACCTCAACCACAGTCTGTAGCCGCTGCTCGATGTCTCCGTCACTTCCATCAAATACCCAAATTGTAATGTCGTCTGCGTATTTGGCGTGTAGCACTCCCTCTACGCATGGCGTGTAGGCGTTCGGGGAAGCCGATCAAAACGCGATTGAAGAGCATCGGCGAGGTGGTATAGTCTTGTGGGGTGCCGACGCTGCCTAGTCTCTTGTCTTCGGATGTGAGTTTGCCCAGCGTTAAGGAGACACTTCTATTTGTGAAAAAATTCTTCACGCAGTTGTATGCTCGGTTGCCTTGATTTAGTGTGGCCATGTTGTGTAGTGTGGCTGCGTGAGCTACGGCGTCAAAGGCTTACTCAAGGCGTATTACTGAAATAGCCCTAATACTTTTGGTATTGTTGCCAAGTATCTAATGTTTGATTTGCAACATTGCATCCTGCGTCGACAGTTGAGCTCGAAACCCGAGCATGGTGTCCGAATGGTGCATATTGAGATTCTAGTAGGTGCAGAGCTAGCAACCACACCTGCACGCGGACTGGCTGCTTCAGCACAAGACGTTGTGATGTCATACTATAGCAACGGGAGGTGAATCGCAACTCCCCCGCGCCACTGTTTCGTACTACATTTTTAGGGGTGAAGCTCCTTAGAGCGGCACCCGTGCGTCCTTCATAGTAGTGCGTAACATGTCTTACGTTTTCACCTGCAAGGTGGTGCCGTTGGCAGACTTCTCCTGTGCGTTGTTGAACAATAAAAAATTCGCAACGTCTGCGTTCGCTAAAAGCCGAATTCTTGATTGATATGTGCGGTTTAACGTCCCAAAACCCACCATATGACTATGAGAGACGCCGTAGTGGAGGGTTCTGGAAATATCGACCACCTGGGGTTCTTTAACGTGCACCCAAATCTAAGCACACGGGCCTACAACATTGCCACCTCCATCAAAATTGCAACCGCCGCAGCCGGGATTCGATCCCGCGACCTGCGGTTTAGCAGCCGAGTTCCTTAGCCACTAGACCACCACGGCAGCGCTAAAAGCCGAATTCTCCTGTCTCTCATTCCCCATTAGCAACCAATGGCATGTACATTGAGCACTATCTGACAATAAAGGGTCCCTACGTTATACTCGCTGGGCGTAAACTCCTTGGTTTGAGAAAGGTTTAGCGAGCGTTGGGCAGCAGTGCCATGAATACAGTGAACTAGTATATAGCATGAAATTGAGGTGGTTAAAGGTTGGAAGTATACACGAAGTGCAAGCCGTAAGAAAGTGTGCGTGCGCCACCTCTCGTTTAGTCTTTGGAATGTCCGCTGGATGGCGGTACTTCTATACGCGGAATATATGATGAAAAGATGCGAGATGGTGGTACTTGGAGAGTTGACAAGATGGTCGAACGGACACACAGACAGATGCATGGACGGACGCAGGGGAGATGCATGGACGAACGCAGGGATGGACGCACGGATAGACGTGCAGAGGAAGGAACAGACGCACGCACGGAAGGGTGGATTGATGCATGAACAGTCACAGAGACAGACGCACGGATGGACAGAAGCAAGAACAAAAAGACGGGCGGATGTTTCGCCCCACTCTCCATCATTCACCCCGTGGACATGCTGCCATTTTTTTCTTTGTTTGCTCGCTGTGTCAGAGGTGTTCTCTGGTGTCAGCTGTGCGACTGTTGCTACAGAGCAACAGCGTAGTGCAGCAGCGCTGCTCAGTGTTGTCTTCTCTCGTGTGCCGTGTAATGCGTGCGAGCTGTGTAAACTTAGGTGTAAATACCTAAATATTACGCCGAAATGACAGCATATGCGGGGTCGACGCGCTCGCGCCGGCACGGCCATATTTTTGGTTGACGCATATCGCGACTGTGGGATGCCGGATCAAATGAAAGACGAATTCTTCGTGGCCTTGGAAGAAAAAAGTCTGTGCCAGTCGGGCTGGCGAAGAATGTGAACTACCGATTGTGGACTCAGCCCACCAGAACGTCGCCTGGCGCCAAAGGTATGTGAAAGTGTGTTGTAATTAAGCCTGCACTGCCTGCTCAACTCGTTTGATTATGCTCGGTTGCCGGGCAGAGTAGCGGTTCTTCAAAACATTTCCCATGTCCGATATATATATATATATATATATATATAAATATATATATATATATATATATATATATATATATATATATATATATATAACGCGTTATTCGAAGGTCGTAGGTTCGATTCCTGCTCACGGCTGGTCATTTTTTCATCCACTTTTCTTTCTTCCTATTTACATTCCATTGGTTCTAATAACTTCCCCTGTACATTCCTTGGCATTACTGTCTGTTAGATCTCATTAATATTGTGTTAAAACACGGAAAAACGAGCCCTTAGGTATACACTTCTTTCCCTTATTTCATTGAACGAGAGTCTCGTACTGGCAGACTTGGTGTGTTTAGGTTGTATAGGAGGGACAATTAATCAGCTGCCCACTCATAATAAGTTCACGTGCTACGTGACGCCAAGCTTGCGCATAAGAGTGTTTTCACACTCGTCACTCGGCTTATAGATGGCGCTGACAGTCACTCCTACTTCTAAATTCACATATAAACCCAAAAAAGTGGATGGAGGGAAGGCCGCTGTTGTAGCTCAGTGATTCCACTTCCTGTTGCGAAAGCGTGCGGACGTGTGTTTCATGAGCTCCGTTGTAGCGGCATCGGCGGCTCAGCTTAGCCGCGGTTCCAGGATTGAAATGCCCCAGGATTATACTGTTATTTTGCCCCCTCTGCCGCCTGGGTATGTGGTTCAGAACACTGTTTTTCTGCATGCGGATGTAAAAGAAAGACCTTATCACGTGGAAGACTTTCGCGAGCCACTTTTTCGACGTGTTCAGCCCACCGAGGTTCTTGCGCTCGGCGCTTATCAAATGAACCACGTGTGGGCAGTGACGTGCAGAAGCACTGAAGGTGTAAAGAAACTTTTAACTGATCCGCAATGGACCGTGAAAGGCATCAAATGCATGATAATCGACCCAAGCCACCGCGACGTCTGTCTGAAGCTGCATTGGTTGCTCTACCACGTACAAGAAGAGGACGTACGAAATGCACTGACCACCTACGGGACGGTGCTTGACGTAGGAATGGATAAGTGGCGAATTGACGGCTACACCCAGCAGAATACCATGACGAGAACCTTGACACTCCGGCTGAAGGCTAACGTTACGCTTGACGATATACCTCACCAGTTACGAGTTGGAGGAGAGCTCGCACTTATTGTGGCAACCGGAAGAGCGCCGCGGTGTTTGCGCTGCCAGCAGATTGGCCACATTAGGAGGGACTGTCGAGTCCCGCGGTGTGACACTTGCAAGCGTTTTGGACACGCCCCTGGGAACTGCACGAAGACGAATGCAGGTGCCGCATTGAACACCGGGAGCATGGATAAATCCGAGCTCACTATGAACGAGACCGCAGCAGAAGAATCGGTGAAATCGAAAGCGGCTTGTGAAGGAAAAAATTCCGCCATATCCACGAAGTGAATAATGATGAGTGGGCGAAGCTCCGGAGGTAAACCTGGTAAACCATGAATCCTCTGTACATTTTGCCCACTCGATTTTATTACATCGCTCCCCCTAGCGTACGTCGCCGCACTAAATCGAATGATTGCCTTCAACCAATGACACGCGTCATATGTGACATCATTCCTATTTTATAAGATCTCGCGTCTTTCATCAACTACAAGTACCGCTTTCTAGTTTATAACATCTTGCATCTTTTCATCATCAGCTACAAGTACCACCATCTAGTAAACACTACAAGAACTAAACGAGAGGTGGCTACATACAGGAGACGGTACCGCCATCTAGTGAACACTGCAAGAACAAAACTAGAGGTGGCTACATACAGGGGACGGTACCGCCATCTAGTGAACACTGCAAGAACTAAACTAGAGGTGGCTACATACAGGCTACAGGGGACGCACAGCCCACGCCCTAAGGAGCTTCGCCCCTAAAACACCTAGTGCAGCAGGCATGACGCGATTGCAAAAAGAACCGCCAAGGTCAACTGACAGTGGCGGAGTGCAACCTATCGCGGATGCATTGGCGAAATCACAGGTGACTTCTGCGGAAAAAAACATTCAGTACAGGAGGCGTGATGGATGTGAAAGAAGCAGGACAAACAAGTGAACCTGCATGTATGCAAGCGGCCGCAGAATCATTGACGAGCGCAAAGGAGACTGATGTTTTAAACGACGCAACCGCTGCTACAGACGAGAGTGAAACATCTACTCAAACTGTCCAGGAACCTGCCGAGGGTGGTGCCATGGAGTGGCACAACGCCGAGGAACCAGGTACGGGAGGGAAACGACCATGAGACACAACCTCAACAGAATCAAGTGACATGAGCAATCAAGAACCGCCACCGAAAGCAGCTTTCCTTCGGAGGCAACGACTGGTGGTCAAACATAATATAACAGAAGGGGAAAAGAGGACGGGAAAACCGGCCTCTTGACAACACATTATGTGTCGCCTTCTACCAAGAAGGTGCACCGGACGACTAAATAGGCGGAGTTCGGCTAAGATGGTATGGTGAGCAGCTACTTGTATTTAAAAAAAATGAGCCTGAAGCTTAAAAGAGCAATGCGTTTTGCCAGCTTAAATGTACGCGGATTAGCTTCAAGAAGGAGGCAGTACCAGTTGAGTAGGCTGTTTTCGTAGCATGACTTGGATGTGATTGCTGTGCAGGAAACTAAGATAGCGGCAGAGAAAGATACCGATCATATGACGTTGCCTTTTCGCTCAATGTATAACATCTGTGTATCCCATGCTGATGGCTTATGAGGAGGGTGTGCACTCTTCATACGACGATCGATAGGCGTTGTGGAAAGAAGTGTAGCAAGCAGCGATAAAGGACGCTTCGTAGTGGGTGATTTTTCTTTCTTGAATTTCGAATGGCGTGTCATATGCGTTTATGCTCCGAACCGAGACAGTGAAAGGAAAGTTTTCTTTGAAGAAATAAGTAACTTACTGGAATGTGACAAATATGTAGTCCTTTTTGGTGATTTTAACTGTGTTTGTAGAAAGGAGGACCGTGCAAGCCGGCCCAGTCATTTGATAAAAGCGCAGTGTTCTTAAATGAGATGATTGCAGAAAATGGCCTGGAAGATGTTGGTTTATGTATGTCTAATTGCAGTGTTCAGTTTACGCCCTTTCAGGGTCTAAGCCACGCACGTTTAGACAGAGCGTACATATCACTGGACCTTATTATGTGCTGTGATGAATATGTTGTTACACCAGTGTCTTTCAGCGACCACTGTATGATTAGTTTCACACTTGGCGCTAAAGACAGGACTCCTAAATTTATCTGGCACTTGTGGAAACTAAACATCCAAATCTTGAAAGATGAATCTTATGATAAAAATGTAACCGAAGCCCTCACGAAACTCTACGGTAATCAAAAAGATGACTGGGAAACAAAGTGGCAATTTTTCAAACAAGAGGTTAAAATGAATGCAATAGAACGATCTACAAAAAACAAATTCGAGAAGAAACAGGCGGAAAGGAACCTGCGAAGGCAATTACAAGTGCTCTTGCAGGAAGAAACTGTGAAACCCGGCTCCTTTACCAATGAAATAACAGATACTAAAAACAAACTGGAGATTTTAGATAAAGAGAAGTATAAAGGCGCTATAATAAGAGCTGGAAGTGAAAAACTTTGTATAGTTGAGACACCCACAAAACGAGCTTTGGGTGATGAAAAAAAATACGGACAAAGAAATTAAATCAGAGAAATAGTACGCAATGACATACTGATGAATGAAAAAGATCAGATAATAGAGGCATTTGTAGACCATTATCGCAATCTGCTCGGAAAACGAGTACCGATAGCCACGGGTTTTTGTGATGTCTTTCTTGATACGATGCCCAAGCTTGACGACGAAACATGAGAAAAATTAGGGGCTCCTATCAGCGTACAGGAAATAAAAAAAGCTATTGATGACCTAAGTACAGGCAAGACGCCCGGCCCAGATGGAATCGGGGTGGAGTTTTATAAAGTTTCTAAAGAAGACGTGGCAGTTGCGCTACACGAAGTTATCGTAGAAGCATACAAAAAGGAAAAACTGCCACGCTCTTACATGCAGGCGCATACTGCCTTGATTCCGAAGACAGATGATAGCAGTAAACTTCAATCCGTAACATCATATCGACCTATCAGTCTTTTGAACACTGATTATAAAATATTGATGAAGGTTTTAGCCAGGAGAATTCAGAACATCAATGAAAAGATTGTAGGGACTTACCAGATATGCGGCATAAAAGGTCGCAGCATCACCACGCACATACATATAGTAAGAAGTGTACTAGAGATTTGTGACGCCTTTGAAGAACGAATAGCAATCATGCAGATAGATCTACAGAAAGCTTTTGACCGTGTCTCCCATGAAGTATTGTTCAGTGTGTTGAAGCATGTGGGAGTTGGTGACGTATTTTTTGATGGTTTGAAGATGGCATATTCACAGTGTGTAACGCAGTTGATAGTCAATAAGCAGCTCAGTGAAGAAATTGAAATACTAAGTTCTATCAGACAGGGATGCCCGGCCTCAGCATTGTTATTCGCCATCTACCTAGAACCCTTTTGCTTATCAATCATTCAAATCTCAAGTGTGCAAGGCTTTCGGTTACAGAACACGGAGATAAAATTACTCGCATATGCTGACGATGTGGCAGTACTCTGCCAAGATAGACAAAGTATATGTGAAGTCGTTTACATGGCAAATAAATTTTGTGACAATACGGGCAGTGTAATTACTGGCATAAAACAGCTGCCTTTTGGTACGGCAATGGGGATGTGAGGCCTGAGGTATACCTTAACGTAAAATGGTAAAGCAAACCCCTAAAGTACCTCGGTGTATCCTTGGACAGCTATCGCGACAACGCGGATTACTGGAAAGGTGAAGCAGAAACCCTCAGGCAAAAAAAAAATGCCTGGGGTGGTCGGGATCTGTCTATATTCGCACGTGCAACTGTGTGCAACATGTTTTTGATATCAGAAATCTGGTATGCCATGCAAGTTATCTGTATGTCACGCGTCAATGTACAGACGTTTCACAGGATTTTTGCTGTGTCTGTGTGGAAATCGCCGTGGGAACGTACAAGCCAGTCTAATTTATTCCAGACCGTTAGTAATGGCGGACTCGGTTTATGTCATTTATTTATTAGACAAGTTGTCTCTCGGTTTATTTTCCTTCGCGATCAAAGAAACAAATTTCTGCAAACAGTGATAAAAGTAAGGCTGTCATCACGCATCCCAGATTTTGTTGTGTCCACAAACGGTGATATGTGCCGATATGTGTCTGGTTTTTTGAGAGAAGTTATACAGTCTTTTGAGTTTTTGAAAGTGCGCTTTTCGCTAGAATATCTTGCCACTGTTAAGCGAAAAAATCTGTACAGGGATCTCCGTGATGTCTTGTTCCCAACACCTTTGTACAGATCTATGTTCAATGGAGGACCCGGACAGGACGTTTTGAAAAGGGTCAAAAGGATGAAAGTAAAAGCAGGGGCAAAAACTTTCTTTTTTAAATTGCATTCCGGGACTCTCCCCGTAAAGCAGTGGCTAGCGGACAAGGGAATTGATGTACCATAGACAACCCATTGTTTACTTTGTAAAACACCTGAGACAATAGACCATGTGTTTATTCATTGCTGGGACGCTGTGTTTCGTTGGGACATCCTTCAATGAACATTGAAAAAAGATCTCCCCAATACAAGCCATGGCATTCGTTTTCTCTGTGTGGATGAGGACGACGGCATACCATACGACATGGTTATGTTAATTAGCCTTCACAGCATCTGGCAGACCACTATGGCTTACAGACATCTTGACCAGAACATACGTCCTGTCCGGGAGAACTTCATTGCAAATATGCGGTATATCACTGAGGTGTATAAACAAGAAGAACCTCCCAGCTGGCTAACAATGTTAGAGGAATTGTGCAACCTGAAAAAAATTTTAATGTGAGCACTTCGGATCAAATATTGGTCCAAGTGTATTTTATCATTCACGTTTCTGTGTGAACACCTGTAAAAAAACAGGTAATAATTAAAAAAAGCTGTTGTAGCTCAGTGGTTAGAGAATCGAACGCGTTATTTGAAGGTCGTAGGTTCGATTCCTGCTCACGGCTGGTTATTTTTTCATCCACTTTTCTTTCTTCTTATTTACAATTCATTGGTTCTAATAGCTTCCCCTGTACATTCCTTGGCATTAATGTCTGTTAGATCTCATTAATATTGTGTTAAAACACCGAAAAACGAGCCCTTAGGTATACACTTCTTTCCCTTATTTCATTGAACGAGGGTTTCGTACTGGCAGACTTGGTGTGTTTAGGTTGTATAGGAGGGACAATTAATCAGCTGCCCGCTCATAATAAGTTCACGTGCTACGTGACACCAAGCATGCGCATAAGAGTGTTTTCACATTCGTCGCTCGGCTTATAGATGGCGCTGACTGTCACTCCTACTTCTAAATTCACATATAAACCCAAAAAAAAGTGGATGGAGGGAAGGCCGCTGTTGTAGCTCAGTGGTTAGAGCATGGAACGCGTTGTTTGAAGATCAAGGTTCGATTCCTGCTCATGGCTGGTTATTTTTTCATCCACTTTTCTTTTTTCTTATTTACATTCCATTCGTTCTAATAACTTCCCCTGTACATTCCTTGGCATCACTGTCTCTTAGATCTCATTAATATTGTGTTAAAACACGTAAAAACGAGCCCTTAGGTATACACTTCTTTCCCTTATATATATATATATATATATATATATATATATATATATTATTGATTTGCTGTCCGTGTTCTCTTTATAATACGCTTCTGTTACCTCTTATTCAGAGCACGATGCCGTGGTCTGCATCGCTTTGCGTTGTAACAAATTAAAGTTTGCCTTGCAGCGGACTCCCCACTTTTATAACACGTAATACTTGTGCGTGGTACCAAAAAACCATATATGATATTGACGGGTACAGCTGTGCATAGAACAATTGGGGCCAGCAGTGTTTGTAAACTCATGCGTTTGTTTCTTCCAAAATAACAAACGATACATTTAGCGTAGGTGGTGAGAGGCGTATGCATCATGATATGCTGATCCAGTGAAGATGAGCGAAAAAAATGGAAAAAGCTGGACCTAATTTCAAACAGCTTTCTATTTGGCTGTTTGTTCAAAAGTGGGTACAAACTAAAGCTTGGAAAAAAACACATTTGTTGCTTGCAATACTACGTAGCCTGAGTATAGCATACATACTAGCAGAGTCATTCAATGATACTGGGCATCACTGTGTACAATACAGGTAATGCATCGTAGAAGTGTTGTGCATCTTTAGCTGTCTCGTAGTCTAATGCGTTCATAGTTTATACGAAATGACTGCTTCGTATCTTTCAATGCTCCTGCACAAATCAGCTGCCTTTTACTTTGCAACAGTGCACAAATGAAGGTAGAGCTAATAAGCATCAACTGTAAGAAAACTGGTGCAGTGCCAGCACTCGCTTCAATGGCATGGTATACACTTGTGTGATGGTCAGACAGTCTGGTTATTGTGTACTATAGCATTATTTCTTTGTGGGCTACATGCTAGTTAGCATGTCACGCTTTCCCTCAAACCCTGGTTTTCTCATTAAATTTTTTTTCTGGATATTAGGATCACTTCTTCATTACTTTTTTCATTACTTATATACAAATACTGCAGGCCAATACTTTGACTAAAGAAGGAGGGCCATTATAACAAGAGAAAAAAACAAAACAAAAAGAATATATACATGCAAAAAACATTGTAACACGAAATGAACATAATGCATGAAAAAGAAGCAGTAGTCACCCATAGACTTCAAAGAAAATTCCCAACTGAGTGAATTCACAATTGTATTCAATTCAGTTAGTTTCCACACCATTGCCAACACAACTTTCTCGTTGCTACGGTAGTGATAGGGCTGCAGTAGATTACCTGTACTCTCTTAAAAAAGTGACCCACATTTACATTAACAGAATTTGTTTTTAAATTTCTTGCATGTACATCAGCACAAAATTTGAGCTAGTTGACTTGGATTCCACAAAAAAGAAGGTGAGGCTTGCAGGCACATACAACAGAAAAAAACAAGACAGTGAAAATGTGGCTGTCAACTAAAAAAGCACACTGTGCTCTTCTAGTGAGCAACCATTTTGAAAAAATGAAGGAGAGATACATTTTCCTAAAGAATGGCCTCGGAGTTGTGCAAAACATTTTCTAGACAATGCCTCTGCACTTGAAAATCTGAGCTGGCAGTAGTCCCCTAGATAATCAAGACTGTTGCTAAACCTTCTATCAAAGCATATTAGTGTTGTAGACTGCGGTATTTCCATGGCGTACCTTGGGTCTTCAGTAATCAAATAGTGTGTACAGGAAGTTAACTCCAGCCTTAATGACCATAATATGCTTGTGTACATTTATTCGGAGGATATTATTCTAGCAAGCCAGGGGAGCGTATCGAGGCAATCTTTATATTGATGTGCAAAAAATTAGTGCGTCTCTCAAGAATGTAATTTGGCATAAATGAATACAATGTGGAAAGGAATGTACCCGGTGAACTTTATCGAGATCCATCGACCTAGGAAAATCGCCGGAGTTGCCCTTTAGGAGCACAGCACTACTTTCACTTTTTTGCTCAGTTAGGTGCTCAGTCACACACTGCGCATTTATACAGTCAAACCGCGAAAGGTAATGGCAAATATTCTGAAAACTTTTACCCGTTTCAAAGCAACAGTGGTTTCTTCACAGGAAGGACCCGATTCTCTAATTGACTCGACTACCTGTTGCCTCCAATTAAAGACTTAGTTTAATTTTAAGTAGTTAAAATTAATGTCTTTAGTATTCTACATTGTTTTAATGCAGAAAGAGTAGTTAGTAAGGCAGCAAGTAAATATTAAATTTCTCGAACTTTAAAGCGTTTTCAGAAACGTTTCTTGAATCACCTTGAACACTATGTCGATTGGGGGGTGCCACCAAATCTGGAGGCCCTAAAAAGTCGTTTGTAGGCGTCTTCTGTACGCGAGGAGACTCAGCACGACGTGTTGAACTTTGCAAATGTTTATACCAATTCCTAATTGACTCAAAAGTGTGCCTTAATATTCATTCTCGCGGTTGAAAACCCTCGCTAGTGCGACTGTCACTGACGTCAATGTGAAGGAAGTGTAACAAAAACTTTTAGTGACGCAACACCACATTGCAGTGATATGCAATGTACAGTGACTGCCCAACAGCTCTGTTGCACCAGGCAACCAATAGGCTAACATACTAACTTTTCTCAGCGTTTTTGCGAAGTAGCTAAACTTGCTAGCATTTTATAAAGTGCTTTACATAGTCATGCAAACCTTTGAAGGCAATTTTAGTGAATTTCACTTTGTTTACACATCATGGCTTAAGCATATTGCGTTACCATGGCTCTAAATGTGAGACCAGATTGGAGAGGCCACTTTGAATCACTAAGATGTATCAGGGCAGCACAGAGCTGTTGTTGCAGATAACTGGCACTTTCTTATTCTCTGCTGGTGTCAATTCTCATCAGTTATGTAGCTCCGTACGCAAAGCTTCTTTAAAGAATTTTCCCCACGATCACTCAGAAAAAAACGAAGAAACGTTACTATAATTTTGGTTGCACGACGTTTCACAAGGTGTCAATACTATCATCTAGTAACCAGGTGATCTGCAAAGATCTCTGCACATACTGGAATTGTATACGTGCCATTACTTTCTATCAGAAACTTTTCATGCCATTTGACGGTAGCCAGACAGTTGCAATTGTGTGTGTGTCTGTGTTTAGGAGCAGAGGATGCACCACTCTGTGTGCTCCAGCTTTGTGGGCGCATGTGCTCTAGTTTTCAACGCAGTAATATCACTGTCCATCTTGGTGCCCAGAAACCGCAGCTGGAAGCTGTAATTCGTGTAAGTAAGCAGATATCAAGTTAATTTGCTAGAATATGCGAATCCTGAAACACGCATCATGCTTCTTAGAAGAATAAGAAAGATTTTCTATAAAAGCACACAAGCCACAAATTTTATGGCAACACCTCATTAAGGAAACTCCCAGAGCATGCAGACACAAGAAGCCAGACAGAGAAAGAGATAAATGTAGATTGCCAGATTGCCCTGTGAATTGTAACAAGATGCTTCACATCCATTAAATGCCTAAATACAACTGTTAGAAATCGACTATACCCTTCATTTATTGAATCCTGGCTAACTTTAGTTCAGGTTGTAATGAAGATTTTGCACGTCTATTTTTCCTAGCATTACCAGCCGTACACAAGGATAACACGAGTAAAACTCACCATGGTACCTTATCAAGTATCATGTAGTACTGTTAAGCACAAAGACATGGTTTCGTTCAATCATTACAGATGATAGCTGCAGGTTTTTGGAGAAAAAATGCAAAAACACCCATGAATTTAGATTTAGGTGCATGTTCAAAAATCTCATGTGGTCAATGTTATTCTAATAATTACGGTTATGTGTAAAAATCACAATAATTTATGTCAGTTTTGGCAAAATGAATAAAGTAGAAACACAGAGGACCGATTGCTTACTACACAACAACAGTTTAATTGAGCTCTGGACTTGATACTGTAGCGCATAATTAGTAGTGGCTAGCCAGCCAGAGAAAAAGACGACGAGCGTCGGTGGAGCGAAGTGCCTAGAACGTTCGTGGGCTTTTGGCTGGCTGCCTGGCTGCCACAGCCTCTGCTCTGCTTTGGCATCTCTCTGGCTTCCCGAGCAGCACACCTTCGTCCTCACATTGAATCAGCGACGACAGCACGTCGGACGCTGTTACGTCGCTAAAATACAGACACCCAGAATGTACACTATATCTCTCATTTTAAAGAGACCAGGAACCAATTTTTAGGTAACTGTTATTTAGTTTAATAATGGAAAGCACTTATCTGACCTGAGCCGATCATGTACTGCTAACATGCAAAAGGTAACGTGCCACAACCTTACATATTCCACTAGTTGCTGTGAATGCAGTGCGGTTTCTCAGTGTCACTTGATCCTATATTCAAAGCAGAAAACACAGCAGAGATAAGTAATAGCGTACGTACTGCAGTTTTCAGCTCTGATTATGGTGCGCTTAAAAGTCTATGACTACATACTGCGAATGGAACGACTTCATAGTGTAGCATGAAAAATTCTGTGCTGTATTGCGCAACATACTGGTTAGGATAAGAGAAAGCTGGGCGGGCTACTCGGTAAGCATTCATTCTGACTACGCATGTGAGCACAAACTCAAGAAAGATGTCACAACACCATTAAGACTGTCTAACGACTACAAAGGTCCACAGTGGCGAAAAAGAAAGAAGAAACGAAAACTTATCTCTGCATGCGCAAGCAATAGGTAGACCTATCAATTGAGCGCGCACGAAAGTCTATGTACGTAACTGTTAAGGCATTTCATTTCTTTTGTGTAGGTTAATAGACTCCTGGTTCATGCATGACCTATCACTGTTATTGATATGTCAAGCACCAATAGTAACATGCATTCTTTATTTCTGTACCTGTAGAAAACTGCGCATTCATCGAATTGCAGCATGTACTTACACTTTTGACAATGGGAAGAGTAGAAGGTGAGCATCCGGATAGCGATCTCTGGTGTTTCATTAAGCTCCATTTAATACAGCACACCATCCCCTCTACATAGAAATGGCTGCAGCTAAAAGTCACCTTATGAATCACACCTGTATGGCAATTAGTAAATTCGTTAGTCAGTTTTACAAAAAGATATCAGTCTGCTTCTTATCTATCACTTTTTCTGCACAGCTGCAGAAAATCTTGCCTAGCATAATGGCTGGCTCAAAAATAACATTAACGTCGTATCTACTTTCCACTTGTTTAGACGGTGATATACACGATGAAACTACGAAATGCCTGCGACATGCTTTTTATAACATCTGTTTATAGGCTGGCCTTAGTTTGTGCAGCCTATCGAACACCGGTATTATTTGTTGAAAAACTTTGTCGCAGCGTGTTAAGTATAGTTGCTGTTGACACAGTGTATGAATGAGATCGGTAAATACCTGAACTAGGTCACAGTGGAGCTTGACGTATAAATAATGGTGATGTTTTTGTTTGATGTAAGATTGTTTCAGGCAAGGTTGAGAAGAACATTTATTACCTTTTAATCGTAATTGACATCTGCGCTTGAAATTTTTCGAAGTTGCCAGACAATATGAAGCAGTGAACCCTGCAGTGCATAAGCAAAATTGCTCAAGAAGACAATAAATAGTGGGTTTTGATGCTTAGTTAAACTAGAATGGCTAAAACAGCACTACAGAGGTCAAGCGTTTTCGAGAAAAAAACTTAATTACATTATCACAAAGGTGGTTAGCTGCGCAAGATGGCTATAGCTTTATTGGTGTGTGTGTGTGTTGATTGATTCATTGATTTGTGGGGTTTAACCTCCCAAAACCACCATATGATTTTTAGAGACGCCGTATTGGAGGGTTCCGGAAATTTCGACCACCTGGGGTTCTTTAACGTGCACCCAAATGTGAGCAAACGGGCCTACAACATTTCCGCCTCCATCAGAAATACAGCCGCCGCGGCTGGAATTTGAACCCGCGACCTGCGGGTTAGCAGCCGAGTACCTTAGCCACTAGACCACCGTGGTGGGGTATGTGCGTGCGTGTGTGTGTGTGTGTGTGTGTGTGTGTGTGTGTGTGTGTGTGTGTGTGTGTGTGTGTGTGTGGTTGTGAACAGCGCCAAATAAACTAAGCATGTAGGGAGGAAGACGCACACAGAGCCGATACTTTCTCAATTTTTCAAACGAAAACGTTAATACATATAAGTACACTGCAAACAATTTGTCTTTTGTGAAGCTTCGGCGCATTTACGTTTGTTTAATTTTGATCGGCAGCACCTTCCTGGAGATCCCTGAACCATTTCGAAATCTTGCGTCATTCGGGAATCCGGACTTAATTCCACGTTTCCTACCGGTAAATTGTACTTTAGACTTCGTTTTCTTTTCCGCGCGAAAACGCTACCGACTCGCTGTCAAGCGACACCTCTGACCGGCTGAAGCGATCCAACAGCGATGCAATGATTGGAATAATGATGAACTGCGTCGTTCACAAAATATACACGCATATCTAAACACTGTTTATGTACCTCACGCTGTCGACGTCGATGCTGCGCGTGATCGCATAAGGCAAACGTAGGGTAGCTTGCGAAATAGTATTGCATTGCTGAAATATTTCAGGGACTATTTGCTGTGCCTCCACAGCCCTGAATGAACGAGAGCTCCACTTTTGGCTGCACTCCCAACAGCTTGTGAAACGGAGTATATGTTGGAGCAGAGAATAAGGCTAAATGCTATTTTGGTGCAATCTTTTTCGATAGGCCAATATGTAAAGTGTTGGAAAGTTGCTGCAATAACATGGTTTTGAAATTCAGCAGCACTGTTAGCCACCTACTGTTATGCCTAACATAGAGTTGCTACAGGTCTCAAGAACCTGCAAGCGTCAGATATACACCACCGCTATAATCTAATATCTATATCCAAGGCTCAATACGACACGCATATAATTGTTGTCACCAAAAACATTGAAAGCAAATAGAAGAGAAGAGAAGACAGGAAACAACAAAATTTAAAGAAAGAGACGAATATACGTGTAGAGAGACGAGAAATGGTGACTGCTGGCTTTCCTTGGATGGGTTAGCTCAGGAGTGCTGTCTAGGTGAAGCCTGGGCCAGGGGTGTGTGTGTTGCGTCTTAGCCACGTGTGAGCTAACTCACACATGGCTAGGCGTGAGGGCGTGTCACCAGTCACTGTGACGTCATAATTTTGACGGTATCTACTAGGAACAACATCGTTCCTGATTGGTAAAGACAAAGTAAATTGTTTTTCGATGGAGCCAAAACTTGACAGACAAGGTTTCAGAATTTCAGCCTGTTCGTTGGCCTGCACGTAGTCTTGTGACTGCTACCATAATAATAATAATAATATTTATAATAATAATAATAATAATAATAATAATAATACTAATAATAATAATAATAATATAATAACAACAACCACCAAAGAAATGTTAGTTCTCGTATGCCCTCCCTGCTGTAGTCTCTGATGAGATTGGTAATATTGTTAAATAAATAAATAAGAATAGTGGTTTGGCTTTAACGTCCCATGACCAAGATATGATAACGAGAGATGCCGTAGTGGAGCGCTCTGGATATTTCAGCCAACTGAGATTCCTCAACATGCAACTAAAGCTAAGCCCGCGGGCCTCTAGCATTGTCACTTCTATCGAAAATACGTCCAAGATTCAACCCGGCGACGGCAGATGCCTCGTAACCCATTGTATAATTCGTACCAGGTAAAAGTAACAGCTACGAACCAACATTTTAGGGAGAATAATGAAGCTTATTTGATTAGAGAAGCAAGTCACTTATACATCAGCACACTTTTCGCTATTTTATCATCACAAGTAACAGTTTCTGAGCATGTACATTTTATGTTGGCATCAGAAGAAAGTGCGAATATTATGCAGTTTTGTCAATAAATGATAAGTTGGATGTAAGGGCTTGTGTTGATATCAACTCTTTGTGTCCATGTTTGTGCACACTTCGGTGTTCTGATCTAATAACACCTTCAGTGTTCTGATCTGATAACACTGTATTGATGCCCCTGCCCTCCCCTCCACTGCCATACACAAAGAGCTTAGTCATGTTTACTGGCGTTTTTGTTCCTTTGTGTTTTGCATACCTTTTCTTGGGCTCTCATTGCATCCTTGAAGAACACTTGGAGAAATTTGGGAACCTTGCCCTGTTATACTTTTCAGGACAGGACCTGTAATGGATGTGTTTCTTTTTACTGAAGCAGCAGCATCACAACGACAAGTTCATATGATACTGGGACCTTCTGAAATATTAGCACCCTTGTGAAAAAATGTTGAAGCAGCTGAAAGTTTATCTGAAAGCTTATTGATGGCTGCAAGAGCAATGTTAATACCATCAGTACTTTTTTGGAACATGCAATAAATAATGCATGAGTGAAATGTATACATGTCTTATCTTGTTTATTTCTTCCAACATTTATGTTCGAACTTGATGAACTGGTGGACTTTTCTCTTTTTAAGCATTCAACAGTGGCTAGTCAAAGACAAGGTCAAAAACACATTAATTGCTTCAATGGAAAGTACAGCAACAGTCTCGATTATCTAGGGAAGTACTGCAAGCTCAGATCTTCAAGTGCACTGAGGCCTTCCATAGAAAATGTTAATGTCCATTTTTCGAAATGGTTGCTTTTTAGAAGGGCACAATGTGCCTTTTCAGTTGACAGCCACATTTCACTGTTTTGTTATTTTAAGTTGTCTGTGCCTGCATGCCTCACCTTGTTTCGTGTTGAATCTCAGTCAACTAGCTAATTTTTTTGGTTATGTGCATGCAATAAGTATAAAAACAAATGCAATAACTTTAAATGTGGGGCACTTTTTGCCAGAGTACAAGTAATCTACTGCAACCCTATCACACCCACAGCATCGCTAAATGTTGTGATGGCAATGATGTGGAAACTACTAAATTCTAGAAGTGATCCTAAGTTCAAGATGAAAAACATTTCACGAGAAAACCACGCTTGAGAAAAAGGGCGCCATGCTAACCAGCATGTAGCCCACTAAGGAATAATGCTAGTGTACATGGTAACCAGACTGTCTGACCTTCACGCAAGTGTACTAACATGCTAATGTAGCCAGTGCTGGCAGTGCGCCGGTATTGCTTGCAGCTGATGCTTCTTACCTCAACCTTCATTTGTGCACTGTTCCAAAGTAAAAGGCAGTTGAATTCGTTGAGCAGGAGCATTTAAAGGTATTAATTACTTATTCCTTATAAACTATGGGCGTAATACACAACAAGACTGCTAAGCATGCATAACACTTCTATTATGCATTACCTGCGTAGTGCCTAGTGATGCTTAGTATCCTTGAACGACTCGACTAATATGTATGCTGTATTCGGGCTACGTAGTGTTGCAAGCAAGAAATGCTTTTTTTCTAAGCTTTAGTTTGCACCCGCTTTTTAAACGCACAGACAAATAGAAAGCTGTTTTAAATTAGGTTCAGCTTTTTCATCTTTTTGTTTGCGCTCATTTGGACTGGATCAACATAATCAGCATATCGTGGTGCATACAACGCCTCTCACCTCCTACGCTAAATATATCATTTGTTATTTTGGAAACAACAAACACATGAGTTTACAAACGCTGTTGGCACCAATTGTTCTTTGCGCAGCTGTACCCGTCACAATGAAACATGCTTTTTCGGCACTACGCACAAGTATTACGTGTCGTAAAATTGGGGAGTCCTACTGCAAGGCAAACTTTAATTTGTTACAACGCAAAGCGATACAGACCACGGCATCGTGGTCTGTATATACATAAAGACATGGGAAAGGGTTCGAAGAACAGCTACTCTGCGCGGTAACCAACATAATCAAACCAGTCGAGCAGGCAATGTAGGCTTAATTACAATACATTTCACATACCTTTGGGACCAGGCAACGTACTGGTGGGTTGAGCCCACTGGCGCAGACTTCCTTCCTCCAAGGCCACGAAGAATTTGCATTTCACTTGATCCGCCATCCCACAATCGCAATATGCGCAAACAAACCATACGGCCGTGCCGGCGCGCACGCGATGACCCCGCACATGTTGTCATTTCAGCACAATCTTTATGTAATCTTTACACCTAAGTTTACACAGCGGCAACGCATTACAAAAGTCAACACCACAGAACACAACACCCAGCAGCGTGTTGCACCGTAGCACCAGTCGCACAGCTCACCCAACAAGAAAGCGCGAAAAAAAAGGCCGGCGAAAATGAAGTACGCAACAGTGGTATGGTCGTGTTGTCGTTCACCTCCCATTGCTATGGTATGACATCAGAGCGTCTTGTTCTAAAGCAGCCAATCTGCTTGTAGGCGCGGTTGCTAGCTCTGCACCCACTAAAATCTCAACATGCGCGTCCGGGTGCCGTTCAATGTCGTCAAAATTTTCGTCGATACGACTGAGGAAGGCGTGTTTATTCACTTGTTCGATGCACGAAGTGATATGGGGCGAAGGTTGGCGAGATTTGCGGGTTGTCCGGGCTTGGTAATGAGCACCGTTTTCGCTCTTTTCCTTTAATCAGGTATGGGCCCTCGGGTCCAGCATTCATTGACGTACCTAATCAGTTGGGAGACGGTCTCGTTGTCCAAGTTGCGAAGAGCTTTATTAGTAACGTTTTCCGCTCCCTAAGCCGATTTGGTGTTGACCTTTTGCAGAATGGCTCAGATATCCGCCTCAGTAAAGTGTCTGTCCAGATAGGGGTTGGGCTTTCCCGTGTATTGCCCATGTGAAATAGCAGGGTTTTGAGAGGCGTATCTGTCGCAGAGCTCCGAAAGGACTTCTTCTTCGTCCTTGGCGTGTATATTTATTATCCTGCGCATGGCGTCCTTTTGATTATAGTTGTTCTTGGTCGGGTCTAGCAGGTGCCGGAGCAGGCGCCACGTGTTATCGGCGCCAATCTGTTCGTCTATTGCGTTGCAGATCTCGTCCCATTTCTGCTTACTGAGGGTCCAGCAATGTTCTTCAGTTTCTTTGTTGAATAACACAATGCGTTTTTTGAACTGGCTATTGTGACTTTGTTTCTTCCACCTGGCTTGTAATAATAATTTACTTTTCCACATTGGCACCAAGCGGCTGTATATATTCTCGACCGAAAGTTTTGGCGTCACTGTTTTCGTAATATATTTGACATCAACCATAACGTTTTCGGGCCACTGTTTCATGTCCGTGATGGGCTAGTGACTCATTGCGGTTCTATTCTGACGGAACTAATCCCAGTCTGTCAATTTGAACGTTTCGATGGTATCAATTTTTGAAGTATCCAGAAATTTAATTTCAAGAGTACTGTGGTCGCTACCAAGGTCTTAGAGCGTGTTTTCCCAAGTGGATCATCTCGTGCTCCTCACTAACTTTAGGTCGAGTATGAGGTCTCTTGCAAGCCCAGGTCCCATTCTCGTGGGTGAGCTAGGGTCGGTGATGAGAATCACGCCTGTCTGCTGTATGTCTTGCTATAAAGCCCTGCCTTTGGCTCCCGTGTAGGCATAACCCCACGCTTTGCGCGCAGCGTTAAAGTCTCTCCCGATTAGCCGAGGTTGCGAGCCCGCAAGATCAGTGGCCCTTTTAAATATTGGGTTAGGAAGCGCTGTCGTAAGTGCGTAGGGTTGCTGTATAGATTAAAAATAAACGTGCTGGATTGCTTCTTTCTTTTGGGCAAAATTTTTATGAGTAACTGTTCTATTTGCGCTACTTTATTGTCATGAGTCATGACTAACGACCACTAAGCCTTTCTGAACAACGTTGTTACAGCGCGAATCTTCCCAGAGGAGGGACCAATCGATTGGTTACCGGGAGTTTGGATAATTCTTGTATCTCATTAATATTACGTCTGGTTTCAATTTTTTTTAAATGTGATGTTGCAGGACAGGCTTTTTTCATGGCGTAACTCCTGCAATTTTACTGCTAAATTATCAGCTCATCCTTTTTACCTCGTTTGCCTATCTTGGTGTGGTGGTGGGGCGAAAGACTGGGAAGAGGTGAACTGAGTGACCCCCGATACTGCCGCCAGGCTTGTAGCGGCGATTTGGAATTCATTAGATGCGACCCCGGCTGTGGGGGCTCCTGCAGAAGTAGCTTACTTGAGTTTGACTACTCTGACACTTGAGATCACTACACTGTTTTCGAATTTGTCAAGTCTCGACATTATGGTAGAGATCGCCGACATAGGATTACCAATGGCTTCTGCTTAGTCTTTAAATACACTTCACATTTCTGTTAATTTCTGCTCTAGGTCAATAAGTTGACATTCAGTTTGGCTGATAACTGCCGGAGCATTTATTTTAGGTGGCGGAGAATTACCGTCTCCCTTCATGTGATTATCAGGGGTTCCTGCTTCTTTTCTTTCATTTGAACTATTTGGGCGGGTTGATATGTCTTCCTTGCGATTATCCTTAAGCTCCTGAATTTTTTTCATGAAATTTAAAATTACTTCCTCTAACTGCGAATATTCCCATCACATTTCTGCTATTTCTCTAGAAGCTATCGTCTCCCCAGATGTGGCGCAACGTGATGAGCCTTTGGCCACAACTGCCCAGCTCACCTTGAACGTCGCATCTACACCCGCTTGGCCGCATCTTCTGCTGTGGGACCGCGATATGGACCGAAGTGTCTGTAGTGGTACGGGCATACGTCTCCTGGATCTGGCTGGAGCGGGTGGGGCACAAACGGGGCTTGGCCTGCCAGGAAAGGCACCCAACTGATTTCCTTGCAGCATCCGAGGCTAGGATTTCTTCTCGTTGACGCTGTCTTTGCAATCGTCTTCTTTTGTTTATATATGTCATCTTGAATCGAGCCTTTCATTTCCTATACGCCGTTAAGTTATTAACTCCACAAAGCTGGTAAAAAGGGTTGCGATTGTGGTCAGCACCTGGGTTGGCCGTACTGCAGCCTCTGCAGATACGGTATTGGGCAGGGCACATGTCTAAGCGGTGGCCTAGTCTGCCGCACTGGTGGCACATATCTCATTGTTTCCTGTATAACACGCAATTAAGTCATGAGTGCACCTCTGTAATGATCAAAGATGAAAACTTTGGCTCCTGAAAAGAGCACGATGACGTTTACGGTATTGCTGAGTCTTTTCGCAGCAATTACCGTGGGATTCTATGAATCAACAACTTAGGCAGTGACCTCTCGGAGGGAATCCTCGAGAGGTATTCACCTGATGACTCGCTTAGAAGTTAGTTCGGGTGCCGTTTCGTATGCGTTGGTCTCGTGGCCGTTGTCCACGAGTCGGTCAATGCTTTGGTATCTGCCTGCGTTGTATTCACTGGGGGTACTGACTACTACAATTTTCTGCTGGAGGTTCACGAACACGATGTCATCTTCCCTCTGCTCTTCGGTTATAGCAGGGACGGCCTGGTATATAGACGCAAGAGGCAACTGTGGCCACACACACTTCGGTGATCTTGAGTCCTCCCTTTGCACGAATGATGATTTTGAAATGAACTTTCGGTAGAGATTCCATCGGGTGGCCTTGTATAACTGTAGTTTCAGCTTCTGCTCGTGCTGCTGCTCCTGCTATCGGCGGTGCGATAGGCTCCGAAATAGCTCGTAGCGGGTTTTTCCACGGTTCTCTTATTCGAGCCTACGGTACTCCTGCCCAAGCCCGCCTCAAAATCTTTTTGGGAAATGTTCTTTCCTTGCAAGAAAACCTCAAGTTCTTCCTTCTACGAGGGAGTGCCAGCACGTTCCCCACGTAATCTTTGTTTTTTTTTTTCACGTGCGCCGAGGCCTAGGTCCAGGCAGCCCATGCAGATGCTGGTGTGACGTAAAGTCCGAAGTAAGTCACACCTTAGAACCAGTATAAGCGAATCCTGGCGACTTGCTACATGAGATGGTTGCAAAATAGCAGTAGTCTTCAGTGACTCAAGCTGCTAAAACGTTCATGAAAGACGGAGCTAACACGAAGCACGTCTGCTCTATGATTTTTTCTTCGTCGTTCCCCTTTGCTGCTTTAACACGTATAATTCACGGAAATGTGCGTGCCAATTGTTCCAATTGACAAGAAGGTCCTCGCCCCCATGGGACACTTAGGGTATTCGAAAAAAAAAGTTCTCTTCATAGACGTTTCAACTGTACGCTACAATGCTATATCGCTTCACCAATCACAATATCGATATTAACGCAAGAACGTGAATGAGACCGTTCAGCAGAAATTCGACTGTTGGCGTCTTGATTGTGAGCAAAAATTAGCTTTTTAAATGAGGAAAAATTCCTGTAGGTGCAAATAAATGAAAAAAATTTGAGCAGCTTTATGCAAGGCTGTATCATAGCAGAGCTGGTGGGCACCGAGCTGGTCCTGGCTTGACTAGGGTATTGCCATCTCGCCTCTTTCCCACCCTATACTATGTATATTACATGGCTGAGCTTGCTCGCTTTTCTATTATTTTAGTGTGTGTCTTTCTTCCTCTTTCACTCAATATCTCTTGGGTTTTCTATATCTTTTTCCATTCTATTCCCCTCACTCTTTCGCCTTTTTTTCAGTCTTTAGTTCGTTTCATTTTAAGCACTCATCTTTATTCCTATCTTCATCTTTCCCATAACAGGCCTACTGCAACAGTAAACTCCTAGAACGCGTGTGTGCCACAGAAAAGGCGCTGATTCCACTACTCACTACACTGCTACTCCAGAAACTAACGAATGAACACACAAACGGCAAACACTGCTTTGGGGCCACACGTAGCAGTTTCTCTCCCTGGACATGCGTTCTGAGCACGGGGGCGGTCCTTGGGTGCATTCCTTTTCACATTCGTGACCCTTTCGTAGCTTTAGCACTGGCTGACCCAAATCAATTTTGTGTGCACGCACGAGAGCCGTGGTGCGCATTCGCGAGGAGCAGTGAGTGAATGCACTCTGCTCGCCAGTCTGCTTTTTTCAGACCAGTGACGTCATAGCCACAGCATGCGCATTCTGATCGTACCCCGTGGCTCGTGCACGCTGCTCTTTTTGGTCGTGTCTGCCGCGGCGATGTTTTCCAGTATTGTATAGCCATAGAGAAGGAGAGCGAAAATGTGGTTCACCGGCGCAGTAGGGCGAAGAAGCTTAACTCATCGGATCTCGAAGTAGTAGCCTGGCCGTTGGTGGAAGAGCATAAAAATAATGAACAGAAGAAGGCTAAACGTACTGCGGAGACACGGGAGCAAAGAGAAGAACGCCTAGAAAACCGGCGTCGCCAGGTGGATGATTCACTGACTACATGGTGAAACTTTGCGAAAGTGCCAGTGCGATTTGGACTTTCGAGACAAACTTAGTAAACAATTATTTTGAATCTGTGTGCGACGCGTGTGAAAGACTGTGCCACATGAAAGACTTGACGCTGATAATAAGTGCCACGAGATAAACGTTTGAGTTTTTCTCACCCCTTAGTTCACGCTACGTATATCCTTGCACAGCCCAGCTAAGCCCATAATTTTTTTTCTGTCTGCGGCACATGGCTGACCTCGACCAACAACTTTGCTGTAAAAACTTCGGTTGGACTGGAAAGCAAACCAGGGCCTTCTGTTAGGCAAGCAGGTCTTCTACCACAGAGCCACACCACGATTACTTGGAACAGCTCCCGAAAAAAAAAATGTGGGAATGTTGTGAATGGTGGAGAGTCTTTTTAACGTGCGTAATGTTGCGTGGAAGAAAGTAGGATCGGGCCAGGCGTCAATTCCACAACAATTTCAAATTTTACACACTCTAAGGTACTCAAATTTTTCATCATCAGCTGCAAAAGGATTAGCAAGGTGATCATATGTGACAGTTCATGTTTTGCTTTATACAGAAGAGCAGTGGGCCCTTCACTGATTTTGAAAAAGGTAGAATTATGGTATAGTCGGCATTTCGCAAGTGTACTATTCATCTCTACACCTGTTGTTTTGACAAGCTAAGTAAGTTCTTAGTCAAAATACCATCTTATGCATGGAAGATGCGCTGCGTAGGTTGAGTGCGTAATTTCAAGTGTCGAAGGAACGACAAGAATAGGCCGAAGGCATTCTGGATTAAATTTAGACGGTACCTGTTACTCGCGCAATGTTCCTTTCCTTGCGGCATGGATAACAAGTCCACCGAGATGCGAAGTGAAGTCTATAGCGACTGAGAAGGCGATGTGAGCGATGCCTGATTAAACTATCGCGTTGTATATTCGTGAAATGAAGCTCAACCGTCGAGTAACCTCTATTGTTTACCAACAGAGCCCCTTTTATGATTGCAGAAAACTACTCTACTATGTAACGGCGTATGCAGTGCATACTTCTTTTATTGTTTTGACTAACGGCCTGCCTTCATTCATTCTTCTTGAGCACTCCTATAGCAACGTTTAAATAGACATATTTATGCCGTGGTGTGAACAATTCATAGATTGGGCAGCATCATTCCACGTAGTAACATTTTTTAAACAATAACAGCATTGCTATTTTATGCCATAGAATTGACAAAAGGAAACAAAAGCCGATCCATTTCCAACTCCTATTCTTATAAAGAAAGAACCTACGATATAGTACAAAGTGTAATAGCGCCGCCGTAGTGTAAGTATTTCTCCACCTCAAGTCGACACCTAATTTATTCACAGGCTTTCAGTCCTAGTAATAACAAATCAGGAGCGATTCTTAGACCACTGGGGAAGAGTTAACAGGCAAAACTAAATAGGAATGAACTCTAGAACATTTCACTGTTTACGAGCACAGGCCTTCAACGATATCCGGTTTCGTCCACCGATCTGTCCTAATGGTATCAGCGGGCAAGAAGAGCCTCATCGATTGATTGATTGATATGTGGGGTTTAACGTCCCAAAACCACTATATGATTATGAGAGACGCCGTAGTGGAGGGCTCCGGAAACGTAGACCACCTGGGGTTCTTTAACGTGCACCCAAATCTGAGCACACGGGCCTACAACATTTCCGCCTCCATCGGAAATGCAGCCGCCGCAGCCGGGATTCGAACCCGCGCCCTGCGGGTCAGCAGCCGAGTACCTTAGCCACTAGACCATCGCGGCGGGGCAAGAGCCTTATCGAATAGCCCGCTGATTTTCTAGTCTCTTTTCCTTACTTAAAGAGGATTTTCAAATAAATGCATTTGGAGCTACTGAAAGATTTTAGGTGATTCTTTTTAACGTGAAACATTTTTCATTTATCAGAAAAAATCTAAACAAAAAGTTTGTTTACCCTAAAACAACTTGAAAACGTCTTTTCGATTTCGGTGTTAGTGGCTGACAGATTAAGAGACGAGGAGTTTTTTGACACAACACCTGCTGCTACTATCGCAATCTTGAAACTGTCCATAATTACGTCATTCGACCCCAGAATACGATGATGTACAATTAGCTGCCAAGGCCTGGTGTGCTTGGTTGAACCAGCACACTGAGCACTAACCGTAATGAAATATGTCACGTGATTCTGTACAGGTTCCGCAGGTGACACAATATTCTTGTGCAAAGCCAATCCCTTCTTAGTCCACGAAAGGCATCAATCAAGGGCAAAAAGAAGTATCAGGAATGCCCGTCCATATCCACTCGGAGAGATCCAGAAATTAGCGAAGCTACGTCTGCACAAATCAACAGCGAAACAACTCTTTCCGTGGGGCCACATGTTTGACGTTGCTCTTGCGTTCTACATTGCGCTAAAGCTGAGTACTACCACTCACTTGTTGCTAGCAGTGACTGAGTACGAGCATTATTAAGAGTATATGTTCCCAGACTTTCACCTGATTGTAAGTTTTCGTATATTATATACGACGCAAATGACACACGCTGTTGTTCTCTTGTTAGCAATTATTGACATGCCTGGCTGGTTCTGTTACCATCGCTTTACAACTATACGAAAGTATGCTTACTAAATAGGTCATTTCACATCAAAACAGAACTTTTTATGACTTATGAAGTGCTGCTGCCATTCAGACAAATAAGCTTTAAAAAGGTCCTACCCTCGTGTTAGTTGTTCACGACGAGGAAACACTTTATTAAAAAAACGAAGATGTTTGCAAATAAAAGTGGGTAAAACTTGAATAGTCAATAGCTATTCACTGTCCCACACAGGGAAAAAAGCAGGTCTCAATAATTGACAATAAGGAGTCCTTAAAACGTGACAGGCGAGCGGTATGCACTTTCCATAGGTACTTCAACCATGTGGATAGCCCCTGACTTATCTTCAGTGGTGGCAATGGCTTGGCTGCTTTACTTCACTTCCGTATCGGCGAGTTAGGCGACATAACACTTGACCCACCAAACTGATCGTTTGACGCTGCACGTCTGGCATATTAATGGCACTATCAGTGATCACCGCTTAGAGCACTAGGCTGAAAAAGTTCCGTGAAATAGGAGGGCCACGAGAATACTCATCGTAAGTTTCCACAAAACTGCCAATGGAGCCAACATCTAGTGTCTGAAAATGATCTCAGTGGCCTAACACTCTGAAGCCATATTTGACAAGCCTGCGTAAGGCCTTTTTGTTTTCGCCATTATTGGCAGTGGCTGAATTCCGGGAGCGAAACGCACCAAGCCGAAAAACGAGGGAGAGCTGCGACAAGAAACGTCCATTCAGGGTCACTTGCAAAGATTTCCCGAATGACATGATGTGGCTTACTTTTTATTCCTTATTTACTACTTTCGTTGAATAATGCATTAAAGGGCTACTAAAAACATACAGCTTCAGCTGCGGACATTTCTGCTGTATAAGTTGTTTACGTTGTGGGCAGCAGCATATCCGTACTGGTTTTTTCTTCGCATATATAGATTTTTATATTGAAATCGCCTAATAAAGAGCTGCATGAAAATTTGAGTTGCCGTGAGAAATTAACTCGACCTTATGTTGGTCTGTGTCACTTTGACACCGCAGAAATATAGCGCCAGGACGTCAAAAGTTGTTATGCTCGAGCGCGTGTTATCAGCTTTTGACAATGGCACCAGTTCTTTTTTGAGCAGAATTGGTGTCTACTACGTATATTTTCGATGATTTCCATTTTCTTGAACATTTACGCTAATCGCATACGTGCTGACTGTTTTAGAGCGCTTTTAAGTTCTTCCTAGCTACGACGGAACGTGTGCCCACGTAGTATAACCCAAAATCAAATCTCTGTAAGGGCCCTACTAATAATTCTTTAATGAACTCTTTGTGAAATTGAAAGTTGTGCAGCAAAAATACTTTATCGCAGCCCGAATGAATAACGGGCCGTCTAAAAGAGCTAGGCCTACATCAAGAAAGATGGGCCTTCTTTTTCTTGCCTTCTTTATTTGAATATCTACTTAGGGAGTTTATTCACAGGTTCGAAATGCTCAGAGGCTCGGCATGCAAGCGTGATCCAATGGTAGTGATGCCGCAGGCAAAACATGGTAATTGTGAACTGCAAAAATGATTCTTATGTGAGCGAGATACCTAATCTGTTTGCTATCTGGTTGCGACAGCTGATCAGACACCGTAGCATATATAAATTTGCAATGAGAGCAGCGTTGCCGAGTAGTTACCATAGCGAAATAGACTCGACGCTTCACGAACATCGGTAAAAGAGTGTTGGATACCATGCGTGTCGACAGGAGTTTTATTTGTGGGTGCGGGGGGGGGGGGGGGGTGTTTACCCAAGTTGCGTAGCGTCTTTGGGAAGCAAAGGCCTGGTTCAGCTTGTCTGGGCAAGCTCTGGTATGGCTTGAATGGGAAAAATGCACATTTTGCCCCCCTCCACTCTTTCGCAGCCCGTATTTGTTACGCAACCAGGTAAGGGAACACGGGCAACGAACATATCAATGGCCCTCAGTGTGGGCATACTTATACATATATTAATAATGAAGTTCAACTGAATAAACGAAATTGTAGAGGATTTGACCAGCTTGCTCTGAGGATTCCCACTGTGTTTATTTTTAGCTTTCGGATGCTCATCTGTAACTGCATACCTCATATCTCCGACATCAGAATACTGAACATGCGATTTGACAAGCGTATGCATGCGTACACACATACTGTGGAACGTACGCCTGCATCAAAACATCCCCTCCAGCCACGGCTGAGCCCACATTAACAAAGCGTTCTGCATAATGCCACGCGTGTTGTTTTGATGTGTTGGGTTTAAACCCGCAAAGACTGGGAGCAATACTCGGCGCTCATCGCGCGTCAGTGTTCTAGAAGCTTCTTGTTTGCAGTAGATCACTTTGTTCGGATCGGCACAGGACGCCGACACTCAAGATGGTTTCAGAGCCTGCGCGAGTACCAATGATAACGCTTGAATATTCCGCGACACATGTATAAATGCCGACACTCTTCATCCATTCTCAATTGATCAATAGCCGACACTTTGTTTGCCGCTATCAGTGTCAGTGTATGTTGCTGTAGTCTGACTTTCCATTTACCAGCCAGAAGTTTGGTCCAAATAGGCTGTTTGATCTTGTACATACCAACTGCCGTCTTCGTCAGTCTCATGACCACGTGACAATATTTGTTGCACCTAAAGCGTAGAGCTTTTTTTATAGGCAATATTCCCAGCTTTGCATGGCATCTTTGCAAAAGTTATGTTTATAGATCCTTGCTATTTGCCCTGCTGCCTACGGAGAGGCCCCTAGAAATCACCTGCAGGAAGGAGGATGCATGCGGTCACGTCTAAACTCTGAAATTATAATGACATAAAGAATAGTATAGACGGAAAAGACACACTTTGTATGAATTTTGTAATGAATGGATTTTTGTTTCATTTACAGAGAAAGTGTAAATGAACTTCGAAACACACAATGCCGTTGTCACATACGCAAACTCAATCTGACTATATTGTCTGTCTAGCTCAAATGCTATTTCCTATTTACAAGCTGCACTGCACGATGTCAGTATTATTATGCGGTTACCACCGTTCGTTAGGTGTTGTCTTGAAATCAATATAAAAAAACATTTCTTCTAAAGAGTGCTAAACACAAGGTATATATTCAAATCTGATGAAGTATGGTTCAAAATATGCCTACTTCAAATAAACTGGTTGTACCCGAGAATGAGAGAGAAATAAGCCAGAAATAACCACTCAAAAACATTTTATCTTCTTGCATTTTTGATAATTTGATTCATAGCCATTATCAGCGAAAACACGATGCTTGAAGTAAGGTAGTGATACGGCGCACCAGTGCTGCCCTAAATGACGTACAGATGAGCTATCTTTCTCTTTTTTCAATCTTCCCGCTTCTTTCAAACTCCCCCTTCCTGTTCCATTGTGTAGTGTAGCAAATCGGCTGGCCGGAACTGATTTACAATCCTGCATTTTCTTCTCTACCATTTATTCTCTGCTTATCCTTAATTCTGTTTCAAACACAGCGTCGCGATGGATAAATAATAAGGAGAGGGAAATACAAAGGGAAACGTGTTTTTGATGATAATGGTGATGACGATGACAATATGTGTTTCCTAATGGCGCGGGGGCCTAAAACGCTGTAAAGTGGCCTAAAAACACGTGCTTTAATGAAGCGTAAAAACGTATATATATTCAATAAAATTAGGACAGTTACATCTAGAGTAGGCACCTGGTGTTGCGGCGTCTGGTGTTTCGGTAATTATGCCGTGATCTGTCGTGGTGCCCGGGTACCCAGCAAACTATGCATTCTATTTGGATATGTAAGCGGTGCAAAAGAGGGAACAAAGTGAGACAATTACCAGATTTATTGCTTTGTGTAATTTTGCGTAACTTTTACGATGCTTAAGGAGTCTGCGTATACGACTGCATTCTGTATTTTTTATTATTCAGTGTGTATGACTGCCGCCAACAATATGCACACCTCTGCTGTGAAAATGGTCATGCTAAGGTGGAGAACGAGGCCATTCTAAAAGGATTGGTCGGCAGCTGCACAGGATACACGAGCGTGATACTTTAAATCGCCTTTGAAATATTCAAGATAAGAGCAATTGTGTGGTAGTTCGAGAAAATACACCTGATTATAGGACACAGGGGCGAATATGTAACATCCAAAAACGACGCATTCTAGTTAATAAGCTGTTACTGCCTTGACGGCCACTTCTTCGTGGGAGCCATCAGTTAGCGTTCAAGAAGCGGGAAACCCCTTTCCTGTTCTAGACACCTTACACCCTGTGCATAAGGCTGTCTCACTTGAGGCCAACTTCGAGAGGTCAGAACTGGAGAATAATTTGTAGTATAGATGTCGGACGTTCATCGTTTGCATTTGCTCTTAGCAAAAACACAAACGATAGATACAATATTTTAAATGAAAAGCCACTTATCGGTCTTGACTATACGTCAGTGCTGTTTTATGGCAGTCATTAATAGCCGTTACAAAAATGTCACAAAATTTCAGTCAAGTGCTAATGGCCTTTGGTCTATTTTTTTTTGTCTAAAGGCTCAAATTACTGGCAATGCAACTAAGAGTAAAACCAGCAGCACTAAAGTGATATATCGGTCTTCTGTTCCTATGTCTCTCACCTCTAATGAGAGCAGACGTAAAACAGCGTGCGCAAGTATGCAAAACTGAAGTATAGTACGTTAAAATGAATCCTTTTACCCAACGTGTTGCAAACACATGGCCGTCAGAGCCGCTCAATCTGTGTGTCAGTAATCGAGAGGCACCACGTATTAGAAGTCTCATTGCTCTACGTATAAGAGTGAATTCAGATACTGTAGAATATCGTGTTCAAAATAGTTACTCCTATCAACTAAAACAGCCTTTGTTCACCAAACGCGGTCACGTTTACTCGCATTTGAAGCTTATTACCACTTTTCCGTTCCGATTTCTAGATTTCTCCACTTATCAGCGCATTCTCGAAAAGCTCTGATTTGTACCATGAATATTGTCGCTAAAAACAAAATAATGCAACATGTTTTTCTATTTTACTGTATGATGGTCTTCGGTTGTCTATTTACGAGATTTTAGGAAAAATCAAAGATGGTTTTTTTTTATTATTCAAATTTTACTGGAGTACACTTTTGCCAATATGAGAATTTTGAGGCAATACATAAAAAATTACAATTTCCCTACGGCAAGAATAATTTATGTACCTAATGAACACACTATGTCCTTAAAACGTTTCAAGTTTAAAACGCTGCTTGCATTACTTTCGAAGAAAAAAAAAATAGGGAATACGTAACTTATTTTAAACTGTCGCAAAATTAGGCATTTTTAAAAGCTATTTTCTTAATGTCTACAAACTTGAAACCGTATGAATTCATTCTTCATTAGACATGCATTTCGGGTTAAAAATATCTTCCTTGAAACAAAAATATTTGTCTTTTTATAGCATCTGTAATTTTCGAAAATGACAGGTGACGAAGTTGGTGCCTCCGTGTTGGTGAAGATTGATATTTTTGTTCTCGTAAGTTATGCCGTTAATAATAAAACTAAGTTGACTTTCGGGATACCTGGTGAAAGGTACATGAAATATAAAATACACAATGAAATTGAAAATACCAACTTTTGGACCCGTGTCGATCTCTCGTCGAATCACCCTACTCCATTTTTCTTTCCCACCCATGAATAAATGCGCAAGACAATGATGATACGCGGGTATAACAAACTCACAACTATTTTGCCACAGCTTGTTCAGTCAAGTTGGCTGTCCAGTCAGGTGAGGCTGATGTAGGGAAACAGACATAAGTGTTATACGAAACGATGGTAATAGGTACAAAGCACGTATCAGTTTCCGATGAATGCGCAGCAGCTAAAGTACAATATGAATATTTGCGATGTTTGTTAAGATCAGAAAAGTTTACCACCGAAAGGGCAATATAAAAACTTTGAACATTCACAAAAAACATTCAGTCACGTGAATTCAGGGGCAGAAAATGGGGAAAAAGTAATGATGTCAATTCCGCAATACGTTGTCTCCCATGACGTCACTTCTACACATATGTATTACTAGTCGTACTTTGAGTGGCCCCGCCGCGGTGGTCTAGTGGCTAAGGTACTCGTCTGCTGACCCGCAGGGCGCGGGTTCGAATCCTGGCTGCGGCGGCTGCATTTCCGGGGGAGGCGGAAATGTTGTAGGCCCGTGTGCTCATATTTGGGTGCACGTTAAAGAACCCCAGGTGGTCAAAATTTCCGGAGCCCTCCACTACGGCGTCTCTCATAATCATATCGTCGTTTTGGGACGTTAAACTCAACAATTCAATAAAAGAAAATCAAATCGTACTTTGAGTGCTCCTGTTTTTTAAACGCAACTGTTTTGTACTCTTGCATTAGCCAAAGTCACTTTCGAAGTAGTCATTGCTAATGAATTCCCTGAAATATTTACACGCGAAAGCAATTCTGCAACTATAGTGCTGAATTTCAATGCTCCAGAGTTGGCAAAAAGTGTCCTGGTGAGCATTGATTCACAACATGCCCAATTAGACTTCAAGTTCTTTGTATCTGGGCTGATGCACGCGCTTGCTTCACGCAAAACTAGAGTGGTGGCAGATCCAGATTTATTTACGTATAGTTTACATCAGTCTACATGGTTCATTGGCACTCTTACCCTTACTCAATGACTTGTGGACAAATTATTGTGCCCCTGAATCTAGGAAGACAGCTCGTTTAGTGTTTATATAGAAGCATCCCGCATCTCCGCTTTTCCTTGAGTCTTTTTGAAAAGTGAGTTTTACAAGTTGTTTATGCAAAATCATGAACAAAAGTGTCGACGCTAGACTGAGATGGAGTTGTGAGCATACACAGGTACTTCCAGAACACATGGCAAAATTTAGAAGGCTGTGCTTTTTATATGGTGTACATACAACTGCACGTACCTGATAAGAACTATAGCGTTATATTCTGTTTGACTCTATTCTCTTTGTCTCAATGTAATCATTAAATATTTTAAATTTATCTTTCAACACTGTCAATCTCTCAAAGGTTCAATACAGGGGATTGTGGTATAGGAAGGAAGTTTAAGCGGAAAGACAGGAAGGTTAGCCAGTTCTTACATGAAATACAAATAAGGTGTAATGCAAGACAGATATACACTCAATACATAAAGAATTGCTGATATATGCAATACTATACAGTAGTAACACAAAGCTGATAATTTCTCCAAGCATACTACAGCTAGACTACCATTACTATTTTATTATTTAGTATTTAGCAATACTACTGATCTAGTAAAGAGACCCTTGCTGGGAGGCTGGGAGGGCATGGATATATAGGAGTTAGAAGGAGACAAAAAAGCAGAAACATAAGAACAGCAGCAACGAAAAGTTCACAAAAACTGCTCAGAATGTACATTTGCTTCGACCATATCTAAGTACATAATTATAGATGAGGAATTAGTGACAGTAGAAGTCAGATGGTTCCATTGTCTTATGGTCTGTGCGAAGTATGAATATTTAAAGCAATTTAAATTGGAGATGTATTCCTTAAACGTTCATGAGTGCCTGTTGTGTGTTGACCTAGAACGACTGAAACAGATTAGTTTTGACGTGTCGACGCTTATGTCAATAGGAAATATTTGAAAAAAAATCTTTTCCCTGACTATTCTAGCCTTACTTTGTAGTGTTAAGAGAGCAGCTTTATTTAGTAGTTCAGTTGGAGAGTCCATTAAGCTGTATTTATTATAAATGAACCTCACTGCCTTCATCTGACCCCTTCTATCTTTGCGATTACTTTCTTTGTGTAGGGAAAGCAAGCAATATAAGTCCATGTAAACGTAGCAGTTTTCCATGTGAATGGACATGGATAAACTGTGCATAGATGTTTCTCTGCTTATAATTTTTTTTCATTGCTGAGTTTTTACCACCCACGAAAAAGAGTAGCTGGTGCTTTGAAAAAACCACAAACATCCCCTAAACATTATTTATAAAAAAAAGAAAGAGGCTGCTTTTCTGACCCCACAAAAGGCCTAAATGGAACCTGTAGAAAGGCGAATACTTAAATTTCGCAAAGTGTTCAAAGCACTCGGCGTGACAAAGTGTTAGATGATTGCGCCGAAGCCCAGTCGTGAGCGTACAATGCTTTTCTAGAGGTTTATGAGGCACTTTCTGCCTTTATCCTAATACATCCGCAACAGTCTGTTCGAAATATTCAATGTTTTAAGTCAGTTGTTTTTGCGATACTTACTATGTACGGCTACTGTAAATGAGACATCCAAATGATGGGGAAATGACCTGTGTCATTTACGGCAACTTTGTTTAAATGTGAAAAGTGTCATGAATGCTGAACTGGAAGCCCTTCTTTATGACCGCGACCCCCACTTCACCCTGCTGACAAAAATCTGGATGCACGCTGCAGTGACTGATAACGAAATAGTTCCTCCAACCTATAATACTATAATGTGTACGCCGCACCCATTGAGTGTTGTTTTCCTTATTACCCTTTTTTTCCATCAGTAATATGTTGCTCGTCGGCCATTCTAAAGGGAGCCTCGTTCTCTCCGTCTTCGAGGGACCATTTCGTGTGTGTGCGTCAGAGTGGCTTACGAATGCGTTTGCATCTACGAGCGTGTGTGTGTGTGAGTGTCTCCAACTCTTGGCCGAAAGAGTTCGAAAAGCGTGCGAAGCGGAGACTAAATTGTGAGGAGAGTGAGCGACAAGACAGTGTGCGAAAAGCGAGTGAACAGAGCGGTTGTGACTGCGGCGCGATGGTGAGCGACTGTGCGTGTACGTTTAGTCTTAGTGTTTTCAAATATTGTAAATTTCAATGAGCATTTTTTGTAAATAAATATAAATAAACTTTTTGCCGTTTTATTGCAGTGTCATGTGTTCAATACACTTGGTGCCCTAAACTGTGTTTAATGTCTATGTTGTAATGGTTGCGGCCATCATCTTGTTTAGGGTTAGATGCGTAACACGCTAGCGGATGTGACAGAAAAACCTGAGGCGGTGCATGGAGTAGCAATTGTAATTAAGGAAATCATAAATGTGTCTTAATCATAAATGTGAATTAAGGAAATCATAAATTTGTGTCTGCTATTCCAAGACATAGGAGCATCTTTTGCAAAATTGATTTTTACGATAAGTAAATTGTTGTCGGTGCTGTTTACCACCCGCTGGCAGCAGTATTTGGCTTTCTCGAACAACTCTACGATTATGTACCGTGCTTCCGGGGTGATGACGTAAAATACATAATAGCTGGGAATTTCGAGTTGGCTGATATTGATTGGTCATCAATGAAACCGGTGGACGTGGATACTACACACTCTAAAAAAATATCGAGTAAAAAGGGTGTATTTTTTTCCCACAACAATAATCGTCATCAGGCTAGCGTGCGCTTTCTTTCTTGAAAACTCGGCACGGGCCACTTTCCTATCGAGAATGAAATGTAACCCTGATAATGGGCATGTCGATCGTGACCGGAATGTACCGGGCGTGGGGCGATAGCGCAAGGATGGAACGCAATATAGATGACGACAATTGTTGTAGGACAAAAACACACCCTTTTTACTCGCACTTTTTTTAGAGTGCACTCTAAAAAAATATTGCGTAAATAGGATGTCTTTTTCTCCCACAACAATAATTGTCTTCAGGCTTGCGTGCGCATCCTTTCTTGAAAACTCGGCGCTGGCCACTTTCCTATCGAGAATGAAATGTAACCCTGATAATGGGCATGTCGATCGTGACCGGAATTAACCGTGCCTGGGGCGATAGCGCAAGGATGGAACGCAATATAGATGACTACAATTGTTGTGGGACAAAAACACACCCTTTTTACTCGCACTTTTTTTAGAGTGCACTCTAAAGATATTGCGTAAAAAGGATGTCTTTTTGTCTCACAACAATAATCGTCTTCAGGCTTGCGTGCGCATCCTTTCTTGAAAACTTGGCGCTGGCCACTTTCCTATCGAGAATGAAATGTAACCCTGATAATGGACATGTCGATCGTGACCGGAATGTACCGGGCGTGGGGCGATAGCGCACGGATGGAACGCAATATAGATGACGATTATTGTTGTGGGACAAAAACACACCGTTTTTACTCGCGCTTTTTTAGAGTGCACTCTAAAAAATATCGAGTAGAAAGGGTGTCTTTTTGTCCCACAACAATAATCGTCATCAGGCTTGCGTGCGCATCCTTTCTTGAAAACTCGGCGCTGGCCACTTTCCTATCGGGAATGAAATGTAACCCTGATAATGGGCGTGTCGATCGTGACCGGGATGAAGCGTGCGCGAGGCGATAGAACAGGAATCGAACGCAATATAGACGACGATTATTATTGTCGGACAAAAAGACACCCTTTTTACTCGCTCTTTTTTTAGAGTGTAGGCACTCCCAGATACTCATTCACCTTGAATTCTCATGTGGTCGCACTCAGATTATTTCTACATCTACCAGAGTCGCTGCTATACCGTTAAGCATATTCTTGATTTACTGTTTATAAGGGCAAGTATCAGATGTAATTCTGTTGTTGGTACGAACAGACTCGCTCATCATGAGTCGGTATTTGGTACTTTCTCCTTGCAGAAGCGTTACAGCAAATGTTAGGCAGTGATTCTTGCGAAAGACTTCAAAAGGGCCAATTAGGAAAGTGCCTTGGCCTATTTAGAAATTAATTTAGATGGATTTAATGTTGATCAAAATGTGAATGACTTGTGGTGCGAATTCAAAGAAATTCGTTTGCATGCAAATGCAATGTTTGTTCCTGAGAAGATTAAGAAAAAGAAGCGGAACCCTTGAGTTACGAGACAGCTAATACACATGAAAACAAAGCTTAGAACACTCAGATGCTCAGGCCGGTTACGGGACTCTACCATTACCACATTAAGCGCAGCACTGAAAACTGAGATTAAGAAAGCTAAGGGCATCTTTTTTACAAACATTTTAGTAAGTTTGCTCAAAGAAGCGCCTGGAAAACTTTGGAAGTATTCAGGTGACAACAAATCCGATAGTATTTTTTATTGATAGATGGTACACCAGTTTCTGAGGATAAAGCAGCAGCGGATAAATTTGACCAATACTTCCATTCCGTATATGTCTTGAATGATGCTAATGTTGTTATTGAGCTTGAAGGGTTTATTTCATCTATGCAGGTTGTTTTTGTTCGCCAAGAAGGTATTTTTAATGTGCTTCTTAATGTGGATGCTGAAAAAGCTGCTGGCCCAGATAACATCCCTACGATCTTCTCGCGGCGCTACGCAGAGTGGATTTCACATTTCTTGTTCATCATTTATAATACTTCGCTAAGACAGTGTTCGCTTCCCTTAGACTGAAGAAGTGCTCGTACTCTTCCTATACACAAATCAGCTGATCACTTACGTATATTTTTTTACCGCCAGATCATATAGACTTCAACAAGCTGCAAAATACTCTAACACATATTATGCCAACACTTGACCAAATTTTTTTAAAGAAAAGTGCTCGCTATGTGATGCCCAGCTTGGGTTTTGGCATGGTCTGTCAACAGTGACAGAGTTGCTTAGTGTATTTTATGATTTCTGACTTGCGACAAACAACACAGAACAGATAGATGCTGTATTTTTTGAGCACACAAAAACTTTTGACAAAGTTCCTCATAATAAATTAATACATAAACTCTACGACACTGGAATAAAAGCCAAACTTATTCAGTTCATTTGGGCATATCTCGAAGACATGTACTAATGTGTACATGTGGATAAGTACTGTTCAGGCACCCTTCAGGTAACTTTAGTCGTACCACAGGGGCCAGTTTCGGGTCCGATTTTATTCCTCATGCATATAAACAATATTGTAAAACTAATACCGAGCGATGTCAAGATAAAGCTTTTTTGCAGATGACAGCGTTCTTTACACCACGGTTAAATCTCAGGCCGATCAGACGTCACTCCAGAAAGCCCTCGCCGAAGTTTCAGACTGGTGCAAGAAATAGAAATTGTTCTTAACGCTGACAAATGTTTAGTACTCAGTATATATGTAGTAAGAAAACCATATTGCAAAACTCTTATTCTGTAGATGGCGATATACCAAAGAAAACTGTGGCTGTTAATTATCTCGGAGCTACCGTAACACAAAATTTGCACTGGAATCTTCACATATCATTGCATTCTGTACGAAAGCTTTGAAATCACTCTGGTTTATTCGACGCAAGCTTGCAAAATCACCATCCAACGTAAAACTAGCCGCGTATAAAGCACTCTTCCGGCCATGCCTGGAGTGTGCCTCATGCCTATGGGACCCTTACAGACAAAAGAACGTTGTTAAACATGAGAAAATTCAAAGATCCGCTGTCCTAATTATCTGTAACAACTACAAACGCACTGATAGTGTCACTGATGTGATTAAATCCATTGGTCTAGTTACACCTAAAGCTAGGCGTGCTGAGAGAAGATTAAAATACTTGTATTTCATATACAATTTATACAAATTAAGAAACATCATTAAATTAGGTACCACACAGTGCGCACAAGTGATCGGCTTCAAAACGGGAAAGTTATACAGGAATTTAGCTGTTTAAATGATACATTTAGGTACTCTTTTTTTCCAAGAACCATATGAAACAAGCTACCTGAAGAAATTGTGAATAGTCCCAACGTACAAGTTTTTATAACGGAATTGAAGGAAACACTTGCATTAGGGTGTACTTACACCATTGTATTTGAATTGTAGTGTTGCATGTGTTATCTTTTGTTAACAGATGTGTGATTCCTTGTTGATGCGTTCTTTTCATGTAATTTTATTTGAGTCCACTTCTGCTTGCAGTCTTGTGACTTTGCAGTATTCTTAAATAAATAAATAAATAAGTGGGGCACGAAGGTTATCTTCGCGGCGAGCATCATGCCTAAGAATTTATATTCTATTTTTACATGCAGACTCTTACTCCGGAGGGTAATATCAGCAACGAAGTGCAATCATGTTGACTTTTAGAATAAGACGCAGGTACTTTTTGGCGGATTGAGTATGTATCTCGTGAAATCAAAAGGCAACTTTTGCCAGTTGTTGCTGCGTTGCATGCTCACTTTCAACGGGGCTATTCCATTGACAACCAGCCATGCTGCGAACCCACACAACATTGCTGCTGACCAGCAGGCGCAACGCCCTTCAGACATAAACCTTCCAGCCATTTCCCTTCCACCTCAGCTCCTTAACTTACTCCATACCCGTAAAAATGTTCTTCAGCAGGATACATGTGCTCTCATTCCACCATGTGTCTGCTCTCTCCCCCCTCATCTTACTAGGACGGAGGAAGCTGTGTTTAGGAGGCTTTGGGCAGGGGTGGCCCTTACACCGGCTGTTATATTGTCATAAAACTGGTCCCATTTACGAGTTCGTGATACGTGTCCGTATTGTCCTACTCTATCCATGCAGGCCGATGCATACCACCTTATATGGACATGTAAAGAGTTGAAGCCAGAACGCTCCTCTCACCTCCTTCAAGCGGCCTTCGCTACAGTGGCACAGCCAGTTACAACCACTGGATACATGCCAACACATTTCACAAGGCACTACTTCACTTCATACACAACACCGGCCTAACGGCGCACACTTAAGAAACAAACTCGCAAAAATATTATACCTTAAAGGCAAGTCTTTATCACAATTAAAAAAAGAGTATGTATTTATGCTCATCTGCCGATCCGGACGCTCTGTCAAGGCCCAACGAAACTTGTTCATAAATATCAAGTTTAGCGTCATCAATTCCACCTCTATATCACAGCAGTAAGAATAATAAAGCACAGTTTGTGGAATGCAGAGACGGAGAGAATTGATTCTGACAATAAAGGAGGTGTAGCGGACCACCTCAACCTGAGGCACTCCAGTCTTCTTCACAAATAGTCACGACAACACATTTCCTACTCGACAACGAAATATGTGACTGAACGAATAACTTTCAGTTGCGGCATAAAATCCTACCTCGCACACGTAAGTAACACAGATTTTTTAGCGTTCAAACCACCATGTTTTGACATAAGCTTTTTCGGAGTCATGTGATACCGAGAATAAATAATACTGATCAAAAAATTATTCGTGAACCTGTGCCTCCATGCAGAATAAATGCTGAGTTGTTGATCTGCCTTCTTGAAAACCTAACTGATGTAGGTCAAGCAATTTGTTTGGATCTGGGAAATGTATTAGCAAGTGGTTATTTAATTTTTCAAAAAGTTTGCGCAAGCAGCTTGTTGGCGCGATAGGCCTAGAACTTGTGTCATAGGATAGATTCTAGCCCTGTTTCAAAAAAAAAGGATCACAACAGCCTCTTTTTAAGAAGAAGGCATTTCGCTGAAAAACCATATGTCAATGTAAAGTGGCAATTTTCATAAAAGGGTACACGCGAAAGTGTGGCCCGTGCGCTCTGGCAGCTGCTTCTAACGCGTTGAAGCGAGAGCGATGCCAACCACACCCTCTATTTCCGTTATATAGCGGCGAGCAAGAGAACTGGTGATTGCTGGTATGGGAATGGTGGCAAGATACCAACCACCTCCCCTTCAAGGCGATTACATAACAGGCCGGGCGCAATCTTTCTGCTGGTTCCATATCACCAATGTCCTGTTGTTTTGCTCGCCACTAATGATTGATATGTAGGAATTAACGTTCCGAAACCACCATATGATTATGAGAGACGCCGTAGTGGAGGGCTTCGGAAATTTCGACCACCCGGAGTTCTTTAACGTGCACCCAAATCTGAGCACACGGGCCTGCAACATTTCCGCCTCCATCGGAAATGCAGCCGCCGCAGCCGGGATTCGATCCCGCGACCTGCGGGTCAGCAGCCGAGTACCTTAGCCACTAGACCACCATGGTGGGGCTTTGCTCGCCACTAGATAACGAGAACAGAGGGTGTGGTTGCTATCGCTGCCACTTGAATGTGCTACAAGCAGACACTGGAGCACGCAGGGAATGCATTCACGTAATCCCTTTTATAAAAATTGACACTGTACATAAAATGAATTCTTTTTTGGGTTTCATGGAGTAAGTATCTTAGGATATGTATCTGAAGAAGATTCGTTGCAACAGTTTAGCGCTGTCTGTAGCTATCTTAGGCGGAATGGCTCATGTTATGCAGCACTATTTTGAGATTTTCTTTCTCACTTCTGTCGTCAAAATCTCGTTTTGTACCTTTGGAATCTCTCACAGTCTATATGTGGATACGAATTTGAAATGTGCTCCTAGAGAGTTAGCTTTGCCTGCGATACTCTCCTCCTGTATTTCTACTAAAGGGCCCGTAAATCACCCAAATGTTGAAATTCAGTTGTTGTGAGGAAACATTGCACGAGTGTACGACGAACACGGAGCCGTGAGAATTTCGCGAAACGGTGCAGTAATAGCGCAGTTAGATATCTTTGATTATCGAAATCACACCTTTCGCTCTCTTCTGCGCTTCCCCCCGCTGGTATCTTGTCCCAAGCCGCATTGCCTTCTTCTTGACGAGCGTGCTTTTCAATCTCACGTGGCATGTGACATCGATGACGCGTTGCTTGAAGCCATCTACTTCACGTTGCCCCGACTCCAACCGTCGACTCCATCAGTTGCGTGCTTGTTGGCGAATCGTGGTTGCCGTATTTGTGCCGGTATAAAACCTCTGTTGCACGCATGCCTTCAAAGGATTGCCAACGCAATGGACCCGTACGGGGACACGCCGCACCTGTTACACGCACGCGGGCAACACGACAAACAACAACAAGCAGTGCGGACAGCTGCTTGCAGACTGACCGGAAGTCATCAGTACTTGCTCGACAGTATATTTGGCTCGGCGTGCCAGAGATGTGGCAGGGTCGCCTGGTGCTCCGAGTTGCCTGGTGGATCTGCAAGGGGGTCTTCTTGTCGGCCTCGCAGTGGTCGGCCTCGGCTACACTTGCATCTAGCATAGACAGCTGCCGATGACGACTCTGGCGGACGTCATTCGCTGTGACGTGGCGGTTAACAACCTTGGCCACACTGTGAAATGGCAGAAAATGCTTTCTCGTTCTTTTCCAGCGGGCATAATTGGACGTTTCGTGGTGCTCCAGTTTAATGTTCTGGCCCTTAAAGGGTGTTGCCTGAAATCTCAGCGATGGTTTTGGCGGGTGACACTGATGTTATGACAAGGTCGGACACCAACTCGGAAACGCTGGTGTCTGTCCCACCACCGCTGGTTTGCGGAGCTACAGACGGACGCTCTGCGAGGTATCCGGGTGAATGCATGAGCCATTTCTCGACACGAGATGTGACGCATCTCATAGTTGGGCAGAGATCTCGCAACAGAAATCCCGGACATGAATGAGCCGGTGGCTTCTGGCGAAGTATCCCGTGAACACGTTGGGTCCAGGGAGGCAACAGCAGGAGAACTGGTGCGCGACAATTTCTCAATGGCAATCACCTCAGCCTGACTAGGTACCTCGGTTTTCTTGAAGGAGACATCCCATGAGAACCCCGTAACTGCATTGATGAGCGTCCGTTCGTCTTCGAAAATTCATGTCTGAGGCATCCGCAAACGTGACTGTGTCCGGTCAGGGCTCATCTTGTTCGCATCCTTAAAAACGCCTGCATTGTGAAGTGGTGAAGAGTACATTGTGTTATTGACGATCATGCACATGGTCTGGTAGGGTTCAGTGGTGCCTGGACCGATTGTGGTGAGCAACTCCACGTCTTTAGACAAAGACAAGCAGGAAGACGGCATCTACTGAGGAAGGTCTGGTGGTGGTAATCGCGGGTCCAATGCCGATGCAAAGTCCACGACCCGCAGAAGAAGACTGTGGTAACTCCGGTCAGGGTCGGCAGCAGGAAACAGTTCGATGTATTCCGTTGATGAACTCGAACGAACCATTGCAACATCGAAGTGGTGCCAATACTGAGCTCCGTTCTTGGTGAAAGTCTCGGACGTGCTCAAGGCACCGAGAATCCGGCCGAAAGCTGCTACGAACTTTGAGCTCCGTCCTGTCCAGCACTGCTGCCATACGCCACGCCTTCGTACTTATACCACGCCGTGGCACCAATTTGAAGGCGGTCTACAGCCACGGACTATTTCTGAGGCTCCATCAAGGCCTCGCACAGTGCTATAGCGTTGATGGTCGCCACCCAGTCGTCCGCGTCGTTCTCAAAGCCGTAGAACTCTATTATTTTGTCGACAATTTGCGACGATGGGACAGCAGGTGAAAATCCTTAAAGCGCCAACGCGAAGATGCCCAGCTGGTCCGAGAGCTGCATGAGAGCATCTTCAAGCTCTCTGCGTTGCTCGGGTGGGCTGGTCTCCAGGTCATGTGAGGCGGCTATGTCGAGCATAGCGTCGGCGGTGCTCAATGCCGGCAGGTTGGCAGGAAACGTCGCACAGTGCGACGCTTTAAGGCATTAATTTTGAAGCAGAGTCGAGCGATGGTGCTCCGCATATTTACGGCATTGTCGGGCGCCAAGCCTGAAGAAGCAGAAATAATGTTGGGCAATTCTGCAGTGGTTCCCACACTCACATTGTTGCGATTCTTGAACAACCACTCCTGGATGACGTTCCTTGGCGGCTCGTATGTTGGAAGAGTATTGGCAACGGAAGGCAGGCCATGGGAAGCTTAAACAACATTCTCAAAAGACAAGAGGCCATGCGTATTGCGGCCACGTAGTGGTAGCATAGTGTCCGTTGAGTGGTGCCGTAGTACCGCACGGGAGGCATGAACGCCACCCACTCATGGTCCAATGGGCAGCTAAAGCTGCGGCGGGGTTGATGACTCTATCGCCAAGGAAGCATGAAAAGCGTTCCTGGATAGAGCTGCCCGCACTGCCGACTACCCACGCGGCTACTGACAGATGACTTGAGCCGCAAGGTACAGTTTTCGAGCTGCGCATTCTAAAGAGTTAAGGAGACAGAGACAGCAGCGCTGCTGTGGGCCAACTGTTCTATACTCAACTTCTTTCTCTTCTACCCCAATCCCGCCGCTCGCATGCCCGACCTACAGCGTCTTTTTTGGTCTCACACACACACACACACGCACACGCACACACACACACACACACATATATATATATATATATATATATATATATATATATATAGAGAGAGAGAGAGAGAGAGAGAGAGAGAGAGAGAGACGTATGCATGTGTCAGGAAGAGCAAATGGACATGGGCCGGGCATGTTGCGAGTAGACAGGATACCCGCTGGTCATTAAGGTTAACTAACTGGATTCTCAGAGAAGGCAATAGGGTTAGGGAGAGACAGAAACAGAAACGTTAGGTGGGCAGATGAGATTAAGATGTTTGCAGGTATAAATTGGCAGCAGCAAGCACAGGACCGAGTTGAATGGCGGAACGTGGGAGAGGCATTTGTCCTACAGTGAGCGTAGTGAGGCTGATGTTATATATAAATATATATAAGTGTATATATATATATATATATATATATATATATATATATATATATATATATATATATATATATATATATATACATATCTACACCCATTTTGTGGCATTATTGTAGATCTTATAAATTGTGTCAAAACACAGAAAACTGAGCCCTTAGGTGTACACTCCTTTCCCTTATTCATTAATGAGGGTCTCGTACTGGCAGACGTAGTGCTATTAGGTTGTATACGAGGGGCTATTGGTCAGCTGCCAGCTCGTAATAAGTTCACGTGCTACGTAATGCCAAACAGGCTCATAAACAGTGTGTGCCACACTCACCTTCATGGCTACAGGTGGCGCTCACTGACACTCCCGCGTTTAAATTCATATATACACCCAATATAGTGGCGGGGTTATAGCCGCCGTGGTGGCTCAGTGGTAGAGCACGAATGCGTTATTCGAAGGTAGCAGGCTTGGTTTCTGCTGACGGCAAGTTATCTTTTCACCCGCTTTTATTTCTTGACATTTACATTACAATTGGTCTAATAACTTCCCGTTTATATTCTTTCGCATTACTGTCTATTCAATCTCAGTAATATTGTCTCAAAACACGAAAAAATGAGCCCTTAGGTATACATTTGTTTCCCATATTCATTAACGAGGGTCTCGCACTGGCAGACTTGGTGCCGTCAGGTTGTATACGAGGGACTATTGGTCAGCTGCCAGCTCGTAATAACTTCACGTGCTACTTCACGCCAGATAGGCGCATAAAGAGTGTGCCACACTTGCATCCAAGGCTACAGGCAGCGCTGGCTGACACAACCAAGTTTTAATTCAAATATAATCCCAATAATGTGGCTGGGGGGATAGCTGCCGGGGTAGCTCATTGGTAGGGCATCGAACGCATTATTCGAAGGTCGAAGGTATGGTTGCTGCATAGCGCAAATTATCTTTCCACCCATTTTTCTTTTTTCAGATTTACATAACAATTTGTCTAATAACCTCCCGTATGCAATCCTTGGCATTATTGTCTGTTATAGCTCATTATTATTGTGTCAAAACACAGAAAAAGTGTGTAAGTTTTGTGCGTCTTTTGCGTTTTAGCAGCGCGTTAATCATCCAGTTTTTACAGTTGTCAGTTCACGCTCCTCCTTCGTGTGACTTTCTTGTCAATGCGCGCACTGCTGGGCTGTCGCCAGGGTTTTCTGGTACCAGACACCTAGTCAAGGGTTTCAAACCATTGTTCAGATCTTTTTCTTCTATCTCTTTTTCTTAGGTGGTTTTATGCTGTACTATCTAAGAGTAATTCTTCTTCGAAAAATAGATCGGCACCTTGTAACTTCATTGCAGTTGTCCTCCATTTCAAATATATCACCTTGGATTGAAAGAAGGACATGATGATGTAGCGCAAAATTTTGAAAGAAGCCCTACATACTGGCAGTAGTAGGAAAGCAGGCTTCTTACTGATTTCATTCGAGGTTTGCCCAACAATATTATGTCATTCAATAAGTAATGAGTAGGCAGGAGAAAGCGGTTGTGGGGCGAAAGCGCGAAAACAAAGTAAGTATGCTCAAATGGGAGAGACTGGATGCATTCACATCGCTTGTTTTTGTCAGCATTACTTACTCAGCACTGGTTGAATAAACTTGGCTAAGCTTGATTCAAACAGACGCAGCATTTAAGGCTTTACTGATTTAAAGCTGTGTTTCTGAGACCCCGTTACAATAAGAAATTGTCTTATTTTGATTACAAGCGCTTTATCTGCGAGGGACTCGTGGGTGCGCTTTAGGTTTCCATGAAATTTAAATCAGTTTCTCTTTTTCTAAAATGAATATTTTCGGAAAAGAGTGACACCTACTCTAATATATTCCAAAAGAAATGTGTGAAATATGTCTGTATTTTTTTTTCAAAGTTTTCCGCAGTCCAAAGCCAGCTTGACATGTTCCTTGGCACTCTACAGCAATCACTTTAGAGAGATGATACCCCACAGATGCACCTTCTTCTGTATGACATATTTTACCCCGTCATGCAGCCATGCAGAGACTTTTGACACAAGCCAAGTTGAGTTACGTTCCCCCTTGTTGTTTCTGCACTTCAAGTAATCTTTGTCCGCCAACTCCGCACTAAATTTGTGTTGCTGAAGTATGGGGCCTCTGTATGTTCTGCATTGATCTGTCATCTGAGTATACTAAAATAACTGTTACTAATTCCGCCTTTTTATACAGGAAATAGTGGTCAGAATAAATGCTCATAAAATGGCATGGTAAACGAACTATTTTAAACATTACCTTACATCAAGGCATCACGTGCTGTGTTTCTGTAGGTATTGTATTCTTCGAAACTTTGCGCCAGTGTCATTTTTCTAGATATGACGATACCGAATATCAGTTTTAATGCTGGTTCTCCCAGCATTCAATTATTGTAAACATGCACACGGATTTCTTTTTTTTTTGTTCTTGCTCAAAACGTGGAAATTACATGCACCATGATAGACTGTGACGAGCCCGATGGGTTTATTCCGTGACACGCTCTAGAACTGCAGTAAACGTGTTCATAGACTTGTTTGCCTATGGGCTTGTTTAACAAGGTTTTGCACACTCAAATAAGAAGAGAACTGAGAACTGAATTGGTTGGTTTGTGAAGCTTCCTAATTGTCCTGAGAGACGCGACTACTACGCGAAGGGCTTCCTTCAGCTGGGCGAGCCCGCTAAACCTGAGAACCGCATGAAGGACTCTCCGGACGGCCCAAAGCTGATTCCATTTTTCATGGTTTCTTATTGCGGCACCAATTGGCTCCGTTGGCTTGATCGCTGTCCAGTAAGAAAGGACATAGCCCGAAAATGTTAGCCACCACCCCGAAGTTAGCTACCACCTTGAAACGGGGACACAGGCTTCTAGTGTAAGTATTCAAATGCATTTTGTGAAATAAAGCGGAATTTCGGGACGCACGCCTCTGTGAGAGTCTGCTAGCCATTGTCTACGTTGTTTGTAGTTTTCTGAAGGAGGTAGATAAACCCTCCTGGTGAGGCAAAAGTGCTGTGAAATCTCCTTGTATGTGGTGGGCTGATCTCTGTTCTTCAAAGTCCTGAGCTGAAGAGAATCTTCATATGTGCGTGGCGTCAAACGTCGAGCAATGGAATGAAACAGCTCTTGGAGGCAGGTGGGGCCTCCTTCAAAATAGCCCATGTGAGCAGAAAACCATGATAAGATTCACATAAAAAACAGCGCCAATAACGAGGAACAAGAGACAGAAGACAAGAGGAAGTTATTGGCGCTACTTTTTATGTGAATTATGTCGTACCAACTCGCCCAAGCAACCACGTTAGCATGTTAAGATGTCATTACAAATGTATTCGTCACCGATGATACGGCGTGCTTCATTGGAAAATCTGCCGATGACCAAGGCCCGGATGGCTGACTGGGAGTCACTGAATATATTCTCATGCTTTTCGTCAAGGAGACCGATGGTGATGGCCACACAACAGTAGAATATGCGGCGTTAATGACCAAAACAGCATTGCCAATTGGCACTGCTGCGCATCTCTGTTTCCGTACCGAACCGGGTCGACAGAGCAGCTCTCCCCAGGGATCTCTACTGCCTTACGAAGGATGTTATCACCCTGGAAGAATTGCCACCACGATGAGGCCGAAGATGCGGATCGAAGCGACCCAAGGGTTGGCGTTCCCACTGTTTGTGTGAATCTTGTGCCATTCTCTGCCATTCTCTTGGCTATCGTCCCATTCTGCTGCGCCTATACAAAAGCAGCTACGACTTGTTCAGTGAACAACTGAGGCCAGTGCCCTGCAACAAAGACTCATTTTAGTGGACTGCTTTTTGGAGGGCAGATTCAACGTATCCGTCGCTGCCTATGGCACACCAGATTATTTTTCACGTCGTTCACGTGAAAGATATACCTGATGCCTTAAATCTTGTCGAGACTCTTGGATAGACTAACCAAGGTTAATTAAACAACAGTGACAAAATGACGCAGCCTTGTGGGGTGCCCCAATCAGTGAGTTCCACCTTCTTCGTTTCCATTTTATCAGCATTGAACAACACACACTATTCCTTGGAGAAAGATCTAACAACACCGTGAAAAGCCACGCCAGAGCCGTGGTTTGAAACTGCGCCGAGAATAAGGAAGTGATGTATAATATAAAAGCCGTTTGCCGGTCGACGCTGAGAATAACTCTCTTGTCGCGCGTGTAACTGCCTTGTACTTAAGCATTTAGAGGCCACACTAAATTTAATTGTGAAAGCGTTAAATAGCTCGTTTCGCAGAAATTCCTGTATCGGCATGGTTGGTTGTGAGTGAAAATTCGTCATCTTTATATGCTTGACCGAGAAATCGAGAGCGAGGAAAATAATTGAACAAATTATAAAGAAAACCTGGGGCAGAGTGGGGACCAAACCAGCGTTGTTGGGGTTCGATTTCAGATCTAACCCAAGTCGTTTGCGTGGCAAGCGAGATTTCTACCAAACGGTCACGTTTCTGCACATGAAAATAGTGAAAAGAACTTTATCTGATTGAAAATGCACCGCAAGTAGTTTTGATGCTTCACAAACCCACACTCCTGTATATATGCTTCTCAATGCAACATGAATTATTGCAGTAATAATGCGGGGTTAAACGTTCATGGCCGACGGGCGTCAGAGTATGTGATTACTATAATAGCTCGATAGTTGAAAGCCAGCACCCTATTACAAAAGACACACACGTACTGCGCCTATTGCCTTAAGGCCACGTGATGGGTGCATAGCAAATTCGAAAGGTTTCATGGACTAAGGGTTTGAAGGACACACTACGAACAGGAAGTCGCTTTCCCGTTCAACTTCTAAAGGCGAAGGTTTAGGGTCCCCTAAAGTTTGTGTCTGTGTGGATTGTGAAATTCCGCAAATGCAGTGCCATTTTCTTGGGGTTGCCTGTGAGACTTCAGCAGGAACATGCGAAAAATATTATTATATACATCTCATGCTATACCTAATAGTGCATTTGCGCCCAAATTACCCTCTCTTCTCAATAAATAAAAAAACTGTTTTAGAGGAATGTCGGATTCATATTGCAGCAAAATGTAAGGCACCTGAACAATCTGGTGAAATCGACCCGTAACGTACAAATGTCTATGATTATTAATATTATATATTTTAAATAATATAAATGTTAAGGTTATTATGAATAATAATAATGAATGGAATGATAAAAGCTTTATTTCAGTCCTGCAGGACGCGCTTAGTGCGTAGTGGGCGTCTCCCATGTAGGGACCGATAGGGAGTACCTGGCGGCCGCACTCGGGTCCGCTTTGCGCACGATACGTAACGCCTGGTCGGAGATGAGTCCATGTTCGAAAGCTTTGATGGGAGGTCTTGAGTTGCTGTAGATTATTATTATTATTATTATTATTATTATTATTATTATTATTATTATTATTATTATTATTATTATTATTATTATTATTATTATTATTATTATTATTATTATTATTATTATTATTATTATTATTATTATTATTATTATTATTATTATTAAAGTCTACTGCGGCCTGAGCAAGGCTTTTGACATAGTCAGCCACTCACTGTTTTTAGTTACACTTCCAAACTTTGATGTTTACTCATCTGTAGCGAATCTCCTGCACAACTATATGCCTAATAAATTATACTATAATGCTGGAAATGACTAAACGTCCTCCTTGTTGAAAATAACTAGTGGGGTCCCTCAAAGGTCGGTATTAGGCCCACTCTTATTTTTAATTTCCGTTAACAACGTCTTTTGGAAATTTTCAATCTTCTTTTCTCTTGCATGTTGATGAGATTATTATATTTAAGGAAACGTCTTCAGTTAACGACTCTCGACGGCTGCAGTCGAATTTGTGTTATTCGTCCGAATGATGTGATAACAATAATCCTTGTCTGAATACCTCGAAGGCCACAATCATTAGTATATCTCACAAAGCATTCATTGTGGGATTTCTATGCTCTATCAACACCATGCATTTATGTAAGGTGTATGAATTCAGTGATCTTGGTGCTCTTCTTCATAGCATGCCCAATTTTTCTGCTCACACTAAAGGTTCTGCCATGCGTGGCCTTCGTTCTCTAGGCCGCGTTTGTAGAAACTCTCAAAAATTCAGTTATCCTACAGCCTTCCACAAGTTGTACACTGCCTTATATCTTCCTCAGTTTGAAAATGAATCTGCGATCTGGAAAGGCATTGCTAAATCAGAAAGTGACGCCATTTAGCGAGTGCAGAAAAAATTCATAGGCCTTTACAATAATCTTTTTGCTAGAAATAACTCTGGACCTCGTTGTAACACTGCCACATGGCTATCGTTGCTATCTCATCACAGCAAACGAAATCACGCGAGCCTACTATTTCTTTATTAACTAGTTCACGGTATGCTATTCTGCCCATTACTTCTTAGTTGTGTAAATTTTCAGATTCCACGTAAGTTGACAAGAAAGAATTGAGCATTTCATGTACCTGTCAACGTCTTTCAACACTCTACTGTTCACAGAATACAAACTATATTTAATGTTAACTTTCATGATGCAGATGTTTTTCACTGTCCACAGTGATGGTTTTTATCTAAGCTCTGCACTGTCTTAACAAAGTTCTTCACAATGTACAGGTTCTTCCCTTTCCGTCTTTCGGAAAAGTTTTAACATAGCTTTGATGAAACGTTTATTTTTCACCTCTTTTCTAAGATCCTCTTGTCTTTTTACTTTTCTCGTTTAGCGCTTATTTCTTTTTTTGTGTATTTTCACTCTTTATTTGATCTTTCTGAAGAGTGTCCTTAATGTATTGTTTCTTTGTATTGCTTTATTGCTTTATCTATTTTCTTCATTGTTTATCTGTATGGTTTTATTTTCCGTGCAAATGCACTAAGACCTTATGGTTGTGCCAGGTCATGATAATAAATGATAGATTGATCAGTATATTATTTATTATTATGATTTATATTATTATTATTATTATTATTATTATTATTATTATTATTATTATTATTATTATTATTATTATTATTATTATTATTATTATTGTTATTATTATTATTATGAATATTATTATTATTATTATTATTATTATTATTATTATTATTATTATTATTATTATTATTATTATTATTATTATTATTATTATTATTGTTATTATTATTATTACAAACTGCTGCTCTTTTGTAAACTAAACCACAGAAACTGCATCGTGGAAAAGAAAAAAAAGTGGGAAAGTAACACAATGCTTCATTTTGAAGTTAATGCGCTTTTGTGTCTATAAATGGACTTGTAATCGACCACAATAAAATTTATCCCGGCTGCGGCGGCTACATTTCCAATAGAGGCGAAATGTTGTAGGCCCGTGTGCTCAGATTAGGGTGCACGTTAAAGAACCCCAGGTGGTCAAAATTACCGGAGCCCTCCACTACGGCGTCGCTTATATCCATATGGTAGATTTGGGACGTTAAACCCCACATCAATCAATCAAATCATCACAATAAAATTTGCCATTGTTGTCATCACAAGTGAGAGTCAGGCTACAGGCGCCAAATAGATAAAGCAAACACTTTGTAGTCTTGTTTAGCATTCATTGCGAAGGTTAGTTGTAACTGGGGCCACATTTCAAACACAGCAGTGAAAATATCCAATGCCCTTCTGTTTTCTTTGCTTGCATGTACATCTGTTACTTCGTCGACTCTTTCACTTCATTCTAGCTGTTCAAATTATCGCTTCGTTTGGAACAGTAACGTTCACAGTATTTTTAAAAAAATTCCGGACTTTCGTCTCCTATTTCATTGCTTCTACGGAAGTCATCGGTATCACTTGGAGATGCCTACAGCTGATATGATTCCCAGCTTCCTCCATGTGCACCAGGTCTTAGCGCTGTACGACTCGGCAAGAGTTCAAAAGGCTGGCGGCTGCATCACGCTGCTAATTGATTCGGATATTCAGTGCTCGGTTATAGTATTGCTCACAGATGCAAAAGTTGCTTAGCATAACACTAATCTATAGAATCATTGTAATATAAAAATTGAGAACTAACCGGTAATACTACCAGAAAAAGTGCAAGGGGTAATAGTCGTAGCAATAATAATATGAGTGGAAAAAAAGTAAACTAAGTGAGAAAAAAAACCTTGCCGCTGGCAGGAATCGTACCTGAGACCAATGAATAACACGTCCGATGCTTTACCATTTGAGCTACAGTGGCGGTCATTCCCCTATAAGCTTCAATGAATATATCTGCGCATTTAAACCCGGGAGTGTTAATCAGCGTGAATCACAGCCGTGGTAGTGAGTGTAGTTTTTTTCCCAGTTGCGTCACGTAGAACACAATCTTTTTACAAGCCAGCAGGTGACCGATAACCCCTCGCATACAATCAATCCTGCCTACGTGAATTCCTCGCTATGAATGAAATAGAGAAGGGAAAGAGTCTGCCTCTGCACCATATATTTTTACTGATATTATTGCTTCTTAGTTCTGATTATATTCTAACACAAAAACAAGTACTTAACATTTACTTGTTTACTTTGTATTGTATCAAGGTCTGCATATTGGCCATTCGGCCCTTGCCTAATGTCCTTCATGCTACTTGAAATTTCATTCACAAAGTTAACGTTGCTTCATCAGGATTTACCTGCATGGATGATTTTAATGGTTCCAACATCCATTGCTCATCACAAGATGCAACAGTTTGCGCAGCAGCAGTATGTAATATTTTTTTTCCTTTAAGCTAATTCAAGCTTTCATTGCTGTATTGCCAAACATCCAAGCAAGCCTGTACGTTAACTTCTTTTCCAGACTTCACGCCTGAATGCCCCAATTTCGTCACCGATCGCTTCGCTGATTCTATAGTTACGTTTTCTGCGTTAAACGATGCTGTAAATTATGTATCAAAGGATTTATGTCCATAAAAACAAAAAGTAGTAATGTTAACTTTCATCGTTATCATTATTATCATTTTTATTGTACCCTAATAGGCAATTTTCAGGGTATTACATTAGGATTACAAAGATTCCACAGATTAGTTTCAAAATCTTGTAATTATCTAGTGGTTTCTGCATACTTAGGCATTCCATACGCACTACAATGATACTATGAAACCAGGACATATCTCATAAGACAAATGAAAAACTTCAAGTTAAGCTACGAGCAGCCAATTATGTCTCTTTCCGAATTCAGCTGCTTGATCAGTTAAGAAGTGATGTGCGTGAAGGTTTCTAAAAAACTGCCATGCTGCTTGGCTGCTCAAAATTTATAACCATGTTAATGAAGGGTCAGTCAGTAATATCAGCGAAATCTGATAACTATTTTCAGTTCGCATTTGTTCCCAAAAGCTCCTTAATTCCTCCTCTTATCATTATAGTTTTGAAGCAATCAGTGACACTGAAAGGAACTAAGACGTTCTTAGCAATGTGTAAAGCTTTAGTATCAGGCTATACGCTTCTTTGGAGAACGCCTTTTATTCACTTTTCTTTGGGAGCTCGAGGAGAAATTATGGTCATAGTTAACGGGTATTTTTTGCTCCGAAACAATCGCAGTAAAAGATCCTTAATTTGGATCATCAATTGAAAAAAAAGTTAGTTTAGCCGAATGAATATTGATGCGAAGTATCAAGAAAACAATAAAGAGTTGTATAGTAAGTCAATGCATTTAAATTTTATCAACAATTACGAAAATAAAGTACTCCTTTTTCCTAAAAGCAGTGTAGAAGTTATAATTTTCGCCATATGCGACTCTATTCACAATAAGCTCTTGGGTAAAGACACCTGTGTCTTAAGCTGAAACGTGCTCTGAACTCGTTCCTTAAGTATACGTCAATGCCAACACCATAATTCGTAAGGGACAATTAGTTGTTATTTATCTTTTGTTTGATAAATGTCTGACAATTTATTGTTCGTTCATCACAATTCAGCAAGCTAAAACATCAAGCATACTAGGACTGAAGCTCTTTTCGGCTGTTCGTGAATGCCGTTCTCGCTCCTTTGCGTTGCATAATTGCGACGCTTCATGCTTGGTGCGCTCCACAGACCGTCTGAATTAGGTAGATTTTGACAAAATGTGAACACATCGACGGACGTTTATTTTCATCAAACAATACATACGCTTGCCGGAACCAAAGAACGCACCAGAATCATCCAAAATTTATTAGTAATGGGGGCAGAATCACCAAGATTTTACTGGACTTGCCATCCACTCTGTTTGTTTCATGATGGTTATCGGCCAAGGTGGCACTTTTGTTATAAATCGCAAAGTGATACGTACGGTTTGTTGAACTGGAAATCAATGTCATTGTCATCGCAGCCATGCAAGATGTTAAAACATACAAGAGCGCACATCTCACAAACATATCAAGCTCCTTCTAGAATCGAGTTGTGTTCTGCAACATCATCTGTCCGGAATCACGTAATCTGGAATCACATAGTTCTTTGAACAGGACGTAGTAATTTCTACAGAGACGTAATTTAACATTGTTTTTTGCAGAAGCACTGGTTTCTTGTTCTCTTTTACAATGCACGAACCAGTGTAGTAGAGTACACTGCTGGAGAGATCTTACTTTTATCAACATAGCCACTCGGTTAATGCGCACTGTTTGTACGAAAATTTAGTTAGTTGACTTCACTCATGACATTTGTTTTCGCCTTGACGTTGGCAACCAGACTTATGTTATGAATATATGTTTTTTTAGTGTACTTACACGATCTCACATTCTAAACACCTCACCAAGTCTCGCTTTGCACTAAGCAAATCTTTAGCAGTTAACTAGACCTCAGACCTTGTGTGACTTCAAAATGAGGTTTTCATTCACTGAATTACGGATTTCGCTTGCATTTGATGTTCCAACAATTATTGGGCCAGCGTATTTTTAATCTACAAAATAAAAATTTGCCTGCCAAAGCCTCCTATAGCGTATTTGTTTTGCTGACGACTGTGATTTATACGAAATGTTCAGCTGTTCAAGAGATCTTTGCATCTCAAGAAAGCAGTTGCTACGTTTTTGTTTTGTGCAACACTTCGCAACTGAACATTCATTTTGCTAAAACCACCACTGTATGGCAATCTTCGGCATTACTTCTTTCCTTTTCAATAAATTTTTCGAGAGCCGTTGGTATTCGAACATACGTATCTTGGTTTTACTTCTAATGTAGAGGACAGTACTGTCAAAGAATATATTCATTACATGGGTAACAGACAACTATAGCGTTCGCTGGTTCCCTTAAGCACTCACAAAGATGACTAGAATGTGTGATTTGTCTTCTTCTTCTCCTCATTCAATGCGAAGATCCTTCCCCGCCTCACTCTGAAGGGTATCTGCACCTGGCGTATTATTACACTGCCTCTAAGACCGGAGGAATCGTTACTTCTTAGCAGAGCTTTTTGACGGTTTATTTAGTACACAACTTCGAGGGAAGTCTAATTGCTTAAAGACCTTCGGCTGTAGATCGCAGAAACAGTGAAAAACTTTACCTTTTTTGCAGGGCCTCTGGTATCGGCCCACGTTAGACCAAGCGAAGACATGTGATGACGTCATATTATGACGCGTTGTCATGACGTCACAAATTTGAAAATCTTTATTGTCACAATAATTCACCACATTGTTTTCTTGCTTCTTTCGTGTTGATTCAACCAGTGCCGGTGGTTAATTTCAATGTTTAAAGGGGCCTGAAACACTTTTTTGAGAAACCATAAAATCATTTCACTGAAAGAGCATATTGCCTCACAAATTCAATGCCGCAATAATTTTAATAATCTGTCCAGTACGAACACGAGCGCAGTTACAAAGATTTGTCACACGCTGCAATCGCATTCTCTCTTTTCTAGTCCCGACGAAAGCGCTGGAAGTCGGGACGAGAAAGGGAAACAGGGAAGGATGGGAGGAGCAAACAAAAAACTTCACGCTCGCCTCTTGATCTTGAGCACTTTTTTCTTTTTGTTTTCATCGAATACACGTCTTTTTTTCAGTGCAATAGCGCGCGCACGCGTGGACAAGTGATGGCCTCTAGAGGCGATTTCTGTAACAACCAAGCACGCCATAATCAAACCAGCCAATGGCTGATAGATGGGTAATCTACGTTTGATTTTTGGGTATACTGCGCGATATGTCGAGGGAAAACTAAGTAATTTTTAGCTGAATAATAATTTATTGCAAATTCCAGGCCACGTGCTGCGCTATAACATTTGGAAAAGTTAGTTCGAACGCGAACACTCAACACAATCACACAACACACACGCACACACACACACACACGCACAGGCATCAAACACACAAAGCACTGGGTGTGTGTGTGGGGGTGGTCATTGTATGGTGTGTTCGCGCTCGAATTAACTTTTAGAAATGTTGTACCAACTAGCCCAACAACAAGTTCTTTTACTATAACATTTGGCTAGCGTATTCTCGGATGCCTCTACTACCAATCGGCAGCAATTTTTGACCATGCCTAAAAAGTGCTGCAGGGCACCTTTAATGAGGCATTAGAGGTTCTTGCCTTCAAAAGTATGTCACCTAGGCTCTCGAAGCCCCACTAAGCAATAGGGACATAAATCGGTAATTTGTACTGCTCATGACTATGCATCTCTCATTTATATTTCTTTTAGGCAATGGAAGATTTGCAGGCTTGTAGCAAATCATATTAAAAGACGTGAGACTTATGTAAATGTTATGCTGCGCACATTTCACCATCACACCCACTTGAATTTTCCTTCTCTCTCCTCTAAAGTTGCCGTTAGGAGGATGCTAAAAGCACACAGTATACTCAAACTATAGAAGTATATCCAAAGTCACCATGTCATTTATATTTAACGCCAAATTTGTAGCCAAAGTAAATAAAAGTGATGTTATGACTTTGCCTTTCTTGTTATATAGTGCATAATATTTCTAACTGGCAAAAGACAGCAATAAGTCCTTGATTTCCCCACCTTGCTTGATTATCAAAACACATAGGAGTTGGGAAAAAATCTTTATTAATTTACTTATTCATCCTCAACCCGAGGTTTTACACACACACACACACGCACACACACACACACACACACACACACACACACACACACACACGCACACGCACGCACACACACACACACACACACACACACAGGCATCAAACACACATAGCACTGGGTGTGCGTGTGGGCGGGGGTCATTGTGTTGTGTGTTCGCGCTCGAAATAACACACCAATGCAAAAGAGCATGTCGACAAAATAAATGCGACGTAATAGAGCGCTATTGTTAATAGTCTGTAGACCCTTTGACTGTTTACAAACATTGGCCCTTGATGACATCAGATTATGTTCCCCGATGTGCCTTATTGACATTGGTGGACAAAAAGAGCTTCAGAAATTAGCCCGCCGATTTTCTACAGTTTTCTTCGCATATTTGCAAAATATATTCGAATAAATGTTCTTTTGAGCTACATAAAAAGTAGAGTAGATTCCCTTGTACTTTACACACGCTCCTTTTATGGGAAAACAAAAGCGAGACTTTGCTTACCCTTGAAAAAAAAATGGCATACTTTCAGTTTCGGCGTGAGGAGCTAGTTAACGAGGTGACGGAAAGTTTTTTTTTTTTTGGTACAGTGCTTATACACTTGAAACCGTCTGTAAAATAGTAAGAAAGAGCAAAACTTTCCATGTGTTCTTAGATACAGAGGAAAAATATTTGGCCCAATGTGTGGTCGAGAAACAGAAACTCAGAATGCAGATATACACACTGGCACTGGTAGCGGCGAACAGAGCGTCAACCCTTCATCAACAGACAATCGGTGATGTCGATTGGCATTGTTCCTGTGCCGTGGAATGTTCTAGTGTTATCGCTAGCAGCCACGTATGTTTCAATATGAACATGTATTCAGAACATGTGACGAGGTTCTGATGAAATGCCATTCAAGACGTAAATAGGTACGCCGTTAATATTTCGGCCGATACAAATAGCCTTGCATTTGATACAATTATTTTTACACAGCCTATTTTTCCACCAGGCGATGCAGTAACTATATCAGAGTGGTTAGTATACACTCAGGGCGCATCTATATAGCTTTTGCAAGATAGAACTTATTAGGAACAGAGGAATTTCCGAACATTCCAGTCAACAATTTCATGAAAACAGCAAAAGTTGAAACAGGAGGAGGAGGAGGAGGAAGGAAAGAAATGAAAGGCAGGCAAGTAAACCAGACGTATGTTTGGTTTGCTACCCTGCACAGTATGTAACAGAACAAAGATTCTAGCTCGGCATAAAATAGCACGCTTTGGCATGTGCTCTATTCGTCTTCTTGATATTATGCTTTGCTCCCTTTATATGTGTGCCGAGTTGTCCGGTGAATAGAAAGAGAAAAGCGCAACATGAATATTATGAATAATAATAATAATAATATTAATAATAATTGCAGTAGTTTATTGTAAACATCCATAAGCAATACAAAGAAACTGGCCTGTCTAAGTCGCCAGGACTTGTGCGACTAAGCCCGGCAGTGCCGGTTACAGCGATGTGGATAGAAGGAAACAAAACTATTGTTTCCTTACAAACGAACAGACAAACGATTAACACCATTACTTTTTTACAGGCAGTAAATAAAAAAAGAGGAACAAAGGAGGAACACAGAGCATACGTGGCATATAAAATAGACCATGTGATTTTACAGCTCAGCAAGTAATTTCTTTAATTGCCTTTTTGAACTCGCTGAAAAAAATTCGTCAGGTAGTGCATTGAAAACTTTTGGAATACATACACTTCTACATGCTTCTCCATATCTTGTAGAGAACCGGGGTACTATAAAACGCTTTTTTTCTCTCAAAGGTTGACGCGTTACATATGGCACTTTGAAGTCATCACACCAATTATATCTTAGAAAAACTGTCTTAATAAACAAATCCTGGAATACACAAAAGCCCAAATCTCGAAAAATAGTACTGGCATCTATCTTACTACCGTAAGCTACACTTCTTAAAATATTTCGAAGTAAACTATCAATGCGTGTTTCCGGCGTTCTGAGCAAAATGCAAAAATTGTTATCCCATATCTCACAGCACTATATGCTAACGAATTAACTCTCAATTTTTTCACTGGTAGAGGCACCAAGCTTCTTATATTGAAAAGCAGACATGCCACACTTCTCAGTTTACAACAAATAAATGCCTTGTGATATTGCCAAGACATACCACTATGAAAAATTGCGCCTAGGTATCTGAATGTTTTGATATTTTCCACTGCAGAACATTTGCATAGACTGCAATGTTTGGTGTGAAGGTATATTCGATTTCTTGTGTTTTTAGAGGGATTCGAAAGCAGATAAGTTTTGTTTTCTTTTTGTTTACAATTATGGAGTTTTCTTCTAACCATATTATAGCATTATGAATTTCATTCTGAAGAGAATTAATCGCCCCTTCATAACGTACGTGACGTGTTAATAGCACCGTGTCATCTGCATACTGGTACACATTGGCTTTACGAATTTCCAAGGGGAAGTCATTCATAAATGAATTAAATAGCAATGGTGACAACACTGATCCTTGTGTCACACCAGCAGTAATATATTTTCTATTGCTAATTACCTCCCTACGTTCCATAACGACAAGTGACCTGTCTTGTAAGTAATTATAGAGCACATATAAAAACCCCCCCCTAAAGCCCAAACGAAATAGCTTTTCTGACAAAATGGTGTGGTTCACTGTTTCAAACGCTTTTGCCAAGTCTAAAAATAGAGCACAACAGAACAGGTTCTTGTATAAAGCCGAATATATTTCATCACTAAACTCTTCTTATAATGTTATAGTACTGCGATTAGCAATGAAACGAAATTGCCGGGTTGTTAGTAGCGAGAACTTCTGTAAAAAGGACGTCATACTTTGAGCAAAAATCTTTCTAGTATCTGGGAGAGTATAGGCAAGATAGAATCTGGTCTGTAATTTTCTATATCATCTTTTTCTCTGCTTTAAACAATGGCTTAACTATTGCCATTTTAAATTTCTCGGGAATGAATGCACTGGTTAAAAATCCATTTAACATGAAGAAAAGTAAACCAGATAAGGCTTCAAAGTTCTGTAGAAGCGTGACCACAGCTACCCCATCGATTCCTGGTTGCTCATTTGGACGAAAACTGATAATTATTCTCCTGAGACCTTCCTTCGAGAGCGTGGGCAAATAAGCAGATGCAGGAACATACTGTTTAAGCGTAAACGTGCGTTTATGCGCATGCGCATTCTTGGAAAAACGCGTAAAGAAATGGTTGAACTTATCAACCACTATCTCAGGTTTCTCGGAAAACAATTTGAATAGATCAGTGGGCGTGTTCTTTTTGCCTCGTAGATTATCTATCAAAGTCTATGTCTTTGCCGGATTTTTGTATGCTTGGTTGAATTTTTCCGATAAATACCGCTTTTTCGCTGACCTTAGAAGAGCGACAACTTTATTCCTTGCAATCTTCTATTCAATTTTCAAATCCTGATTTTTTGGTGCCCGTCAGCTACGTTTCCATAGCCAGTATTTATGAGAAATAGCGGTCATTATATTTACAGTGAACCACGAATAATTTTTCTATATTTTTTAGTTTTTTCATATGTGCTTGAACGTTCAAATTTTAGTAGGTGCTCACAAAATTTTTCATAGACTGTGCAATAATTCGATTCCACAGTTAACTGCATTCAGTCAAATTGTGCTATAAACTGATCGAAAACTTTGCTATCCACATAGGCTTAATCACGCAAGACCTTGATGAATAATTTGGTTCTCGCATTGCAATGTGGTCTATACAGGAAGACACAAGTCTGGTCTGTATGCAATCTTCACGTGTTGGGGACTTTATGGTCAACTGTAAGCCGTATTTTGCTAAAACTGAAAGGTAATCAGATACATAACCTGTGGTATTGTTCAATGTATTGATGTTTAGATCTCCTACCACGCAAATTTGATGCGCCGTTGCTTGGCCTTGTAGGACTTCATCTAGCTCGCTCAAGAATCGTGAGACATTATTTTTAGGAGGACGAGAAATGGCTAGCAGAAGCGAGTCCGTGTTTGCTAGCGTGATTTTCATTGGAAGGCATTCAGCATGGCTAAAGGTGATGTTCAATGATGTGGTACAATATTTCGTGCTAATGAATGGCGCTATGCCACCACCTCGTTGGTTTATCCTTGACATAAAATAGGCCTTGTAACCTTTCAAGACAAACATATTTGTGACATCTACTGATAAATTTGATTCGACTAAAACAAACACGTCCACACAATCTATGAGCGATTCCGCTACCGTTTCAAATTCATCCCAATACTTTCGAAAGCTTACAATATTTACTAATCACTGTAAAGTCATGTTCTCGGTTGATGCCTAAAATATCTTTAAACTCAGGGAAATTCGATGTGGTATAAAAGTTCATTGCCATGGGGTTTATGAGATTTTAGCAATGTCCAAAAAGTTGTTCACCCGGATCAGAGGCGCATCTTCGTCTTTCTTTACAAAAATATTGCTTCCCTTCACCCATAAAAATTTGTAGCTTTTTTCTCGTACTGCCGTTCTCGCTAGCCACAACAGATTACGGTTGAGTCTTGTCAGGTTATCATTGAAAAACAGCTTCGGACACTGCCAGTTTTCGTGCGAACATTTTAGTCTCCGCCTAGCACCAAACCAGCGTTCTTTTGCAGCCACCGACGAAAAGCGCACAAGTACCATCGGGTTGGACTTGTGTTTGCTTGGCAAGCGATTAACGGCCTCGATATCAGAGCTTACAAAGTCTGATAGCTCGAGTTTGCTGGCTATGTCCGACAAGACTGCTTTCCGGTTTACGTTATGTACGACTGGTAGTCCTTCAATTTCCATGTTGGCCTTTCTGCTATATTGCTCACTTTCATTTAGATCCTGTTGAAGTTGCTGAATCATTTCTGCTTGCGTTTTCAGTTCACTTTTAAGGTCAGCGATTCGGGCCTCATGTGCAGCTTCCCTTTCTTTGCTGGCTGATAGCTGCTGCAAGACCAAATTGTATTGCTTTGACATGAACGAAACTGTTTATTCCAGATCCTTCACTGACATAGTTACTTTCGTAATTTCGGCTTTTATGAGAAGCAGTGAGTCAACTTTGCCATGTAGGGTCAACAAAGAAGCAAGGCTATCTTTCATAGCAGCCAACTCTGATGCCATCTCAGGTTCTGAAGAATCTTCTGTTGTAGTCATACCCACTGCCTGCGAGAACGCCCCAACCCCACGTTGTTTAGCTGAATGACAAGTTCTGCATACCCATGAATCACGTTTAGTTTGAGTCATTGTTGCGGAAGTATAATAATAATGCTAATTATAATAATAATAATAATAACAATAATAGTGCCTGGGGTTTTACCCAGGCATTTTTATGCCTGGGTAAAATAGGGTAGGGCTTTGAAATGTTTGATGACCTGGCAATCTTTTCGAGCACTGACATGGCACAGTGCACAGACCTCTATAGCACTTTGTATACATGAAAATGCCCCGCCGAGGCCGGGATCAAGCCTGCCTATTACACGTTGCTTAATTTCTAATCTTGCTTGAACTTCTGATCTCACGCACAAGGCCGCATTGCCGAACGTCAGATCAGAATCCTTGACCCCTTTCCATATTTCTCTCACAGTATCATACTTATTGTATTTCTACAATTCCCCATTTTTCAGTACTGCTGCATTCCTGCTAACTTTAGTCGTTACATATATTTCGTGGTCCCGTAGGTACTCCCCACTAAACACAAAAAAGCTAAAAATGCCTAAAATGTCCGTTAAGGATAGTCTAAAAGTATATAAGAAGTCTTGTTAAGATGTTATTTAAATCTAAGCAGGTTGAAAACCTCCTGTAGCTGTGCTAACGCCACGTTATTATACGGCTATAAAACTTCTAGCAGGAGTTCTAGAAAACGTCTTTCTAGATTTTTAAAGAACCTTTGTGAGCATTTACTTTAATTATAATATTAGAAGCCTAGCAAACTTGTTGCCAAGATTCTAAAAAAGACTTTTGCCAGATCGTTTAACACCAATTTTAGACATTTATTTTTTATGCAAACCAGCTTCTTAAGCGTTTCTTGTGGTTACGTTGTTGCATCATGTCCGCGTTTTACAATCGGTGCATTTAGCTGTTCACTGTCGAGAGTGACAATAGGAACAGCAAGATAATTTGACATCAAATTATTGCTGGCACTATTCTAATCAGCAAAATTGCTGCAATAATTGTTGAAATAAATATTTAGTGACTGCCATCTATCATTATGATAATCTGTTTTGCTTGGAGACAAGACGGGTTTTTAAACGTCAACTCATTATTGTTTGTGGTGTTGCCTTGAATGCATCATACTGCAAATCCAAAAGTAAATGCAAAATTTCAACAAGTCTTGTTGCATATTTGTAACCTCTGTTATACATAACAATGACTGCACTTTTCTGCTGAAACTTGCATGCTTTATAGTAACTATATTTATACAAAGAGATTGAGGGGCTGGCCAGATACTTGGTCCAGGAACCTGCACACATACAAAAGGCACAAACTGTTTTCTTCGGGCAGACTTCTATCGATGCAACGAAAATTAGCAGGCTAGCTTGGCAAACACATTATCGACCCAGTAGCAAATATATGAAGGTAGAAAATTTGTTACAGCCAAAAAGCAGTAGTTGAACAAATACTTTTTTTCTCTCACCCAGTGCGCCTCAATTCAGGTTTGTTAGAACCATGTTAAGTCGAAATTAATGGGTTTCACCGCAAGTCTGGGTTTCACAATCAGATTGTGGTTTTGGCAATACCACGATTCCGAATTCCATCCCAAAATACTCGAACAAAAGACACAGAGATGTAAAAAACGCTTCAGTGTTCCAGAATGCCTTCTGTCCGTCATCTTTAACAATGTATCTCTTGCAATATATCACGCATGGTTAGGTATTGGCAAAGTTGGGATGATTACGTATTTTGGCAGAAAATCACATGATTGCACATATGGCATTAAATTCGAGAAGACAATAAAATAAGGGTACAAAGCATTAATACAAAATATTCAGTCAATATTACAATAGAAATAAAACCATTGATCTGCTACAGTCTTATTGCAATGAAAAAGGTTCAATTTTAAGTAACTAACTGCAGATTACGCAAAAATAATCATGACATAAAACCTTAGAAAGCAGCACTGACTTTTTCAGAGACGTGCTTCGTCCTTGTAATAAAATTCAGCCCTCAGAATAGAAAACTGCCTTTAGAGGTAAGGTATGTGTCCAGGGGGACACAAAGTAAGACAATAATGCTGTCGGCTGCCCGATCAACTAATAGCGAAATTTCGGTGCCTACAGCAAGTGGGTAGGTTTGCATAGAACCATTTGTGGCAGTCGTGTTTCTACACACTCCCAATTAGAAAAATTCTTCGAGCATGTCTATGTCCTGGGATATTCCACTCAGAAGTTTATTGTGCTTTTCATGATTACGCATGCAAGGCAGCAAGGATCAGCAAAACAATACTCCCTGTGGGGACGAGCAGTCAGTGCTTGCTATCACCAGCCGGTAGTAATAAGGTAACTGTTATAATGCTTGTCCATGGCTTCAACCTATGGTCAGAATATATGCGGCACCTCAGGAAGGAGTAGCTGTGTGCTAGTGCTCACTGTCCTGCATTAATAATGATATAAGCCACAACTAAACTTTCCAGCAGGACATCTGAGCACAGGCATACCGGAATTCTTCGGACCTATGTAGAAATGTGACTGGCTCAAACTTTTATTACGTGCATGGCCGCCTGCTGCAGTCACTAATCAGTTCATTATTGAATCTTATTTAAGGGAATGGCTGACAGTGATAAGTATGGTTGCACATTGTTTTCCTCTGAACCCTTAGGTATCTGCAAACGTGGCCTTTACACACACAACTTACAGCACTGACTATTTTAAAGAAAAACTAAAGGCTTCATTTAGAACATCTTGAACATGCGAGAGACTTGAATACAGCAACCAGTTGGCTCAGTGAAGTTCCCTTTCCATAGGAAGCAGAAGCCATGCGCAGCTGCTGTGCATTAAGTAGCCAACTTTTTGAAGAGCCACCGTTGATAAAAGGCTTATCCGGAATTCTTTCACACTCAGTTCGTGCGAGGTGCATGCATAGGCTGCGATGGAAACGCCGAAAAAACAATTTAGTGACATGAGTGACACGTTTCTCCTATAAAACTGAATTTGTCTTTATATTTAAAACGATTTGGAACAATGTGTCTTAAAACAAGCAGGATGGAAACTAGAGATGTTACATGCATACTTTCTTGATGTTCTTGGCAAACAAAGTTGTAACTTTATGAAAGAAAATGCCATTTTCCCATTCCAGATGTGCCAAAGCCATGCTTGAATTGCGCTCGTGCATAGTGTGCTGAAAGCAAATTCAATGATACCACAACACATAGATGATGGTATGCACTTTCATCAAGTATCCATTGCCGGTAACCTATAATATTGAACATGAATGTGAAGTCAAATACAACTAATGTAGCTTTTTTTCAGGCTGCTCACACTGCGACGAATATAGCTATACTGTCACGAATCGCCATCACTAAATTGCTATTGTGTGCTGCCAAACTATGATCATCAGTTTTAATAATTCTGCTTTGCTAAAATGGCAGTACCCCTCACTCAAGCATCACAGGCTGTCTAATGAAATATATATATATATATATATATATATATATATATATATATATATATATATATATATATATATATATATATATATATATAATAAGGGAAAGAAGTGTTTACCTAAGGGCTCGTTTTTCCGTGTTTTAACACAATAATAATGAGATCTAACCGACAGTAATGCCAAGGAATGCACTGGGGAAGTTATTAGAACCAATGGAATGTAAATAGGAAGAAAGAAAAGTGGATGAAAAAATAACCAGCCGTGGGCCCACGGCTGGTTATTTTTTCATCCACTTTTCTTTCTTCTTATTTACATTCCATTGGTTCTAATAACTTCCCCAGTACATTCCTTGGCACAACTGTCGGTTAGATCTCATTATTATATATATATATATATTATATATATATATATATGTATATATATATATATATGAAGCTCTCACCTTGAACCACACACCATCCCAATAAAGCATGCAAGCTTCTGCAACTATCTCCGGGAACCAGAATCTCCGAACTATTGACCGGGACTGAGCAATAAGATTTGATGAAACTGGTTTTTAAATTTGCATAATTCCTTCAGTACCAATCGCTTGAAAGCTTGCAGTCTATATTTATTATTCTGAAATAAATACGGTGTCCAATTTTACATTTTAACAGCTATACGTGCATGACTTGTGCATGCTTACCATGGTATATAACATTATCACGAGTTTTGAGTGATATATGAAATATTCATTCTGCACATACCACAGATTCTGTCAACGTCTGTGACGCTTGCGTAGAAAGTTTACTTTATCAAATATACTGTTAAGCTGTCATTATTCAGAAAATTTTATTGGAGGTGGTGCTATAAACTATTTCTAATGTTCGTAGACGTAAAAGTGTTTAGCAAAGTTTCAACAGCAAGGTTGGGCGATGAGCATAACATATTTAATCAACCAGAACAAAGTACAAACATAGTGCGAACAAGCAGAATAAAGTCGATATTGCTCGAACGCGTGGACTAATGATTGAATTAGTGCTCGCACAGTAAGGTACAACAATTTTGCCACATTTAGCCATGAAATATTAGTTTTAAAATACAGTTAAGAATAAACGAATGGCTTAAAAAGCAAGGATTCAGGCCACATAAGGCAACCTACGTTGCTGGTGTATACCGAAAGTTGGAATTTTACTAAATGAGCTGCACGAAAATTTAGGCGTTAGTGAAACCTTTGCGAGCCCTACCTAAGACGACGCAACATCTGCACACGAACACGCATCAACTCGAGTATCACGGTAGTTTTTAAAGACGTGTGCCAGCGCTGATGTACACACCGGCATACATTCGGCCACTCCCAAGGGAAAAAAATCTCTGATAGTAGTCATAACGTATAACGATACTGTAGCTGTTTAAAATGAAACGTACAGCAGATGAAACTGCCTTAGACAAGTTCACTTCAGTAGCGCACAATATGAACAGGCATCAACGTCTACAGCTCACAAACGCCCCTGAATTAATAAACAAAAATAGTGGTCACTCAAGAGCAGAGCCCCCCTTCAACACCACTGCCGACAGAGGCGGACAGCCGCCACAACTCTGCTCAAATCTGCCGCCGAATTCCCGCTACGCGTGCATGTTTGACATTTCACACAAAAGAAAAAAATTGGGCGCGCTTATTTTTGCACAACTTTGCCTTTACACTGCTAAACTACTACAGAAAAGCTGGGTCGCCACGTAAACAAAAGCTCACGTATTGTGCACATGGTAAGAAAAACGTGGTGAACGCAGTGATAACAAAGCACCGACAGCTGCAGTGTGGTAGATACCTGGCGAGTGCTCCACAATACCAACACACTCGTCTTTGCTTGAGCATAGCGCATCTTTGTAACCAGCAGCACTGGCCGAACACAAAACACGAACACTAAGCACAAGCACACTTTTAAAACAAGAGAGAAATTGACTCTAACCCGGTCCTTCGAGGGGCAACTGAGCGGCGGGTAAACACGTCCAGACAAGTAAAAATTGTTCTAGCCGCGCAGGCACACAGAACATTTGCGCATTTTAATTCCTTAATGCTGACTAGAGCACTCAATTTTTACATTTCAATATGTAAAAAATATGTAAAAACATAATACATAAATCTAACAAGCGAATAAAACTTTGAATTATAAGAACAAAAGAAACTTAGAAAACAGCATGCATACTGCATGGACAATGAAGACTTCATCTGCAAATTCTACCAAAAGTTCCAAAAAATAACTTTTAGTAAACGTTTGGAAAAATACTTCTTGTAAAGAACGTTTTCTCAACGTCTTCCAAAAAATTTCCTTGGAAAAACGTTTATTCAACATCAAGTGATATACCTATGTGTCCGCATACCTTTCTAGTCGTTTCGAGAAGTTTATACTACGTTTCGCGTTTCTTGGGTAGTATGTAGCCACTTTATGAGTTGCACATTAGATGGCGTTAGTAGTTCTCACAGCATATCAACAGACAGAATGATGATTAGTGGGGCGAATCATCTGTCCGTCTATTTGGGCTTTTGTCCATCCGTCTGTTTATCCGTCCGTCTCACCTTCTGTCCGTCCGGGCGTCCGTCCAATGGTGCGTCCGTGAGTCCGTCCGCCTTTCTGTCCTGTCTGTGCTTGCGCCCGACTGTCTGTCCGTCCATTTGTGCATCCGGATGGACGGACGCTTCGCCCCGCTTATCATCATTCACTACATGGATATGCTGTGATTTCTTTCTTAAAATATAAATAATGATGAAAGTTTGGCACATGAAAAGAACTGTTCATTTGCTTTTGATTTAGGTACAAAGCGTACTTTGCATTCAACCGCCACATGGTGCAAGTTCCGTCTCAATATAGACAAAACGACTATTTTGGGAAATTCGCAATTTTTTCTGATAAAGTTCAAGAGCTTGAGATGTCTAAAAGTACTTTTTTTCTCAAAATATACCTTATGTGGACTAAAAAGTCATTCCTCATATATTCAATCGAAGTGCAGTATTGATATAGAAAAATACATATATAACATACTTTGGCTAAATTATTTGTAGCGTTCGTGGTCGAAAAATGGTAATAATATTACTGAGCTTCAAGCACCTCACACAAGCCTTTACTTAACTTGTAGACCAAATTTGGCACGGAAGAAAAAGTGGTACTTTTAAAATAATTGTTTTCACAAGCACCCAGCAGACATTCCGGGAAGTTGAGGAGGCAGCCACGTGATCAAAAGATTATTTGTCTCCTAAATATTCTTGCTGTTAACTTTTTGAGATAATCAGCACAATTTTTTTCAAATTCATTTGAGATGGTCCCCAAAATGCCTGCGACGTATGACGGGGAAGAACCCAATAGCCAATTCTTCTGATATTATTCGTGTGAATGTGAGCCACTAGTATCAGCAAGGTGGCAAGTTGGGCTAGTTGGATTACGTTCATAATTGAAAATTTTGTTGAGGCGCACTAAAAAACGGACGGGCCGAAGAGGCAAGCGCTGTTTGCAAGCGCTGTCCTTGTGAGCCTCTTCTGTTCGTTCATTTTTTTAGTACGCTTCAACAAAAGTTTCAATTTACTAGTATCAAACGCAATATAACACGTAACTACACACTACTTAATTTTTGAAGTTACCTGCACTGAATAGCTTATCAATGCGCATACTGCAATGTATACTGAGTGGTATTGAGCTTTTGTGCAATATAGATAAAATATGTATATGTTGTTGTGCATCATACTGCATTCATTTTATTAAACTAGTGAAATGAGTATCATGGTAGATCTGCATAAAAACTCATGTAACTGTGCTGATGCATACTTAAGCATGGAACTTGTCATTCACTTGGATTGGTTGATGCGTACAGCTAATGGAACATTATCAACCCAAAGATGCACCTTTTTATTGGCCTGTGCGAGCAAACTAAAAGGGTATAGTAAGGTTCCTATTTACGGCATGAAAGTTACAATGATTCTGCCACAGCGCACTTTTTATGGCGTGTATTGCTCAGCATACCTTTCTTGCATTTCGCACTGCAGTGGAGCCGATGCCACTGAATATGCTTATTATGCACTCAATTTATACTCACACATAAAAAAGCAGTTAGTTATGCAGGGTGCATATTCTATGTTGCACTCTTTGTGAAATTTCGGTCATTGTTTCTTTTGTATTTATTTTAGGTTTCCTGTAGTGAATTTACTGTAAAGAAAGCACAGCTTGGCCCCACTTCTCTCGAAGGCAGCAGTCATCTCAGCAGCTGAAGATGATTGTGCAAGCAGCAGTGACGCGCTGTGGTTTTACAATGAGAAGTATACAAACACTGACATTACATTAATTCAACCTCAATTACACTACATTGTCAAATTTTGTGATTTTTAATGCCGAAATTTATACTGCGACATATAATAGGTCAAAATATATCTCCAGAAACTCGCTTACTCATTCTCCGTATTTCTTCTATTGTATACGTGTCATTCAACGCCATACCGCTCAGTCATTTGCCCGACTAGCGCAAATGTTTTTGAAAGAAGTTGTGGATATTTATTTTACTGAAAACAATGAATTTCCAGTATAGAGGCACAAAAAACTTGGTCACGTGAGATATCTCAAAGTTTAACAGAATGCTGTCAGAGTCCTCTTTGTCAGACTTCTTGCAGTTTTTACATAAATAAAAGCGGATGTGAACGTATGTTCCTAGCTATTTTCTGCTTTGGCTTTATGTTCAGTTGAACCTTATGCTATAGCTTACTGCTTGAATTACTGTGGTGTGGTGCCTGTGCGTGTGTGTGCGTGAGTGTGTGTGTGTGTGTGTGTGTGTGTGCGTGTGTGTGTGTGTGTCTGCCGCGTCCCACATTGTCATTTTTGGCCCAGTGTACCTACACAGTATACACTAGTGTTATGCAGCTCATTCAAGACCATGGCACCTTATTTTATCAGCTGCATGCATGCAGGTATGCTAAGTGCAGTGGTGACCCCAGTATCTTCCTTCTTCCCTGTCATCCACAAAGAAGAAGGCTCATCTGTGCTTCTCCCTTGGAACAGTTGAGGCTTCGGCCAGTCGGTGATGTATATTTGATTTGATGAAGTGCTATGAACGGCACTCCTCAACACACAAGACAAAGCGTCTCCTCCTGTATCTCTCCTTTTGTTGTTTCATTAATTGCGCTTCATTTGATCAAGTATGCTTATGCATGTAAATGCCATCATTTCAAGGGTGTTTTAGTGTTACACCCCACTCACACAGGTGTACTTTCATTCAACACACATAGTTCATGGGTGTTCATAAACACTTCTAAATGTAGGGTGTAATGTTTCTTTACACCCTATGTTAAAAGGGTGATCCTAAATACCCTATTATTTAGGGTGTTCCTAAACACCCTAAAACGGAGTTTCTCATTCTGATGGGTGTAAAAAATTTTGCAGTGTGGATTCTTGTTTAAAACCACCTTTACTTACACGTATTTCAAAGCAGCGTCGTTCATACACCGTTTCAATATTTATTACTTAGAGGCGTAAATTACGTACGCGGGTGGCTTGACGCCCCCCCCCCCTACTCTTCCAGGGAATATCTTGATGGTTATATCCTATGCCGGCATTCCTTCTAAAAACTATTTTAACTGATTTGGGATCACTCACAACTCGTCTTCAAAGATACAATGCCAAACAGCCCAAAAAAGCGCACCTATTACGTGAGATAAGGGAGTTAAAGGGCATTAACACCACTGTCGAAGTAGCTCATACTAGGCTCCAGGACTCATGTATCGACTCACTCGGGCTGACTCAGACTCAGATAGAATTATGAGTTTTAGTCTTAGGGAGTCCAGGGGAGTTATAATTTGGTGAGTTTGAGTCCAAAGGAGCCAAGCTTAAGAAAACTTTGGAGTGTGAGTTCAAGTGAGTCCGACTCATTGCCGTGGGTTACAGTCCGAGTGAGCCCTAAGCTCAAAATATATTTCATGTGTCAATCTTAGTGATCTCCACAAGTTTTGTCGACCTATGGCGATAACACAGCGGAGCGAACCTCGAGCTTAAACATGCCATTTCAACTCTCTCTAAACAATCAAATTTTCAGATGTAGTTTCTACTGAAAGAGCGGTATTTAGTTACTCTTGTGTCCTTAAATGGTTGTCAATATTTCGTGCAGTCAAGGAAGCCGATCGATTAACCTATCAAATTTATGTGGTGGGGTAAGAATTAACTGCGACATGCTCAGCCAGGGTATACCGCTGAGTAGTCGCTGTCTAAATGTCAGTCGTCCATTTTTGTGCATTCTATGTCTGCACCTATTATATATAGCAGTTTTCACTTATTTTTTATAGCATAGGATCAATAACTGGGATAAAGTACTCGCAAAAGTATACTTCTTCTTTACACAAACTTCTTCAAACAAGCTTCTTGTCCTTTGAAGATTATGTCGCACTTTCAACTCCTTGAAGCAGAAAGCTTCTGTTCAATTGTGCAGCTGAAAATTTCCATGAATATTCTGAATAATTTTGATAAAGCAATGCTCGCAATGTTGCAGAAGCAGTCTGTAGGCTCCCGAAATATTGAGAAAACCGTCTAAAACTGACTTTCCTTTATGCAACGCGAGCAAGAGGCAGCAATAAAAAGGGGAACGATCGCGGGCCTCTTATCTTACTGCCAGATGCACCGGGAGTGCTGAACATAAAACGCCTGACCCCCTGAACATACTTTCGGAACCAGTAGAAAAGCGATGCACTTCGCATGTATGCTCTATAGGACAAAACAACGAATGAAAAAAAAGGCTACAGTTATATTTATGGCGATGACTTAGAAACATTCTGCACTGCAAAGCGAAGCTCCACTGGTGCGCTCAGGGGTCAACAAACGCTCCATCGCTTTGCGTGTACGTTACAAGTCAGTAAAATGAAGCGGACTCAATCATTCATACAGCGCTTTGTTAGTTTGTACAAAGCTATACATGCTTTTTTCTAAAATGGTTGGCAGCACGGTTTCATGGTTCAGAACGAACCAAAAATGTTTGATAAATGCGCGCACGCCACGTAGCTTCTGGCAAGAGGTCGATAAGTCTGTGAGGCGTTCCCTTGGCTTAGGATAGGCGGCTTATCACTACACTGGGATCCGCAGGTCGCGACCCTATTATGGCCCCTGCCATTCGGCCAGCACCAGTGGCACTTGGGAGAATGCGCGATGCACACCACCGTTGTAGCCAGCGGCGAACACTACTTTTTTTCACCTCTTTTTTATTCAGCGCCAGTCATACACAGGGGCAAAATTGTGCTCCAGAGCACATGCTTGAAAAGAAATACGGTTTTCAAAATAATTGGGGGATGTTGTAAAGAACTACCGTGAAGCCGACGGCTCATTTCCAATTTTCTCACTTTTTTATTCTAGTTCAATGAAAGCCTATTTATTTTGGAGGTGAAGTTCTCGCCCTAACTTCGGAATCCTCACAAGACCCTTTCTGCTTATTTCCTTTTAAGTGTATAGGAAGCATTCGGATGCCTGTGTGGCTACACTCCTCAGGTTAGGGTTCACCCGAAAGGTCCGCGAAGGCACTTAAATGGCGAATACATCCCGCACATTCTACCTGCTGATGCGTATATGGCACACCATAAACGTGCAAACGGAATATAACCGAGGTGCTCGCCACGGTTGTTCAGTGGCGAAGGCAATCGGCAGCTGACCTGCAGGTCGTGCGATAAACCCAGCCGCAGCGGCCATATTTTCAATTGAGGCGAGAATGCTTGAGGCCTACGGAGGAAGAAAAGATAAGACTGGACATGCCCAGCCGGCGCGCTACGTGAAAAGTGTGGAGGAGATGACACCATGGTGGCCATATTCACTGGGCACAAGAGTGGCGTTGCTATGGTTACGTGTTGCGCAGTGTAGCTGGTCTAGCTGTGAGCGGCCATGGCTTGCGGCGACATGTGTGCCTCCGCATATCTCGTACTGAGCCGTAACCGACGCTATCCATGCTCTGTGCCGCGTTATTGGTTACCTAGTGTTCTCCTGGCAGTTAGTGTACTCCTAGCAGTGTTTACAAAATCTTTTGTCCACCACGGGGCCTCAACAGCGCATAGAACGAGTGCATATCTATGTGTCGGGTGGTGCCGGATGACGCGGATGATACCTTTGAAGTGTTCAGCAAAATTGCGTTAGGCACCATGAGGAAGCGGAACGACGACGAACGCCTTGCAGGTAGGTTAGGGTTGTGCAGTGCTCCTGCTTGTGACAACGGACGAAACTGTTGTGCCAGCAAGATGCAATAAACACTGTGTGCACCTAGGTAGTTTCAGGTTTGGTATGTGTACAGTAACAACTTGCGTGAGCGTATTAAAACACCTTTTATGTTCCACTTGGAATACTCGCACCCCGCATTGTAATCACATCGTTAGAGAAACTGCGTTCAAGTGTTACTTTCACCGTGCTCAAATTCACAACGGTCACAGAATGCTGACGCCGGTGAATTTCACAAGGAACACGGGCACATTGGTCATGTGCCACGTCGGCCGTGGGGCGGAATGCAAACGTAGAAAAAGGCGCACGACCGATCGTGTTGTCTTTATAGTTACTGAATGAATGACGTGAAAACGCTCGCCGCTGTCAGTGCATCTAGCGCGCATTCTCTTGTACTTGCTTCGTTGTCACCGAGCTGTCACTCGCTCTTAATACACAGACGAAACAGTTTCCCCGAAAGTGTCGCGCTGGCCCAGAGTGTTGAGCCCCGTTCCATTGGTTTCGGATCGTCAAGACACGTGCGCTGCTCAGCCTACGTGCTTTCCGAGCCAGAGAGAGAGTCGCGCCTTCTAATTTACATTCGGATGTAAACAAGAGAAGAGAATTTGCGCAGTCAATAAGCCAACTTCTGGCTTGACCACGGCTTCACAGGGAGTGACGTCAGGGCCTCTCCCAAGTTGTTTATTTCCTCCATGTTGAGGCCCATGGGCTTAGATTTAGGTGAACGTAAAAGAACTTCAGGTGGTCGAAATTTCCAGAGCCCTCCTCTATGGCGTCATTCCAATTCATATGGTGTTCTTTGGACGTTAAACTTCAATAATTATACTATTATTAGAGGTCACCAAGGTTTGTATTATATCAAATTTGATTTATATCACTAGAAAAGAGAAAGGTGGACAACTTGAAACTTATCCATGTAGGACGGAGGACATAAAAAAACACACACATGTTGTCGGGTTTCCTTCTCTTGTGTGTTTTTATTTTGTGCGCAGCCCACTAAGGATTCATTTCTAATGTTTACTGTAGCTCTACAATTAGTATAAAAACAAAGCCGCATACAATGCGGCACCGTGGCCGTCATGCATACGGGTGTATTAGTTATATTGTAGAAATTTCATCGGGGTATCCCTAAGAATGACTTCTCTCCTCAGTTGAATGTCAGTAAAAACGACACGAAATGGCTTCTGATCCTGCTCCTCCCTCGTTAAACGGCGTGCCCTTCTGACGTAAATAGCGGAGCCAATTACCTCGCGCGGCCGGGGCCTGTTCATTCGGCCATCGCAAACAAGTCGTCCCAAGGACGCGGTTTCTAATTAAAGGTGAGCGCTTAATTTCTAGGAACACACAATATCGCTGTTGTTTCAGCCGCGAGCTGAAGTAACAAGGGATTTTCAAAGTACAGAAATATACTTCTACAGCAAAGAAAAGATTTTCATTCGAACGGGACTCGGGCAACAAAGGGCGCGTTTTACGACTCGTAGGAACCTTCTTTCCTCCTTGCCGAACTCGTAACCAAGGCGGCGTACGCTATCGGCGAGCTCTTTTGTGTCCACTGCAGGCCGACAGGACTGGTATGACAACAGTGGGCTAAGGGGAGGGCGAATAGCAGCGCTGACTGCGTCAAACTAATGAGCAGTGGCACAGCCGGCCACTCCATCCCATGAGCTCACGCTCGTACTCAATTAGTCATCAAGAGAAGTGCTCCTTTAATAGACAGAACTGCGACAATGATAACATCTCGCTCCTTTTCTGTACTCCGCTTACTAAACTGTCCATAAAGTTTTGCAATTGCATTATCTTGGTGGAACTTCAGGTAATAATACCCTTGTCACTAGGGCTGCAGCGAAATCTGTTAGGACTTGAGTAAAGTAACACTCTACAAAGGAGTTAGATGGCGATAAAAGTGTCGTCATGACTACGTGCTCCCTATATTATACTCCCAGGGGAGCGTATACTGATGACACACTTCACTTTTATGAGCTTTGGACAGAAGACACCAGGGGCCCGTTAGGCGCTGCTGCGCCTACATCTGCATACAAGATTTTGCGCCTAATAACTAAAAAATTCCAAATCACAATATTTATGTAAACACTACTAAATATTGCAATCAAAACAAAAACTCTTGTCTTTCATCATATAAACGTGTATTCTAGCAAGTATGCTGCAGTGATATTGAGAGGGATGCTCGCAGCACTTACCGTTTGTTTTGGTACGCGTTTTCTCTACAAGCGCTGGTTTTCAAACGCCGCTAGTTGTAATCGATTTCCTTGAGTGAGCACTGCCACCGCAATAAAGTTGTAGATTTTAATATTGATTGAGCACAGGTCTCAAGTACGGATCATGAAGACTTTGCAGCGGGTGGGTTCCGCACAAACGCTCGTATGTTCTGCCAGCACAACTGCCATGATGACGAACAATCCACGTCACTCACTGCTGTGACATCTGGTAATGGTGAGGTAGAATAAAAGACATGAAGACATTTATTCAAAATGGTGGCAATGCGGCTTTCCGCGAGACTTGGTAGGTGCACTTATGCCTATAGTTTCTGATATTTCACTTATGTCTATGTCATTTCTGATAATTTCACAGTAGCTTGATACTCACAGAAGCATTACGGTGTGCTTGAAATATTTTGTTATAGTGCGAGTCTTCTGAATTTTATATGTGAGCACGCCAGCTTTGTTGCCTAAGCTGATTCCTTTTAAAGAATTTAATGAAGATTGTGAGTCATTGAGGACTACCCATTGATACAGACTTGCCTGTATACATATGAAGCGTAAAGTACGGAATATTGCATAAAGCTCTGCCGTTGAGGATGTGAAATGGCTAAGCTCAAAAGCTTTTTTCTCTTGGTATGGAGGTGTAAAGAATGCTGACGTAGAGCTTTGATTCAGGCATAATTTGTCGATGTATACTTCAATACACTGTGCATATTTGGTATAGATATGTGCTAAAGTTGATTGCTTTATTGCATGTATAGACACGTCATTCTGTGTGGTGTGAACATATTTCTGTGCTGAAAAATGTCAGACTTCGTATGTAAGTGTTGTGTTGTGTACTTTTGGATAGCCTTGTGTTTGTTTAATATGCGATGCCGACTGTTGTTCAAGAGCAGAGGAGTAGCCGTCGTCACGCATTGGCACCAACCACTCGTTATATACATATAATAAAGAAGAGAAAGAAGCAATTAGCTCTGGCAGTCATGTGACATGCCTATAGGAAATAGCGAGGTTGACTGCTTTCCATGAAAGCAATAGCAAGAATGCAAAATTTACCACGTGCGAAGTTTCCCAGCATCAAATAGTGAGCTCGTTTGAGAAGCGCAAGCCTCCCTGTCCTTCTGGCTCTCTCTTCCTCGTTTTCCTCCCTCAATGATAGGGGCTTGGCATAAAACAACAAAATCGATCAATCACCACAAGATGTAATCCAGGTAGTGAGTCATATTATTTCTGTAGTTGTTATATTTATAACTAAGACGTACAAAGTCGAAGGAATTTTAGCAGATATATTTTTGAGACACCTACCTAAGACTAATACATTCCGTCAGCCATTGTTAAAAGCATTCACCGGACTCCTTTTATTCCTCAATTCCTAGACTATAACGATGCCAGCGAGCAGTGTTACGTTTTTATTATCGACCGGCTTAAACGACCACTTGTAGGCGTGTGATGCACTGGTGCACATGATCAATGGTGATGCCTCTTCTCTTTCTTTCCTTGAATTTCATTGTATCACCCCCCCACCCCCGTGTAGGGGGCGACCTAGACGCGCGTCTATTTGGCTACCATGTATTTCATTCCTCCTTCTCCTTGTTTTATCCCTCAATAGTGCCGTAGTGCTATAAAAATCTTGGAATTCCGCACGCGATATTTATTCGCCAGCTATAATCCGCAGTTTCATTAGCTGAGAATAATGAGAAGCAAAAAGCACACTGGACAGACAACAAGCGTTGACGTAAACTGCGAACGCCATTTTACATACCTGTGTTGGCAAAATGCGAGACCGGATAAAGATTCGGCATGAGCGTCATTTACGGTATATTTCACTGCATGTGCTGTCTACAAGACCTTCAATTCGCTTCCACCACCAGATAAACATTCGCGCGAACCGCGTGGCAACCACGGACCTTAGGGCCATTCCACGCGCTTCCCGCACAGCCGCAACGCACGTGCCGGGACCTCTACCACACGCAAGCGCTGGACAAATAAGCCAATTGGCGACGCTTTCTCACTCTTCGCAGCATCACCAATTGGCTTATTTATCCCCCAACTGCGTGCGGTTGGGGTCCCGGAATGTGCGTTGTGGCTGTGCGGGAAGCGCGTGGAACGACCCTAATGCCAGAGTCCATGAGTGGGCCGCCGAGCGCGGCCTTCGCGCCATCTCGCTCGGAAAACTGATAACAAGCGGATATTCCCACCGACATCGGGATACCGCCAGCGGTAAATGGTGTATATAAATAGTTCGGCGTTACTGCGGCGTAAAATTTGCGCTCTCGTGGACCAGTGGCTACCACCATGCGCTGCCGAGCGAGAGGTCGCCATTGGATTTTCTTAGTCGCAAAATATTTTCTGCATAGCTTTTCTTCGTGCAGTTCGTGTGTATACGTATACGGGGCATGACGGCGTCTAAAAAGGATGTCACCTGACAGAGAAAATCCCCTGAGAGTGTCCATATAATTGCTATTGCAATAAAACTATTTTGGCCACTTTTAAAGCCTCAAATTTCAATCTTTTATGTCACTACTGAACAGAAAGTGCCGCAGAGTAATTTAATATTTAATTACATGCCGATTAGAGTTACTCACTGCTCAAAACAACACTTTACATAATTTTCTTTCTTGCGAAGTAATATTGAGTGCCTTGGAAATATAGTACGTGAATTCTACTCATTCAAAACCGGGGCATCGTAATTCGCGCTTGATGATTCTATAAGAGTACAGCCTGTGTACCGCAGCCACTTGACCCGTTCACGGGCTGGTGTTGAAAGAAACAAAAAAGATATGCAGAATTCGATGCCTTGGTTATACCCATTATAGACATATCACGTGCTAGGTCTCTTGCTTATGATCATAGCATTAATGGAAGCTTGCAGTTAACGTGAAGCAGCAGCTAAAAGCAAATACAAGAGGTTAGGGAACCTACGTGAGATAGCAGTGAAGCGCGAAATTCTTTGTCGTGTTAAAATATTGCGAGCAGTGACCATGGACCTCACTGACATGTCCCATAATGTGCCAGCGAATTTGCGCAGTACATTCACTATTGCACTGACTTCGATTTCGAGATTTTTTTGTTTGTCTGCGCAGGATGTCTAGTGACGAACATCGTGTCACCCAAAAGTATTGGCGAACGTCGAAAGTAAAGAAAATTTGAGCATCCGCTCAACTCTTCTCGCACTATTGAATGACATCATCACTGTGACAGCGAGCGTTCTCAGTGATCACGTGAGATCTGCCCATTTATGCTCAATTATCAAGGTAGGGTGAGGTAAAATGAGGCAAAATTTTAATATTGTGAATGTTCGTTTTCATTGTACAATTTAACAACAATGCAGAAACTTTTCTTTCAGTGCAAAGTATATACAACTCAAATATTGTCATGTTGCCGCCGTTGAAAACATCCTTTTAAAAGTAAGTAAAAAATGCTCCAGTTGTCTAAGTTTAATCTAATCTGCGAGGCAACACGAGATACTGCGTGGGAGAAACGAGGCAGAGGAAAACCAATTCAATCATTCAGTTTTTTTTTTCAATACAAAAACTTGAAATTCCCCCCGTGGGCTATTCCGCAGTCTCAAAGAATCTAGTTCTGGGGAATCCACGCATTGTGTCTAGACAGAAGGCGGTGTTGGGCTGCTGCTAAAGTTCTTGCAGATCACACATTGCTAGTTTTTATTTGGGCTAATGTTGTCTTTTGTTGAACGCCTGCACCTTATTGAATTATTCAATAATTGGAGGCTGGATATGTTTCACGTATCTTCATTTATTTCTGCCGTCTTTATGCAGAACTGGTCAAGCATTACATGTCTTTTCACTTTGTCCGTCAAGCTATGTGAGGCAATGAACTTAAAACAGTGCCATATTCAGATTTTCTAGCGCTTGTTTTATTTTAAGTAAGGGTATTGGAGAAACGTCATTAAAACATAGTCACAAGACGTGTTTGCAAACTACTTAAAATTAGGATTCCACCATTTTTATGCGTTTTTAGAGTCCCCTTTGGAACACGGAAAAAGCCTCGATGCAGCAAGAATGGAGGGACTCATCTACTTATTGGCATTCAGTGCTTTTTCATGCCGTTTTTCTCCCAGAAAGCTCTATATGATATTCTCTTGTATTTATAAGCCCTCATAAACAAAGAAATATAATATATAATAAGTGTAAGTTAATGTTCATGGTAATAAAATACTCTCTAAGCCACTCAAATGTTTTTTTCTAGCATTTTGCCCCTCTCGCATAGCAGAATTGAAAAAAAAATCGCTTTTGCCCAAGGCACAAAACAAGCTAAACTTTTGGTGTTATGTATCTCGTAGTCTAAAGTAACAAAATAAATATTGACGTTGCTGTACTAGTGCAGTAGTAGCCGGTTGCACAGATCCAAACAAATTGGCTGAGCAGAAATTCGCCCCTTTTTGATGGGTCACGAGAACACTGATACCAGCTGTGTAATTTTTTGCGCGCGAAACAACCATAAATTTCACAAATGAAAAAGTAGACAAATACTACCACTTATCGCTTCAAAAGAGAAACAAAGAAAGAACTTTTTGTATTAGCTACAGAGGTCGGCAAGTGAAAATGTCTCGTTTTGCCCCATGTTTCATTTTACCCCACCTTACCCTGAATGTAAACGATTGCTTAGTGCTACGCGCAATTAAAAAAATAACGAACCTTATTTTTTGTCTTCTAGTTCATTGTTGTCGCTACTAGTGCTCACTCTGCCGGAGGTGAAAAGGAGCTTTTTTATCACGTTCATTTTGAGACTCGAATAAACTTTGCGGGACACACAACAGGCCAAAAAACAATATATCAGGTCTCTACCACTCTCGTGCCGACGCAGGTATGCGAACAGTTCCATCAATCTTATATATACGTTATGGAGACCGGTTTTTTGTAAAGGTTAAGCTGCAAAAGATGCACTAATATGTGGTGATACAGAGAAGTCTACACTGGAACGTTTTAATTGCAACTTTTTTGGCGGATAGCTGCCTCAGCCATAACCATTTCACTGAAATGAGTTCCTAAACAATTTGAAGATACAAAACTACACTCCGGCAGGCGTCTTTTATCAGACCTAACATACAAATACATGGTAAATCTATCTTAGTGGTAGAAACATATGAGTCGGTAAAGTGTCACAAATGTATTGCATCAGAGGTAACATGGAATGAAGATTAATAACCTCATCTTTTTGTAGAAATCACTATGGCGCTTGACAAGATAAAGTGTTCATATCTGTGCAGCATCTAAAATCATTCTGAGTGGCTTCGGGAAAGTTGGTTTTTGTGTTACTTTTATTTATTTTTTGACGCCTCGGTGTTTATTGCGAATGAAAATGAATGACCTGCGTGCCTTATAGCTCCTACGATGGTAATAGACACGTCAATGTTCAATGGCATCTGGAAGGTTGTTTTTTCTATTACTTTTATTTATTTTTCTGACGCCTCGATGTTTATTACGAATGCAAGTGAATAACCTACGCGCCTTAATGCTGCTACAATGGTAATAGACACGTAATGCAGAACATATCAATGCTTACTTTATAAAGCAAACAGTTTTGCAAAACAAAGTCGAAAATTCACAATTTCTCTAATATACACCATGATCAGAAAGGGATAACAGTCCCATTGAAGTTATTTCAAACTTATAACTGCTTTACTGAGACAAGAATGAAAGGAAAGAACTAACCATGCATTGCAATGTGACATGCGCTTGTCAAAATGCTATAACCAGTTTTCCTTTCTCAGCCCCTTTCTAACCCTTCTCTTCCATTCTTCTAAATAAACAAAACGGCTCTGCAGAAGTCTGCTAGGTGCCGAAAATTCCAAAGTGACATCATGATTGCTGTTGAAGTTTCTAGCCTTTTCTAAAACATTTTATGTGCATCCTATTAGGATTATTGAGCTGAGCCTTCAAGAGTCAAACGCAATAGCCTAATTGGACCCTCTTACCACCCCCTTCTCAATCGGTAGCCTCGCTTCGCATCTCGGCAGACACCTAAACAGCGCAGCAAGGAAACGACTGCGCGCATGTGTATTTCCCCTTAGACATTATTATGAAATGCCCAAATTGCACAGTTGTGAATCTTCATACTACACGACGTAATTCCTGCGCTTATGTCGCGTACATTTAAATGCAAAGAAGCTCTTTGATCAGCCGGTGTCGCGCGTCGCTTCCGTACGAACGCGACGCAACGCGTTCCCTTCGCCGCATGTGTAGAAGTGACTCCAAGTAGGTCGTGCCGCCGCTGCGCGTTGACGTCACGCTTCCCTCACGGTGCACGCTGACGTCACTTTCTCCCTCGCTTGCGTTGCGCTCGCCGGAGCACCCGCAGCTGCCATCACGTCATTTTACCCGCAACACCTGCCGCTACCGCCTCTCGCTACAACACCTACTCGTCGGTTCACGTGCAATCAACCTGACGCACAAGCCAACGCAAGACCTACGCCAGCCATCGTTTCAAACAAATCTTCCAGTACTCACCGCAGCACCCACGTTAGCGCCGTTTAATCCGTGATGCCTCCTGTACGGGGCGCTGCTGCTTTGCATCCTACCAGGGCTCCCATTGGGAACATGGTGGGAATTTTTCTTAAATTTTGAGTTGTTTTTTGCGCTGACCATTATGAAATGGCCATAACTGCTCTTTTTACGAGTTGCCGAGCAACCAACTGCGCATTGGTACGGCAACTCATGCACCTGCGCAGTGGCACACATTATTGCTATCCGCCAGGATGATGCAGGGGTTATGGTGCTCGACTGCTCCCTATTGCGATTTTACGCTTCAGCCACGCCATAGTACGTGTGTTAATGACCCTCCTTGCACTAACTTACATTCATATATGATTTTCCTTTTTTTTCCACAAGCTACTTCGAACGCGGGTGCGGCTGAGTGAAAGAACGCCTGCTGGCCAAGCAGAAATTCTTATATATTTTTTTCTCTCTCTCTCCAAATCAAAAACTTCTAAAATACTTCTTTATTTGCATATATCTAAAATATTTGCTCACAATCGATGCCCGGCCGTGGCGATCTACTGGATAGGGTACTCGGCTTCTGATCCGTGGGTCGCGGGATCCATTCTCGGCTTCGGTGGCTGCAATTTCGATTGAGGCAGAAATGCTGCATGCCCGGGAGCTCAGATTTGGGTGCACGTTATTGTACACTGTTGTGACTGGGGGAATTTGTCGGGCCTTGAGCCATCCAAGGGTCAGGGCGAAGACGGGCCGAGGAGCCGGAGCTGATAACTTGAACGATTTATTTACACTATTTTACATGATGTTGAAGGTAGCGTGTTACATGGAGTAAGCATCATACTAGATGATGGAAGGAAGCTCTCTCTCCGAGCGTCTTGCGCTCGCGTTTTTATGCCCCCGAAGAGAGAAAGTCACAACGCCTCCTTCCCAACCCAGGAAGGGAGGAGAGGCCCGCCCAGTTCGCTGCCCGGCGAGGGTGTAACACACACAATACACGACACCACTGGCACAGTGCGAGAACGGGGAGTCGGACGCGCCGAGATGACTCCTCGAGGAAACATCGCTCGGGAAAGGCGCCATGGAACGTGAGGAATGTCCCCGAAGATGAATACAAAGCGCTCGGCTCATTGTCCGCTGAATGTTGACGACCCAAGCAATGACCACTCCTTCTAGGCAGCCCAGACAGCGAACAGCCCCCCCCCGGTAATCTGTCGGTCGTGCGTGCCCAAAGGGCTTTTTGGCAAGACGAGCCGACGACTCCAAGGAATTCGCAGTACTACTGCTGTGTTGTTGCCGATTCTGGACGTCTCAGGACGCGCTGCGAAGCCGGAACCATTCCACGCGTCCAAGCGGCGCCCAGACATGGGGGCCGATCACAACAGCTCGTCCGCCGCCGGGAAAAGGACTCGTAGATGGGCAGCCCAAAGCTGCACCTTGAAGAGGCCTGGCGGCTCAGGTTTTCTCTCTCGCTCAAGTGGGGTCAGCAGGTCCGTAAGTAGCACTCTCCGTCGAAGGGGCCCCCGCAGGTCGAAGGCTGGGACTGACATTAGTGATCAAATCCGCACAGTACCCAAGCAGCGACAAGGCGGTACACCACCCCTCCCGAGATATGCCAGGCTACTGAACTCTTAGCCCGTTGTCGGCATAAAAGCAGCCACACTAGAACGTTGCCTGGAACGTCCCCAAACAAAGCAATATGGCAACGCTCCTAAAGTTTTGAAGAATTTACCTTAAATAAATTGCACTCAAGCCGCAAGTCGCATAGCCTTGAGGCAAATGGCGAGTGAGAAGTGAGAAGATCGGGAAACTCAACTAACAAATTATATCCCTTTCTCAACGTCTGGCCGTGGCAGGCAGACTAAGTAACAGGTTCACCATGCAGTAAAGGTTAAAAAAAAAATCCAAAACGAAAAGATACACGGAATGACATAAAAAAATAAAAAACCCGGGCTGTCGTAACTCAATCGGAATGCGCTTGCTCCTTATCACAGGAAGCCTCGGCTGAGAGCATCAGCATTTCCATTATCCCGCCCCCTTTTGTAGCGGATCTCAAAATTATGTTCTTGCAGTGCCAAACTCCATCTCAGTAGGCGGCCATTTTTAGGCGACATATTCCGAAGCCATGACAAGGGACAGTGATCTGTCTCGACAAGAAAGGGCGAGCCGGCCAAGTAGCACCGAAGCTTGTAAATAGCCCACACTAAGCATGCACACTCTTTCTCTGAGGTGCTATAAGCCTCCTCACGTGTGGAAAGCTTACGACTAATGAAAAGCACGGGGTGCTCCTCTCTACTTTCATCTCGCTGACTCAGAACAGCCCCAAGACCCCTTTCACTAGCGTCGCACTGAAGTACAAAAGGTCGGTTATAATCCGGAGCTCGTAAAATCGGTTGAGACGTCAGTGCTGCTTTCAAAGCCTGGAACGAACTTTCCCTTAACTCGTCCCACTGGACTTTAACGGGCTCTCCCTTCCTTAAACTGTCGGTCAGAGGACTGGCGATCTGTGAATATTTGGGGATATAGTGTTGGTAATATCCAGTGAGGCCTAGAAAGGCCCTGATATCAGTTTTAGTGACAGGTCGGGGATAGTTCTCGATGGCGGCAAGTTTTACCTCGTGGGGCCGCCGGCATCCTCGCCCAACAATGTGCCCCAGATACTCTACTTCCGCCTGTCCCAATTGACACTTTTCTGCTTTAACAGTGAGGCCCGCGTTCCTTAAGCGCGTCAAGACGTCCCGCAAGTGGCTCAGGTGTTTTTTCCCAGCTGTCCGAAAACACTGCAATATCATCTAGATAAGGAACAGCGTAGTTCTCTGCTCCCGCCAGCACACGATCCATGAGCCGTGAAAAGCAAAAGGGCGCGTTTTTGAGCCCAAAACTCATGACCAGGGGTCGGAAAGTGCCCAAGGGGGAGATAAACGCTGCGTATTTACTGGCTCGTTCGGTCATAGGCACCTGCCAGTAGCCGCGTGTGAGGTCTAGAGTGGAGACGTACTGAGCCCTGCTAACAGTTTCCACTCTCTCCTCTACGTTGGGAATAGGGTACAGCTGGTCTCGCGTGACGGCATTCAGTTTCCGATAATCGATGCAGGGTCTCGGTTCCTTCCCGGGTGCTTCCACCAGTATTAGAGGGGAGGTGTACTCACTCTCCGACGGGACGATGACACCAATTTCCAACATTCTTTGAATCTCGCGTGCGAGAATTTCCCTTTGCCTGGGTGACACGCGATAAGGCCGTGAAAGAATGGGTTCATTAGAAGTTAGTTCAATGTCGTGCTCAACTAAATCGGTTCTTCCTGGCCGGTCGACGAAAACTCCCTCAAACTCGCGCAGTAGGTTCTCCAGTTCTCTTTTCTGTTCTGCATTCAAATTCGAGTTACTGGTGACCGTGTCTAGCAAGATGTCGAGGGACTGAGAATCAGAAGCCTGCCCGGGAAAAGGAAAATCTGTCTCTAATTCTTCCGGAACGTTAAGCGCGAGTTGAACTACTGCTGACCGCTGGTGGTAAGGTTTCATCAAGTTTGAATGGTAAATCTTTACCTCTTTCCGCCTTCCCGGTAGTTTGACCACATAATTGGTGTCCGACAACTTCTGCATAACCTTCGCAGGGCCCTCCCACTGAACCGCGAGCTTGTTCGCTTTAGATGATGCTAAAAGCATCACCTGATCTCCTTCTGAAAACGAACGTTGACGTGCGTTCTTATCGTACAGACGTTTTGCTTTAAGCTGCGCCATTGTCATGTTCGCCTCAACGAGTTCTCTGCAGGTCTGAAGTCGCCCGAGTAAGCCCAACACATACTCGATCACAGTGGGATCCTCACCCCTCCCTTCCCAAGATTCTCGCAGCATGCGAAGTGGGGTCCTTAGAGATCTCCCATATACTAGCTCAGCGGGACTAAAGCCGGTGGCCTCGTGCGGCACAGACCTCAGGGCAAACATGGTGGCTGGCAAGCATGCTTCCCAATCTTTCCGATTCTCGTAGCACAATGCCCGTAATACCCTTTTGAGAACCGAGTGCCATGCTTCTACTGAATTGCTCTGAGGATGTCTGACGGAACTGTGTATTATCCTAATGCCACACCTCTCCAAGAATGTGGTAGTTAGTGCGCTAGTAAACACACTGCCCTGGTCGCTCTGTAACTCTGACGGGAAGCCTACTCTCGAAAACACCGAAAGCAAAGCATCCACTATTTCTACAGATGACTGCTCCTTCAAGGGAACCGCCTCCGGGAATTTTGTGGCAGGACATATCAAGGTTAAGAGGTAGCGGTACCCTGACTTTGTCACAGGCAGGGGGCCCACAACGTCCACGACAAGGCGGCGGAAAGGTTCACTAATGAGTGGCACCAACTTTAAGGGCGCTTTCTGCTGGTCGTGTGCTTTGCCTATTCTTTGGCACACATCGCAGGATTGCACATACCTCTCGGTATCCTTGAAACAATTGGGCCAATAAAACTCCCTAAGTAGACGAGTCTTCGTTTTCTTTTTGCCAAGATGGCCCGACCACCCGCCACCGTGACACAGCTCCAGTACTTTGGCTCGGTATTTCTGTGGAACCACTAATTGATCATAGTGCACCCCCTTCGAGTCTTTGTACTGACGGTACAAAATTCCGGCGCGGCGGTGCAAAAAGACGTTCTTCCGCGCCAACCCCTCCTCCACCATATCGCTCAACTTTTGCAGCGTTTTATCCTCGGCCTGTTCCGCAGCGATAACCTCCGGGCTTACTTTCGATAGCTCCAAGAACCCGCCCATGCAAGGTAGCACGGAAAGAAGGTTAACTTCCTCGCTGGCCTCACTGGAACTCTTAAAGCTGCTTTCGCCATCGCTCGGGACGTTCTCCTGATTCGCGTCTGCCCCTGTTTCGTCGGGGGCCTGTGCCTCTCTATTTTGGGAACTGCCGAGCTCCTTTGCGATCTCCTTTGCCTTAGACCGCGTTAGAGCATGTACAGTGTGTTCTCCAAAGCTCAGACCTTTCTTTCTTAACAGGTCCTCCGAGTGGTTAGAAAAAAGGTAACCGTACTGCTTCGGCAAACTTTGTGACACGGCAGCCTCTGTTTCCAGTTCTCCGAAGGGACCCTTGATGAGGACTTTGGCCACTGGCAGACACACACTGTCTTCCTGCGCTACCTGTCTGATCCACGCGCAGTCTCCGGTGAACCCATCCGCGGGCACGTAAGATGGGTGTATTACATCCATAGTGGCCGCAGAATCGCGTAGAACCCGGCAATTTTGCCCATTGACAGTCATCTCTCTTAAGTACGGTTCAAGTAACCTCATGTTCTCATCAGTATGGTTAAAAAGGGAGAAAACGAGTTTTTCCTTACGGCAACCCACTGCTAAGTGCCCCGGTTCATTACATCGATAGCACACAATGGGTTTCTTTGCCTCAAATGCTCTGTCGCGATTCTTATCCTGTTCTTTCTCTTTGCCAGCGCGTCCACTCATGGTCGATTCCCCGTGCGTGTCTTTTTCATTCGTCCCTCCTGGTGCAATAGGGGCATAACTGTTGCGCTCAGACTGCTTAGAATTCTCACGGTATGGTTTCTTTGCGGGTTTGTTGCGCTCTCTTATTTCCTCACGCCTCATGGTGTACTCTTCAGCCAGTTCTGCGGTACGCTCCAAATTCTTTTCCCCGGGCTGATCTAATACCCATAAGCGTGCTTCGTCACTTAGAACGTTCAGGAATTGCTCCGTGCAAATCAACTCGACTACCTTGTCATGGTCTCCAAAAGCTCCCTCGCCCTTAAGCCACTCGGTGAGATTGCACCTCAGACTGTATGCAAAATCGGCAAATGATTCACTGCTACGTTTGCTACTATTTCTGAAACGTCGTCGGAAAGCTTCAGCAGACAGCCGATACCTCTTTAGTAGCGCACGCTTTACAATATCGTAGTCATTCGCCTCATCTCGCGGCAAACGAGCCAGTACATCCGCTGCCTCGCATGGAAGCACGGTCAAGAGCATTTGTGCCCATAACTCACGCTCAAACTTGCCTTCGCAACTTCTCTCAAAATTGACCAAAAATAACCCGATATCCTCTCCCATCTTAAAAGGATTCAGGAGGTCTTTTATTTTTGGTGCCTTGCTTACTGGAGCATTGAGTGTTGCGCCTCCTGAGGTAGTTGCCCGAGCTATTTCTAAGTCTAGGCGCTTCTTATCCAGTTCGTGCTTGCGCTCGCGCTCGCGCACGCGTTCCTGCTCTTCTTTATGGCGCTCGCGCTCCTGATCTTCCCTTTTTTTTTTTATATCCTCCCACAACTCCACGATCTCCTCGTCATCTCTGCTTGCCTCCATAGCCCTGATGACTTCCGCCTTTTTAAGATGTTTCCCGCAATCAATCCCGAATTCCCCGCATATCACGTCTAGGTCCGATCTGTGCAACTTTCTCCAAGCCATGGCTGCTACTTTTCTGCCGACAAGTTTCTCAAGGGAAAGCGTTGAAGCAAGGTTCCCGTGAACAGGCTTCCAACACTCTTGTTACCAGGAAGAACTAATTTAAGCCTGGCAACTCTCAAGGAGAAAAGGTCGTGCACTCACCAAGCCGGAGTCGAATTCCTGCGCAGATCATCTCACCGCTGCCATCCACTGTTGTGACTGGGGGAATTTGTCGGGCCTTGAGCCATCCAAGGGTCAGGGCGAAGACGGGCCGAGGAGCCGGAGCTGATAACTTGAACGATTTATTTACACTATTTTACATGATGTTGAAGGTAGCGTGTTACATGGAGTAAGCATCATACTAGATGATGGAAGGAAGCTCTCTCTCCGAGCGTCTTGCGCTCGCGTTTTTATGCCCCCGAAGAGAGAAAGTCACAACGCCTCCTTCCCAACCCAGGAAGGGAGGAGAGGCCCGCCCAGTTCGCTGCCCGGCGAGGGTGTAACACACACAATACACGACACCACTGGCACAGTGCGAGAACGGGGAGTCGGACGCGCCGAGATGACTCCTCGAGGAAACATCGCTCGGGAAAGGCGCCATGGAACGTGAGGAATGTCCCCGAAGATGAATACAAAGCGCTCGGCTCATTGTCCGCTGAATGTTGACGACCCAAGCAATGACCACTCCTTCTAGGCAGCCCAGACAGCGAACAGCCCCCCCCCCCCCCCCGGTAATCTGTCGGTCGTGCGTGCCCAAAGGGCTTTTTGGCAAGACGAGCCGACGACTCCAAGGAATTCGCAGTACTACTGCTGTGTTGTTGCCGATTCTGGACGTCTCAGGACGCGCTGCGAAGCCGGAACCATTCCACGCGTCCAAGCGGCGCCCAGACATGGGGGCCGATCACAACAACACTAGTTGGTCAAAATTTCCGGAGCTCTCCGATACAGCCATGGTCATATCGTGGTTTCTGGTGTTAAACCCCTCATAATAATGAATCTATTGATAATCAATGACACTGAAGCCGGAAGTTCTCGAAGCAATCCCGTTAATGCAATCGCGTGAATATGTAATTAACCGTGCAGTCCTAAGTAATATTAGAAAATGCATCTTCTCTTTTAGGCAACAAATCATTTCGTTGGTGATGTTAAACGAAAACCGCATGCAAGCTTCTCTAGTGCCTATTCCAACTATTCCTGAATTCAAATTACCCGCGCAAACGCAGAACACGCCTCAGATAGAAGATACACACGAGCAAGTGTGTGTATCTTCTTTTCATTATGGGGCCTGTCCTATGTGTGCGCTGGTATTATTAATGTTGAGATATGTACTAACTCAGTACAAATGAATTTTTATTGAAGTTCTATGTCAGCTACCTGTTTAAAACTATATAGGAGTGTGCATCAGGTCATATTCACCCGCGTCATGACAGTTTCCATTCAGCGATGGGTGCAGGAATAGAAGAAGAAACTATCGCAAAGAATTGGAGTGCAAACAGCCGCATCGCAACAAACAGACTAACGAGCAAAGGAGGGATGGTCAGTGTAAAATAAAAGTGTGGTGTTCAATTTGCATTCGGAAAAAACCATTATGTGAATACACATCTAAAACATAACATTTTCGAGCCTTGCCTACTGAACGTTTCTTTCGCACAATGTAACATAACTATGAGAACACCCCAACTCAATGTCGCATACTGCGCAATGCTAATGTAAAAATAGGTAGAACACAGTGAATAAATTAATGACGATTTTGAGCTTTTGCCGCCCCCTAGCCCTTGTCCTTTGGGGTCCGCCGCGGTGGATCAGTGCTTAAGATGTTCGGTGGCTGACCCGAAGGTCGCAGTTTCCGTTAAGGCCATGGTGGTCACATTTCGAAGGAGGCGAATTGGAAGAAGCCCTTACACTGTGCTATGTCACAGCGTTTTTAAGAACACACATGCTCTAAATTTCTGCTGCCCTACACTGCAGTGTTTCTCATATGATGTCACGGTAAAACTCCAGATGTTATTGTTGTTTTTGTCATTTTTATTGTTGTGTTGGTATAAATAATAATAAATTTTCTATTGGTATTGTTATTAGAATATTATTATTATTGTTGTTTTATTTTTGAGAAAAATCATGGGCCCATGCAAACATCACCCAGATGTCCGGTGGTGTCACACCGCTAAAACTTCTCGCGTCACAGCGACGCGCGCGTGTAAATGATGCATAATTTGCCTAACGAAACCAATGATTTTGCAACAGCCTGAGAGTGACCCTATCAAAAACGTGACGGTAGGTGGCTGCACGCCGGCTGTTCTGGCACCCGCTGTACTTGTATCTACCGACGAAAATAGATTTATTTGCACAGAATAAACATTTTGAAAAGTATTACTCTCGAATCGTTTCAACGCGTATACAATACCCCTCTGACAATAGAATATCGCGGAATGCCCATATATAATTTACCACAATGTTGCAAATCATCTCAATTGTCGTGATCCCCCATCAGATAAAAAGAGGAAACTGATAAATCGAGACGCCAGTTCAAGGTTCCTGCCCCTGGTTTTCTCTTTCCGCTCTGCAAGATCGACTGAATCAAAACACTTTCCACATCTACGCGCTCTTTTTTATTTGTGTAGTACGCGGAGATCAAAAAAACTGTCGGAGCATGGCAATGCTAGTCGTTATAACAAAGAAAACTTAGGGTGTCTTAGTTGTGGCACCCTTGTATTCATTAGCACATGGTCCGATTCCGCGTCAGTACATCTGTCGAATTTACCTTCCTGGGCACTAGCGAGGTGAACGTAAGAGCGCGTGCTCCTTGCCACACACCCATCCAAAACACGTCTTTTCTGATGCGGCAACTTTCGCCATACTTTCACTTAAAGAACTTTGCACCAAGCACGCCGATCATCCACGAGAGAGTGCATTTTTGGCCTACCGTCTTAGCAACATTGGCACGGTGCCTGACCGCTTAGCCCGTACACGACTGAACGCGCCTGACACCTATTCTTATCAAATCTCGCGGAATTGGATGTGGAAGCATCGTTGTAAGTGGTCGTTTCAAAATATATCCCCGTGAGTAGATATCCCCGCGAGGAGATAACGCTAAAACAACCACTGATATAAGCACGCTTTAGTGAACGTTCAAAAGTTCATGCCATTTTCGTCACTACTTTGTACCAGATGATGGGAGCGAATTTTAGCTACACTGCTGGGCAGCGCTGGTTCCTCGAAATTGTCTCTCTTCTTCGTGAGTCATATTCGGAAGTTGAAGAATTGAACCATAAATCAACCTCAATTTCTCATAAATTTTAAGACGGCAAGGCAACAACTCTCTCGTGAATTTGCTCCAAACAAGTTCCACCCAAGCCACTGATAGCATCGCTGAACAAAGCTGGTAAATAAATTCAAGATGACATTCCAATGAGCACTTTCTCATGTAGGTGTCATCGGCAACAAAACAGCAAATACCAATGAAGTTTTTTGTAAAAAAAGCCACAGTCATAGCTTCTGTCTGTCCAAACAACCAGCCCAAAAGAGACCAAATAGAGCCATTTTCGATGTTTCCGGAGTTCTCGACGTCAGCCTGGTGTGAAAAGAGCACTCGGTTGTGCTCGGTTGACGGTGCTGTATAAAGTAAGAACAATATAGGCATGTACTCCTGCATAGTTGTTTAAAGCAACGGAAGCACCTTTGCCACTGTGTACTCAGTGCAACGAAGTGCTGAATATAGACCACTACATATGATGCTGCAATCCCATTTGGCCTTAACTGGAGAGACTCATGGGTAACAAAACGAAAATAGTGTTTGGCAACGATTGTATCAAAGACTCGTTTCTTGAAGCTGCGCGGATCATTTGCAATAAGGTGTATGGTATTATCATCACGTTTTTACGAGAGACTACTCTTACTGATGCATAGCGGGACACTGCGAGGAGAGAGTCACTTAGGAAAAGCAGCTCCCGACCAGGTTTACCAGACTAACCCCGCCAGAGGTAACATCACTACTATCACGAGCACCACCACGATATATCAGGGCAAGAACTTGCTCATAAAAGTGAGAGCGCTATGGCCTCACCCTTCCTTCATAACAGGGGAGGGGGTGAAGTTGAACTGCGCACAATCCGCGGACGTATCTTGTCGTAGCAAATAAAGTCAGGTGCAGCTTTGCAACTTTCCTCCACGCACGTCCAGATTAGACGATTTCATTAGGAAACTGCCTGCACTCCTCCTAATAATTATATGAATCACAATTGACGCTGTAGTTGTCCTAATTCCTTCATCGCCATTGCCTGGCTGCTCTATATAGTTACGTCCACCAGCCACAAGCATGGCAGTGAATTGGCAACGTTCTCGAAAGCGCTAAAAGTACTGCATAGACATCTAACTAAAAAACTTTAAGCCAAATGAAAATTCTAATAAGCACTCAATTTTTTTTTTTATTTCTGTGTCCGAATCTGCATCACCTATAAAATCATCTTTGAGCAGTTCTCAGATACAGGGAGTTTGTGTTTACGATTTGGTTCGTTACACGGAAAAAAAAGGTTGCCCGTGAGAAGCAACACAACGGTGGCACGGAATTTGAAGGGTGCTTGTTGTACTAGCTTCAATAAAATTCTATACATAAGTATAGTAATTTCACAATGTCATTTCACTTCGACACAACATAAGAGTTAAGCGGAAGTTATTCACATTTTTTTAAAGAGATGGGAATAAAAACATATTCCGTCGTCGAAAACAATCATAGCTGATCAATATACCCACACTGCCATAGATAACGCAGCTCATACTACGACGTTTTTGTGCGGATACTGAAGCAACATGTCCTCAATTGGAATTGAGCGCAAACCATTAGGTTCCGTCAGCGAAATCTCTGACATCAATCATAACCATCTTTAGAGGGCTTTAACTACCTGTGCATTCATCTCCTAAGCAACTCAGGGGACCAATTGCAGCTCATCATTACTGAACTGGACACAGAAAGCAGAATAGTAGATTTGGAAATAATTATGCACAAAACTAACTTGATCTGCAACAATCTCTGCAGAAAACAGCACTTTGCGATAGGAGGACAAACGCTAGACGTTGAATACAAATATGTTTACTTAGGACAGATAGCGACTGCGAAGCTGAATCATGAGAGGGAAATGACTATAAAAATAAGAATAAGGTGGATCGCAATCGACAATCATTCTCAATTCATAACTGGTAATTTGCCACTAATCTTCAAGAGAAACGTACGTAAGAGCTGCATCTCACCGGTACTTACCTACAGAGCAGAAGCCTGAAGGCTTACAAATAGGGTTTTGCTTAAGTTGAGGCTGATGCTGCTAGCACTAAAAAAGAAAATGAGAAGCGTAAGATAGGCAAGAAGAGAGCAGAGTGGCTCAGAGAACACACGGGGGTTGATGATATCATAGTAGTAATCGAGAAGAATGAAGAAATGAATATGGGCAGGGGACGTAGCTCGTAGGCAGGAGAACCTCTAGTCTATAAGGGTAACTGACTGGATTCGCAGAGAAGACAAACGCGCGAAGGGGAGACAGAAAGTTAGGAGGGCCGATGAAATTAAAGACTTGGCTAGTTAACGTGGTAGCTGAAAGCACAAGACCAGGTTAATTGGCAGATCATGGGCAAAGCGTTTGCTCGGAAGGGGACGTAGTCAGGCTGATGATGATGAATTACTTGTGGAAGTAATAAACCATTTGTTGGTTCACATTCTTTCTGCAACAAAGCAAGACGCCAAGGTACTGCTGCCCTAAACAAAATCTCTTTTTTGCAACCCAATCAAAAACGAACATATGTGTCCAGCTTGCACGCCACTCGGAGAGCACTTGTCGTACAGTCGCTTTCTCTGACGTTACAGAAAGTATGTAGGGCTGTTTTCGCAAAAGCGTATGCTGACGTACCCATGGCAAGATTTCTCGTGCTGTGCAACGCGATCGTATACTTTTGTTTTCCCCTGTGAAGATGAATGTAGCGTGGTCGTTTACTACCCCAAATATATATTGATCTCGGCTACGTGTTCAAGGCGTCAATCGAAGCTCCGAATGGGAAAAGACCTGTGTGCGGGCCTCTTAATCACTGCCTGTCATTTTTCACCGCCTCACTGGTCTTCCGCGATGTCGTAGGCCAAAGCAAGCTAGTTTAGAAAGTTTTTATTAGTCAAGAAATAAAACTCCCGCTTTCACAATACGCTGTAGAATTTATTTCTGGAAAAATGCATGTCATGAACACTGCAGAATACTACCAGTTTCACTCGGTGCACATACCATTGCTGTGTTTTTTGTGTAATAAATGTTAACCTGCCGGCCAATGTTTTCATCAAGTACACCACCGAGATGTTCCTTGAAAAGCCGGTAGATTCCTTATTTGTACTCCATTTACAACTACATCGATACATATAAAAGATTTATAGATTACGTAGAAATATCCGAATCTTAAGTCATAGAAGAGATAGTTTTAAATTAGAGATTTTCCTTTCTCAACCTTGGTCTGTACGGTAGAGCCCTCGACAATGCGCTCTCAGCAAAAGTAATATAGACATCTGTGGTTTAACATCTGAAAACCACGGTAAGAATATGAGGAAAGCCTCAGTGGTCTTCAGTGTGCACTGACATGCACAGTAGACGGCCATCTAGCATCTGGCCTCATTCAAAATGCGACCACCACATCTAGGATCAAAACTGTCACTTTCAAGTATGCATCCGAACATCGTAACCGCTCTTCCATTGAGGCGGGGGGAAGGGCTATTTGCAATGCGCACGAACTACAGGTGGCATGCTGTGCGATTGAAGGTGGCACCCGGTTGAAGGTCACTATCCTAAATGTCGCTACCTAATTATTGCCAGATGGTTTTGGGACGTCGAACCCCACAAATCAATCTAATTATGGCCAGGGTGTGAAAGGTTATATTTCATCTCTCCTACCAAGCATCAATGATGCTTTGCAAAATCTCGCGCATTCCACTGAGCATGCAATAACATATGACGCATGAAAAACGTAAACATGTCACATTAACCTTTTGCACCCGTGATGGTGTAAAAAGGGTGTTTCCAAATTTACACATTTCTATAGGTGTAACATTTTTTTCTCGGCTTGTACACCCTAATAGAAGGGTGTAAGGGGCATAAGGGTGTTAGTGGAAAAGCGCAAGGGTGTACACCTATAATTGCAATAACAGTCGTTCGGTTCAGTGTCCCAAAGCCGTCATATGATTATGAAAGACGCCGTATCGAAGGGTTCCGGAAATTTAGACCACCTGTGGTTCTGTAAGACTCACCCAAGTCTAACAACAAAGGTCTCGAACAGTTTCGCCTTCACCAAAAATATGTCCACCATGAACGGCCGCGATTCGATCCTGCGACTTGCGGGTCGTCAGGAGAGAACCATGAGCGACAGTTCATTGGAGCGGGTGGTGCACGAGCGAAAATTGAGCTGTATACATGCTTGCAATTAAAATGGCACGCATAGCGCAACGTGCCAGTTGTACTGCATTTTTAAGATTACAACGCTGTAGGGATTACGAAATCAAAGAAGTAGTCGAGGCGTTGGAACATTTCACAGGACACTCTAAGAATAATCAAGAAAATGTAAAAGAGAATAATTTTTTTCGCACTGTATGCTTCCACATTGTTCACTGCTTTATATTATCCACATTAAATGTCAATAAATAAGTGGGTACAGCCATGATCTACGAACAGCTCATATTCATGTGTAGAAGCAATTGAGAAAAAACTTGAATTTCTTACAAAAACCCTTGCTCGGCGAAAAACCATTCGAGCGCAACTCGTTTTCACGAGCTTCTCAAAAATGAAACGTGCTTGGTCGAAAAGAAAAACAATGCACTACATTCTGCAATCACGCGGGAGCATGGAGAAGTAATTCTTTAGGGCAAGAAATAAACGTCAGATATTGACACGGTCAGCGCACGCCACGCCTTTGCGAAGCCAAGGGTAGAAGAGCACGAGAGGAGGGAGAGACACATGCCCTCGTCCTCTCACACACACACACACAACTATATATATATATATATATATATATATATATATATATATATATATATATATATATATATATATATTTATATATATATATATATATATATATATATATATATATATATATATATATATATATATCGTGAGATTCCGCGTCCTAAGGCGGGAAATTTGTATTTGCTTTGCTAAATACTTAGTTTGAGGAGATCCCTTTGAAGGGGGAGGGGGAGGGGCAAAGTATGAAGTTATTAGGAGGGGTCACTGCAACCACCCTTCGGGTTGCAGTGCCTGTCTCTATTTCTCTATGTATAGGGCTGACTTTGCACCCCGCTTCTTTTTGTGACCCAGGGCCACCCCGTCCCCCCCATTGGTGGGCATGCCTATGCACAATGGCCCTCAATCATCGCAATAAAATGTCGCGTGTACATGTCTTCACATATAATTGCATACTTTAAATTCAAAAGACATGAAGTTTATGTCGATTATTATCGCTGTTATTCATTTGTTCCCAATTGCGTTATACCTGCGAACGTTTCAAATTTCGAGTGCTCAAATTATTACTTTTATTTGTTTTGTTCGTAAAAGTTAAAATATTTTGTGCTTTACGTATTTTTATAATATATATTTACGTATACTTTTTATGCGTAAGTGCATTATCAAAGTTTTTCATTGCGTAAATGCGGTGTACGTCTGAGGTGCTTTAACCATGATACTTGTTCGGACGTGCTGCTCGCTGGTCAGGCGCCTCACATGGGGTCGTTTTTGTATCGATTTTTCTCGTGTGTTGAGGTATGCTTGCACTCTCTGTTTGTGTATTGTGTTCTTCTGGTGCTGCTTATTACGAAGTCTCGTCAGGTATGTACCACATTTTTGCTGTCAGTGCTTTGTTAACACCGAGAGCGTGATAACGATGATGTGCTACGTTTTTCGTAACATGTGGACGATAAGTGAAGTTCTTTAACGTAGCGAACCTGTCTGTTTGTGTCATTTCATCAGGGTGAAGGCAAATTTATGGGGAGTTGAGCACGGGCGAGCTTTTTCTTTCTATTGAAGCATGGTACGGTGCGTGAAGCACAGAGCGCAAGCGTGCGCTGTGAGAATTCGGCGGCTGATTTAAGCAGAGATGTGGTGGCGCCTGCCTCCGTCAGCAGTGGTATTAGAAGAGAGCCCTGCTCGTGATTGACAAATATTTCAGGTAAATAATTGTTCGGCGAAGACGACGTTTGTTAGCTCTAAGCGTTGATCACGTCTACGGCGCGTATGCTTGGATCTGTTAACTTGGGGATTATTTTTCATGCCTCTTCATATTTTGTGCTATAGGAGTGAACGCGTCTAAGACAGTTTCATATGTTGTACGTCCTTTTTTAAACTACTATCGGAAATTCTTGCGAGTAGCCAAACATATGCCGGTGTATGCATCCACACCGGCACACATCTTTGAACAACTGTGTTACTCGAATTCTCGTGTTCCCGTGCAGCATGGTGCTTCGTCTTATGTAGGGCTTGCAAAGTTTGCACTTACGTTCAGGTGTTTTTGTAGCCCATTTAGTTCGATCTGAGCTTGCGGTATACGTCCGCAACATAGGTTGCCTCACGCGACCGGAGCCCAGGACTTGTGAGCCATGCGTTAAACTTGAACTGTATTTTCGAACAAATTTTTCATTGGTAATTGTGGGCGAATCGCTGTAGCCTAACTGTGTGAACCCTAATTCGATCATTGGTCCATGTGGTCGAGAACATTTGATTCTATTTTATTCAGCTTGTTTGGGTTTTGTTATTTTGTTGTGGTTTATTAAAAAGACCGTCAACTGACTTTTTTGATCCAGTTTTTTCCTGCGCAACAGAAAGCTTACATTTCGTAGTGATCGTAGCTGCAGTGGTTAATCCCAAGAGCTCGTAGTCATTTTATAAGCAGCATTTTTCGATCTCAAAGATGCAAACACGGTAGTGCCTTTTCATCCGCCAACGCTGAGTATTGATAGCGATGGCGGTAGCCTTTCTGGTGGCTTATGCATGCTGGCGTTGTTCTTGTTTCGCAGAATTTCTTGGAACTATGCTTAACAACGTTTATTCTGCGCTTCACAACAACTTTTTTAAAATAACAAGCCGTTACAAGTAGACGGTGTGGCTCTACAGAGCTTCCCTGCGTTTGTACTGCGTCGCCAAGTCAAGTAATTGAAAATGGAACTGCGCATATGTCACGCAACGGCAGCGTCTACTAAAGCAAGCTATACTACTAAATCAAGCTTATACGTATACTTTATAAAATATTATCTTTTGCTATAAATAATCAAACAATATTTTAGTACTAGTCAAAGAATTGTTGCCCGTGTACATTAACGCATGGTCACGGGACAAGGCATTTATAATATTTTACGTATTTGCCACCAGAGACGTCACAGGCCAGTTTTCTCAATTTTAAATGAAGAAATGAAAACAAAAATCTACTTCTTGCGAGAAAAACAGGGTTGGTTTGAGTCACTATAAGGAACAATCTTTCCATCCGTGCAATCATCTCTTTCATGTTATGCGCCGTTGTTGGTCCCTTTAAATATTTAATGCAACCTGCCCAACATTGGTGTTCAAATTTTGCTAAACACTTTTACGTGTACGATCAACAGAACAGTTAAGACCACCACCTCCAACGGCATTTTATAATAGATGAAAAGCTTCAACCCGTCTGGTCAGAAACACACTTGAAAACATTGAAAGCCACGAAAAAAAGCACAGTGTTTGTCACTTGTGAATAAGGCTCCTGGGCAGGGGCCCAAACGTCATGGTGTCATTTGTTTAATTCATGGTCAGCATATTGTTTTATTGTCTTTACATCAGATGACCAGCTTAAGTGAATTCTCTAGGCATGCGCTAAAGATGTTGAAAGAATCTGGGGTATTTGCTGAAAGTAACATAGTATTTATTGCTCAAAACTTGCAATAATATTATACATCATGGAATGCATACATAAGGCGTGCATGTGTGGCTGTGAAAATGTAAAACTCGACAGTGCATTTACCTGAGAATCGTGAGTAAAGACTGCATCTTTTCAAGCTGTTGGCTTTGAAGCAATTAGACAACTTCCGACATCAGTCTCATCAAATGTTTATTGTGTATTGCCAAATCGCGGCCAATAGCTTCCATGATTCTGGTTAGCGGAGATTGTTGAAAAAGCTTGCATGCTTTTTCGGGACAGTATGTAGTTCAAGATGGCTGCTTTGCATGTCTTAGCATTTCCACATTATTTTTTATTATTGAATAGAATGCCTATAATGAGAGGCATATGAGGAATTAGTGGAGGGTACTGCCTTTTAGCCACCCTAAATCATTGAAACTAGTAGCCCTAATTTAGAAGCAGACAATAGTGATTTAGTTAGACCAATTTCTGATAATATAGATATAATCGTCCCAATGTAAGCAGCCAGAAGAAGCTGCATTAGCTGTGTTCAAAACATTATTTATAAGTTATTTTATACGTTACGTGCAATGGACAATTGACGACAGCGCATACCATCATGTATTTATTGCCTTTTTTATTTTTTATTGGCGCCAGTATGCCCTACAGCATCAGTTAAATAAAAAGTAAAAGTTCTGTTTCCTGTATAAAGGTCAGAAGTGGTCGATGTAGTAAACCGTGCGTCGGTGGACCGTACGTCAAGTCAGGTGGTCGGCCAGGGTGGTGGTGAAGGCCAGGTAAGTGGCGAGTGCGGGCCTGGTGAAGGCCCGGGCAGGTTTCGAATAGGTGATGAAGCGTTTCCTCTGTGCTTGGGGCAACGCAGACTGGGATGTCGTTCGGGGAGGCTGTGCACCGGATGTCCATGTAGTCCGAATTGCAGGAGTCAAGGCGGCGCCCACACGAATATTCCTGAGCGCAACCTCCTCCCGACGAGTTAAGCCACCGGGAAGGTCCGATCCCCGCGGAGGAATAAGTTCACGCGTGGAGCGTCGAGGGTTTCTTTGTGCACGAGCAAGCTGTCCTTCGGGGACAGACGAAGTAGAGGCAGGGGGTGTTGAACAGCCACTGGATGGCAAGCGGCATCTGCTTTCAATTGAGCTGGTGCAGACCGGCGTGTCCACAATACGCGGAGGGAACAGGCAAACGAGTGAATCGGTCGGTGTATATCAGAAGCTATAACCAGGAAGATGGTCCCTTTTCGCAGCTCTAGAACTTCCTGCGCGGAGTCCGTATATACAAGGAATTAATCGTCTGACAAAGAATCCAATTTGAATACCATAACTGTTAACTTGTCCCGTATCGCAGTGGGCTCCGCTAATACGTATGGGAATGGTGCCTCTGTTACCTAAGAGCAGATATGTTGAGTTTCAAGTAGCACGGGGCATACGAGACTGTTGTGAAGAACGCAGTTACCGATAGCTGTGTTTACGTACACCACTAGTGAGGTGTCGGTGGTAGTGACGACGCCTTCCCGCGCCACTTGTCGGGTTAATTGTCGCAGTCGGCAGGCGGGTCAGTGGTTGGTTATCGCTGGCCTGTGCCTTGAGCCATGGTAAAACTTCTGCCAAGGCTGCGTCAGGCTGTGGCAGCGTTGAATTATAGTTGTGAGCTAGAGCTGCCGCCGCCGGAACAGCTTGACTCATTTGGTAGTGAGCGACTCGACATCGGTGTACAAGTTTGTCGATGATGTTGAGCTGCGCTTCCGCGATACGTGTTATATGAGCAAGGCATGTATTCTCCCTAGTGTAATCTTGGTTGGCGGATCTCCGCAAGTCCCAGTCTCTCAATGTCAGTCGTTGGAACTGAGCTTGACAAACGAGCCGAGGTTATAGAATTGCTCGCATTATAATACGGGCCATTTGAGAACAGGCATCTCCAGTCTTTTGAGAGTTCGACGAATGAGATAGAAGGTATCCGCACGTTTTCGACAGCAGAACGAACCTACGCACTCGCAAGAGCCAGATGCGTCCAGTTAGACCCCGAGCACACGTATTGTGGATACAGAGGTGTGGGCGTGGCCATTGAGGCTCAAACAAAACGGCGTCTATTCTCTAACTAAGCTAATGTCATATCCTGACGTTGCCATGCCTTACATTGATACTTATAACCTTCATTCTTTATCATCTCAGACCTATTATTCGATGATTCATTTTTATTGTGCACAGCCTTCGCAGCCATTTTGATGATTTTGATGCCCTTTTTTGCAGTTTACTCTTTCCGTTTCCGATAATCTGTGTTTCAGAGACTTGGCCTACCGACTCAAATGAAAATTTCTTTCGCTTTCTGAACTACAACGCGGAGTACAACCACCGTGCATCCTCGTGCTATGGGGGCGCCGCGATATTCATATCTAAAAATATTAGCTACAAACGTAGAACAGACTTGGCTCTTGATGTACCCGATTGTGAAGCAGTTCGGATAGGATGTGATGGTCCTGATTTCAATAGCAACTCACGCAAAATAGTATTCGGCTGCATATACCGTTCACCCAGCTCTTCCATAGCTAACTTTTGCTCTACTCTTGACGCCTTGCTTGACACACTCACGCAAGAAAACAAAAATATAGTCGTCATGGGTGACGTCAACATCAATATTTTGGATGAGTCAAGCTCTAGCCAGTACAAAAACACCTTTCTTGGGTAAGGTCTCGACTCCCTTTTACACAAACCCACTCGTTGTGTGGGTAACACTTCTAGTACTTTAATTGGTCATGCCTTAACAAATCTTCTGACCCCTCCTGACACTTGTATCATCCATGCCACTATTACGGGCCACTTTCCTGTAGCACTTCGCTTTCATCGCGTGGCTACTCCTACAAATACTTGTTCCTCCAAGTCAATCTTTGACAAGAAAAAGTTCAGTGATTCAATAGGCGCAATAAACTGGTCCCACGTTACATCTTGCGCTGACCCTGGGACAGCTTATAGAGAATTTTCTTCCCTTATATCAGATGCTATAACTTCTTCGATCTCAACTGTTTTGTGCTGAAGAAAGCACACATCACCCCTAAACCCTTGGTTATTACTGGGACCTCTCGCCTGTTTACGAAAAAAGACAATCTATACAGACAATCTCAGAAAAACCTTTTAATATGGCATTGAGAGAACGTTACAAAAAGCACATCAATACAGTAAATTTCATGTTTAAAAAGCGAAACGAAATCACTATGAAAATTTATTAATGCAAGCTGGTAACAATACGGGAAAACAGTGGCGTATACTTGACTCCTTTCTAAATAAAAATAAAGCTGTTGCTAGTGTCACTGAAATAAGTCATGACGGAAAGACCTTTAAAACTTCCGATGCCATTGCTAATGCTTTCAGCCAGTACTTTTCCAGTACCAGCGCTAAATTTGGCATATCACGACAAACTCAACGACAAACGGAATCCATTGCAATCTTTTTAGCTTTTTCCACCCTGCCCAGCTGAAGTTCGCAATACTATTTTAAGTTTGAAAACAAGTAGCGCTGGACTTAACAACATATCTGCCAGATACATGATGGACATTGTTGATGTCATTGCCCCTATTTTTGCCCAATTCAGTAACTTTTTTTCCAAACACTTTTTCTTTCCTTCCGAACTAAAAAAATGCAAAATAGTACCTGTTCACAAAGAAGTTGATAAGTCACTCATAAACAATTTAGGCCCATCGCTATTATTCCTTTTTTAAGTAAGGTTGTTGAAAAATTATATTCCGTCTGCCTTACAAAATACCTCGACAAACTTCTGCTCTTGTTGCCCCATCAATTTGGGGTTCATGAAGGGCTTTGCACCAATCTAGCACTAGTTGCTCTTACTGAAAATATCAGAAACACAATTGATGACGAAAAAGTTCTTGGATCAGTCTTCATTGACTTCAGTAAAGCCTTTGATTCTATCGATCATGCTATTCTTTTGAACAAGGTCTCTTCCTAAGGTATAACTGGTCTACCGCGAGATTTCATTTCTAGTTACTTACTGAATCATAGGCGAGTTTTATCCATTTCAGGCGTACTTTCAGGCTCCAAAACTACCAATATATGGGTCCGACAAGGATCAATATTAGGTCCTCTTATATTTCTCGTTTACATAAATGACCTGACAGACTGTTTATCCTCTCACACAGAATCCTTGCTTTACGCAAACGACACCACCATATTTAGTGCTCACGACTCCATTCCTGCTATAACCTCCCAGCTAAACAGCGATCTTCAGAGCGTCATTAATTGGTGTCTTAACAACAAAGCTTGTAATTATTCCCTATAAGACAAAACTTGTTATTTTCAGTTCTAGATAAAAAAGCGAGATAATGCACTCCCGGTGTATGTTAATAACTACGAAATATTTCCATCTGAAAATGCACTATTTTCGGTGCAGAACTTGATTGTTCTTTGAACTTCAACCATCATATTGAGTTAATAAAAAAACTGCCTATAGTATTCGTGTTCTGCTCAGAGCCCACCAATTTTTTGAACTTCCTACACTATCTGCTCTCTATCTTGTCTTGCTTCACAGTTATTTCAACTACTGTATTTAATCTTGGAGACTCACGTATAAAACCTATGTAAGCCTATTAGCGCATATTCAAAAACAGGCTCTCCGCATAATAACGCACAGTGGTTATCATGTTCATCCAGCTTCACTATTTTCTTCACTAAATAGTCTTCTTATTGCAAATATGATTGTATTTAACTTAGCTGTAATTACCTACCACCTGGTACATAATCCGGATCTTTTGTGTTTTTGTAGGCAATAAAATTACCACTTCCTCTAATAATACACGTTTCTCCTTTCAAAACAGTATCTTATTGCCCAAGGCGCGCACTAATTACGGACTATAAACATTGAGCTTCTCCGCCATCAAGGTTTGAAACACTCTGCCTTTAGAGACTAAAACCTCTCCCTCAGTAAGTGCCTTTAAACATTCATTTCGCCTTTATCTGAATCCATTTCTAAACTTTTTACTTATGTGTAGTCACTGTTGTTGCCTTTTTTTGTCATACATTTTCATGTTTTTGTTTATTCATTTCTAATACTTTCTTTATCTTCTTAAATATTTCAGTGTTTATTTATAGCGATTGCTTCGTTTGCACTGTGTAAGTTTCACTTTTTTATTTTATTTTCAATGTATTTCAATGTGAAGTATTCTCTATGATATTGCTCACAATAATGCCTCGTTTATTATTTTGTACGCGAATTCACACTTCTTTTACGCGATCGTGCTCCTGTTATTATTTTTTTATTGTGTATTTTATAACAAGAGGTCTCATTGCAGTGTTTACACTAAGGAAGATCTTTGTTTATACCTCTCCCTATATGTAACCCCCACCTAATTACGCTCAATAAACTGAGACTGAAGGAGTTGACGGTGACCTGGTCTGTTGGTGATAGACAAGAATGCAGTCTTTGTGGCTGATAGTGCAAGTCCTATGTGTGCACACCAGTCCGACGCCTTGTCTAAAGCGCTCTGGAGTGCCTCCTGCTGGCGCTGCAGGTCTGGATGTAGTGTCCACGCAGTCAAGTCATCGACATACAGGAGGAAGAAGGCATCTCCCCCACCTAATTACGCTCAATAAACTGAGACTGAAGGAGGTGACGGTGACCTGGTCTGTTGGTGATAGACATGAATGCAGTCTTTGTGGCTGATAGTGCAAGTCCTATGTGTGCACACCAGTCCGACGCCTTGTCTAAAGCGCTCTGGAGTGCCTCCTGCTGGCGTTGCAGGTCTGGATGTAGTGTCCACGCAGTCAAGTCATCGACATACAGGAGGAAGAAGGCATCTGGAATGCGTGCTATAGTTGTCATGCGAGGGCCAACAGGGCAAGATTGAACAGTATTGGGGCCAGCACCGAGCCCTGCGGTACAACCCACTTCATTACAAAGCGTGCGGTTCATTCCTTGCCTACTCGAATGCAGAAGGTTCAGTGTGGCAGAAAAGACACCACAAAGTAGCAGACGCGAGGCGGAAGCTGAAGCCATTCCATTATGCGAATGATCGCAGTGTAGCTGACGTTGTCGCAGGCCTTATAAACGCCCATGATGAGAAGGGTTCGAATGCCGCTTGATCTTCTTCCTACAACCACAATGGACGTCAAATGGTCTAGGCCATCTTCCATGCCTAGATGCGGTCAACAACCAATCTGGGCCGGATGGTACAAGGCGTGCTTTCCAGACACCAGAATACGCACGACGCCAAAATGCGTTCAAGAAGCTGGCAGAACGTACACGTTAGAACAATCGGCCGAAGATAAGAAAGGTTGCTCGCGTGATTTCCTGGCTTTGGTATCGGAGCAACTTCGGCATGCTTCTACGATTTAGGCAGCTCTCCGGTCGTTCAGATGGCATTAGGCGTGTCTAGCAGCCACTGCAGTGCAGGGCTATCCATGTTTTTGAACACTTGAAAGGAGATCCCATCTGGTCCTGGTGCCTTGCGTACTTTTGCCTAGTCAATGCTGCCTGGAGCTCCGCCATTGTGTACGGCGCTTGCACGCCTTCGATGTCTGATGGACTGGGAGTCACGCCAACCTGTGGAAGTCGGTTACACAGACAATCGAATTGTAGTGGGGCCAGGTTGTAGGCTGGGAAAAAAGTATGAACTATTTCTCGAGCGAACTGGCTTGGCGTGCATCCACAAGACAGACACACACTGGCCGCTGGGTCCGGTGAACGGTGCCTAATTTCATGCTCCAGAGCGTTCGCCATAACGCCATAATAAGGCGGTTGAAGACAATGGACCGGGTGACGCACAGCGGTCCATCTACCGTTTCCGGGCGAGACGCTTCTCGCAGCGACGCGCTGCAACGGTGAGTATGTTGAGGTTATCACGAAGCTGAGCGGCTGCCAGATTTCGGTTTAAGGCTAGCTCTGCACGACGGCATGCTGCTCACAAACGCAGAAGATGTAATTGTAGCTGTGGTCTGTTCTCTTCTACCCAGTTTGACTGTATGGCGGCATGTACAGCTCTGGTTAACACCTGCAATGGATCAGACGATGTATCAGCAATCTAGGCGTTCAGTTTCTTGCGGAATAATTACCAGTTGGTTGTGTAGCATCAACGTCGGAGGCGGCGCTGGTTATACGCAGCCAAACTGATATCAACAAATGGTGATCACTCCCCCTGGAGTCTGGTTCTAGGTTCCACGAAACGTCACACATGCCCAACCACCACGAGAGATCGGGGGCATAAGGTGGAGCAAAGGAACGATCCCACCAACGTGTAGAAGTGGCCGGGGCATTCAGAAGGATAAAGTGCGCGTCTGTAAATGTGTCTATACTACGATGGTACCTCTAGCACTGCAAGAAGGGTAGGCCCATGACTGATGAGGTGCATTGAAGTGTCCCCCAATTAGCACTGGGCACCAAGGGAAGGTTTGACGCAGGTGAGCCAGCCACCGCAATCGAGGAGCGCTGTCACTATACGGATAAACTGGAACCACAATCACGCCAGTACGTGGAAGTCTAAAGAGCACTGCCACCATTTTTTGCCTCTGTGAACACCACGGCAGCAGGGGAACATGCGTTTGAAGATATGCAGTCACAACAAGCACTGCAGCCTTGCCTGGAGGTCCCAACGCATTGGTGCAGCGTCGATTGGGGATGGTTGAGGAAGCATACGTAGTGAACCAGGGATGCATGGAAGCAAATTTGTTTCCTGTAGAAGCAGGCACCAAGCGGAGAGCTTCCCCAGCGCAAGGTGGTAGCGAAGCTCACCAACTTTAGTGTCAAGTCCCCGGCAGTTCCACTCCAAGAAACAGGGGTAACGTGTTGCTTTCGAAGGAGCGGTAACTGCGGTGGAATGTTCGCGACCAACACCTTTGGTCGCGAACCTTGGAGTTGCCGAGCAGCTTTTGGAGTTGCCGGGCAACAAAGTGGAGGAGCTCTGCTGGAGTCAACTTGGTTGGTGCTGACGCGCTTGCGGAGGATGATTAAGGCACAGAAGCAGCGTGCGGCATGGCTGTACCGCGCATCGTCATTAGTCCAGCGGGTGGAGCGAGATGGGTTCTGCGTTGAACGAGGCGCCTGACTTCTATTTGGAGCTGATCTGCTGGTCAAACTTTGTCAGATTGTCTGTCGGCGTAACACTCAATTAAAACGTGTTCACAGCCTGCTGAACGCGTTTTTGGCCCGCTTGATGGCATCGCTGTACGTGGACGCTTCATAGCAAGCATTGTCAGGTTCTAACAATGTCGGTGTGTCCTCTTCGGAGGGGAACAACAGTTCAAACCAATTGTTAGTCGGAATGTCGGCATCCCTTTCTTCTTGTGTCACTGAAAGCTGGCGGCGCTTGCGTTGGCAGTGGCCTTTGAGAGCCTCTGTTTAACTGGACAATCTTTGAAGGTTATATCATATTCGTCCGTTTGGCAGAGCCCGCATTTGTACATGCGTGTCTCGGCGGACCCTTTGGAAGTGTCACCGGATTGGGGACAAGAAAATTGCATGTGACTAGTACGCAAACACCAATAGCAGTGTACCACACTAGGCTTGTGCACATGAAATTGCAGGATGTATTCATAATACGTAATGCGGCTTGGTGGCGTCTGAGGACCTTCGATAGCGACCAGGCACGTGCGTGACCATGGCCCATATAGGGACCATGGCCTATATAACGAGCTCTGACGATTTTGTGAGTGGGGCAGGTCAAAGCAGCCATAAAGGCCTTCCCGCGATTCCCCTGGGGCAACCCCAGAGACTACATACCGAAGCAAGTCCAAGCCAGAACAGAAGTACGCTTGCACTTGCACCGTACAATCAGCTGTGAATGGCTGAGTTCACAATTTGGTGAGGCGGTCAACATCATCTAGCGAACGCACACATACGGGTACGCTATTGGTGGGTTGGTGAATGGAGAAACCTTGAAACTCGGTGGTTTTGTGGCAGGCGTCGAAGGCTGACTGAAGGAGGCAATTTGAGTATTTGTATGCGTCGATGCACTCACAAGGTTTTACGATGACCTTGTACTTGGACTCGGTGCTAGGCGAGGCAACAGCTGCGGGAGAGGGGCATTCCCGCTTGCTTGTCGGTGTGACTGAAGCAGACAAATCATCTGTTTTCATTTGTGAGTCAGCCACGCGTATTTCAATGTGTTTCGGAGAGGAAGCTGCTTGTGATGGCTGCCTCAAAGCTCCGCTGCAGCCGCCGATACTGGTTCATATGAAGAACGCGGGAGCGTTGCCGCCACCAGATGCAACCGGAGAGACGCCGGAACTGTCCTGGTAAGCTTCCACGCACAACGTTGAAGAGGATGGTGTCAAGAGTTGTTAGTCCAGGTCGTCGATGGTGTCGGGAAGAAGAAAGCTTGGGGGTGACCCCACGGCCTTGTCCAAGGCGTCCGTCAGGTCTGTTCTTAGCCGGTAGGCCAGACAGCTGGGTATTGGTGCGTTTAGCCAGGGCGCCGACCGTGCGAGAACGCTGGTGGGGTGATTGTCGCGCGAGCCGAGGCTATCAGCCGATATTGCCATGTATATGCAGTATGCAGGAGCACTATTGAAGCATATTTTGTGACACATCTGTAAAGTGAAAATTGCATATTTTTTCGTAATGTTGCAGCTGTGTTTGCCATCAACATAGAGGAAGTTTTTGTTGTAACAGGTCTGGTTTTCGCACATCCTGCTCTTCTAAAACACGTTGTTCCTGCTAATTCTAAAAAGAGTGCCAAACTCAGCTTCACTAACAGGCACGCGTTAGTGAATTGTTTTTCTTGGTTTCCCTCGCAGCCTATACATGGTCGTCGTAGGCATAGTGCGGAAGACGTCTCATCTAGTCTGTCATCAATGCTAGCTCGTGGAAAAGTCGGCTGCTTGTGCACAGCAGCCGCACATGGTTTCTGTTTCCTGCGGAAATTAACTACACAGAGCCACCTGGTAGCTATATGCAAGGAGCGCTAATATTCAGGGTGTTTAAAATTAACCCCTTTTTTTCCTTAAAAAAGTCAGCGCTGCGAGTCTTGTATGTAAAAGCTACGTTTGCAGATAGCTATGTATCCAGGGGGCGCAATGTAAGACAAGAAATAACACTACTGTCAGCAGTTTCATTGAGTAAGATTCCTTATTGAACTCATTAGTGACCACATAAGGCGGTCATGTATGTGGTAAATATTTGAGCCAGTCACATCTTTACATAACTCCACTCGTAAGAATTCTAACATGCCTGTTCTCAGATATCCTGCTGGAAAGTTTAGTTGCGGCTTGCATTATTAGGTGTGCAGAACATTGACCCCTAGCACAGACTTCCTGATTTCATGCATTTAGTCTTTGTTCGAAGGCATGAGCAAACATTATTATTATTACCCTTTTACTATTCGTTGGCGATAGCAAAAAGTGACTGCTCGTTCCATACGGAACAAAATTTTGCTAATCCTCACTGTCTTACATGCGTAATTATGACAAGCAAAATGAAACTTTGAAACGGAATACCAAGAAGCATAAGCATAATCAAAGAATTTTTCCAAGTGGGACTGTGTAGAAACACAACTGCAATAAACTTTTCAATGCAGGCATACTCACTTGTTTCAGATACTAGAATTTCAATATTCTTAGTTGATTGGGCAGCTGACAGCATTATTTTCTTTGTCTCCCTCTGGACACAATCTGCTAAGGTGCTTTTTTTGTTATTAAAGATGAATTTCAATTCAACTACACACCACATTTATGAATGTGTCAGTGCTACTTACTAAGCTCTTTGGAGCATATTTCGTTTTTTTTTTTCAAGATCTACTGAGTGAGTTTCCCGCTAGATTCGCATGTCATGTTTTAATGGATGCCTTACATGCAATAAGCCATTAAAAAACTTTTTCAGTTGTGATAAAGAAGTAGTACACTAATAATTTTATCTTCACTGAAACTGTCACTGAACATTTCATTTTCATATGTTTTGTAACTTTAGTTATTTCATTGCCTTTGCGAGATTCATTTCATAAATACACTGAAGTGATTTCCTACTGACGCACTTTATTATACCTAATTTTGCCAATACCTAACCTAATGGGGTATTCCACAGTGATCACAGTTTAACATTGGTAATGATAACTGATAGATAGCATACCAGAATATTGTAATGTGAGTCAATGAATAGGCGAGTGAAATGATGAATTTTGTTCACTGCATAGTAATATCTGCTTGCTTTATGTCGTGTGAAGTGTAATGAGAATAATACTTGCTGAGTTTAACGTGTTAAAACCCTAATATAATTATCAGGGACACCTAGTGAAAGGCTTCAAAAATGTCGACTACCTTGGGTTCTTTAAAATGCACCCACATCTAAGCAGACAGATGTCAATCAATTTCTCCTTGATAAAAATTCTGCATTCCTAATTTGCTGATATATTTGAATATTTTATCAAGACCCGTTTTTGAGCAGCTATGGCTACTATGTACTGGTGTTCGTTATCACATCCCTAATTTTTCGCAACAGTTATTGATTGTTCCTTGTATTTTGAGTTAGTTGTTAAGGTATGAGTATTCTTTCTTTTATACTCTGTAAGAATGCATACATTTGTTAATATCCTGTAAAGCCCAACAAGTCGCTGTAATATACTTTGCATAACGTACATCAGATGGCTAATTTGGCTGTGTAGAGCTTGTATAAGTCGCCCATAGTGTTTCGATAGCTTTGAAAACTGCCTCGGGATCAAAAGGTACTGTTGTAAAGAGTGTGTTTTTGAGAATTTATTGTAGTCATTATGACCTAGAAAGACGCTAAAAAATTAAAACTTAAAATTTTAATGCTGTGGTGAATTTTATGTGGTTAAGGGTGATCTGTTAATCCTATCTTTCTTCTTCCACCAACAGACGTACAATACCTGTTCAAATATTGCCTGTAAAATGTTCTAAACTGCAGTATAAATGAAAATAACTTGTATGAAATATCATAATAGATGTCTTTGTTTTCAGTACAACGAAAATCGGTGTTTTGGTACACATTTTTCACATTTATTCTATGCAAATATATATCTACTTTCAGGAGGTGTATATAAATGATTTCTCAATAAGTGAAACGACGTCTACCAGAGCAGCTCTGTTATTTGTGTATAATAAGGAAGTTTGAAACGGACTAGGTAAAGCTCAACTCACATGGTTTCGCAATCTGAAGTTTAACTGCAAATGAAGCTGCTGAAACATGTATATGCCTGCTCCCTGCATGAGACGTGCCTACTGCTACGGGTACTATTGTATGCAATATAATGTGTTTGTGTGTCTACACACACGTGTACATACTAAAAAACACCCTTGCTGTATCCACTCACTGAGCCTCCAGTAGATGTGCACGAGATGCTTTTGCTATTTAACACTCTCACTGTTTGCATATATTTGTATAACCATAAAAGGCAGTCTAAATTTCTGTAGTTGTTTTACAAGGAAGGATTTGAGTAATATCATTGCATTTCAGTAAGCTTGCCTACATATATATATATTATGAAAGCAACTAGCTTTTCTGTGACGCGGACTTAACAGAGAACCTGTTTTGGTATTACCCTTTGCAGTTTTTGATAGTGTGTCTCGTTCCTACCTATTCGAGGTTCTGCGAGAGTCAATATAGCAGGTGGCACACACCCTACCAACACCCTCTTAAAAAAGTGTTAAAGTACACCAACAGCCTAAATTTTGTTTTCCTGGACACCCTTCATGTATGGTGTTCAGATTCACAAGTATGTACTCGAGTTTACTGTGAATATTGACGTATGAAGTGAACGGGCCCTCCAAGGTAGTGCGTATGCCGAGCCTGCCACACAGATTTTCCGCAGTAGTAGACCGCTAACCATTAGTGTCATCGCTGCTATTCAATATAATTGTTTCTAAACATGTTAGGCCACTGTCAATACGTCAGCGCCATGACTTCAGAACGGAACGCGAGCCTTCAACATCCCATTTAGTCACGCTTGTGTCACAGCCATGCGCAGACTACAACTATGCGCAATTTACTTCACTCAGTTGTTGCAGGTTTGATCATCAAGTGAAAACATAAATGTACTAAAGAATGCCCAAGTATGCTATTCGAAGCTTCAATGAGTTAGACGTTGCGAAACATTATCAGCCAACATTGCTGCTCAGAATATACGGTGAAGTACAGCAGAAGTTAGCCTTACCCGAGAGGCGTGAATGGTGGCACATTTTAATGCACATTTGACCACTCTCATCATTTTGCTTCACTGATAGAGCTCGAGCATACCAGCAGCAAGCATTGCTCCATATAATATCCAAAATAACTATGTTGCATAAAATGCACAAGAAAAAAAATGTTTTATTTCCGTCAAACTCAGGGATATTCACAATAAATGCAATCAAAATGTCTTACGAGCGTGAAAAAAACCTTACCACACAATGGGACGGGAAGCGCAACTCGATCGCTCATCGTTAGTTTGCAGCTGATAGTTCATCACCCTGTCACTCTTGGTGCTTTCGCAGCCTTCTACGTCCTCTGAAACGTTTTCGTCGTTAAGATGGTTTCTTTCATTATCATCGCTGAAAGGAATCTGAATAATTTCCTACGCCAAATGACTGCCACAACTCCGCACCACCATGTTTACAATTCGAAAAACACCTGGGCTCGGAGAACATTTCGCTCTAAAACCAGTCAGCCTGTCGGAGAGCAAATCACTTGCACTGCACTGCCATCTTTCAACAAATGTGCAAAAGTAAGCGGGTCAGCTGGTGCAGCGCTGCATGGCTATAAACCAGTACAAAGGTGAAGGACGGCATTGATCGTTCGCTTTATGATCGGCGTGGAGCATAGGAGTCCCCGAATGACTCAAACGTCACCCGCATTATTTATAACAGCAGTTTCGTGAAGAAGGACAAATCACTCTATTTTGAAGTACCGACAATTTCTTATTAGACACCTAAAGAAGAGTGCATCGCGAGCCCATGCGTCTTCGCGCGTAGAATGCTATATGCAACGGCTGCTACATGAAGGTAAAACAGGATGAATTCAAACTGGCTTGATCAGACGATAAGATTACCCTAACCAAAATGGCTGCAAAATAACAGGCTTAGGTAATATGTGTCCACCTTGGGCTATTTTTGCCCCGCCGCGGTGGTATAGTGGCTAAGGTACTCGGCTGCTGACCCGCAGGGCGCGGGTTCGAATCCCGGTTGCGGCGGCTGCATTTTTGATGGAGGCGGAAATGTTGTAGGCCCGTGTGCTCAGATTTGGGTGCACGTTAAAGAACCGCAGGTGGTCTAAATTTCCGGAGCCCTCCAGCACGGCGTCTCTCATAATCATACATTGGTTTTAGGACGTTAAACTCCACATATCAATCAATCAACCCTGGGCTATAATTGGAAATGCTAAAGCTGCGACTTTTGACAAAAACTTCATCTATCGAAAAAACAAATCAGATGTCCCGTATAATGAAGGGTCTGATTTGTTAACTGAAGCAAATAACAAGCCATGTCGTAATGTTCCTTTCGTTCCAGAATTGGCCCATCGTGGTGGTGTAGTGACTAAGGTTCTCGGCTGCTACCCGCAGCTCGCGGGCTCGAATCCCGGCTACGGCAGCGGCTGCATTTTTGATGGAGGCAAAAATGCTGTAGACCCATGTGCTCAGATTTGGCTGCATGTTAAAGAACCCCAGGTGGTCGAAATTTCTGGAGTTCCCCTCAAGGCGTCCCTCATAATAATATGGTGGTTTTCGGACGTTAAACCCTAAATATCAATCATTAGTTCTAACGCGTTAACAATCAAACTAGCCCAGATGAACAAAAGAATGTCTGTCAGAGCTGCTTGTTTGCCGTGTGCTGACCCCCCTCGTGGCCGTTCTCCTGAAAGCCACTTGGTGGCTCGACAGTGTATGGACATTCCGAATAGACAGACAAGCCTTCTTCGATATCACACCACAAAACGGAGCTCCTGCTTCGACAGTCTTCCATTCCCGGCCACTGAGTACAGCCACACAGCTTCGTTGTCACTGGGCTACTACCATGGGGTGTCTTTTCACCACGATCTTATAGGCGGCTTCGGTGCTTGTAAACAAACTGGTTCGCACCGAACGGGCTACCCCAGCAGACTTCCGATGCGCCACTTCCGGTAATCTTCTTCATAGGTCCCAGTGGTGTTTTCGAGGTATGTTTGAGTTTGCTGTTCTTTTAACTCTGGCACATTCCTTAGGGTGCATTTGGTGCCACGTCTAGCGGCCACATGAAGGGGCTCGATGTAGTGCATGGCTGGTGCAGGCGCAGACACAGCTGCAGGTAACACGGCTCGCGTGCCCGACGGGTGCCGCACAAAACATCCGCCGTGGCGTTCCGATGAGCACAGCCCCCTCCTCCGTTTTACCTCTGGCTGTGGCCGTGCCGCGCCTTCACGGGGAGCTTGTCAGCGAACTTAATTAGGCCAGTAGGTTCTCTATATCGCTGTGGATGTGCTTTGAAGACGCGGACAGAGAATGGACAGCGAACACCTGTGCTTTTCCTTTCCGTGTCTTCGAAGCGCATCCACATCGTCAACATGCAGCTGAACAGTTGCCCGATCCGTATTGAAGTTCTTCAATTCAACTTTTCGGCTAGAACTGAAAAAGCTTCCTCCTGTCGGACCCGAACATGTTTGTGTTTTCGTCTAAGCACACAACCTCAAGATAAAACGCTTATTTTTGCACCTGTGTCACGCCGGGCACTTTTTATAGAGATCATTGGCGTTGGAAATTGCTTGTGATCCGAAGTGTTCGTGTGACCGAGAAAATATAAAATATACTGGTTATGCGATGACATCAAGTGAGGCTTGGTCACACGAACCATTAAGGTTTACTTATAAGTAAGCTATTCATGAATCAAACTTTCACGTTGAACCCACCTAAGACATATCCACACTGAAAGACAAATGAGCTAGAATGCAGTGATATTGATTAGCGGAAGAAAGACAGGCGATGAGTAATTTGCTCGCAGAGATGAGTGCCCACTCACCGGTGTCACTTTAAAAAAAAAACAAATACACTGACAGCAATACATGGACACCACGACGCACACAGTGTAGCGATTCATGTAGATCCTGGGTAATTTGTGCCCCATGATGTTTTAAACAGTACGCATTGTTATTATTGTCAAACTATTCGAAAAACACGTTTGCGATACATTTTAAGTGTTTGCTGTCACGTTTTGTTGCCCATTTTATGCGTCAGTACACGTATCTGCCACGAATGGGAGACGACAGCGACGGATGTGTTCCCGGTAACCAGGACCTTCGACTAACCTGAAGTCTGAGTATCGTCGCTGTGCCATTTGTGTGCGCTGCTCTTTACATTGCCCTTGATGAAGTGGGAAGAACAAGCCTACGCACTCTTAATGGGAATCCAGTTTTCCCTCGTGAGCAAAACAAAAAGTTTTGACTAGCATATAAAATTAGTTCAATCTTGTAGACCGCATACTGGCTTGACACAGCCGTGTCCGAGTTGTGAGTGCTTCATCGGAATAATTTCATCCGCATAAAACATCGGAACACAAGCAGCCGCGGCCAACAACAAAGGCTGAAGCCATAGAGTTTACTAAAATCCTCCGTGGCCGATGCCATGCAAGAACAAGCTGAATCGGATGTTTCTGGGGTGGTTTTCTGGTGAACGCACAACGTTGCCAGAGACCGGCAGGCTCTAGCGAAACCGTTTATAAAATTGCGGTGAGGGGTTCAGACTTAAAAAGGTCATTTACGACATTCATTGCCTTAAAACTTCATCGCAAGCAAATGCGTTGTCCTGAAATGTCAAAATACCTTTATCGATCTAATGTCCCTTTCTTTACGGCCTCTAGCATCGATGTTAAGAAATAACAAGGTGAGTAGATAACTTTTTTTACGATCACAATGATATATACGTTTTAAGATAGCAACCTTCTTCCCAAAAAACACCATCTTTCAGGGTGACTTTCAAGTGAAGTATTGATCAGCCCATCCCGATAAAGTGACAGCTGTTCACGAATGGTGACATTGTTATTTTACGTTAAAATCATCATTGACCTACCAAAGTGCTGTTTTTGTGGCTAACGGTACTCCGTACCTCAACATTTCGGGGGACGGTAAACTGCCCAGACATCAGCCGTTCATTTGGAGAACAGAGGCGTGCGTTCGATGCAGTGGTAAAAACATATCTGGTGTCCTGCTTTACGATGTGACACCCAATCATTTCCTGAATTTGTTATTGACAACCCCAGCATTTATTTATTTTTATATCGCGAGGAACTTGATTACAATGCTAAAGCTTATTATCACGGTAATGCTCCACTTTCGGGGAAAACTGCTGAATTATTTTAAACATGTATATAATAAAAATAATTCACTATATCAGGGTTGTAATATGAATCTTAGCTCACAAGTGCGTATTTTTGATGTACACATGCCATTAGAGAACAGCCCATACAACCGACAGCCTCTCACTTTTTTCTGTTGGTTTAGCTGAATGATATATTCCGCTGGGTATATAACCATAACTGGCCCCTGTAGTATGACTATAAAGACGTCTATTACACACGGGGGCCGAATACTGATGGGTAGTTAGCATTTTGTCCGAGTGCTTGCTTGATTTGCTTGCTTTACTTGCTTTGCTTGCATAGCTTTGATTACTTGCTTCACTTTGCAGACTCGTACCCGGAATGCTATTTTTGTACTGCATCGTTATGACATCTTTCACGTTACTTGCAGCGTTCGTCAGCTTGTAGAACGGCTCTATAAAAGGGCTATCAAACGGTTGTGGAAACGCTGTTCTGAAATTTATTATTCAAGTATTCAAAATGCTCCTCAAATGTGGAATTTCTGATATTGACCATAAGCATTAAACAGCAGATCGTTTTAGTCCTTCAACACAAATTACTAAAATCTAGAGCCCGTAGCAACTACACAACATCCCTCCACTCCCTTCGCACGGTAAGTAGAACGCATTCGTATGCTTCAGTTCAGTTCCCATCGGGCAAGCGTGGGCGCAGGACCTATAGTGCTTAAGGCAGTCGCTTTTGACCCTAGAGAACGCATATTCAATCCTCAACCCTGAAAGACAAATTATTTTGTTTGATAATTCTTTGTTGCGTGCGAGCTGTGGGTATGGAAGGTTCTTTTTTGTTGGTGAGGAGCTTTTTTTTAGAACACCACGAATGCAGTCTATACACCAGCCAGTCAATACGAGATTCGCTCAAGGAGTGAAATACAGTGTTTGCTGTTTTTGTCGTCGCTGCTTTGACATCACCCACTTTAGATCCTCCTAATTTAAACTTGGTATTTTTGTAAAGCACAAAAATGATGCAGTTAACCAACACCAATATTTCGTTTAGTTAGCTTAAGTTGTTACCTTTGTTGTATGAAGTGTAAAAGAACATTATACTGCTTCACACTATACACTTTATATGAAAGCAAACATGCTGCAACCATCGCCGTGAATCCTGGGTATGTTCCACGCAGACGCTGCCTTGTTCGCTCCACGCCCAGAGAAGGCCCGTCAACTCGCCCGACACCGTATTCAAACTCACCGAACTGCCGAGGCACGCTGCTACAACCTTCGACACCGAGAGGTTACCTTCCAACTAGGCACTGAAGCTTGGGTGTGGACCCCCATCCGACAGCGTGGACAATCTGAAAAGTTGCTGCGGTGCTACTTCGGCCGCCCAATGTTCTACGCCGACTCAGCGATGCAAATACGACGTTCTCCTTGAGGGCACCTCAAGACGTCCCCGTCGGCTTTCACTAAATATAGTGGGGCATGTTTCAAGACTCAATTCGTATTTCTCGCGTGGTCAATAGAACGTTGACTGCCTTTTGATGCCTTGACTACTTTATTTCTCTTTTCATCACTTTTTCCTTTTATGTGTCTTCTGTCCTAGCTCCTTTCTTTAATGAGTACTTCTGTGCCACCAGTCCATTCTTTTTGCCTAACGACGCAGTTGTTAGGTGCTATAGTAGCGTCTTTACTTTCTCACTTTTTCAACGCTCATAACCAGCATCGAGACGAAGATTTTCGAGGAGATGAAATTATGTCACATGTAAATGGGTATGAGCATGTGGCGGGAACTCGCATAGAAGTGGAGGAAGAAAACAACATTGCTTTCTGGTCTCGTTCTGGGCAGGACGTCAACTCCTGGCTGTCTCTATTATTTTGCTCGTAGTAATATATATATATATATATATATATATATATATATATATATATAAATATATATATATATATATATATATATATATATATATATATATATATATATATATATATATATATATATATATATAGGTTGCGCGTAGCCATGTATCTGCACCATTCAAATGTTACCAAGTACATCTTTGTTCCTGCCAAACTTCATTAGCATAACGCAAGAAGCATAATGCAGTGTTTCACACGCTTAGGTGTCTTGTCTGCATTACTTACTAAAGTATTTGTCCTAAATTTTAAATAATTCGAATCTTAGTAACAAAATATGCAAATCGACATGCTGTATACAGTGAGTTGATTGATTGATATGTGGGGTTTAACATCCCGAAACCACCATATGATTATGAGAGACGCTGTAGTGGAGGGCTTCGGAAATTTCGACCGCCCGGGGTTTAGTATCCTCTACCCAAATTTGAGCACATGGGCACAAAACATTTCCTCCTCCATCGAAAATGCAGCCGCCGCAGCCGGGATTTGATCCCGTGACCTGCAAGTCAGCAGGTGAGTACCTTAGCCACTAGACCACCACAGCGGGGCCTGTACACAGTGAGCTGCCGTGCTACAAAGTGTAGTCTCCTCGGGCTTCCGAGGACTTCTGCTTGCCCTTCTCCAATGCTTCTTGCTCTGGCACTATAGACAGAGGGCGGAAAACTAACAGCCGGAATACCGCACCACCACTGCCACAAAGTAACCGGTTGTGCCAGTCGGCTGATTGGCTAACGCAGTGTTTCCGTTTTATTGATTCCAGGAGTTCGTGGGTGCCCGGCAGAAAGATTTTTTATTCTTTGATTCCAAGTTATTTGAACATTCGTGGGCCGCAGCTCAACGTGCCTGCGCGCAAATCAGATTAAGCACTTTTTTAAGCGCAAGTTTCTGATTTCTTGTCAGCAGTCTTTTCCTTTCTCGCTCTTTCTTTCTATAGCTCCCTCTCCGGCAAGTTCATTGCATATTGATGAAAAAAAAGAACAGTGTTGCCATCTTGTTCGAGTACTTTTAAGCTCTAGATATCGAGCACGCAGACTATTGGTTGGATTGAAAAGTTTACGGAAAACAGAAAAGGGAGTGAGTTAATTTTCTGGGCACGCTCGAGAATGACAGAGGAGCTGCCGCAACGCAAATGCCTCGCCAAAGAAGAAAGGGGATTCTGTTAGTTCAAGGAAGTTGAATGAGCCTGCGAGATTATTAAATATTGTCGCTCGCTGTGGGGCCAGCATTTGAACACATGTTTCCCCTAGTGTATTTTTCCGAGCACTTTGTACTACGCATCTTTATACCTTGTTTGTTTTATTCGTTTACTATTTAAGAGCCCTGCCTGATCTTGTGCCCTTATGCAGGCTGTTCGTAAAATTTTGTTTGACGGAAGAGGTAACTTTACGCTTCTAGGTTACCACCATTCCAACAATTACACACCAAGGGATACGTTTGTAGGGGAAGAGACAGGTGGGGTTTCAGGCATTTCCCAGTTAGGAGAGTAATGGCGCTGGGGTGATCTGCTCATTGGAGGCGTTATTGACGGTGTACTAGGGCACATTCTTAAAGTGCCTAGTCACACTACCTTCTCTGCGGTTGATTTCTAAGCCACACAAATTAATTTATGTACTCCTTGAGCCAAAATTGCATCTGATGATTGACATCTCGTACATTTTGGAAATGGCACTCAGGCAACGTGACTGGCCAAGTCTCCCTATGGAGTATTGTTGCGAATTGTTTGCTTGCAACTCCTCCCGCCCGTACACATCTCCATCTTTTTTCCGAGGCCACTTAAGCTTTAGCTCTTTCGACAAACGGTATTGGTAGGGGCAAACACACTTCGCACGGTCTCAAAATCTTGAGCAGCAGCTTGCCACGGCGTCGCAAAGAAACTTTCCAAGCTAGCACAGAATGTGTCGGGGCGTGGAGTGAAGCTCATTGTGTTACAGTGTCAATAAATAACTCTGCTGAAGCTTTCACTTCTGATTATCCCTTTATTATACGTATTTAAAAGCACCGAGAACTTCCTTCCCCTTTTTTCGTTTGCTTTCTTGTGTTTATGTACATTCTTTTTTGTATGTTTGTTTTCTGTATACACGTGGTTTGTTCGTTTGCAGATTGCTCATGTTCAAATACTCTCTCCACACGCTACAATGAATTCGCTGCCTCGTTTTTTCCTCTTTTCTTCTCCTTCTTTCTTATCTCTCTGTCATTTTGTATTTCTCTACACTGATCTCCAGTGTAGGGTAACCAACCGGAAGTCTTTCCGATTGCTCTCCTCGCGTTCTGAGAACCCTTGGCGTTTCCTTCCTTCCCTCTCAAACCTTGTCTTTGCCGAACTTTGTTCTATATGACTGCTGCCCCTCGCTTATACATTGGGAGAGGAAGTGTTTTTTTTTTCTCGGCAATGGCAACATTGCCACCTCATATATGTGGACATGATAACTTTGTCTTCACAGTATGACGCTACCTTAAAAATGATAATGTTTAGCTCTTATGAATGACCTGCATTAAGACTACAAAACTTGATAAGACAATATACCCTCTTTTGCGAGGCATTCTCTGAGGCAACTCGTTGTGGGCAATAACGGAGTAAAACCGGCCACTAGTTCTTAGTCATTCTAGCAAACCGCATCGTGAATCACTCAATCAAGCTTTTCTTACAGCAGTTATTTCTTTACTGAGAACTCGCCAAGCAAATAACGCTGCTATATGCCCTTCACATACCATGAAAACATGCTTTTGGTTCGAAGGTGTGCCAACAAAGGAAACAAACGGCGCCTTTCTTTTATTTTGGTTTCTATCTTTCTTCTAGTGTGTACCCCATGCCGGCTCACAGCCTTCAGATGGTGACGTCTCTTTCGTTAGTTCTGTGATCCAGCATCGTAGTACGCCCTCGGGATTGCCAAGGCAAGACACCACCACACACACCGAAAAAGGCCTACAATAATCACCAGTTTTCTGAATGCAATTCTTAACAACGAAACAAACTGTACAGTGAAGGCAAGTATGTAGCATGTCTCGGAGCTTACGCTTCTTGAATGCTAATGGATGCAATAACCTACCGCCTACAGTATATTAACATGCTGCACGCAAAGAGTGTTCCACGCGTTAAAACGGAATAAAATAGTGCAATATTAGACTATAATGACACCCTGAGGAGCTATTTCGGCCAGCATTAGCATGTGTCTTTATTATTCAGGCCATTCTTCAACTATCATCCCAATAGGAAAACTCTAACACCAGACGATAATGCGTTTCATCGATTGATCAATGAGTGGAAGAATATCTGCTCAGTCACGCACTCGAAGACACGTGAATAAAAAAAACAGACGCATATGAAACTCTCAGCTCGAGATATGTGGGACACCCTATATATATATATTTATATATATATATATATATATATTCAAATAGAGGTGTTGTACGTCGAAAAAGCTTCAGACGCAGCTTGGCAAAATATGCTTTATCAGGCAGGTCTGGCTAATGGCGAGCGGCGTGCGCGAGCTACTACTGCAGCCACCGATCATCGTCGTCTTCTTCATTGCCAGCAGAGCGTCCGTTGTTCAGATTCATTAATTCATTACAATTACTCCCCGCGAAATAAGGAGCCATCCTGGCGACCTATGGACAAGTAAACACGGGAGGGTCGTAGCAGGGCTTAAGTCTCGAGACGTGGACAATTTCCTGGCCACGACGACGTTGGTCAGAAGATGATTCCAGTGGCTCAATGAGGTAATTCACTGGCGACGTTTTTTGTAGCACACGATATGGGCCGTGATACTTGGGGACCAACTTGGTAGAAAGGCCAGGTGTACCAGAAGGGACATGCAGCCAGACGAGTGAACCTGGATCGTAGGAAGTAGTGTTACTTGATGCGTCATGGTGGTGCTTTTGGCGTCCTTGGTCTTGGGTTGTGAATGATCTGGCCAGTTGGCGGCATTCTTCAGCGTATGTAGCGGCTTGAGACAAAGTCATGGACTCTGAGGAGTCAGGTTTGTACGAAAGAATGGTGTCCATAGTGCAAGAAGGTTCGCGTCCGTAAAGGAGAAAAAAAGGAGAGAACCCAGCAGTGCTTTGAATGGCGGTATTATAGGCAAACGTGATAAACGGGAGCACTCGGTCCCAATTGGAGTGGTCTGACGAGATATACATAGACAGCATGTCACCAAGGGTGCGGTTGAAGCGCTCTGTCATTCCATTGGTCTGGGGATGATAGGCGCTTGTAGTGCGGTGAACGACGTGGCACTCACGCAACAATGCTGTGATGACGTCTGACAAGAATACGCGACCACGATCGCTCAGTAACTCCCGAGGTGCTCCATGACGTAATACGATGTTGTGAAGTACGAAGTCGCAACGTCTTTTGCTGTAGACGAGGGAAGGGATGAAGTTTCGGCATACCGCGTGAGATGGTCGACGGCAACTATGATCCAACGGTTACCGTCAGCAGTGTTGGGAAGGGGACCATAAATATCAATGCCGACGCGGTCGAATGGTCGGGATGGGCATGGTAAGGGTAACAAGGTACCGCTGGCGTGATAAGGGGGAGTTTTTCGTCTCTGGCATGTCGAGCAGGCCCGAACGTATTGTCGTATAAATCGGTACATGCCACGCCAGTAATATCGGAGACGTATGCGAGAATAAGTCTTCAGAAAACCTGCGTGTCCACATTGGGGGTCGTCATGAAACGTAGAACAAATTTCGGATCGCAGATGACGTGGAATCACGAGTAGCCACTGACGTCCACCGGGTGCGTAGTTGCGTCGGTACAGCACGTCGTCGCGAGTGGCGAAGTGCTCGACTTGCCGACGCAACGAGCGAAAAGGGGGGGAAGCCGTCCGCCCAGCTAGGATGTCTAGAATCGAAGCAACCCACGGGTCCTTGCGTTGCTCTGATGGCATGTTGGCGATGGTGACGGCAGTGGCATCACAGGTTAGCCTTTCGCAGCAGTCCGGCTCAGGGGGTAGGGGCGAACGGGATAGGGCGTCTGCGTCCGAATGTTTCCGGCCGGAGCGATAGACCACGCGAATATTATATTCTTGGAGGCGTAATGCCCATCGGGCGAGGCGACCGCTTGGATCCTTCAGTGACGACAACCAGCAGAGGGCGTGGTGGTCAGTCACGACGTCAAAAGGGCGTCCGTACAAGTAAGGTCGAAATTTCTCTATCGCCCAAATAATGGCCAGACATTCCTTTTCAGTGACGGAATAGTTGATTTCGGCTTTGCTAAGAGTTCGGCTTGCGTAGGCAACAACGTACTCTTGGAAGCCGTCTTTCTTCTGTGCAAGAATAGCGCCTAGCCCGACACCACTAGCGTCGGTGTGGATCTCTGTGGGTGCCGATGGGTCGTAGTGTCGCAGAATAGGCGGTGACGTGAGGAGGCGGCGCAGTTCATTGAAAGAATCGTCACAGGTGGCAGACCAGGCTGAAAGGTCTCTGGAGCCGGCGAGGAGCTTGGTCAAAGGAGCGATGATCGTCGCGAAATTGCGAACGAAGCGCCGGAAGTAAGAGCACAGGCCTATGAAGCTTCGGAGCTCTTTCATGGTGGTCGGTTTGGGAAACGCTGAAACGGCTGTAAGTTTGACAGGGTCAGGATGAATGCCGTCTTTCGAAACCACGTGGCCAAGGATCCTAAGCTTTCGAGCGGCGAAATGGCATTTCTTCAGATTCAGTTGCAGCCCCGCGGCAGAAATACACGCGAGTACTTTCTCGAGGCGGGTTAAATGGGTTGCGAAATCAGTTGAAAAGACGACAATGTCATCTAAATAACACAGGCAAACGTTCCATTTGAGGCCTCGAAGGATAGAGTCCATCATTCGCTCGAAAGTAGCCGGCGCGTTGCAGAGGCCGAAGGGCATGACTGTGAATTCGTAAAGCCCGTCGGGCGTGATGAAAGCTGTTTTCTCGCGATCGGCCTCTGCCATGGGTACCTGCCAGTATCCAGAGCGCAGATCTAAAGAAGAGAAAAATTCGGCTCCCTGTAGGCAGTCCAAGGCATCGTCAATGCGTGGCAGCGGATAGACATCTTTGCGCGTGATTCGGTTGAGACGTCGGTAGTCCACGCAAAACCTGATGGATCCGTCCTTCTTCTTCACCAACACAACTGGAGAGGCCCAGGGACTGCTTGACGGTTCGATTATGCCACGTGTCAGCATGTCGTCAACCTGTTCATTAATGGCACAGCGTTCGGTAGTTGACACACGATATAGACGCTGCCGTAATGGCGTCTCTTGACCGGTATCTATACGATGAACAACAGATGACGCTCGACCTAAGGAAGACTGATTGTGGTCAAACGAGGCCCGAAAACGCTGTTGGAGCTTGATCAGCTGTTCCTGCTGCCCAGGCGTGAGGTTGCAATCAATGAACTTGCGGAATACATCCATAGGTTCATTAGCGTCAGCTGCGGGTGTAATGGCACAAGTCGGTAAGAATGGCTTGTCTGGATAGATCGGGTCTTCGAAAATACAATTTAAGGTCTCAAGGCTCCCCAGACACTCGCCGCGAAGCAGGATGTATGGGCAAGCAGAAACGTTGCACGCATAAAGTACCGCCGAACCAGTGGAAAAGTTGATGACGGCAAACGGGAGGACGATGGTTCGGTGTTGCACACTAGCTATAGTTGGTTGGAACAGGAGCGTCGAGTTAGTGGCAGCAGGGGAAAACACAGGCACTAGAACGGCGGACAACGGCGCGATGTGGACGTCAGCTGCGGCAAACACTTTTGAGGGCCTGTGGTGGTCGATATCAAGGCACGGATTCGTGAACGTGAGTTCAGCACGAGCGCAGTCGACGAGGGCCTGATGGGTAGAAAGGAAATCCCATTTTAGTATGACGTCGTAAGATGAACGTGGGAGAACAACAAAGTTGACAGCGTACCAAACATCTTGAATAAGAACGCGTGCTGTGCACTGAGCTGTCGGTGCGATGAAATGGGAGGTGGCTGTACGCAGAGCAAGATTCGTAAGCGGCGTTGTAACTTTTCTCAAATCGCGACACAGTTTTTCACTAATTACAGAAACGACGGCGCCTGTGTCGACAAGTGCACGTACAGCAACACCTTCTACTAGCACATCAATTTCGTTGGGCGGACAAAGAGGAGGTCTTGAAAAGTTCGACGACGACGCAGTTCTTGCCTCCGGAACTGCGGCTGTCAGTTTTCCTCTCGAGCGGGGCTCGTGGGCCGAAGCATCGGGGAGACAGATCGGCGACGGGGTGGTAATGACCGGCGAGAATCGACAGGGCGTCGTGGGGACAATGAGTCGGTGATATGAAAAGATGGTCGCTGGGGATTCTGGGCAGCTTGGTAATTTGCAGAATTCCCATGATCTGGAGGCTGGAAGTTGCGACGGCGACAGTAGCGTGCTATATGTCCCACGAAACCGCATGCGAAACAGATGGGTCAATTATCCAAGGTGCGCCATGGGTTAACGACAGAAGGTGCAGGTGGCGAAACGGGATGGGGTGCCGTGTATGTAGGCAGCGTCGTAGGGTAGGAGGACCCGGTGCCCCGGTATGCGCCAGAGACAGGTGGGGCTGGGGGTCTAGCAGCGACGGCAGCGTAGGTCAACGGCGTAGGGACAGATGGCGATGGAGGCAGTGCCTGCGTGACCTGTGTCTCGATGACCTGGCATAAACGTGGGTCTAACGAGGTCACTGGCGCGGATGCTTCGGCCACGAGAGAAAGCTGACGCGCAACTTCTTCACGAATGAATTGTTTTATGTGGGGCAGTAAGACGGTGTGATCAGCAGTGACGTCGTGCACGAGGGCGGAAACTTCAGCCGTATCTTCAGCGGCCCTGCGCGTCGAGACACGCTGCTTACGCAACTCGTCGTACTCCTGACAGAGCTGGACAACATCGGTGACGGTCTGTGGGTTCCTAGCGACGAGCATCTGGAAGGTGTCGTCGTCAACTCCTTTGATGATGTGCTTGATTTTGTCGCGTTCGGTTAGAGATTCATCGACCCGCTTGCAAAGAGACAAGACATCTTCAATGTAACTCGTAAAGGTCTCGTCCCTGCGCTGGACTCGACTACGGAGACGCTGTTCCGTGCGAAGCCGGCGCACGGCGGGACGACCGAAGACCGCGGCGATGGTGGTCTTGAAGGCGGACCAGTTAGTGATTTCGCCGTCGTGGTTCTTGAACCAAGGCTGGCCACATCAGCGAGGTAAAAGCGCACGTTTGTGAGCTGGTCGCAGGCGTTCCACTTGTTGGAAGCACTTACGATTTCGTACTCGACGAGCCAGTCCTCGATGTCTTGTTCGTCGTTGCCGCGAAAAATTGGTGGGTCGCGTTGCCGAGGTACGCCAGTACAGTAGACTGTCGTTGGTAAGGCAGCTTGAGAAGGGCCAGGAGCAGTCATGGTGAACGGTGAGGGTAGCGTCCGATTGCGAAGTTCCAGGTTGATGGGAACCCCAGCACCTCCACCACTTCAAATAGAGGTGTTGTACGTCGAAAAAGCTTCAGACGCAGCTTGGCAAAATATGCTTTATCAGGCCGGTCTGGCTAATGGCGAGCGGCGTGCGCGAGCTACTACTGCAGCCACCGATCATCGTCGTCTTCTTCATTGCCAGCAGAGCGTCCGTTGTTCAGATTCATTATATTCATTACAATTTATATATATATATATATATATATATATATATATATATATATATATATATATATATATATATTGTCACGGAGTCGTGACGTGGCCGAAGACAGGAGACTTTGCGTTAGAATTTAACTGTTTATTTGGGCGAACCAGTGCCCGGTAAACTGAAAATCCGATTACAGTAGCAGTCTTGGACTGATAGCGGCGAACGGAGCGTCGGCCATCGATCAACTACTGACAAGCGGCGAAGTGCGTTGGCATTTATACTCTTGCCGTTGGATGTTCTAGCGTTATCGCTGGTGGTGGCGTAAGTTCAAGAATAATCTGTACCGTTCGCAGAGTGGGCGTAATCTTATCGAAATGATCTACTACAGTCCGGAAGCTTCTTGAAAACTGCAGGCGCGGTTTGCGCTGAGAATTGTGTGGTGTTTTGCGACGATAACAAAACTTGGGAAATAAATCGTGGCATTGCCCCCCTCTGAAAAAGGCATCGTCCCGATGCTTTAACTAAAGATGAAGGTACAACAATAATGCAAGAAAGTACAATAAATAAAGTACGATACAACAATAATACAAAAAACACTGTTTCAGTTTGTTAACGCGCATGAAACAGCTTGAGGCGCGCGGCATGGATGACTTCCGGTCGCGATCGGCGTCGTTGAGAGTTCGTGATGCCGTCGGGGACAACCTCCTAATCAAGTGGGCCGATACGTCGAAACACCCTGTACGGTCCGAAGTACCATCGCAGAAGCTTTTCACTTAGTCCGCGTTGGCGTGTCAGCATCCACACCGAAACACGTTCACCGGGCTGGTATTCCACGAAGCGTCGTCGAAGATTGTAACGGTGGCTGTCGGTCGTCTGTTGATTCTTTATACAAAGACGCGCGAGTTGTCGGGCTTCTTCGGCGCGTTGAAGGTACTCACTCACATCGAGGTTTTCTTCGTCGGTGACGTTGGGTAACATGGCATCGAGCATCGTTGCCGGGCTCCTTCCGTAGACCAATTTGTATGGAGATATCTGCGTCGTCTCCTGCACCGCCGTGTTGTATGCGAAGGTCACGTACGGAAGAATGGCGTCCCACGTCTTGTGTTCGACATCGAAGTACATTGCCAGCATGTCGGCGATCGTCTTGTTTAGCCGCTCGGTGAGGCCGTTGGTCTGTGGGTGGTACGCTGTCGTCCGGCGGTGGTTTGTCTGGCTGCATGGCAAGATCGCTCCAGTGAAGTCGGCAGTAAATGCCGTTCCTCTGTCGGTGATAAGGACCTCCGGGGCGCCGTGACGTAGGACGATATTTTCGACGAAGAACTTAGCTACCTCGGATGCACTACCTTTTGGCAGGGCTTTTGTCTAGGCGTAGCGGGTGAGGTAGTCGGTAGCTACCACGATCCATTTGTTTCCGAAGGGGGGCGTCAGGAACATCAAAGCAGCAGCACCTCCACCAGATGTCACGGGGTCGTGACGTGGCCGAAGACAGGAAACTTTGCGTTGGAATTTAACTGTTTATTTGGGCGAACCTGTGCCCGGTAAACGAAAAATCCGATTACAGTAGCAGTCTTGGACTGATACAAAGAGAAGTTTATTAACTTCAAACTAAAACTCTTTACATCATTTTCTACATACAGTGCTGGTTTAGACACTTCCCTTGTGATTGCGGCGAACGGAGCGTCGGCCGTCGATCAACTACTAACAAGCGTCGAAGTGCGTCGGCATTTATACTCTTGCCATCGAATGTTCAAGCGTTATCGCTGGCAGTGACGAGTGTTCCAGAATAATCTATACAGTTCGCGGAGTGGGCGTGACCTTATCGAAATGATGTACTACAGTCCTGAAGCTTCTCAAAAACTGCAGGCGCGGTTTTAGCTGAAAATTGTCTAGTGTATTAGGGCGATAACAAAGCTTGAGGAATGGAACGTGGCAGTATGTATATATATATATATATATATATATATATATATATATATATATATATATATATATATATATATATATATTATATATATATATATATATATGTGTGTGTGTGTGTGTGTGTGTGTGTGTGTGTGTGTGTGTGTGTGACGCTATGATGAATGGCAGACGTGGCCTGGCTCATACGTCATCTTTATTCTACTTTCACTTCTTCCTCCTCTGCTGCTTCTACCATCCGTCGCTACCTTCTTACGTCACATGATTCCCCCTCCCCCCGAAAGAATGCGCGAGCTAGAATCTAGAAAGCATGAACGAATGGAGTCTTATAATACAAAAATATTGCCACAAAATGCAGTAGTTCCATGCCACACGGCGGTTCCATGCACTTGCACAAAAATGTTCATAGGAAAGGCAGTCCGGTCATGTCTAGGAGACCTCAGGTGGGCGAGGTTGGCTGTTGCGTTCTGGAGAGCATAACCATGCCTTCAGCGTTAAAAATGATGATGGCACAACCTGGTTAGTATTGAGGAACGAACAAGGTTGGGAGTCCTTGTAGCGTTGGAAGGTCGGATGTCTCATGCGTCGGATTCTGAGTCGTGGCTGCGACAGACGCTTTGCTTCTAAAATGCCTGATCCTTGACGGATTGTGACGGCGTGATGCCTGCGGGCTGGCGATATGCAAGAAGTGCTTCCGCATCTTTCTTGGCGTTTTCCGTGGTGTTGCGGTCTGTGTAACTGCAGGCGCAGGGAGCGTCTCTGGCGACTTTCCTCTGTGCGAGAAAATTTGACGTCTTGGAATACTTTTTGGGTTAGAGATCTTATTTTCCACTGTTCTTCAATTGGTGAGTGTGCTTCCGTTGAATTTCGCGTTTGTCGATGCCTTCGTTGCAGTCTTTTTTGTTGTCGCATGAGGTTGCGCGCTTGGCTATGCTTGCTTTGCTGATGCTGCTCAGGAGATGGCTGTAGTGGCAAGCCTTCCGGAATGGGACATTCATTTACTTTGAGTTTTCACGCGTCCTGTAGACAGCTGATGCATGGTAAACAGGTTTCTTGCTTATCGGGCATGGTTGGTGGTGCGCCATCATTGCTAGCCTGCTCTTCAGAGGCTTCTGTGACGTGATTGATTACAGACGCTTCTGAAAGACAACTGTATATGAGGTTTGATGTATGATTTGCTTCTGAATTGGTTCGATTCTTGGATTGGTGACCACTGCATGAGGGTACCACATGTGACGTCGCACCACCAGGTTGAAAATGCAAATTTTGGCAAGCCTGCGGTGCCATGGCAATGAACTCTTGCGACAAAAAAACATTCAGAGTTGACAGATAGTTCATCAGGGGCTTCTTCTTCGCGGCTCATTATGAGTGGTTCTTGCGCCTGGTAGCATGCGACGTTCGATGCGTCTGAGCCTTCTGTGTTTGGAGTTTCAGGTGGCTTCGCACTGGGCGGCAACATTGCAACAGGTGTAGTTCGGTAAGGTTTGAGTTCTGAATGGGCCTCTTTTGTGCAACTAACGATGCGAGCTGTTCTGGCGCATGAATCTGGGTGGTAAGTCCAGGGCTTGGCGTAGCATTGTCTGAGCTCCGCAGCTCTATTCCGACCATTGTGAGCGTGCTAGATGTGAGATGGACATTGTGAGTCACGAAAGAGCCAAGCGATGGAAAACCAGGAGGCGGGCCAAGTCTGCGAGATGGGGAGTAAGCTGCTCCAATGCGTGAAGACTGATTTTAACTCTTTGAGTCATCTTGGCGTTGTTTGGTATTTTCCCCATGTGTCAGCTGGCGTACCATGAACAATGCGTCCTTATGACACGAATAGTGACCGTTAGGAGCCTTTGAAGAGCTGCGTCGTAGAAAACCAGGTGGTGGACCATGTACGCGAGACGAAGCATGAAAGGCATCAGTAGGGTGAGTGACGTCTCGTGTCGTAAGTTGGTGCCACGCTTTCAAAATGGCGTATTTCGTGAAGAGCAACCTGGTGGAACGCCACGTTTCTTGAGAAATAAGCGTAGACTGTGACGGCCGAGTGTGGTTATATGCAGATGGTCGGTAATGAGTAAGTCCTTGTCGTAGTCGTTAAAACGGGCAATCATCTCTTCCCTGATCTTTCGCCATGATTCGTCATTTTCGAATATGTGTGTCAGGTAAAACTTGAATGCCTCACCGGAGATGTAGTCATTGAAGTTGGTGATCATTTTCCGTTCCTACCATGATGCAGCGGTTGCGTGGTGCTCGAACAGGTCGAACCAGTCCTGTACAGGTACATCGTCCGCTGTTCCGGTGCACTTGAGGATGGGAAGGTCGTCTGATGGTGCTGTCATACTGCGGGTCTTGGTGTAGTGTTGGGATGTACTTTCGTGGTCCACGTTCGATCACTGCGTCTTGCTGAGACGTTCGGAGATGGTGGCTGGATGATGAAGTGGCTGCCAGGTCTTCATCCTGTCGACTCGTGTGACGCTATGATGAATGGCAGACGTGGCCTGGCTTATACGCCATGTTTATTCTACTCTCACTTCTTCCTCTGCTGCTTCTACCAACTGTCGCTACCTTCTTACGTCACACACACACACACACACACACACACACACACACACACATATATATATATATATATATATATATATATATATATGAAGGTATGGGATATGGCACAACGGTAGCGTTGTCAACAAGGATATATATATATATATATATATATATATATATATATATATATATATATATATATATATATATATATATATATATATATAAGCGGGTGGTGGCAGAAGAAGAGGACGTTCGGTTGGTGGTAAGAGCTCACTGGTGCGCGTTCACTGAAGTATACCGTCGAGTCGACCGTTACGTCGGCTCTGAATAAACCCCTCACCTAGACGTAACAGAGTGGTAGAGGTGTTGCGTACGGCACGTCGACGTACCACGGAGCCACAGCTGTTCGGAATTCGCCAGAGCCGTCGTCTTGCCGGCCTGCCACCGACAACAGTCGTCATGGCCCAGAGCGATGGTCAGGAGTCAACCAACTCAACTTCGCGCAGGTCTATGTTGGCTACACCTAGGTATCACTACATGGAACCCCGCCCGTTCGCGGGAATGGCAGGAGAAGATGTGGACGCGTGGCTAACGCACAACAAAAAGGTGAGCCGGTACAACCACTGGAACTCTATCGATCAGCTGGAAAACGTCACCCTGTTTCTCACGGACAGTGCACTGATGTGGTATGAAAACCACGAAGAGTCCTTGACAACATAGGCTCTTTTTGCTCAATAACTGAAGAAGTATTTTGGTGACTCCGACTCGAAAAAGAAAAGCGCGTAGTGGACTCTTGCTGGAGAGCTCAGACTCCTGGAGAAACATGCACTGCTTATATAGAGGACGTTCTCAAGATTTGCAAAATCATAAACCCGCAGATGTCTGAAGAAGACAGGGTCTGACACCTCTTGGAAGGCATAGCGAAAGACATTTACAATTTTCTGATAGGCAGGGATGACTTCACTGCTGTCTCCGACGTCCAACATCACTGCCGCATGTTTGAAAAACTCAAGACTCGTCACATTGCCCCGCAATTTGGTAGGCTGGAAACTGTGACAACGGTCGCCAGCGTCGACGTGAGCCCGCCCACTGACCTTGCCGCTACTATTCGGGCAATAGTGCGTGAAGAGCTGCAGCGACAAGGTGGTGGGATTGACGAAACCATTCTTCATCCACCTACAAATCCACCCCCCTACATGGCGGCGCCATTAGCTTCTCTGCCACCATCGGTATGTGTGAAAGACATCAGCGAAACTGCAACTCCGTGGCCACGTCGTGACTCATTAGCGGCCGACCAGCGATATGATCAACGCCTTCGTCACGATCCCGCCACACACAGGTGGGCAGCCCCCGCTCAGCAAGCTCGTCACCGACCCTTCACAGATGAGTGGTCTCAGCATTGGTTCGGCGAGCGTCCTCTATACCAGTCTGCTACAACTGTGGCTTCGAAGGCCACATTGCCAGGTAATGCAATGTCGTACCGGCAGCCGCCAAGGTACGACAGATCACCGAGATATAATCGTTCTGGCGTTACCCGAGATCCGACATTCCCGGGAAGCGCGTCTTACGAGAACCCAGGACCGCTACGAAACCAATCGCCAGCCTCTGACCGCTGTGTGACACCACCGCCGCCCCTCGCGCCAACCGATCACAGTCTCTTCGGCGACGCCACTCCACTTCTCCCACGGAAAACTAGCTGGCGCAGCCGTTCGAGGTGAGGTCGCCGGACAGTCTTCGATCTCAACAGATATACCTCCGTTAGCTTCCATGTTCAGAAATAAGGTTCGAGTGCTTATTGGTGGTGTACCAACAATGGCGTTGGTGGACACAGGTGCAACCGTGTCGGCGATGAGTTTAGTTTTCACCCGCCTCCTTGGACGAAAAGTTATGTTTCATTGGGACCGTCTTGATACGTTTCGTAGAGTGAGCGGAGAGGTGTTACAACCTGTTGGTGTCTGCACTGTGACTATTAGTTTGGCGTGCCAGAACAATGTTGTAGAGTTTGCTGTTCTCCCTTATACTATGAGTGACGTCATTCTGAAACTCGATTTCTTGAAGCTATGTGTGCCATTGTCGGTTGCCGCACAGGACAAATTACAATAGATTCCGATATCCCAGTTGCGTTTATGGAAAACTCGCCCTGTCAGGAAAGTGCTCTTTGCATGTACGTGGACACAACTGTGCCACCATTGCCTGCAAAATGTGTCCCTGTTGTCTGTTCAGCTGCAAGCGAGAAAAATTTGACGCAACTGTGGAGCTTGTGCATCTCAGTTGCACAAATAAGACAGCTTTAATACCCTACTGCACGCTATCGGTTGCGCAAGGGCATACTCGTTTACGGGTGATTAACTGCCCTGATGAACGCGCAGTGCTGCCGGAGAGTCTGAAGCTTGCAGAGATTGTGAACACCAAGTATTATCACTTGCCATCCTTGTAGAAAGCAGCGATTTGTGGATAAGACCCGTTGCGATAATCTGCACGCCAGGGACACCGCCATATGCCTTTGATTGACAAGTCACTCAGCACCAAGGAATGTAATGAACTGGTGAGTATTCGGCGCAAACATGCCGGTATTTTTTATTTCGCTCAGCACGATCCACCGTCATTCCTTGCTTCTCGTAATAAAGCACCGCATCGACACGACGCCTCACAGACCTCTCCGACAGAAACAATGTCGTGTATCACCTTCGGAACGCACAGTGATCAATGAACAGGTTTGCGAGATGCTCAAGAAAAATGAATTTCAAGAATAATGTAGTCAGTGGGCTGCTCCAGTAATTTTAGTGAAGAAAGATGGGACATGGCAATTTTGTTCTGACTACCACCATCTCAACGCCATCGCTAAAAAAACGTGTACCCATTCCCGCGGATTGATAATGCTATCGACTGCCTATCATCGGCCTCTTACTTTTCGTCTGTGGATTTGAGGTCAGGCTACTGGCAGATTCCAATGCACGAGGAAGACAAGAAGAAAACTGCATTTGTTACAACAGATGGATTATTTGAATCCAATGTGATGGCGTTTGCACTCTGCAACGCGCCTGCAACTTTTGAGCACTTTATGGACAACATTCTGCGTGGATTCAAGTGGGACGTGTGTATGTGTTACTTGGACGACGTTCTTAATTTTGGGCGCACCTTTTGTGAGCACAACACACGCCTTGGCCTTGTGCTGGGCTGCCTAAGCAAAGCACGCTTGGTGCTCAACTCAAAGAAATGTCGTTTTGGAGAGCGCCGAACACTCGTCCTTAGACACATAATAGACAAAGACATACGATCGGATCCCGCGAAGACGGCCGCAGTGGAGGCATTTAAGCAACCTCACTCGGAAAAAGAACTGCGCAGCTTTTTGTGGCTTTGTTCCTACTTTCGCCGATTCATTCCTGGCTTTGCCAATATCGCATACCTGCTCACGTGTCTGCTTCAGAAAGGAGCGCAGTTTGACTGGACCCGGGAAGGTGAGTCTGCTTTTTCGGAGTTGAAGTTTTTTTTTTTTTGAAGTCTCATCCGATTCTTCGACACTTCAATCCTCCGGCTCCCACTGAGCTTCACACAGACGCCAGTGGTATCGGTCTAGGTGCTGTCCTGGTTGAACGCTTGCATAAACAAGAACACGTCGTAGCATATACAAGTCGCTCGCTCAGCAAGTCCGAGCGTAATTACACTGTCACAGAGCAAGAGTGCCTTCTAGTAGTCTTCGCGGTGCAGCGCTTCCGGTCCTACCTGTACGGACGCCCCTTTACCATCGTGACAGACCATCATTCTCTCTGCTGCTTGGTCAATCTGTGTGACCCATCTGGTCGACTGGCGCGTTGGGCACTTCGTCTACAAGAATGTAACTTCACGGTTTCCTTTAAAAGCGGCCGACGTCACGCTGACGCAGATTGTCTTTCGCGACTACCGCTTCCAACGACGGTACGTGACGCGGAGAATTTCGACACCTACATCGCATCACTGGACCAACCATTTCCCGATACCAAGACCTTTGAGGATGAGCAACAAAGGGTCAGCACCAAACAGCAACTTCTTGCTACCAAACCAAAATCATCGCCTACGCGCCTCTGCGTCCGAGACGGGCTAGTTTACAAAAACAACTACACTAGCACCGGCTCACGATATCTTCTCGTGGTACCGAAGAGTCTGCGTTTATGTCTTGCAGGCTATGCATGATGACCCAACATCCAGGCATCAGGCACAGCGAAAACTCTTTGCCATCTTCAAGAAAAATTCTACTGGCCCAAGATGCGCCAGATGACAGAACAATACGTGTCTAGCTGTAATGAGTGTCAACGCCATAAGCGCCCAACAAGTGCGCCTCCAGGGCGATTACATCCGGTGCCGCCCCCTAGGACTTCATTCGAGCAAGTCGGGATTGACCTCCTTCGGCTCTTTCCCTGGTCTTCTGATGGAAATCGCTGGATAGTCGACTGCACCGACCATTTACCACGGTACTGCGAGACAGCTGCCATACCATCGGCAACTGCAGCCGATGTGTCTTTCTTCATGCTACGTTTTGTAATTCTTCGACATAGACCTCCCAAAATTGTAATTGTGACCGTGGTCGACAATTCACAGCAGACGTGGTGAAAGAGATGCTTCGTGCCTGTGCTTCAAGGTTTCGGCACTCTACATCATATCATTGCCAAACGAACGCTCTAACTGAACAAACGAACAGAACTCTCTCGAACATGCTGTCTATGTATGTCGCATCAGATCACAAGGACTGGGACAGTATTCTACCTTTCATCACATATGCATTGAACACCGCACAGCATGAAACTACCGGCTACAGTCCTTTATTTATTCTATATTGCCACGTTACACCATAACTGCAACTTGTAGATAATAGCACACAAGGACATCAAACTGATTCGATCAACGGCAATACGACTTTATCATTTTTCTCTCCACGTGCACCTTCGTCCTCTTTTTAACAGCGGCACATACAAGCCTGCCAGAATCTATGAAAATAATACTTGCAAAACTTGTACTAGTGGCAATATGCTCGACCACCTCGTCATACCCTGAATACGATCTTCCCGTGTTTGCACCACCATGATCCTTGCATATTCGAGATCATCTGTCGGGCAGAAGAAGCTAGACCCCTAGCTTATTTGCGCACTCTTGCTTCACAAGAACGCTCAAAGGCACATTTTGACCACCGACGCCGACACGTGACGTACAATCGCGGTGACCTAGTGTGTCTGTGGACACCAACTAGAAAACCTGGTTTGAGCGAGAAACTGCTAGTGCACTATGTGGGACCTTATCTTGTTGTACACCACATCAGTGATTTAGTTTACCGCATAGCGCGTCTTCATTCGAATGGCCGACGGTCTGCAAAAACTGAACTTGCCCATGTTGCACGTTTGAAGCGCTTTATTCCTCGAGAGACTGTCTGACTCGCCCAGTGGGCTTCGTCCGCGCGGAGGGAAATGTTACCACATATGTAATTTAGGTATGTGCACCTGTGTAGCGGTGAACAGGGTGGTGGCAGAAGACTCTCAATAAACCCCTCTCGTAGGTGTAACAATATATATATATATATATATATATATATATATATATATATATATATATATATATATATATATATATATATATATATGAGCCTGACCTCATTTACTGTGGGACAAAAGTCTCTCCCATAATCCGCCAGGCAACTCGGTCCTGTGCTTGCTGCTACCACATTATACCCGCAAATTTCTCAATCTCATCTGGCCACCTAACTTTCTGTCTCCCCTTAACCCGCTTGCCTTCTCTGTAAGTAAAGTCAATTATTATCCGTAATTACCAGCGGTACGATGTATGTTAGACAAGCGGGTTGGCGCCATGAGCGCTTAAAGAAGAATCATTACCATGTATACTCAGCTGTTCAAGGCCATCTGGGTATTCATTGTAGAGAATGTGGTTGAAGACCGGAGTTTTAAATGTGCATGTTGTCTCAAAACACCGTCAGCAGCTAACACGACAGATTATGACCACCACCATAGCTCAGGGGCAGAGCATCAACCGCGTTATTCGAAGGCCCAGGTTCGGATCCTACCGGCGGCAAGTTATCTTTTCATCCACTTTTCTTTTTTCATGTTTAAATGACAATGACTTCTAATAAGATCCCTTATAATTTCTCTTGAATTACTGTCTGTTAGTTCTCAATGAACTCGTGCTTTCAACCAAATATTTAAAGTAAATAAAGTGTTTTAGTTCATTATATAATCCCTGCAATGTAACTTTACCTGCGCAAAGTGCTTTTTTCGTGAAGACTGAGGTACCTGACGCTAACAGAAATTTTAAAATACCATCTTTGTCACTTAGGAATACAGTAAAAAGCTTGTTATAAAACGCATGCAGACGAAGTGTATCACTTTTCTATAATTTTTATTATGTAACGACCACTTAGAAGACGTTATTTTAACCTCATAAGGATACTACGAAATTAAAAATTATAGGCTGGAAAGTGGTATTATAACGTATGTGAATTCGCCTAGTACCAAAGGAAAATCACACTTTGCACTTGTCAATCGTTTGCATCGACTGATGCAGAACAACGCAAGACGAAGAAGATAAAAACACAAACTTCTAGGACTTTCTTCCCGTTCAATATTATGTGAAAGGGAATGATTAAGAGAAATTCAGAGCTAAATGTAGGACGACCAAGCAAACGACGCGCAGAAAGCAGAAGCGCCAACGAAATAGACACAGAAAGGAGAAACATTGCATTAAAAGGGTCGCCACGTGAAGTCTAAAGCACCGTGTAATCCTGATGAGCCCAGCTACTCGCCCTACTTTCTAACTGCTGTCATGGCTCAGTTGCAGTTAAAAACAACCATGAAGCTTGCGGCTCAATTAAAATGCAAATGTTTGACGAATGTGTTCTTTTTTTAAGTTTCGTATTCATTTTGGCTAAGGTGACGAATCATTTGAGACGACATGTCGTTCATCATACTGTGTCTTGTTCAAAGCACAATTACTAAAAGCCACATAGACTGCTTGAGTTTGTACCTGAGCCTTACAGTTTCCTAAATACACACTAGAGGGAGCTTTGGCACTGGTGTCTATGAGAGCTGCAATGAACGGCACTTGAGCGAGAAAGAAAATAAGTAGTAAACGGATTTGTTGAATCATCATACTTCTGGCTTCGTTTGTGTTCGTGTGGCTTGGAGATTTTTTGTCTTGAAACAAAATTCGCAAATATTCAATGGTTGTGCTTCACCACCATAATCTTTTAGGCCATTTTAAATTGGGTCGCAAAGTTCAAAAGGATTCATTCTTTCCTTCCAAACAAAACTTAAACACAGCTTAAAATGAAGCCACAAGTTTAATTCGCCACCTGCAAGCACGAAGACTAGGTGAATCCGTGTACTACCCATCATTTCCGCCTTCGCTGAATGGTCGGAGCGCCAGAGCACTCTCTATTTATTTTCAGAATACTGTATGGCTGGAACAGAGCAGGAACCTTTTAAAAGAAGAGTCTCCCACAGATGTCATTCCAGATATTGAAGGCATCTGCGCTAATAATTTAAATTTATCCAACGTGTAAAAATACGTTATTGCTATAAATGGAAGACGAAAGGAATTGGATTTTCTGCACAACCAAAATTTGCATGTGAATACCAGGTGCAATGCAATTTAGTAGGGTGCAGATATTATAAAATAATAGGGAACACTTATGACGACCCAGATTTATTAACAAAATCTTACAGCACTCCCCCTCACTACATCTGTATGTCGTCTTCTTTTAAACCAGAACGACTCTTGGACACTCTTGCACTCCTGCTAAAAACTAGGTCTCACAGAGAGGTTTTGCATTCTGGTCAGTAAGCTGACTAGTGATTGCAATTATGCTGTTTGCGCTCCATCATTACAATCGGCAACGTTTTACTAGAGGCTCAGTTCCACTCGTAGTTGGCATGTGTGTTCAACCTTTAGTTAGAAATGATTTTACCTCTATTCGAGGGCCGTGTTTCAAGGGCCGTGTTTAGGAGCAAAGGGGAAGCAATTAACGGCATAGCAACAATTTGGACGGTCCACGCAGAATGGCAAGCAGATCAAAACATGTCTCTCGTTTCTCACACACAAATAACGCACAAAATGTGCTCACAGGTACTTATGAACGCGAATAGGCGTCTCAGTTGTTACTTCGCTGTGTATGAAAAGCGTGCTTTTTTTTTGAAAATGAAGGCTCTGCAACAATTAGAGTGACCTTTGTGCGCCCGATAACTGCAACAAAACTGTTCCAGTGAAGTCTGGCCAAGACCTACGATTCACCCAACCGCGAGATAAAGGCGTCCGAGTGAGCGTTCATGAGCTTTACGTCCACCCCCTCCTCTACGCGAGGCAATGTAAGCGTGGGAGATGAGAGCGGGTGCCGCCGCGTCGTGACGGTGTGGCGACGCGCGCTCATTGAGCCATCGTGCTGCTAAAGCTGAACACACGATGGTTCCCCCCCCCCCTCCCTACCCCCGAGATGCGCATCACCAGCGGTAAGTGGTAGATATAAATAGCTTGCCGTTTGAACGTCACATAACGTGCTGCTCCGTGGCTCAGTGGTCAACCCCTCGCACCCGCGTTTCAGTGGTCCCAGGTTAGAATGCGTGCACCGGAGTCTTTCTCTGTAACTTTTTCTTTCTGGCGTGCTCATATATATATATATATATATATATATATATATATATATATATATATATATATATATATATATATATATATATATATATATATATATATATATGTGTGTGTGTGTGTGTGTGTGTGTGTGTGTGTGTGTGTGTGTGTGTGTGTGTGTGTGTGTGTGTGTGTGTGTGTGTGTGTGTGTGCATATACGTACGGTGACAGCGAAGTCGTTGCCGGTGAAAAAGTCAGCCGATAGTGTCCATACGATTGGTATGGCAATAAAATTATGATTGCAGTTCATAGCTTGCTGTAAGCCAGAACTTCAGAAACAGTTGGCCTTGCCCCAACATGAAGCTGCACTCACAGTTCTCATTGGGCTGTATCATTAATGTCACTGAGTATTTTGGAGCTGTTTGATACAACTCAACCGCATTCCCATCTATGATTATTTCCTCAACATTCATAACACGTCGTGAAATGATATACGCAGCCGTCCGTTAAGAGTTCACTATGTTGCAACGCTTTTCGTTGATCTTTGTCGAATTATAAAGAGTGAATTCATGTGGCATTACCCCTGTGCGGCCAGAGTAAAATGTGAGGTTAGTGTCATTCAATCAGCTCAATGCAAAGTTGCTTTTTCAATGGAAAGCCTTTCTTGGTGAACGTTGGTGAGTTTCACCCTATCTATCTATCTATCTATCTATCTATCTATCTATCTATCTATCTATCTATCTATCCACCTACGACTTTTAGCTCTCCTGGCCGTTTGGATGATGGGATCTATATCAAAATTGATGTGCCATAACGTGGCTATATGACGAACGTAACTGTCTAGTCATAACAAGAAAATCATAACATCTATGTCATAAAATTTATGATTTACATGTCAAGGTCTTGCTGCTCTTTTGGAGGTTTCGTTCACATGACCTATCGCGAAACTAGTATAGTGTGACATGACTGAAAGGCGAACACATGTTATGGGCCGTTACGTGAAAATTATGGTATGCGTAAGCTTCCTGTAAGAACATGGCTACATGCCACGCTGGTGATGCGCTCGCACTCGTTTCGCTAACTTCACATGCATCAAATTAGGTATTACGTGATGCCAAATGATGATGAAGGTATATGACTAGTGCAAGCTTCATATTCATGACATGCGTGTCATGTAAGAACATGACTACATGCCACGCTCAAGATGCGCTCCTGCTTGTTTCGCTAGCTTAACATACAACATATTGGGTATTACGTGAAGTCAATTAGTGATGAAGGTACCTGACCGGTGCAAACAAGACAATCATCACATGCATGTCATGAAAGACCATCACTACATACCACGCTCATGATTCGCTCGCGGTTGTTTCGTTAGCTTCACATACACCAAATTTGGTATTCTATTCCGTGACGGGAATGGAAGATGAAGGTATATGACTGAGCAAACATGATAACCATGACATGCACGTCATGAAAGAAAATGGCTACATGCCACGCTCATGGTGCGCTCACGGTCATTTTGCTAGCTTCACATACACCAAATTTAGTATTACGTGGCGTGAATGGATATTGAAGGTGTATGACTGATGCAAACAAGATAATCATTAAATGCGTGTCATGTAAGAAAATGGCTACTTGCCACGCTCAAGATACGCTCGCGGTTATTCGCAAGCTTCACATATACCAAATTTAGTATTGCGTGACGTCAATAGAAGAGAAAGGTATATGAGTGCTTCAAACATTATATACATGACTCGCATGTCATGTAAGAACATGACTACATGCCACTCTAACGATGTGCTCACGATCGTTTCGCTAGCTTCACATATATCACATTTGGCATTACGTGTCGTTAATGGACAACGAAGATAAATGACACGTCCAAATGTGATAATCGTGACATGCTTGTCATGTAAAAGAGGGGTACAGGCTACGCTCATAGTGCGGTCAGGCCATTTTGCTTGCTTCACACAATACAAAGTGTGGCGTTACGTGAGGTGAGTGGATGACGAAGGTATATGACTGGTGCAAGCAAGCAAATAATGGTATGCGTTTCAAGTAGGAACATGGCTACATACCACGCTCATGATGCGCTCGCGACCATTTCACTAGCTTCACGTATACCAAAGTCGGTATTATGTGAGGTGAGTAGATGACGAACGCAAACACCAGGCGCACGCATGATAATCAAGGCATGGAAATCACTTATGGCATAGTTTACGTCCACCTCGTGAATTGTTGCTGAGTAAACGTGACAATTCAACCTTCCTCATTTGTGCTTCGCATATCATTGATTCCCACCATGCGTGGGATCTACCAATATTTTGGCTACTGTGGGAAAATACACATTTTTAAATTAATCCAAGACATCAAGGAAGGCTTGAGTTGGCTCTCTTTAACAAGCTCTCTTCAAGAAAGCCCTATTCGAAGTAACAAAAATTTTGGCCTTGTCCACACAACCTGCCATGCCAAAATTCAATGATCAAGATCGGTGGTGCTTACTTTCTTAATCCGGTTAATACAGACAATTTGCAATGCCCACGGCCTATAGGTGGCGCACCGTGCAATCCAAGATGGCTGCGAAGGATGATCAACCCGTGAATTCGCATGACAAAAGATAGGACAGCGGAGGTACTCCCCGTGCCGTTTTCACCGGATGAACTCTTGATCATCAAATGAATGTATATCGAACCAAAGTACTTTCACAACCGATAGGAACTTCTGAATGTTCGCTAACTCATTTCTTGCCGCAGTGCAAAAGGTGGTGGTGTCAAGTGATCGACCGTGTATAACGATGCTTTGCGTCATCCTGTGCATGGTACAGAAACCTGCGTGATCTAGAATTCACGTATCAACTGAACGAACCTCCAAGATCATTAGTACCGAGCCTGTCTGGAGGATTTGTCGCAGTAGTAGGCCATTAGCGAGTGGCCTGCCGTCGCAGCTGCACAGGACCGAATGTTTAACGTAACGATGGTTTCCAAACATATTACGCCGTCGTCATTACTTGCACTGTAAGCATAATGCAGCTTCTTCTTCAATGGCACACAAGCAGTTAACTTCCCAATAAGTAGCGCTTATGTAACAGCCATGATCAGACTCTAACAGTGCGCTATATTCTCCTCACTCGGATGTTACAAGTTTTATCAGCGTGATCGAAACAAGGTTATCGACACGCGCACGCTTTTCGCAACGTCAAAATTCCAAAAACTTGTCGAACAACAACGTCGTTCGGACGGCCCAGGTGAAGTGCAGGAGAAGTTAGCATGGACTATAGTCATACTTGCTTATTTCATTGATCTAACCATTTCGTTTCTCTGGTAGAGCTCGAGCGTGTTGGTGGCATGTGGCGCTTAGTAATATCCATCGTAATTGGGATACGCTCAATGCAGAAAAAAATATGCTTTTGCTTTGAGCTCACTGAAGAATATTATACAATAAATACCATCAAAGATACTTGGGAGCGTTAAAAAATACATTACCGCACGACGAGACGTGAAGTTGCAACTCTGCTTGTGAGCTAGCAGCTGACCGTTCATCGTCGCTATAACTCTCAGCGCGTTGACAACCATCTACGTCCAGTGAAAAAACCTCGACGCCAAGATGGTTTCTTCAAACATCACAAGATGATTTCTTCGAACATCACTGCTGAAAGTAATCTGAGTAATTCTCTCCGCCAGACGACTTCAATAGCCCCAACAACGCGTCATTCATCAGGCAAAACACTCACATGGCGTCACTCACCACGTTTATTTAAGGGTGTGGACACAAAACACTGGATCATTTCGCTCTGATACCCAGCAAGAAAGGAATCACTTGCAGTGTGCTGCCATCTACCAAAAAACGTAAAAAACAAGCGGCGCACGGTTAGCGAAGGTTTTAAAACGCAAGTCGCGAGCCTGCGCTACTTTCCACGTCCAATCATTGTTATGGGATTCATGCACTACAGATGCAATGACAATTACTGTACACACGTAAAACAATGCGAGTTTTAAATAGAATAGTCAGACAATAGCATTTAACTATCCAAAGTGCCTGCAGAAAATCTCGCGAAGTTGATATGTGTAGTCTGCGGCCTATAATTGCAAGTGGGAGTTGCCACGTATTTTCACGCAAACTTAGCGTCTCACAAGAACGAATCAGATTTATCGTGTCACGGACGGTCCGGTATATTCACTAATTCACGGAACATACAAAGTACTTTGTGTTCATTTCTTGCTAACGTGTTACCACTGCAGCTAGCACCACCGAACAAGAGAGCATTGAGCGCGTCTGCCTACTGATTTTCATTGAGAGGACGCTCCTGAATTCTGCTAGGTGGCGAAACGGTTTCGCAGCATGCTATGTGAGACCAATAGCTGAGTATGCTGAGACTGATAAGTGGAGAATCGGCATGCTTAAGAAGTCCGCACTAGAGATCTATCGAACTTTTAAGCAGGAAATTGCCAAGGAAAGGATCTATGATAATACTCGGGGTAGTTCTCTACTGTTTGAGGCCAAAACAAGAGTATTGCGAACCAAGGCATATCGGGCCAAATACGAAGGGGTAGGCACAATATGCAGTGCGTGTGGAGAGGAAGAAGAAACTGCCGAACACTTGATAATGTTCTGTAAAGGGCTTCACCCTATGGTTCAGGATGTTGGCGCAGAGTTTTTCAAAGCACGGGGGTTTAGGGACAGGAAGGGCAAGATAGACTTTAAGCGGGTAGAATTAACTAGAAGGAGGTTATCTGATTGGTGGCTAAAGTCAATGCACGAGTGAAAATTAAACCCTTCACTGCAAAGCACGAATCCTCAACCTCACTATTTAAAGGAAAATAAAAATAAATCTAGTTTTTGGTTCATTAGGTATTACGGCTTGGTGGCGCTAGCCACCGCCGGATCTAAAGGGTACAGCCATATCCATTCATCCATCCATCGTGCCATGCACGAAGCGCCGCAAATGTGCCACGCAAACAAGCGAGAAACGCATTTGCCAATAATAGAAATGAGGTGGCACTCTCCGCGTCAATAATTTCATCAGCTACTGACCACGGTTTCGTCCATATCAATGTGGCACTCAGCGGCTTCGTTTTAACATGACACAATGCGCTCGGAATGGCACGAAACACAAACATGGTGGAAGCTATTGAAGGTAAAAAGCTTCCGGTCGCGTGGCTACATCAGTGTGAATGAACTACGAATTGCAGACAAAATAACCTGTCAAAAAAAGTATCGTCACGTACGTTTAGTGGTGGTAGTGGTACGTAATTAAGGCTAGAGTGTAGGAAAATTTTCGGCCTAAGTAAACACGAAAATGTGGCACAAATATCGCATTGAGCATGACGTCACTAGATTAAGTTTGGTTTTTGCGCTGCTCTTATAAAAAAAATTGACAGCACCCACGTGTCTTGAAAATCGATGTTATGCGAAGCACGCGGATGGAAGGAGACTGGGTTGCAATTTTTTCTGAGAAAAACGTTTCGAACTGGCACTAATTATTTGTAAAATGGCACGCACATACATACTTTGAACATCCGCATATGTTTTATATAACTAGTTGTTTACAGTTGCATAATGACGCCAACAACAACACGAATATTAGCAACACCAGAAGCGGTAAGCAGATATGAAGCGCTGGTGCTCGCGAGGATGGTAGCCCTGGACGCTGCTATACGTAAATCAACTGCAGTGGATGGCACCTATCTGCAATGAACGTTAACCAACATGACAGATGTCTCATAGCACTTCATACATAATGTTTTTAAAACTGTATAGCCAGTACTCCATCCACGATTGACGTTTCTCAAACATACAGGTCTATTTGAAAAGTAGTTCCATGACTTGGCGTGGCTCTGTGGTAGAATACCTTATTGCCACGCATAATAGTGAGGTTCGATTCCTGCAGACACCCTGGCATTTATTCTTTGCATTCATCTGGTCAAAGTGGCTGATGTCAGTTTCTTTATTAACGCTCACGCGTTAAAACTGCCCATCTGTGTTCTCGCCGTTCTTGGGTAGATGTAAGCTGTGAATCACCTGTGACAAATACTTGCATACCAGTGGCACATACGCACCCGCTGGTATGTGCCAGAGTCGGGCGAAGCTCAAGCCACGTCTGCGTATCCCCACCACACTAGATCACCGGGGGCATAGGTTACATGCCTGTGTTGACTGTCGTAGCGAGTTTTGAAGGACTCTTGCGCTGCCAGTGTACGTAAGCAGGCAAGTCGACGTGTCTCTTCCGCACGACACAAAGTTTCCGCGATTGTTAAATCGTCATGGACGACAAAAGGAAAGATAGTGTCCAGCGTATGTCGAGGTGAGCGAGCGTAGAGCAGATAGAAAAGGCTGTAGCCTGTTGTTTCGTGTTTCGACGTGTTGAAGGCATACGTGACGAATGGTAATACTTCAACGCAGTTTTTGTGGTCGGAGGTGACGTACATTGACAACATGTTGATCAACGTTCGGTTTGTGTGCTCAGTGAGGCCGTTAGTTTGTCGATGATACGCAGATGAGTGTCGGAACTTGGAGGCACACAAACGAAGTAATGATTCGACAATATCAGCGGTAAATTGTCGTCCACGGTCACTTATTATCACGCGAGGAGGTCCGTGTCGGAGGATGACTGAATGCAACAGGAACTCCAAAACCTCGACTGCCGTGGCGGAGCATAAGGCAGCCGTCTCGCAGTACCGCGTCAGGTAGTCGGCGCATACAATTATCCACCGGTTACCTTTTGAGGAGCGTGGAAATGGTCCCATCAGATCAATGCTGACCTTTTCAAAAGGGGAACCGGGAGGCTTTACAGATTGCAGGTGACCAACTGGACCCGAGGAGGGCCGCTTGTGGCTCTGGCACTGCGTACAGCTGGCCACGTAGTTCTGAATCGTTTTGCTCATTTTCGGCCAATAGAACTGCTCTTTCGTGCGACTAAGTGTTCGTGCGGTGCCTAGATGGCCAGAGGTGAGGTCATCATGCGTGAGACGCAGAACAGACGTTTGGAGGGACGCAGGAAGAACCAGCAGAAAGCGGGCGCCCGCCGTGGACAAGTTTCTCTGGTAAAGAAGACCATTTCGGACGCAGAATCGGCCTTCGCCTAATGAATTTCTCGCTCCAGGGAAGAGAGCTTTTAAGCTTGGGTCATTACGCTGCTGAGCGGCGAAGGTCACGGCATCGGGAAAGCCAGACGACAGAAAAGCGATAAGGTGGTCAAAGTTATCGGCTTCACAATCTGTCGATGGTAGCGGCATTCTGGAGAGGCTATCCGCATGAGCGTGTAGACGGCCAGTCTTGTATGAGATGGTGAAGACATGTTCTTGCAAACGAATGGCCCATCGTGCGAGGCGGCCGGATGGGTCACGAAGGTTGACCAGCCAACACAGGGAATGGTGATCTGTGACGATAGTGAACGGGCGACCATAGATGTATGAGCGAAACCGTTGCACGGCAAAGACTACCGCTAGGCATTCCTGTTCGGTCACTGTGTAGTTGCGTTCAGGCTTGCTTAAAGAACGACTTGCGTGCGCCACAACGTGTTCCTTCTTGCCAGAACGCTGAACGAGAACGGCACCGATACCAATGCCACTTGCGTCTGTGTGAATTTCCGTGGGCGACGAAGGATTGAAGTGCCGAAGTATTGGCTGCGAAGTTAACAAACACTTCATCTTCTGAAAAGCGGCGTCACACTCGGAGGTCCACTGAAACAGGCTGTTCTTGCGTAGAAGGCTCGTCAGGGGGTGAACTACATCCGCAAACTTGGGTACGAACTGGCGGAAACACGAGCAGAGCCCAATGAAGCTACGCAGTTGTTTCACAGATTTAGGACGCTTGAACGATTCAACGGCCGCTGTCTTTTGTGGGTCAGGTCTAATGCCATCTTTGTCGACGAGATGCCCTAACACCAATGTCTGTCGCTCGCCAAAGTGGCACTTTTTTGAATTCAATACAAGGCCAGCTTTTTCAATGCAGCTGAGTACTAGGTCTAGGCAAGTGTTGTGCTCCTCAAACGTACGTCCAAAAATTACGACATCATCAAGGTAACACATGCATATCTGCCATTTTAAACCACGCAATATAGAGTCCATAAATCTTTCGAATGTCGCAGGAGCATTACATAATCCGAATGGCATAACGTTGAACTCGTAAAGTCCGTCGGTTGTAACAAATGCCGTCTTTTCTTTGTCAGCTGCGTGCATCGGAATTTGCCAGTAACCTGATCTCAGGTCGACAGATGAAAAGTAGGACGCGGAATGCAGGCAGTCTAGAGCGTCATCGACGCGCGGCAGTGGATAGACGTCTTTCTTGGTAACAGAATTCAGTCGGCGGTAGTCAACGCAAAATCTCCACGTACCATCCTTCTTCCTCACTAGAATGACGGGAGCAGCCCACGGACTTGCCGATTCCTGTATTATTCCCTTTTCCAGCATTTCTTGAACTTGCTCGTTGATGATCTTGCGCTCCGATGGTACCACTCGGTAAGCTTTCTGCCTAATGGGATGCGCCGACTCGGTGTGGACCTGATGACGTATCCGGGACGCTGGGATTAAGGGCCTTTGGCTATGTTTAGAAAAATCGAACACTTTCGAGTGCTTAGATAGAACGTCGAGCAAAGTATGACGTTCGCTTTGATCAAGTGACTTGCTGACCACTTGCAGCAATGGGGCATCTTCTGAACCTTCTAAGCCTAGACGTTCATTTTGGCTTGTAGCATCAACAAGCGCAACCAGCGTCGTACATGATTCGGGTCTAAATACTGCAAGTTTCATGCCACCTGGCAGAATTGCAGGCTCCATGGAACTGTTCATTGTCCACACACCTGCCCGTCCATCAACGACTGACACTATACAATGGGGAATGAGAATGTTCTTTTTCAGGCATGCCAAGGGAATCGGTTCGAGCCTGGCGTCAAACGTGCCAGAGTTGTTGCTGGAACATGTCACGGGAACACACACGGCAGAAAATGCAGGAACGACTGTGTCCACGGGGACGAAAAAGCTGCATTCCTCTGGACATGAATTTTCCAACAGCGCCGTTGAGAAAGTACCGTGTATAGAAAGATGCCCACTTCTGCAGTCTACAGTTGCCCCACACACAAACAAGAAGTCAATACCCAAGATAACGTCTTGTGTAGACCGCGGAATAACCGCAAACTCTGTGCAAAACACCTTGCCACACAGCGAGACGTCCACAGTACAATATCCCACCAGACACAATACGTCACCACTTACACCACGAAATGTCACCCCACGGTTTAGGCAAAAATATTACTTTTGATCCTAGCAGGTTCTTAAAATTCTCACTCATCACCGAGACTGTCGCGCCTGTATCCACAAGTGCCATAGTAGCCACTCCATCGACAACTACACGAACTTTGTTCTTCAACATAAACGCTGATGGGGGTATATCTGTAGATAGCACCTGTGATCTTGCGGCTTCACCCCCACTGGCCGCACCAACTAGTTTTCCGGCGGCGGTGTATGTGCGCGTCGCCGTGGCGACGGCGATCGTGGAGCACGGGGAGCTGGTGGTGGTGTCAAACTTCGATCAGAGGCCGGCGAGGGGTAGCGTGACCCGGTAGGGGCGCGTGGTTTCCGTGACGTGGAGAGCGGATGGTCGAAAGGTTGGTGAGACATGTGCCAAGACTGTCGCTGTTATAGGCGATGGTCACAAAAACGTGCAATGTGACCCGGGATGCCACAGTTGTAGCATACCCGAATTGGTCGAGGGGCACGTGGCTGCTCAGAGTAACGACTCCTCTCGGAAGGCATGGGATAGTGGTGCCGCCCTTCGGGGGCACTGTAGACAGGCGATGTTAGGTAAACAGGCGGGCGAAAACTTCGTTCGTAGCTAGGAGGTGGTTGACGGGGAAATCCAGCCTGCCGTGTGCCTTGATATGCATAAGCGTCTGCTGCGTTGATCGATGGTTGCCATGGTGGAAGAGAAACAGGAGTCCGCACACGTTCTGGTTCGCTTACGTACACATACTGAAAATCGCTGGGGCGATGATAGGTCTGCTGACATCGAAGCAGCTCTTCTCTGACAATCTGCCGTATGGTCAAAGCAAGGTCGTTAGGCGGCACTGTTTTAACACTAGCCACAGTGGGGACGTTGGACAAGCGGCCGAATTTCGGAGAAATTCGTCGCATCTTGAGGGATTCAAAGGTACGACAGTGCTCCATCACGTCGGACACGGAGTTCAAGCAGTCTTTCCCAATTAAGAAATTGTACACGTCTTCGGCTACACCCTTGAGAACGTGTCCAAACTTGTCTTCTTCAGACATCCTCCCATTCACGATTTTGCACAGCTTCAATATTTCGTTAGTGTATGTCGTACATGTTTCTGCTGGAAGCTGTGCCCTCTGAGACAATGTCTGCTCTGCGCGTTTCTTCTTTGCGTCCGAATCACCGAAGCACTTCTGCACTTCTTCAACAAAACGTTCCCAAGTCGTGAACATGTCCTCGTGGTTCTCGTACCACATGAGGGCGGTGTCAGTTAACGAGAATACGACATGATTGAGCTGTTCGTTCGAGTCCTAGCCATTGCTTCTGCTCACCCGCTTGTAGTTCTTGAGCCACACGTCGACGTCTTCTCCTGAGGTCCCGCCGAAGTTTGGTGGCACTCTGTAGTACGGCACGGAACCCATCGGAGTTGGCCTCGAAGCGTTGGATGGCTGCTCTTGGGCCATTACGATCGGCGAAGGTGGAAGTCCGGCGAGGCGGCGGCTGCGACGAAGTCCTGGTAGTGATACCCCGTATCACATAATATAAATATAAATATATATATATATATATTTATATATATATGCGCGTTTGTGTGAGTGTGTATGTATAATAGTACTTCACTATTGTACCTCATTACTTATTTAATGCAATGCCATCCTATAACGTGCATGAACAGTTCTAAAGAGAACAGTCTCTTCTATATTTATTAGCATACTTCTCTTAAATAATGCCGTTATAGCCTGTTTTCATTCTAGAATATAGCTGATTCACCAAAATGTAAGTCTAATGCTGTGGTTTTTGTTGTTTCCATAACATTTCCGGCTACTTTTTTTACAAAATGGGCAAACCAGATACAGATCTGTAATTAGTAATATAACTATATCCGCGATATTTATTATTATTATAAAAATTGAAAAGTATTTTTCAAGTAATTGGCTCTGCACATTGAAACATTTGGCTACTTATTAAAACACTATTATGATAATTATTTTGCAGGTTGAAATATTCATTCAGCTTCAAAGCTTTATTAACTTAGTGAAATCGCTCCTTTCAGGGGCCCTGCTACACCTTTCGAAGAGATCGCCTAATGGTTTCATTAAAAGATCTCATTGCCTCATGAATCCACTGCTGCAAAAATTTTGAATATTTTGTCAAGCACAGGCTTACCTACGCGGATTTTCCACGTGCTTCGAGCGCTTTCTCTCTTCGTTTCAGTGATTGCGCCGAAAGCTACGCAAGGCCTGGTATGACATGGCGACTAGAAAATGGGCACATTTGACAGCGCACATTGTGCTCTTCCGGACATATTTTTTTTAACGCACGGCTTAATTACTATGATTGTGATCGCGAGCGAGCAGTTGCATGGTGGCATTCCGTGACGGTCACGGCAACTATGCCGCTCATGATGCTCAAATCAGTCAATATGCATAGACTTCGTGCTTATACCGTGCTTATATCTTCGCAATGTATAGAATTGTTTGCAAAAAGAAGAGGAAAAAGAGGAGGAGGAGGAGGAGGAGAGGGTGTGGAGATTTCTAGATGACTGAGAATTGTAAATTTCAGGCCGCGTGCTGCGCCATAATGTTTGGCTCCCATGTTTCCAAGAGCTTCGGCTGCCGATGGGCAGCGTTTCGCGACCATGCTGAAAAAGCACTGAAGGGCTTCTTTAAGACTGCAGCATGCTGCCGAAGTTCTATGATATGACTTGCCACTGACCCTGCATGATTTCCTATAGGGTTCTGTAAACGACAAAATATCCGCGGTTGTTTAAAAGAAAAGCTCGAAACGAAAGATCTTTAATGCAGGTTGTAGTAACCTTATGAGAGCCACACTTCCAGCAAATAAAGCTGAAGGAACATACCAAAAAAGCAATGGCACAACTTGTGGTAAGTTTAAATCTGTTCGAAGTTGCAGTGTCGCAAAAGTCAGGATTGCTTTTCACTCACAGCGATAGGAAGTGCCTGCATTTTGGTAAACGCACCGTTATAGTACACACTGCAGAGACGCCCTCGACACAACTACCTGGTTGCGGTATTTGTGCGCTGGGGGGGTGGGGGGGGGGGGGGTTGATCAGACGTCGACATCTCGCCGCATCTTGAAATTCTGCACTGGCTCATGCAACGAGATACACACTGCAGCCAAATGCGACTACCGGCACGCTACACATAATTCAGCTAAAGCTCAAATTTTCCGCCTCCTTGACTGCGGGTAGCGCAGTAGTGCTTGAGGGTTTAGTTGTCGGGGCTGAGTCTAATGTTAAGCGTGAAAAGTGACCATCCGCACGGCAATGTCTACTCTCGGTGCCGAGAAGGCGTAAATGTCGGTAGGCTCGCCGCCGAAGTGGTAGGCTATCACTGGAAACAGCTACAGCAGACTGCCTAGCTTTGCATTTATGCCTTCGCTGCTTTTGTTGCTGCAAATGTGCACTTGTAGTACCACGCGTGTCAACATTCGTGTGAAAATATTTTTATGTATATTTCTGCTAGAATGTAAGTGCAATGTAGAGCTTTGTGGTCTTGAATGCACTGTAAACACGACACTTATTTCCCTATACACAGAAGAGTTCGGGAGGGGGAGGAGTTGTAGCTGTACATGCGCTGGCATGCACATCACGTTAACAAGAATAGAAATGATAACTGACACTGACATCCTTGCTTAGTCGCCTCACATCCGCACAACACACAGCTACACTCATCACTGCTTTAAGTGTTTAACGTTGACTAAGGAATGTATAAGCCTCGCCACTACCATATTCTACATAAAACAAAATTATTCAAGACTGCATTTTTCGTTCGACCAAGCATGAACCGCATAATCAACTGATCACTATTCCAACTTATTCTGAAAAAAATCACTTTGCGCAACAGTGCAAGAAATTGGATTAGGCGTCTCTTAGAAGTTTATGCGCTTAGCCAAGCATATCATGCCAGGAGTTGACAGTGAAACACCTTTACTTTTTGCCTGATTACATATTTGAACACCAAAGTAAGCAACAAATGATAAAATACGTCATGTTTATACATTTATCTGCCACACAGCTCAAACAAAGCAAGCGCTTGAGAGTAAAAGTGGTGATATAATCCAAATGCAATTTTTTGTTAACAACGCTGGACTTTCGCGACAGGGAAATCGGTGTCAGGTCAAATGATTCATGGCGCCAAGCACCTGTAGTCCAGGCTCGCCTGTCCCGGTGACTTTTTTGGTCGGCTGCGACTATCGGGCACCACCCAAAACAGCCTACCAGATTGTTTTTAACATGAAAGGATCGCCGATATTGTGTGCGTCTTAAATCTTCACTGATTTCATCTATTTTTTACGGTACTACTCTTATATCCTAATACATTGTCCACGGCCAGCATGATGCGTTGATTAAAGTGCCGTTGCACAAACCATCGGATGCAGTGTTTCTCCTGCACAATGAAGAAAATTGGGAGAACCTTCGGCTTTGCCTGCAGGAGTTGAAGGCGATAGCGATATTTGTACAAGTACACACACACACGCACACACACACACACACACACACACACACACACACACACACACACACACACACACACACACATGCGTATGCGCGCGCGCGCGACATATTTGTATTAAACGTAACAATTTCCGGCCTCTTCAACAGCACTTCCATTGCATTAGTGTTTTGTTTGCGCCCAAAGGAGGTAGGAGCGAGTATTCGGCATTGCATGGTGCATTGTTGGGGCAAACATAGACAGTGCCGTGCGTGTCCGTTCTCTCTGCTTTCATCCGCGGTGCGCTCACTCACAGCACACACGCACGCATAGTACACTGACACATTTAGTAACTACAGTCAAAGTCGTTGCGCATGCACAGAATCTATCACATGCGCTTCAACAGCCGGGTGGCGGGAGAGAGCGTGCGTATGGGCCCGACACATTTAAAGACGATAGCCCCGCCGCGGTGGTCTAGTGGCTAAGGTACTCGGCTGCTGACCCGCAGGTTGCGGGTTCGATTCCCGGCTGCGGCGGCTGCATTTCCGATGGAGGCGGAAATGTTGGAGGCCCGTGTACTCAGATTTGGGTGCACGTTAAAGAACCCCAGGTGGTCAAAATTTCCGGAGCCCTCCACTACGGCGTCTCTCATAATCAAATGGTGGTTTTGGGACGTTAAACCCCACAAATCATTTAAAGACGATAGTCTTTCTTGAAGACCTTCCACGCGAGAATTCTGGTCTTTCTGTCTGTCCACTTGTCTATTTGTGCACCTTTAACGGTACTGGGCATTTTAAACGACATTAGCGGATATCCCAAACGGCCGGCCCCATCCGCAGCGCCCACCAATGTTGCTCAAGCTTCAGTGTTCATTCTTGTGCAATTGTTAATTAAAAAGCAATTATCGCACATATCTGAGGCACCGTAACAACACGCATATATTCTCTACGTGTGTCTTTTATTACAAAAGCCATACATGAGTTTTTCTAAGGACCGTAGCGTTTATTACGCTGCACAAACCATGCAACGCTTGCACGAAGAAGGAATTGTTTCCAACGCTTCGTAAAGGCGACAAGGTGGTGGCACCTACCCATCGCCTTGCGTTTTACACCTTATCACTTTTGAGACAGGCGCGCGAGCCCATCTCAAAGCCATTGCCCCGCCGCGGTGGTCTAGTGGCTAAGGTACTCGGCTGCTGACCCACAGGTCGCGGGTTCAAATCCCGGCTGCGGCGGCTGCATTTCCGATTGAGGCGGAAATGTTGTAGGCCCGTGTGCTCAGATTTGGGTGCACGTTAAAGAACCCCAGGTGGTCAAAATTTCCGGAGCCCTCCACTACGGCGTCTCTCATAATCATATCGTGGTTTTGGGACGTTAAACCCCACAAATCAACCAATCAATCAACACACCTCAAAGCCACGTGTTTTGTTTTCCAAGATGACTGCCAGATAGTGCTCTTGTCTCGCGTGTGACGTGACTTGGTGCGCTCGTTCACCTCCGCTGCACGCTCAAGGCACAGTAACGCAGCACCTCCAGAATACCATTCGCCAATTTTCTTGCTCAGAACATGAAATAAACGTTTTGTTCAATCTCCCCAGACGCAAGACTATCGTCTTTCAACGACATTTACAGATAAACATGAAGATAAAGGGCGAATTTTTTCGAAGTAGTAATGATGCCTCTTCTTGCATGTAAAAGAACGCTTGCCCAGATGCGTGTGCTCTTTATCACGGATTACTAGCGATGTGCCCGCTACTTTTTTTAACCATTCCTCCAGTATGATTGTGCTATATCTCTTGAAAACGGCGAGAAAACCACGTCGTCCCATCCTAACGTCTCCAAGAGGCTTTGCCACTGCACCACGCGTCCCTCTCTCGCGGAGGTGGTCGCAAAAAGAGAAAGATGAAAAGGAAGTATGGGAAGTTACCGAGATATTAGCGTCTGGTTTTCTTATCAGCACTCGTGTTGCAACAAGCGTACAACGCAACAGCGTAATCGAGCCGTGTTTGTATCACCTTCGCAGCCGTTAGCCTGCGTTCGCATCTTAGTGGACACTTTTTTGAATCTTTATCTCTCTCTCTCTCTCTTAGTGGACACCTAGTTCGTGCCATGATGGATGGAATGGATGGATGCTATGAGCGTCCCCTTTATAACGGGGTGGTGACAAGTATGCCACCAGGCTCGACAAAAAAAAAACCTTTTTTCCCTTTTTTTTTTTATGTTGGCCTAATGCCTCTACTTCGATAAATTCTATCTTAATGGAAAAAAGGTAAATTTTCAGCTTAAGTTCTCTGCCATTTACGGCACACTGTCCATATTTTATTTTTCCAATATTTATTTTTGTCCTTTCTCTCTAATTTTCTGCCACCAATACTCTAACCGTCTCTTACTTATTTCAATCGCGGGTGTGTTCAGCTTTCCATTGTTGTCCCTAAAGCCCAAGGCTTCCTGTAGGCTCGTGCCCAAACGTACACCTGGGTGGATATCTCCACATTCAATCAGAACATGCTCCGCCGTTTCCTTATCTTTCCCGCAGCATGTGCATTGTTCTTCTTCTTTACTGAATCTTGCTTTATAACTACGCGTTCTAAGGCAACCCGATCTCGCTTCAAACAGTAAAGCGCTTCCCCTTGAATTATCGTAAAATGCCTCCCTCCTTATTTCATTTTTGCCCTTTCGGTACTTACTCAAAGCCGGTTTTTTCTCCATAGCTGCCATCCAGTAAATCCTCTCCGCCTCCCTGACTTTTCCCTTAACGCTCTTTGTTGACATATGGCTCACAATACCAGCCGTATATTTACTAGTGAGTCTTCTAGTTCTTTTTCTCCACTGTGTGTCCACGCTCTTCCTATACAAATAACGGAACACCTTCTCTGCCCATCTACTCTTCTTCATATTTCTTAGCCTTTCTTCGAACCTTATTTTGCTCTGCGCTTCCCTCGCCTCAAAACCTGCCCACCCCATATCGCCCTTTACAGCCTCGTTTGTCGTCTTCCCGTGAGCACCCAACGCGAGGCGTCCCACAGTCCTTTGATTTACATCCATTCCCGATTGCACCTCTGCCCTCATGCACACCACTGAGTTCCCAAAAGTAAGCCCTGGAACCATTACACCCTTCCACAGACCTCGAAGCACCTCATACCTATTGTATCCCCACAACGCTCTGTGCTTCATTATTGCCGCATTCCTGTTTCCTTTTGCTGCCGAGGCTTTTTCCTGTACCTCCATGTATCTATCACTCTCATTTACCCATACTCCAAGGTGTTTGTATTCACTTACCCTCGGTATTTCTTGGCCTTGTATGTACACCGTCTGATCACAGGGATCATTGAATACCATCAAACCACACTTCGTTACACTGAATCCTAGTCCAAGAGCTTCACCTTCCCTTCCGCATATATTCGCCAGCTGCTGTATATCATCTCGACTGTCCGCAAATAAGACGATATCGTCCGCATAAAATAAACCTGGAAGCTTCTGCTCAATCATCATGCCGCCCTGTTTGTGTGACAGATTAAAACCAATGTTGCTACCTTCTAGCGCTTTTTCCATACTCACCATGTACAGCATGAATAACAGTGGGGACAAAGGACATCCCTGTCTCAGACCCCTGCTAACCTCAACGTTCTCTTTGCTACGCATTCCTTCCCACTCTATGCAAACTGTATTTTCTCGGTATAATTCCCTCAAAAGCTGTATACAGTCGTCGCCCATGCCCATTCCTTTCAATATATCCCACAAAATTTCCTGATTAACGTTGTCGTATGCCCCAGTGATGTCTAGAAAAGCCACGTACAAGGGCCTATTCTCTATTTTAGATATTTCTATACACTGAGTGAGAACAAACAGGTTATCGTCTAACCGCCTGTCGACTCGAAATCCGTTCTGAAGTTCTCCCAAAATATCGTTATGTTCGGCCCATGTTTCTATTTTCATTTTTACTGCTTGCATCGCCAACCTGTATAGTACCGATGTAATGGTTAGTGGTCTATACGAGCGAATCTTGTCCTTTTCTCCCTTGCCTTTATAGATTAAGTTCATTCTACTTTGTCGCCAACTGTCCGGTATTTGTCCGTCCTTTAAGCTTTTTTTCTACTGCTTTTAACAATGCTTCTTTAGTGTTATGTCCTCGTTTGTTAATGAGGCTAACGGGAATCCCATCTAAACCCGCGGCAGTGCGCTTTGGAATTTTTCCTTCGGCCTTTTTCCAGTTGAAATTATATGAGGAAAGCGAAAGCAGCGACACCCTTCGGCCCATGTCCTTATTTACATATATTTCGAATTTTCACTCATACATAACCCACTGCGTTTTCGCTTCCGATAAAGGACGCCACCGACACTGACCCCAAAAGTTCTCGCAAAACGAGCTTTGTATCAATCTCGCGTTAATAGCTGTAGGAGTTACATACTAAAATCAATTGAGATACCATACGGTCGGGCCAAGGTATACGTAATAGTTAAGTAAAAACTAAATGCTTGTTTGTTACCTTCTTTATTTTTGAATTTATGGCCACCTCACGGTAAGCCAGGCTTGAGGTATTGTTTTCCAGTGTGCCTTCGAATTATTCTATGCTCCTCAAATGGAGCTAAAAAAACGCTTCGGGTCACCTTATTGCAACGCGATGTCCACCAAGGAAGAAATTCTTCCAATCATACTTATAGCTTCTTTTTCTGCGTTCGCATATTCACAATGATTTTGACGAAGAAAGCTCTATCTACGCGTGCAGAAATCTAATCAACGGTCGTAGTAAAACGCTGGACTTTTTAGCGTTCCTAAATGCTGTAGGCTCATGTGCTGAGATTTGGGTGCACGTCAAAGAACCTCAGGATGTCGAATTTCCCGGAGCCTTTCACTACGGCGTCTCTCATATTCATATGGTGGTTTTGGGACGTTAGACATCACATACCAACCAATCATCAATCACATTTTTAGCGCTTCAGTTATGCCATGAATAAAGAGACAGCAATTTTTTCCTTTCACTTTAGTGTCACTATCAAGGCATTATCGGTGAATGTGTCAGTGGTGACGCAGACATTGCAAGTACGTCCGCAATCGCGATAAAATGTACTGAAGCTGCGATCTTAAAGGAAAACCAGAACAAATGAAGCGTTGGATAAACACAAGGTGGTCACCGATAACTAGTGTGTAGCCTTTCTTGGATAGATAGATAGATAGATAGATATATAGATAGATAGATAGATAGATAGATAGATAGATAGATAGATAGATAGATTTTTAAATAATTATCAAGCATTATCGCGCATGTAGCTCCTGCGTACGCACCTGTGCTTCTTATATTAGTGATGTAAAACAACCAGGACAAGAAATATGGCAACATTATTATATTTGATAATATATTACTCGTATGATTATTATTATTATTATTATTATTATTATTATTATTATTATTATTATTATTATTATTATTATTATTATTATTATTATTATTATTAAAATCAAACCTTTGCCGCAAAGGTGAAGCAATGAACGCGATACCAACAAATAGAAGGTCACACGCAGAATGGAAAGCAGATCGAAACTTGCCCGACGTTTCTCACGCACAATAGACGCATGAAACGTACTCACAGATACAGAAGAACGTGAAAAGGCGTCTCAGTTGTTACTTCGCTGTGTCTGAAAAGCGCGTCATTTTCGCAAATAGAGACTGTGCAACGATTGCAGGGACCTTTGTGCACCCGGTGAATACAACTGAATCGTTCCAGTGAAAGTACAAGGCCAGTTAAGACGTACGATTTTCCCCACTGCGAGCTAAGGACGCGCGACTAAGAATTCACCCTCCCTCTTCTCCACGGTGCAAAGTGTTTATGAGAGACGAGAACGCGCGCTGCCGCATCGTGACGATGTGGCGACACGCATTCGTTGCGCCATTTTGGGGGTAATGGTGAAAGCACGATAGCGCCCCCCCCCCCCCCGATGCCCGTCAACAGGCATAACAGGTAGATATAAATAGCTTGCCGTTGGAACGTTGAAGGTCATGCTTATCCATGGCTCAGTGGTTAACGCCTCGCACCCACAATCCAGAGGTCCCACAGTCGCTTCCACGTGCCGGAGCCTTTTAAATTTTTTGTTGTGTTTTCATATCTATACATACGTATATATATACGGTGAGTGATAGTTACGCCGTCCTTGATGATGACGTCCCCACCAGTGGCAAAATCAAGCCGGGAGTGTCCACATTATTGCTTTCGCAATAATAATAATAATAATAATAATAATAATAATAATAATAATAATAATAATAATAATAATAATAATAATAATAATATTAATAATAATAATAATAATAATAATAATAATAATAATAATAATAATAATAATAATAATAATAATAATAATATAGTAAGTGTACATTTCTATATTTCAGAATACAGGTTTCCCTCAGTGATTTCGCCCCGCCGTGGTGGTCTGTAGTGCTTATGACGCTCGGCTGCTAACGCACCGAAGGTCGCGAGAACAAATCCCGGCTGCAGAAGCTGTGTTTTCTTTGGAAGATAAAATGTGTAAGGCCCGTGCACATAGATTTAGGTGCTGGTTAAAGAACCCCACGTGGTTGAAATTTTCGAAGCCCTGCACTAAAGCATTTCTCATAATAATATCGTGGTTTTAGGACGTTAAACCTGAGGTGTCATTATTCCAGAAATTTATAGCTAAGGTTGTTTTGCGCCACTTACAGAATGATGTGCATCTAATTTTCCTTTACAAAGAAAGCTGTCATAAGAGTGAATCTCGGGTCATGCGCATTACTGTAGTTTTTCGCCGCTGCCGTCACGCTGGTGTCCGTAACCACCATCGCAAAAAATGTGAAGAAAAAAAGACTTTAGTGCCAAGGAGACAGTGGGGCTCGAACCCGTGCCCACTGCATGCGAGACTTGTATTCTACCAGTGAGCCATGCCAGTGCTTGGTACTTTCTTGCAAACTTGCCTTAGGCAAGCTTTGTCGGGAAAGAAATTCCGTCAATATGAGTAATAAAGCATTTTAGAACAGCAAAAGACGAACCAGGCATCACGCTATGCGAATAGCGTAACGAGTGGGTTGCCCTATGGTTCATAAAGCATTTTATAACAGCAAAAGACCAACCAGGCGTCACGCTATGCGAATAGCGTAACGAGTGGGTTGCCCTACGGTTCAACACTTTACAAAAGCTCGTTCTTGATCCCCTTTAACTATGGCGCTTACCCACTTCAGGCATAATTCTTCATCGCCTCAGCCAGTGTATGAGCAATCGGCACAAAATTTTTGCAAGTGTTTAGCGCATGTCACGCTTCTCAGAAGAACGACGAAGGATAGCAGAGCGATTGCCGGCCTACTACCCGGAAATCAGTATTATTAATGCCATAGTGGTCATCAAGGAAGTGTGCTTGCAGCAGTTTCTCGGAGCGTGTAGAAAAGGCCCTGAAAGGCTGCTCTTCTAGCACTTGCTTGACTGTGCTGTGCGTTCCGCGCTGGCCTGGAGTTTCTCTCTCTGTCTCTCTGTGATTTTCTTAAATCGCGTATGCTTTCCTCAAATGCGCTCATCTTGTTGCACCCGAATTTCATATAGATAGCCGGTTATCTGCCCCAGGTGTTACTTCACCATCTTAACTACCTGTCTTTCTTTCGTAACGCCCAATAGAATTTTTTTATTGATTAGTGAATTTTCTTCCAGTATCCTGTCAACTTTCAGCCAATGGTGGTAATAAATGTAATTTGGCGTATATTTTGAAACTTTTCTGTTATTTACAGCTATATGCTACACACACTATAATTTCTGTGATTTTACTTGTTCTGCCTCTAACTCCTATGTGTGAGCTATCTCTGGGGGACTGAGCATATGTGCGAGAGTATACGTTACATAATATATGTTTCCCCACTGACGAAATGTTGCTCTGTTATGAAGTCCATGTGGGTATTATATATATATATATATATATATATATATATATATATATATATATATATATATATATATATATATATATATATATATATATAATATATCATCATCATCATCAGCCTGACTACGTCCACTGCAGGACAAAGGCCTCTCCCATGTTCCGCCAGTTAACCCGGTCCTGTGCTTGCTGCTGCCAATTTATACCCGCAAACTTCTTAATCTCATCTGCCCACCTAACCTTCTGTCTCCCCCTAACCCGCTTCCCTTCTCTGGGAATCCAGTCAGTTACCCTTAATGACCAGCGGTTATCCTGTCTACGCGCTACATGCCCCTGCCCATGTCCATTTCTTCTTCTTGATTTCAGCTATGATATCCTTAACCCCCGTTTGTTCCCTAATCCACTCTGCTCTCTTCTTGTCTCTTAAGGTTACACCGACCATTTTTCTTTCTATTGCTCGTTGCGTCGTTCTCAATTTAGGCTGAACCCTCTTTGTAAGTCTCCAGGTTTCTGCTCCGTAGCTAAGTACCGGCAAGATACAGCTGTTATATACCTTCCTCTTGAGGGATAGTGGCCATCTACCTGTCATAATTTGAGAGTGCTTCCCGAATGTGCTCCACCCCATTCTTATTCTTCTAGTTACTTCAATCTCGTGGTTCGGTTCTGCGGTTATTACCTGTCCTAAGTAGACATAGTCTTTTACAACTTCAAGTGCACTATTACCTATCTCGAAGCGCTGCTCCTTGCCGAGGTTGTTGTACATTACTTTCGTTTTCTGCAGATTAATTTTAAGACCTACCTTTCTGCTCTCCTTGTCTAACTCCGTAATCATGAGTTGCAATTCGTCCCCCGAGTTACTCAGCAATGCAATGTTATCGGCGAAGCGCAGGTTACTAAGGTATTCTCCATTGACTCTTATTCCTAACTGTTCCCATTCTAGGCTTCTGAAAACCTCCTGTAAGCACGCGGTAAATAGCATTGGGGAAATTGTGTCCCCCTGCCTTACACCCTTCTTGATTGGTATTCTGTTGCTTTCTTTATGAAGCACTATGGTAGCAGTTGATCCCCGGTAGATTTCTTCCAGAATGTTTATATATACTTCATCTACGCCCTGATTCCGCAGTGTTTGCATGACGGCTGATATTTCTACTGAATCAAACACCTTCTCGTAATCTATGAAGGCTATGTATAGTGGTTGGTTATACTCTGAGCATTTCTCTATTACCTGATTGATAGTATGAATGTGGTCAATTGTTGAGTAGCCTGTTCGAAATCCTGCTTGTTCCTTTGGTTGATTGAATTCTAATGTTTTCTTTACTCTGTTAGCAATTATCTTTGTAAATAGCTTGTATACTACAGAGAGCAAGCTGATCGGCCTGTAATCCTTCAAGTCCTTGTCATCTCCTTTCTTATGTATTAAGATGATGTTAGCGTTCTTCCAAGACTCTGGTACTCTTCCCGTCAGGAGACACCACGTAAACAGGGTGGCTAGTTTTTCTAACACAATCTGTCCTCCATCTTTCAGCAGATCTGTTGTTACCTGATCCTCCCCAGCAGCTTTGCCCCTTTGCATACTTTCCAAAGCTTTTCTGACTTCTTCTATTATTGCTGGTGGGGTGTAATCTGGGTTACTGCTAGTTCTTATAGAATTAAGGTCGTGGTTGTCTCGGCTACTGTATAGATCTCTGTAAAACTCCTCCGCTATTTTAACTATCCTATCCATATTGGTAGTTATTTTGCCTTCTTTGTCCCTTAGGGCATACATCCGACTTTTGCCTATCCCAAGTTTCCCGGCTGCGGCGGCTGCATTTCCGATGGAGGCGGAAATGTTGTAGGCCCGTGTGCTCAGATTTGGGTGCACGTTAAAGAACCCCAGGTGGTCTAAATTTCCGGAGCCCTCCACTACGGCGTCTCTCATAATCATATAGTGGTGTTCAATTCTCTCTATGTTATACCTTCTTACATATATACTATATATATATATATATATATATATAAAACTTGAAGGGAAGGCACGACAGGTCCGGGTATTTTCTATATTGAATTAACTTGCAGAAGCACATAAGAAAAGGATCGTATTTACTAACGTTTCGGCCGTAGCACGGCCTTCGTCAGAGTAATTAGGTATGATACAATGCAGCCGATTTTATAGGCTCACGTGATGAACTCTCGGTATAGCAGCTAGGACAATCAAAGTAAAAAAATGGTAATCTGTCAGAACCTTGTGTTGACATGACTGACATGTGACGGGTGCATGAATATACAAGTCTCAAATTTCCTTGCGCATCGACACGCGGGGCACAGTATGGTTGGCAGGACATGCAAAAGAGCTCTGAAGTAAAGAAACCACGGTTGACTAATATACATTCTAATATACACTAAAATATTTTACTAATCTAAGAAGTCGTGTTGTTATAGTGCGAGGCAGGTGAGCTTTCCTACGTTTTCATTGATACCTGAACGAATGGTGTTAAACTTATGGATCAAGAAGGATTCCCTCACTTCCCTATCGTGATTTGTCTTGAAACCGGACTGAATAATAGTGGCCCTAATTTTGTCGAAACCATGGCCAGGCATACTGACGTGCTTCGACAGCGGTAGATTAGGGAGGCTTACGGCATGTGCACGGTGATTATTAAAACGAATTCTGAAACTTGTCTCTGTTTGACCTATGTACTGAGCTCCGCATGTTGAACACTCGAGAAGATAGATAGAAACTCAAGAAACAACACCACGCCGACAGCAACCTTCACCCTGACGAACAAGCCTTCCGTAGCAGAGAACGTCACCTCGAAAGCATCGCGCGCCCACATGAACAAGTTGCAATCTACACGGCCTACGTCTTGCCTACCACCGCCTGCGGTCGTTGCATCACTTTCGCCGTCTCAACCACGCTACGGACTCCGGAACAGGGGCACAACCACGAGAGGAACGAACTGACTAACACAACGCCAGCTGGGTGAGAGTACTTTATCTGTTGGCTCAATGAACTTTTTAAGGACCAGGAAGGTTATAGAAAAACGTACTTGTTGTGAATCGCACATTTCTATGCTTAGAATGTATGTCGCGGCAACAAGTGCTCCTAAAGGTTTACAACTAAAACTGCAGCCGGCCACATCAGAGATGTCAAAGAAAAACCTGTCAAGGTGGCACAACACCTTAAATCGGGCGTCTGTTGAACTAACCAGCATACTTGTTAGCCATTATGAATCATCAGAAAAAGGTCTGCGGAATCAGGAAAAACAGCTTGTGCAATCCTCTCAGTTTACGACTGAAGAATTAAAAACTCTCGAATTATATCGGTCACAGAAGTTAGCCGAGCTGGATGCGAAAAAGTCAAAGAAGGTCGCGCGTGACAACTTAGCAAAAAAGGAATGCTCCCGACGAGGAAACATTCTAACTACAGCTGAAATGCGCCAGCCCGAGCTGGAAAGTAAATCTTCTGGACAGGATAACATTATAAATTTGTCATGTTACGATCTATCAATTGAGGAACGTAGTGTGTTATCTCGAGGACTTAATTTTTGCCCTGCAACACGAGGCTATAGTGAATTTCAGTTGGTGAAGGATCTTCACAATTTCGAACGTAACATGCGCCTCCGTGAGTACTTTTATGATCGGTCCTCGGCTCACAATACCGATAGCTCATCATTGCCATCTTACAAGCATTGGACACCCCCCTCCCAAAGAGACAAATGTCTGGACCTTTATATCAGAGCTGTACAACGCGATGTCATGCAGGCATATAAAGAACGTACACCATTGCACCGCAACCTTACTGACAGAGAGCAACAAGCAATTGAATTCCTCGCTAGTCGTAATGACATAATTATAAAACCTGCAGATAAAGGAGGCGCCATTGTTGTAATGGACAGAAGCAAATATATCAGCGAAGGCCATAGGCAGCTCAGTGATGCATCATATTACAAGCGGCAAGATCATGACCCAACAAACGAGTTCAAAGATATTGTTCGTGATACTTTGACTGCGCTCTTTAATAATAAAGAAATGAGCTATGGCACTCTGAAATCCCTAATACCGTTGAGCCCAGTAGCTGGCAGGTTTTACCTTCTTCCCAAAATTCATAAGAGAGATAATCCCGGTAGACCGATAATTTCTGGTATTGGAACAGTGACTGAGAACCTTTCCCGTTATGTAGACAGCCTCATCAACACCATTCCGTCCAGCTTTTCTTCTTACATTAAAGATACCAATCACTTTCTATCAGATATCGTTGACCTACAGGTTCCTCGAAATTCGTTTCTCGTTACGTTAGATGTCACGTCACTATATACTAATATCCCTCACTCAGATGGCATCGAGGCAGTTATCTGCGCGTACAACGATTGCGACGCCAACAAACCAGTTTCTGCATCTACGTTAGCTACATTGCTTAAGCTCATTCTTGAACTTAACAATTTCGAATTTGATGGGACACATTATGTTCAAGTTAGCGGTACATCTATGGGCACAAGAATCGGACCAAACTACGCAAACATATTTATGGGACTCCTTGAAAACAAATTTCTTGCAAATTGTGAATATAAGCCATTTTATTATAAGCGCTTCATTGACGACATTTTCCTAATCTGGCACCATAGTGAATCGCAACTTCTTTCTTTCATAGCAGATCTTAACAACGCCCATCCGGCGATTTCTTTTTCGCACTCATATTCACCTGTGAACATAAACTTCCTTGATGTCATGGTCACTCTACGTAACGGGAAGCTGATAACTAATCTTTACAGAAAACTCACGGATAGGCAGCAATATCTTCACTTTAGCAGTAGTCACGGGAAACTCAGCAAAACTAGTATTCCCTACAGCCAAGCAGTCCGTTTTAAAAGAATATGCTCAGATAGCAGCGAATTTTCCCGCCACTGCGAACAACTTCGGAGCGCGCTCGAAAAACATAGTTATCCGGCCAGCATAATCACAGACGCCATCAAACGTGCCGAAGAGCTTGACCGTTCAGACCTGCTGAGTACTAACAAAATACCCAAAGACTGTTCGCGGACTAATCTAATTTTGACACATGCGGCCTCAGCTCCAAATGTGAACCATATCTTAAAGAAACATTTCAACATATTAATACAGAGCGAGCGGCTCAAAGGAATCTTTACAGAACAACCACGCGTGGTCTACCGGCGGTCGCGGAACCTTCGTGATTTACTAACCTCATCTAAAACCACGTGTTCACATCATGAAGGCTGTCATCCCTGCAACAAACCACGTTGCAAAGTGTGCGCGCACATGACGACATCTAAAACAGTTTTAAGTACATCGTCCAGTTTTTCTTTAAAGATAAATGGGAACTACACGTGTGATAGTATAAACGTCATCTATCTTCTCGAGTGTTCAACATGCGGAGCTCAGTACATAGGTCAAACAGAGACAAGTTTCAGAATTCGTTTTAATAATCACCGTGCACATGCCGTAAGCCTCCCTAATCTACCGCTGTCGAAGCACGTCAGTATGCCTGGCCATGGTTTCGACAAAATTAGGGCCACTATTATTCAGTCCGGTTTCAAGACAATCACGATAGGGAAGTGAGGGAATCCTTCTTGATCCATAAGTTTAACACCATTCGTTCAGGTATCAATGAAAACGTAGGAAAGCTCACCTGCCTCGCACTATAACAACACGACTTCTTAGATTAGTAAAATATTTTAGTGTATATTAGAATGTATATTAGTCAACCGTGGTTTCTTTACTTCAGAGCTCTTTTGCATGTCCTGCCAACCATACTGTGCCCCGCGTGTCGATGCGCAAGGAAATTTGAGACTTGTATATTCATGCACCCGTCACATGTCAGTCAAGTCAACACAAGGTTCTGACAGATTACCATTTTTTTACTTTGATTGTCCTAGCTGCTATACCGAGAGTTCATCACGTGAGCCTATAAAAGCGGCTGCATTGTATCATACCTACTTACTCTGACGAAGGCCGTGCCACGGCCGAAACGTTAGTAAATACGATCCTTTTCATATGTGCTTCTGCAAGTTAATTCAATATATATATATATATATATATATATATATATATATATATATATATATATATATATATATATATATAACAAGCCCTTAGGTATACATTTCTTTCCCATATGTATATGTGTATATATAGCTTCTGCTCTGAATCTTCGATTATTAATGGCAGTGTGATCGCTGATATGCGATGCCCAAGTCGAATTATATTGTTAGCTGTGAACAAATTACTAGGAAAAATGAAAGACCTGTGCTGTTGTAGAACGGTCAGTATGAGCAGTAACTTTTTCTTGCACGATCATTTTCAGAAGTAGTCTTACAGTTTTGCACTACATATAGTTCAAAAATACTGTTGTGCGCTGTTATTTGATTCGCTTTATTCTGTTGTCTTTTTGTTCACTACTCCGCGTGTACTTTTCTGCGAACACCTTTTTTTGACGCTGCATGCCTAAGCTGTTTCAGTCATGTGTCACCTCGGTAAATTTCCGATTATTCAGGGAGTTCGTTTATTATCCCTACGAGTTCTGGATTTCAAAGTTTTTCGCGCCACCGATACATCTCTACAACTTCATGCGGTCCCACACAGCTTTTATATCTGTGTATACTCGTCGGTTAACCTGTGCGTTTTTGTAGAGGTATTCTGTGGAGGTCTGTTTTACGAACTCGTGGGCTCCGCCATAATAAACTTAGCTTCTTGGTCTTAAACGATGTGATGCCCATGGCAGGCGTTGAGCGAACACGCTTTGTGCAGTGTTATCAGGAGTGAGCTATAGGTGGCCTGTATGTTCACTTAGTCCTCCTTTAAAAAATATCAAAAAGGAGAAAAGATGACGCTTCCAAAATAAAAAAGAGGCGCAGATCTCAGAGCGTGAGACATCGTTTAGTTTACTTCAATAGCTTTTACAAAAAAATGGCACTCATAACCGAGACTGAATACCACTTTGCTTTGAATACTTAAAATTTACATGGTGCTGGTTCCGTCAATCCTATACTTCTCCAGTGGACTTGACTCAAGTCATTATGCATCATAGGTACACCATCGTTTTTTGTCTAATCGTTCCCCGCTTTTATCACATATTCTTCAACAGCCACGATCACATATCTCAATACCCCGCCTCCACCTTTATTTATTTCCCTCTTGAACACATGACAAGGCAACTCGATAAGACATAACTAAAAAACTGCGGAAAAGCGACAAGAAACAGAGAAGGCACATCCACACACAAGCGCAGACTAGCAACTGAAAATTTATTTAAACATAGATATATATAAACACCAAAAATTACGACATTAAAGAATAGTGATTGGGAGTAAGATAATCTATCTCTAGTTGGTTCAATGTGACTGAGGGCCTCACAACACACTAGCAGAAAGAAGTAGTACACTGGACGGGTGCAACCCAGACTGGTGCAATTGCGCCCCTCCCCCTCCTTTGATTTCATGTGTTTTGGAGCTGGCCGTTCAAGTGTTCGCAGATGCGCCAAGTGGTCCCAACAAAAGCGTTAATTTTCCTTCTCTGAATATACCACTTCCCTTTTTTCTCCCCTTCTGTGGCTGGGGGAAAGTAGTGAGCACAGCGTACATATACACGCTGCTGATGAAGGCAGTTGATACCCTGAAAAAGACATGTCCTTTTGTCGAAACGTTCGTTCCAGGAACATTGCCTGTTCAATGTCTTTTCCATCACTTCAAGCCTTAAGACTTTCTCAAACTTCTGTGTCAGACTTGGTAATAGCTTAGATTTCTCATTAAAAAAGAAATGCAGATTCACTATTTTATTATTCTAGCTGATTGACGCCAAACAACAGTTATTCCACTACTATTTTGAAATTTAGAAAGCCCTTGTGTGCCAAAGCGCAGATCTATACTGGGTGAGTGCCAGAGGAACCTTGACCATCGTTGTGTCGGACTTTACTGTCCACGTATGCAAGAGCCTCTTCAGAGGAGGGAAAGAAGGCAGCGCCTAGCACATGGTTTTCTATCTGGCGATTTAATTAGGGACGGTCCACTTGCCCTCAAAAAATCGTCTCTCTTGAACACACTTTGGCCTGTCCCCAGCAGAGTGCTTGAGTGGACTGACCCGGAGGCATTTTTCCTCAATGGAGCACGCTAGTTATTTAACGGCTTCCTACTAAACGTGCACTTCATTCTTTAGGTCAATATTTGAGTCGGGAAGTTACGCAAGATGATAAAGCTGAGGCTAAGCAATAAGTCTGGTAATTAAAGACGGAGAGAGCGCTCCTTCGTTGGTTTTTCTTCTTTTAAACTTGCGAAACAACTTGTGCGATCTTCAGTGCGGGCGTTAATTGCGACTAATCCTATTTTTTCTCTCCCACCGTACCTCGCACAATTCCCTTGAGCCCCGTAGGTATATACACATCGCACCGCTTTCCGACCGATGTAAACCAAGAGGGAACTCGTAGCCTAATAAATGAAGAGTCAAGAAGCGCAGCACGTCTCAGTTTGCTGATGCACTTCATCTCCAGGTTGAGAAGGCAGGATGGGAACCTTTCATTATTTCGGAGCAAGTTCTCGCCCTGCCAATTCGTCGCACCACCATATAGTTTCTTTTCTTTTCAAGTCGTGCTCCGAGACAGCAAACTGCGTGACAACTTGTGCAAGTTCCAATCCTATACCTAATCACTTCCATACATGCAATTTTCCTTGCACTTCAATATTACTATTCACGAGCACATTACTAAGTAAAGTGGCTTATGTATAAAGTGTAAAACAGTTCAGGTCTCAAACGTCCCCGCCTTTCACTTATCAATTCTCTCTCTTTCAAATATTTTATTACGTGTAAATTGATTGCTTCAGCATTTTTGCAGACGACCACAGAAACTTGCTCTGACGGCAAATGGTCAGCAATGGAAGCTGCTTTTTTTGCTCTATCCTTTCGAGTTTCAAGTGATAAAGAGCAAAAAATCTTATTGAACGCAACTGCTCAAAGCTCCGTGCTTTCGCTTTACTCTTATACTACTGGACAGCGATGCATAGAAGGCGCAGTATAGCGCAAAGTAAAGAAAGATGGCTAAGCTTTTAACTGTGGATATGTGGATGAATGAATGCTTAACCGGGCGTAGATGTGTGCTCCATCAAGCTCAGAAAAAATACTTAACGTCTTTTCTACCTGATATAACTTTTCCTTTCACTAGGAAAAAACTTGAACTCACAGCCGCACTTTTTGAGCCTTGCGGGAGACAAACCTTGGTTTTCGCCATCTTTATTTTTGTCCTTTCTTCCTACATTTTTTCCCCAATACTCCGACCACGCTTTACTTATTTCACTAGCGTACCGTTTACTTTCCCAGTTCTGTCCATAAACCACAAGGCTTTACTTGGGCAAACATACCTCTAATGGATGTCTTCGCGTTAACTAAACGATGCTGCACGATTTTCTCAGCTTTCGCGCATTAAGTACACTTCTTCGTTTTTGTCGTCGTTGTCTTCTTTAGTAAATATGGCTGTATACCTACGGTTTTTAGGGCAGCCCGACCTTGCGGCAAACAGTAGAGCGCTTCACTTTGAGTTATCATAAATTGCTTACTTTTCTATTTTGCGTACACCTTTTAGCCGATGCGGACGTGCTTTTCTCTTTTTATGTAGTGCGCTATCTGTCGCTATGGCTGAAAACGTCTTACGCCATCTATTCTTGTGCGCGAAAAATAAACTGTAGTCACCTGGCCCAGCCTTTCAAATGCTTGCTGCTGGTTTTAAAGGTGATAGTTTTTCTTGGGGACCTTCGACGCAAACATTTTGGTCTGTCTGTCTGTCGGTGGACTTGTCTGCTTGTCCGCCGAAACGATACCCGTAACGGCCAGAATCTAACTCCATCCGCAGCACCCACCAATATTGCTCAAGTTTCAGCGTTCATACTTGTGCGATTGTTAAAACAAATCAATTATTGCGCATATCTGAGGCACTATAACAACACGTCAGTATTCTTCATGTTTTTAGGTTTGTCTTCATACTCTCTATAGAGAAGGCGTGCATAAGTAATTCTAAGGTCCGTAGCGTTTAACGCTGCGTTGACAATGCAACGCTATGCACGAAAAGGCAAGTGTTTCCAACGCTTTGCTGTGAGGTGGTGGAACCTAACCGCCGTCTTGCATTCTACACCTTATCACGGCCGATGTGGGCACGCTCGCCGCGCGCTTCGTTTTGCAAGATAACTGCAAGATAGCGATCATGTGTCAAGTGTGACGTGCCTCGATGCGTTCGTTCGCCTCCTCTGCACGCGTCGAGGCACTCTAACACACCGCCTCCGCAATAGCATTCAACAGTTTTCTCGCGCGCAAGATGAAATAAACGCTTTTTCCACTCTCTCCAAACGCAAGACTGTCATCTTTCGACGTCAATTGCAGTGAAACATGCAGATACGGGGCCAATTGTTTGTCTTTGTTCTGTGATGACCTATCAATGCGTCGATGTTCAGGCAACAAGAGCCCAGACACAATGCTGGAATATCGCGCTCAGAAAGACCTCATTGATCACTTGAGCACCAGAAGCAAATCTTCAATTGCAGACTGTGAACCTCGGGTATAGAACTACGAGAGGAATTTTCCCGTGCATCGCACGGCCAAAGTAGGGATTTACAACCTTCGCAGCGACACTTTCCGACTACCAAGCAGAGGTTACTCAGCAGTGTTCGGTCATTTCACAGTTGCTTTTCAACCTTGCAATGATTAAGTTACCCAGCCTCCTCGACGCTATACAAGACCTGCGACATATCTCTGTGCAGACAATATTACGTCATGGACGACAGCCTGAAATACCAGAACGCAAGAAATGCGCCTACAAGAAGCAATAGATACCATCGAGAAGTACTTGAAATATTGTGGACTTCGATGTGCTTCTGATAAGTCGGGACACCTCGCTCTGCAATGCAGAACGAGAGGGTGGCCAGCCATATACATTGAACCTGATCCAAGCGCTACCCTCAACAAAAAGCGAGTAAAAAAATTGGAAAAATCACGAGTACTGGGGCTCCACAACCACAAAGGTGGGTCAGAGGTGGCCGCACTACCTCGACTGCAGCGCACGCTATCTCAGCTAACGCATCTCGTCCGGCGAATAACGAACCGTAGAAGTGGCCTTAAAGACAAAGACACGCTGCGTGGGATGTAAGCTCTCCTCAGCTGCCGGCTAACCTAAGGCACTCCCTACCTCGCGCTGAAGAAACAGAGGTAGAGAGGCTGGACATCATAATTCGTAAGGCCATAGAAATCGCTTTAGGGCTCCCATTCACGGGTTCCACTGCGAAACTACTGAAGATGGGCGTGCACAATACCTGGCAAAAACTAATCAAAGCACACAAGGCTATTCCGCTAAAACGGCGAAAGCTCTCGCCCACTGGAAGCTTGGCTCTACAGCGGCTCAACGATAGCAAAACATTTATAGGCGACACTGACGCGGACCGGAAAGAACAGATTCCGCCAAACATCCGCGAATTTTTAAGCATTGCACGAACTCCGCACAATATCGACCCAACACATCACAAGAAAAAAAGGCAGGCACAAGTGAATGCTGTGTGGCAAAATCACGGCCAAGACCAAGACGCCAGATACACAGACACCACCAAGTATTCTGATAGAAACGCCTACGCTTCGATCTTTGTTGATTCTCGGGCGCACAGCTTGCATCTGCCATAGTACGCGACCAAAGCCCAGAAACTCCAGAGGAGGCGGCAGTTGCACTAGCTACCACAACGTGCTTGAATGCAGCTGTGGTGTTTCCAGATTCCCAAGCAGCCATGCGACACTACAGCAATGGTCATGCGTCTAACCAAGCAATCCAGGTATTCAAGCACCGAAGCATTCCGTTGCCGTTCACCTAAGTGACATAGGTTCCTGGGCGCAAAAATCTGGAGGGGAACAAGGCGGCTCACGCCGCGAGTCACGAATACGTCTACCAGGCTGCCCCTTCCCGCTTTTTAAACGCCAGGACTATGTCCGCGTTAGCTAAGTCCATACCTATCACCTACTCTGCAGTACTGCAACACCATAAATGGGCACGCAGAGAGTACTCACCACTACATTCGAAGCTCCACAAAGAGACCAGCACTATTCTAAGAAGGCCGCAGAGAAACACTACGCACACGTTGTTGTTGTTGTTGTTGTTGTCTTTATTTCAGACAAATGTACGTCTCGGATACAAGGACAAAAGGCAGATGTCCTCTGCCTGACGGGACCCCAGTACCCGAAAGCACCACTCAGAGTATACAATATAAAAATAAATACAATATAACAGACTAATAATGCATGCATACTACGTATAATAACGCACCAACTGTACCCAACATTACAAGAATATTTTTTGCCTGACTTGCGCCGTACGTGACACATTGACCCACATGATCTTCGAGTGTCCATGCAATACGCATATATACCTATCGCCGCCACTGAATACCTCTGACGCCATTCAACAGGAACAGCTTCTCGAAACGTGGGAGGCCAAGCTCGCCTCGAAGGACCTGGACCCGCAACAACGTCTCGTCGCCAGGTCCAAGGAGGTAGCTAAGGCTGGAGGGTTCCTGGAATGAAGAGACCTCCTATCTAGAGTAAAAGCAGGACCCGCACCGCTATACTGTTTTGAAAAGCAAAGTTTATTCCTGCCTTCTTTCCTTGCATCAGACAGCCCTATTCCTCTGTGTTGAATCGACCGTATATGACAGGAATCAATAAAATAGGGTAGGCGCTGCGTGATATACGTACTCCATCAAAGAGTGGTGCCGGGAAACATTACCTTTTGCAGAACCCAGGGCCAATGCAAGAAGAGAGCAGTATATTGTCGGCAGAGGGCTTTTTTGGTGCAATAGCGTCACGCAGCATAAAAAATACAAGTGTTCTAATCATTGCATATCTATTTATTTTCTACAACAACAAAACACCACTTATTACTGCCGTATAGATGTTGCGCTTTCTATATGCGTAACATTTACTTTTTGAACAGCAATCTTCAAAAGTATCAATGTAGCCACTAGTTCAAATTGGCTGGGCGTTAAGCAAGCGCTCACACTTTGGCGGGGTGGCCATTGACGTACCTCTACAGTTTTGCTAGAGTTACTGTGTATTCTACCTTTAGGTAGCACAGTTGCACCTCTGACAGAACTCGCCGCTCGTGCCACCATTCGCCGAGCACGCTCACGTGCGCAAAAAGCGTCCGTTTAAGGGAATGCCAACTTCACGGCCACGCGGGTGCTGGCGACTGCAGCGCCCCCACTGATACCACTGCACTGTCAAGCTGTCCGTCCGGCGAAACGCAAAGCGGTTCGGCTCACGCAGTGCAGATTGTTTGTCGGTGTTGCGGCGGTGTTTCCTGCTGTCCATTTCAGTTTTTTTTTTCTTCTTGTAAGCGACAGTCATTGCACCAGCACTGGCCTATATGCAGTAATTTTTTTTTCGCGGTGGTAGGGGGCCGACTTCCTGAAGACCATGCAAAACACTCATTTGTGTGAGTCATTTTCGGTAAAGTAAACGTACCCAGAGTTTTGGGAAAGAGCCCCCCCCCCCTCTTCTCTTTAGCTTTGGGCCAGCGTCAGTGACGCGTTATGAACGAGCGTACACTGAGAAAGTACACGGAGCCGCTGAGCCGCCTAGGCTCCTACATTCTAGAGGGGTAGCTTTCCTGCTTAGCATAGACGCACCGGTGGGCAAAGTTGTGGACCTATGCGAAACTCTGCTACCTACGGTAGCATATACAGTAAGGAGGAGGAGGACTAAACTTCATTATTCAGAAAAGAGAGGGGAAATGGGGGAAATGAAGTTTGACGGGGGCTGGGTTGGGGCCTAAGGGGCCGCAACACTTGCAGACCACTCCGCCAGCTTGGCCTGTATATGCCAATTTATGCTGCTTAAGGACCTCTCTCAGGCCTTTGGTGAGGGAGATGACTGCAGGAGCTCCTCGGGTGGAGGGTTGTTGGGGCAACCCCATAATACGTGATCTTGCCCTGCCTGCGCTAGGCCACAGTTAATGCACTTGAGTAGCTTTTCATCTTTCACTATTGCGGCCAGCCTCCTCGGGCTGAGTTTACAATGAGTCTGAGCCCTTCGCAGTGTAGTCACTTGGACCTGGTTTAATGCTTCACCTGAAGGTGGATAAAGCCTTCTGTGTTCTCGGTGCCGGCTGAGCCAGTCTCCGTAGCTGAGCGGCAGGTCATTCGCCTTTGGTTCCTGGGACCGCACCACTGCCCAGTTTATGTTCCCTCGGGCTGTCTGGTGAGCAGCCTCATTTCCGGGGTTCCCACAGTGGCCCGGAACCCAAATGAGCTTGATTTCTTGTTGAGGTCGTGCTAATTTTCGCTGTGCCGTTTTATTTGTATGCCCTGCAGCATATGCCTTGATAGCCGACATCAAATCCGATATAATAAACTTCGTGCCCTCAATGGTAGTTCCAATAGCAATCGCTGTTTCTTCTGCCTTGGTTGTGGAGCCAGCCTGAATGGTTTCTGTCCGCAATGAGCGTCCATAACCATCAACTGCCGCACTACCATAATTCACCCCGCCGGCGTGACTGGCGTACACATACGCTGCTGGTTTGTTATCCAGCCCTTTTTTCGTGCGTCCACCCGCGCTTGCTGACGTTCTTTGTTTAGACTACCCACGTGTTTCGGCAGTGCCAGGATTTTTGTCTTAGCTCTGATTTCTTGCGGTATTTTAGGCCTCAGTTTAGGTCCAGTTAGTGGTTTTAAGTTTAGGAGCTTCACGACTGCATGTAATTGTCGAGTGCAGGATAGTTTCTACCATTGTGATGCTCGTTGTGCTTCAATTATTTCGTTACGGTGTTATGTACACCCAGTTTCAAGAGTTTCTCGTTGCTGACCCAAGTGAGTAGTCCTAAGACCACTCTGTAGATAGACCGAATTAATATGATGATTTTATTCATTGCATCGCTCTTGAGGTACAAGAAGGAGCTTTTTGCACAATTCTACAAATAAAGAAAGACTGTACTAAGTTTCAGGCTTCTTTTTGTTTTGTAGCCTATGCTTCCGTCCGCTCATTCTTCTCAGGAGCCCGATGACTTGTCGCGAAGTGGTTTTCAGCCTTTTAAGAGTCTTTCAGACGAGCCATTTTTCTTCCAAAGAGAGGCCGAGTATCCTTATTGTGGTTACTTTAGTACTGTTTCTTTGTTTACCGCGATGTTAAACGTGTCTCTGATAGCTGGCGGTAGTTTAGTCGCTATAAAGAGCTCTGATATGGCTTCATAACATTTAGGTCTGTTCAGTGCTGTGAAGGTTTGCACTGTGTCGGCTGCTTTTTTCAAAGCTTTCTTAACATCATCTGGGCTTCCTGCCCTTGTCCAATTCGTCACATCGTCTGCATATATTGCGTAGCGAATACACAGAATCTTTTTCAACTTTTCTGGCAGTTTCCTCATCGTGAAGTTAAGCAAGAAGGGTGACAACACTGCGCCCTGTGATGTACCTCGTGCTCCGAGTTTTATGACTGGACTTTGAATTTCACCAAATCGTAGGACGGCAGTTCTACCTCTGAGAAAGGCTGAATTGTAGTTATACGTACGTTCACGCTCACACATTCATCTCAGCGAAATTGGATAAGACTGACTTGTGGGTTACCTGATCAAAAGTTTTTTGAACATCTAGTACTAGTATTGTCCTGGTAGCACCAGAAATTCCTGGGTCCACGATGTCTTTTTTATCATCCACATAATGTCTTAAGTGGACATACCATGCCCAAAGCCGATTAGGGTTGGCTTAAATAGTTGATGTTCTTCTGTGTGTTCATGAAGTCTGGCTAACACAACATGTTTGAGTGCCTTTCTCAAACATAAAGTCAGAGATATTGGCCTTATTTTTTCAGCTCTAATTTCTTTACGGTTTAGAAATAAAAAGGACTTTGGCTTCTTTCCGAATACTGGGGATGTTTCCATTGTGCCATGTGTCGTTGTAAAGTTTATTTAAACTTCGGATAGACTTATCATCCAAATTTCTCTGTAACTTGTTTGTGACAGCATCTTTTCCCGCGGCCGAGGTTGTCTTGAGATTTGCGAGTGCTGCCCTGAATTCAGCTTCAGTGATGTCTGCATCAAGTTTTTCGTTGTTGGTTTCCTCGTACGGGAGTTAGGCGGCTTCGCACTCTTCCAAATTTAAGTACTTTTCCATTAGTGAGTTTATGATGTCGTCTTCCGTGCCTTCGAATTTCTGCGCCAGCATTTGCGTGCGTCTTTGTGCAGCCCCTTTACTATTGTCTGGCTTCAATAGGTGCTTTAAGAGTGACAATGGGTTTTTGGAGCCGAGCTGTTCATTATTCTTGCCCCAGATTTGCATCTATTGCAATGAACTTAGTTCGCCCGAGTATGTCTGTATTTATTTTTCTACTTCTAACAAATATAGTTGGAGGTTTCGGTTAAGTTTATAAGCCATTCTGCTTGCATTGTTTGTTGTTTCTTCCAGAAGTTGACCAGCCTTGAATCTGGCTTGAGACCATCTTCTTCTACCGGTACCCCTGTAGTGGCTTCTTCGGAATCTTTAAGCAGTTCTTGTAACCACTCATCAATATTTTCCATTTTGTCCACTGCTTATCGGTTCCGTTTGTACTTAAAAAGATGCCATTTAGTACGCTGAACCAGAAGTTTTTCCCTGTCATAACCTGTTGCTGGAATTGTAATATCAAGTAGATAGTGGTCACTGCCCAGATTCAGCCTTGTGTTTCCCCAGGTTGCTTTTTCGGCATACTTGACAAAGCACAAGTCTGAGGTGGTATTTCTTGTGACGCTGTTACCTACCCTTGTCGGCTGTGAGGAGTCAGTGAGCAGCGTCAGTCCGTTGTTTTGGGCACAGTTATGAATAGCAGCACCTTTTTTTGTCCTTCGCTGGTAGCCCCACATTGTGAGATGGGCATTAAAGTCTCCGAGGACTATTAGTTGTTCATTCGCAGCTTCCTTTCTTGCTTTTCTGATTATTGCTGCAAAAGATATTGTTTTACTTCGCGGTGGACTCTATATGTTGAGTATGTACAGGCATTTACTTTTTCTGCGTTTAGGTATGAGTTGTGCGATTGTATAAGGAATGTTTTCCAAATTTTAAGTCGATTTGCGCCGATGCAACATTATGTTGTATGGTTATCACTCTTCTTGGTTTTTTCCTGTGGAAATCTTGCTTTACGTGGCATATTCAGCTATTTTTGTTTCTGTTTGTGTTTCCCGTAGGGCTATTACATTATTACCGGGATCGAAGTTGGCAAAGAGAACTGCAGTGCTGCCCGCTTTTAGTGAATGACCTGCAATTGCACTGAATATTTCTAACTTGTCCCGTCATCCCTTTTAGAGTAGGGTTCAGCCCTGACGTTGAATTTGTACGTTAACTTGCCGCTTTGCGCGTTACTTGGTTTAGTTTGACTTAGCCCCATAGCGGGTAAGTGAAAGTTCACTTGGGAGTTAACTCTGCTGCTTACGTTAGAAAGCATTCTTGTTATTTCACTGCTAAGCATTTCGCGAAACGTTTTCAGGGTTTCTTGCACTAAGGCATGAATAGCTCTCATCATTTCGTCTATTTGCGTCTCATGCGTTTTTTCACCACAGCGCTTGCATCTCTTCTTCCTTTCTTGAGGACAAACGTCCGCCCGATGTCCGGTGTCATCATTATCATCATCATCAGCCTGACTACGTCCACTGCAGGACAAAGGCCTCTCCCATAATCCGCCAGTTAACCCGGTCCTGTGCTTGCTGCTGCCAATTTATACCCGCAAACTTCTTAATCTCATCTGCCCACCTAACCTTCTGTCTCCCCCTAACCCGCTTCCCTTCTCTGGGAATCCAGTCAGTTACCCTTAATGACCAGCGGTTATCCTGTCTACGCGCTACATGCCCTGCCCATGTCCATTTCTTCATCTTGATTTCAGCTATGATATCCTTAACCCCCGTTTGTTCCCTAATCCACTCTGCTCTCTTCTTGTCTCTTAAGGTTACACCTACCATTTTTCTTTCCATTGCTCGCTGCGTCGTCCTCAATTTAAGCTGAACCCTCTTTGTAAGTCTCCAGGTTTCTGCTCCGTAGCTAAGTACCGGCAAGATACAGCTGTTATATACCTTCCTCTTGAGGGATAGTGGCAATCTACCTGTCATAATTTGAGAGTGCTTGCCGAATGTGCTCCACCCCATTCTTATTCTTCTAGTAACTTCAATCTCGTGGTTCGGCTCTGCGGTTATTACCTGCCCTAAGTAGACATAGTCTTTTACAACTTCAAGTGCACTATTACCTATCTCGAAGCGCTGCTCCTTGCCGAGGTTGTTGTACATTACTTTCGTTTTCTGCAGATTAAATTTAAGACCCACCTTTCTGCTCTCCTTGTCTAACTCCGTAATCATGAGTTGCAATTCGTCCCCCGAGTTACTCAGCAATGCAATGTCATCGGCGAAGCGCAGGTTACTAAGGTATTCTCCATTGACTCTTATCCCTAACTGCTCCCATTCTAGGCTTCTGAAAACCTCGTGTAAGCACGCGGTAAATAGCATTGGGGAAATTGTGTCCCCCTGCCTTACACCCTTCTTGATTGGTATTCTGTTGCTTTCTTTATGAAGCACTATGGTAGCAGTTGATCCCCTGTAGATTTCTTCCAGAATGTTTATATATACTTCATCTACGCCCTGATTCCGCAGTGTTTGCATGACGGCTGATATTTCTACTGAATCAAACGCCTTCTCGTAGTCTATGAAGCCTATGTATAGTGGTTGGTTATACTCTGAGCATTTCTCTATTACCTGATTGATAGTATGAATGTGGTCAATTGTTGAGTAGCCTGTTCGAAATCCTGCTTGTTCCTTTGGTTGATTGAATTCTAATGTTTTCTTTACTCTGTTAGCAATTACCTTTGTAAATAGCTTGTATACTACAGAGAGCAAGCTGATTGGCCTGTAATTCTTCAAGTCCTTGTCATCTCCTTTCTTATGTATTAAGATGATGTTAGCGTTCTTCCAAGACTCTGGTACCCTTCCCGTCAGGAGACACCTCGTAAACAGGGTGGCTAGTTTTTCTAACACAATCTGTCCTCCATCTTTCAGCAAATGTGATGTTACCTGATCCTCACCAGCAGCTTTGCCCCTTTGCATGCTCTCCAAAGCTTTTCTGACTTCTTCTATCATTACTGGTGGGGCGTAATCTGGGTTACTGCTAGTTCTTATAGTATTAAGGTCGTGGTTGTCTCGTCTACTGTACAGATCTCTGTAAAACTCCTCCGCTATTTTAACTATCCTATCCATATTGGTAGTTATTTTGCCTTCTTTGTCCCTTAGTGCATACATCCGACTTTTGCCTATCCCAAGTTTCCTCTTCAATGCTTTGACACTTCCTCCGTTTTTCAGAGCGTGTTCAATTCTCGCCATGTTATACCTTCTTACATCGCATGCCTTACATCTATTAATCAACTTCGAAAGCTCTGCCAGTTCTATTTTGTCTGTTGTACTTGACGCTTTCATGATTTGACGCTTCTTAATTAGGTTCTTCGTTTCTTGGGAAAGCTTGCCAGTGTCCTGTCTAACTACCCGGCCTCCAACTTCCACTGCACACTCCGTAATGATACTCGTCAGATTATCATTCATTGTATCTACGCTAAGGTTGGTTTCCTCACTAAGAGCCGAATACCTGTTCTGCAGCGACACTCTGAATTCCTGTACTTTCCCTCTCAGTGCTAGCTGATTGATTGGCTTCTTGCGTATCAGTTTCTGTCGTTCCTTCTTCAAGTCTAGGCGAATTCGAGATCGTACCATTCTATGGTCACTGCATCGTACCTTGCCAATCACTTCCACATCCTTAACGATTCCAGGGTGTGCACTCATTATAAAGTCTATTTCGTTCTTATTTTCGCCATTAGGGCTCCTCCATGTCCACTTGCGGTTTTCTCGTTTTCGGTAGAAGGTATTCAAAATCCGTAAATTATTGTGTTCTGCGAATTCTACTAGTAGCTCTCCTCTGGCGTTTCTAGTACCGATGCCATAATCTCCTACTGCCTGGTCTCCAGCCTGCTTCTTCCCTACCTTTGCATTAAAGTCGCCCATCACCATAGTATACGGTGTTTTTACCTTACTCATTGCCGATTCCACGTCTTCATAGAAGATTTCAACTGAAGCGTCATCATGGCTGGATGTAGGCGCGTAAGCCTGTACTACCTTCATTTTGTATCTTTTATTCAGTTTAATTACGATGCCTGCCACCCTTTCATTAATGCTATAGTATTCCTCTATGTTGCCCGCTATGTTTCTGTGAATTAGGAACCCCACTCCCAGTTCTCTTCTGTCTGCCAAGCCCCTGTAGCAAAGGACGTGCCCATTCTGTAGCACCGTATAGGCCTCATCTGTCCTCCTAACCTCACTGAGCCCTATTATATCCCATTTAACACCCTCTAGCTCCTCGAATAGTACAGCTAGACTTCCCTCACTAGATAAGGTTCTAGCGTTAAACGTTGCCAAGTTCAGGTTCCAATGGCGGCCTGTCCGGATCCAGAGATTCTTAGCACCCTCTGCTGCGTTGCAGATCTGACCGCCGCCGTGGTCAGTTGCTTCGCAGCTGCTGGGGACTGAGGGCCGTGAGTTATTTGACGTAAGCATGTGGGAGGTAGTGGCCAGATACTGCACCAGGGTGGCCAATCCTTCTCTGGTGAGGGAGTGCGTTCTCGGCGGTGTTTGCCGGTGAGGCCGCACCCCAGGCCTCCTAATGCAGTTCCATCAACACGCGGATTTTTTTTTTGTTTTTTTTCATCCGGTTGGGAACTGCGCGGTACCGGGATTTGAACCACGGACCTCTTGCATGCGAGGCGGATGCTCTAACCACTACGCCATCGCTGCTTCCACATCCTTAACGATTCCAGGGTTATCAACCACTATACATAGCCTTCATAGACTACGAGAAGGCGTTTGATGGGGTTATCAACGGTCACATAAATCCTCAGCAACCCGTCTTTTAGATGTCTTTTATACGTCTTTTAGACCCGTCTTTTAGACGTCTTTTAGATGTCCGGTGTGTCGGCAGTTAAAACATGCCTCTATTTGTTCTTTGAAGGAGTGGACTACATACATAGCCCCCCAATACCTGACATACTCCGGGCGCTCCGTTCCTGTGAAAACGGCAACCATGTGTTTTCTTCCTAGTGTTCTGGCGGCGACCACTTTGATGTTTGCATTTCTTGCCTGCAGTTCTGTGAAGATAGCCTCGTCGGTTTCGTCGGAGCATGCGTAGTAGATTACTCATTTCGTTGAATTTTGTGGGGCTGGAGCGTAAGCTACCCTATCGCAAAAACCAGTAGCACTGGCCCAGCGCCATACCTGCGTACTGAACCAGTGTGGCGCTGACACTGGGACAGTGCCACGCTGCACAAGGCACGCTGACACTGCACACTGGGACACCAATTATCGGCCGAAATCTGGCTTTTAAATTGTTTTTAAAGCTTTGGTCATGCGCACATCGCGATTGAGGCTGAAACACGCGCGCAGTGAAAAAAGACAAAAAGAAAAAAAAAGAAAGAAAAGTGAGTGAGCCGGCGTCGAACCTACTAACTCACCCACCACACATTCTGAGATTGACAAGCTGCCCCCTACTCCACACCTGAAAGATGAGTGTATTTTTCTTCATCCTAAAAGAAATTCAGGTATCCAATATTTTTATTTTGTCGTTTACATACGCAGTGCTTCGTGTCTTCGTGCTCGCGCTATACAGGTGATTGTTAGCTTGTTTTTGTGGGTTGCCTTTGATCACATTCATCTGGCACGTTTTGCCGCAAAGCTTGTTAGCGTAGCTGCAGATGTGTCACGACAATTGTAGTGACTCGCTATGCAGCTAGTAATACCTATGTAGAAAACAGCGTTCATCTGAACTGCTCACTGAACACTGTAGATTTTGTCCCTCGATAGCTTGAAAAGATTTGCTGTCCTCCTCATTTACGTTACGCGTACGATAACCGCAGCACTTCACTCTAACTGAAACGACCATTAGGCTTAGGGCCGTACTTCGTGTGCCACAGTTGCTGTGACGATCGTACATATTCAGTTAGAAGGAGTCTAATAATTGTTAAAGTGTAGCTTAGGTCAAAAGTGACCCATAACTGGTCATATTTGCACCTTTTACTACACAAATGAGAAGCTAAAAACACCGAGATTGAGCATTGCAGCGGAAAACTGCTGCCGGGGACGTGTGGCTTCCTACGGTACGAGCCGCAACGACTCACTGCTACAGTAGCTTGGTCTTGATTGTCAGCCTGATACTACTGCCATACTGTGTTTCCATTTATTTATTTATTTATTTATTTATTTATTTATTTATTTATTTATTTATTTATTTATTTATTTCAGGTACCTTACAGGACCCAGGGGTAGGGGCATTAAGTAAAGGGGGCAATACACTAGATACATGTACACATACATATGGAGTTGGCAAAATTACATGAGAAAAGATAAAATTGCAATATAATAAACAGAAAGTATTATAGATAAGTATATACATGTAAATATGACGCACACATGCAAGCAGTAAGCGAAAGTGTGCGTTCATTGAGCACAAGAAGGGAGCGGTTACATGTCACCGCTCCAACAATCTTAAAACAAGTTCGAGTTTTACAAAATAAAAACAAATAGCATGCACGATGAAGATAAGAAAACAATATGTTTCATAGCGCCAATACAGCGGGGTGAAATATATCAGTTCTATTGTTGCCGTTTATGAAATACATTGACGAAATTTGATCAAACTTCAAGGAAAGCGCACCCGCTCCAGGGGGGAGGGGCATTCATGGGTGGGCTGGAGCCTTTTTTCCCGAAATTCTCACATTACCCCCCCCCTTAGCCTCCCTGCCAGGTGAAAGCATACTTAAAACACGACGCATAAGTTCTCTGCTTTTTTGCCCCCCTGCAAGAACACAATTGTCGTTGGTCCCCCCAGAAATATCCTGACAGTGCTCTAACCCGCGCGCTCGACATATGTGAATGCTTCAGCGTACCCGCATCCATTGCCTAACTAAAACAAAGCTGCATATGTGTAGCACAAAGATAAGAGAAGCATCATATTCGGTAAATTTTATGCTCAACATCTCTCGGTTCCATATGAAGTCTTACAGAAAGTGCTCAGCGTACCGGGTTAAGTGATCAACCGCGGTGACGATCCATCTTTAGCCATCTGATGTAGTTGGGAGGGGCCCGAAGAGGTCGATTCCGATAACAGAGACTGACGGCTCTGCTGGGCAAAAGAAGTGGTTGTAGGGTCCCGTCTGGAGCAATAGTGGGCCGCTTGCGGTGTTGACAAAGTGCGCACGAGGCAATATACTTAGCTACCATCGTGGAAAGACCTGGCCAGAATAATTGACTGCGGATGCGCTCATAGGTTTTATAATAACCCAAGTGGCCTGACGTCGGGTCGTCGTGTGAAGTGCGCCGAACTTCAGTGCGTAGTGCGCGTGGTACGACGGGAACCCATCGATGGCCTTCTCTTCAGGGTGGAAAATGTATCAATAGAGGACATCGTCCTCCAACTTAAATAGCCGGAGTTATTTCCACAATTTCGTACAATATATATACATGTATAAATATATATATATATATATATATATATATATATATATATATACTGTGTAGTGATATATGAGAGCTTGTGTCTATTGGTGTTCGGAAGCGATAGCACGGTATGACGTGGATACACACATGTTTAAGTATAATGGTATATCTCTGTCATGACTACTAACGCACATGATCATAATTTACCTTCTTTAATAGCTGAAATTGTTGACATATTCCAGAACACAGCGTATGGTAACGCGTTCGATGCTCTAACCACCCAGCTATCACAGCGGCCACAGCGTATGGTGATTCCCATGCAAAGACATCAACAAGCACATAATAAAAACTGTAAACTCATCACGAAATTCTAAAACTTCGGCGATGCTTCTTGTAGCAAATGCAGTGACAGCTCACAGGGACAGTGCACACACCTTGAGTAGCAGATGCCCTACCATCATTTTACAGCGAAAGCTGTTATGAGATCACGATAAGGGTAGCGTGCGACGCACTCGTGCGCCACTGCTGCCGGTGCCCGTAAGCACTATCGCGTGAAGACAAAACTATAGTATATAAAACACCTAGAACACTATTAAATTTGAACCCAGCTACTCTGTGTGCCAGCCCAGTGTTCTATCGCTGAGCCAAGCCTGTGCTTGAAACTCCACTCGAAATTAACCCTAGGCAGGCTTCATGTCGGCAAAAGAATCACGCTAATATAAGTAGTACAGCATTTCAGTACAACCGAGGAACAACCAGGTGCCATACAATGCGATTTGCGTAACGAGTGGGTCATTAAATGCTCCAACCAATTACTAAAGCTTCAAGCATGATTCTTCATGGCCGTCATCCTCAGCGTCAAGTGTGTAGCGGGTACTACGCTTCTACAAAGAATGACAAATGATGGCATAGGGAATTTACTTATTTATTTATTTATGAATACTGCAACCCTAACATAGGGTTTTGGCAGGGTGGATATACATTTGATAAGTTTACAAATCGGCAAACAAATAAACATAAAACAGGTAAGGCATTTACACACTTTCATAACGAAAACAAAAGAACAGTGGTTTGTAATAAACCGGCATAAGAACATATAGAGAAATGAGCGCTGAATTCAAGATGATCACAAGTGGAGAATGGTTACAGTGATTGAAATAAACAACAGGAGCACATGTCATAGAAATTAGACACTCGCTGCTAGAACTGCGCAGCAAAAAGGTTCAAGAATTACTGGGAAAGAACTTCGTTACTAAGGTTATTCCATTCGGTAATTGTCCTAGGGAAGAACGAGTACTTGAATGTGTTATTACGGGTGGAAAATCGGGTTATTGTAAAGGCATGCCTCTGCCTTCTGGTATATCCTGTGGACAAACGAAGTATATGTGATAAGTCTAACTTAAAATAACCTTTAACAAACTGAAAGAAAAATTTCAATCTTAATACTTTATTTCGTTGTGTAGGTGTTGGGAGGTTAGCTTTTGCTAATAAACATGTTATTGAAGTACGACCAAAACTGTTATAAATAAACCTAACAGCTTTCTTTTGAATTTTTTCCATTTCGCTTATATTTTTTCTGGTGTAAGGGTACCAAATTATGGATGCATAATCTAAAGTAGGTTGAACAATTGCATTAAATGCAACAAGGCGAACGGCGGGAGTGGAGTGCTTAAGAGCTCGTCTAAGATAAAATTATTTGTAATTTCTCGAGCTCATTACAGTTTTAATATGTCTAGTCCAGTTAAGGTCATTCGAAATCCAAAGACCAAGGTACTTGTAGTGTTGTACCTCCTGCAAAAAAAAACATTATTGGCTGAATATGCAAAATGAAGAGTGTTACGTTTGTGAGAAATTTTCATGAAAACGGTCTTTTTGAATTTAACTGACATCTGCTATTTCTCGCTTCAACGAATGACCTTTTGAAATGCATCGTCTAAATGAATTTGATCAGCATGGTTTTCTATTTCCGAGTACAGGATGCAATCATCCGCATATAACTTAATTTTTACGGGTATGTCATGTGATATATCATTTATAAACAATAAAAAGAGGAGGGGTCCGAGCACAGAGCTTTGGGGAACACTCAAGTCAACCGGTACTGTACGAGAACAATGGTCATTGAAAAAGACGTACTGTTTTCGATTCGAAAGATAACCGGAAATCCAATTTAGAAGCTGAGTATTCCTAAAAATTAAATCCAATTTGAAGAGTAATTTATTGTGAGAGACCGTATCGAAAGCTTTAGCAAAATCCATAAAAATTGCATCTACCTGTTTTCAAGAATTTATAGATAGTGCGAAATCATGAACTGTAGTTACCAGCTAAGTACAAGTAGAAAATTCTTTCTTGAATCCGTGTTGTGAACCTGACAAAATATTGTGCTTATCTAGGAATTCTGAAATATGCTTATGTATTATATGCTCAAGTAGTTTACAGGAAGTTGAAATTAATGAGATCGGCCGATAGTTAATAACAGAATGAGGATTTCCACTCTTATGTAGGGGCTCGACTTTAGCAGTTACACAGTCATCCGGAACTTGATCATCTTTCAGAGATTTAGAAAAAAGAATTGTTAGGTACTTTGAAACCCATTGTGCATAGCGTTTTAAGAACTCATTCGGTACTCCATCAGGACCTGAAGATTTTTTAACATCAAGCTTTAAAAAAAATTAAAAACTCCCTCTTCACTTATGACAATATCCGATAGGGGTGGGCCTGCCATATCACATGTTTCCAGGACTCCATTATCCTTCGTAAAAACTGACTTAAAATGATCATTGAAAGCATTAGAAATAACAGAGGAATCACTAGTTTCCACACCGTCAATTTCAAAAACATCAGTAGTCATAGGATTGGGCGAAATTAAACTCCAGAACCTTTCGGGAGACGAAGACATGAGACTCGGGAGTTGTTGGCCATAATAGCGTTCCTTGTCAAACAATACATTTGCTTTTAGTTGAGAAGCCAGTTCAGAAATTTTTTGTTGGAGGATCCCTACGTCTGTAGAGTACCGTCTCTGATTTTTTATACGTTTGAGCAATCTTCGCAACTGCAACGTTTCCCGAGAAATCCAGGGGTTCTTTCCTTTCGATTTTTTTACAATGCGCGGAACAAATCTTTCAATACACACATTTATAAGGTCCTTGAAACGCTTCCACAAATAATGAATATCAGCAGTGCAACTCGAAAAAGAATCAAATTCAAATGATAGTAAGTCCAATATTGAAGTATCATCTGCACGAGAAAAGTTAGGGAACGAGACCCTCTTGCAATTTTTCTTCAAAACAACATCAGAAAGCGTAAGTATTACAGCCTCATGATCATGAAAATGAGATCTAGAATTGAACAAGAGTTTGCCTGTATTCGAGTGAATTCATCAACGACTTGCATCAAGTCAAAGGAAAACGCTATATCGATCATTCTTTCACCAATTTTGTAGTTAGGTTGTTGCAAAAAGAAAGATGGCCAGTTAACATGTGGCAAATTAAAATCTCCAGCTAGAATTATCCGATACTCAGGCTTCACATGCGCGACAAGGTAATTGTGTAATTCATCCAGAACATCCATGGAGGAATTGGGTGGACGATAAATAGCTCCAATAACATACCTGGTCTTTCCGTAATACGCTTTGCAAAATATGCCCTCGACATTATGTATGTCACGCATTTTTGTAATTTGCAATGACTGTCTAAACAGGATCGCCACCCCACCGCCTCTACTCCCACGGTCATTCCGGCACACACGGTAGCCCCGAGGAACAAATTCACTATCAAATATGTTATCGTGCAACCATGTTTTGGTTAGGATAGCCATATGGAGACTATAGGCCAGGAGGGTTCCTTCTAATTCTGTGGTTTTGCTAATAACACTTCTACAGTTTAAATTTAGTATTTTCAGCGACTGAACACTGCACATGTTCCGTCATTTTCCATACTTCCTTCGCTTAACACGTGCATTTTTTGCTTCATCCCAACTAAACAAGTTCCCATCCACACTCAGTCGATTGTAGAAAAGCTTTACTTTAGCACCGTTCACTCTCTCTTTTTCCGAACTTTTCCACAGATTTCTGCGTGCCTCACGATCCCTGTATGAAAAATCCTCAGAAAAGGACAATACTGAGCCCTTTAACTTGTGCGTAACTTTCAAAACAGACATCTTCTCACGATAATCAATAAACTTTAGAATAACTGATCTGTCTTTATTTTCAATTTTGCGGCCAAGCCTGTGGCATCTTTCAACAGTAATTGCCCTTATACCTAGTTTATTCTCGAGAATTTTATTGACGCTATCCTGGAGTGTCTGAGGTGTTTCCCTAGGGGGTTCTTTTAGGCCATAAATGATTAAGTTATTTCTACGGCTCCGATTTTCCAAATCATAAACTTTGTCTTCAAAGGATGTTAGTTTTTGTTGCATTTGAGTCATAAAATCTTCAATTTCTTACACTTCTTTAGGCAATGAAGTAAATATATTCATGTGACGCTCAATGGCATCAACTCGTTCTGCTAGCGTGTCAAATTTTTCTGCTAAATCTTTCTGATTAGCCTGTACTTTGTCAATAGCTGCTTTCTTTGTTTTTTGGCCAGCGAGTACCTCAGACAGCATTTCCTTTTTCGTAAGAGGACAAGGATTAGCCTCAACGTCACCGCAAACGAACAGATCAAGAGGTGTAGGTGCAACACAAGCAAAAAAAATCTTTAGACACAGTGGGCAAGGCAGCAGCAGCAGGAAACTGTTATCATTACGATAACATGGAGCAGGAAAGTACCTACTAACCTGTATCGCAAGGCAAAGCGGATTACCGAGGATGCTGCCTTCTCTGCTGCTGACAAGCCCACTGCCGTGGAATGAGCCTGCCCGTAGATTTAAAGGCTCCGAAGTGATCACGGGAACCGACGTCACTGAGCGATGATTCCACGTGGACGCTATGATGAAAGGGGGCGTTGTTTCCTCGATCTAGCAGCGGTCGTCCACGGATGATAAAAACCGGCCCTCGTTAGGCCATCCAGACGGGGTGACGTCTTCGTCCCGAGCCAGCCCTGGGAAGACGGTGCACACCGTGGGACATTCACCAAGAAGAAGCGCCAAGGCCCGTATCGCAAGGAAAAGCGGATTACTGAGCATGCTGCCTTCTCTGCTGCTGATAAGCCCACTCTGCTTGTCAGCCTGCCTACTACGCAAAAATTATGATTATTTATGGCGTTGTGGGTACCTTGCAATGTGGTTGCAGTCAATACCCGTAGAGTGTTTAAAACGCTTTATAAGGTCATTCTTATAGCTTTCGCTGTGACTGTGCTGCACGTTACTAGGTGGCCTGGTGGTTTCTTTCCCAACTGTCCGCCGCATACCTGTGCACAAATGACAGTCGTCGCAAATGTCCAATCTCCAAATGAGTTTCTACTTTGCCGACATGAGCGTCTCAAAACAATTGGCCGATGGGCCTCCAAGAAGGATGATAATAGTATTTGTGGTTTTACATCCCAAAACTACGACATGTATACTGGTACACTGTAGTGGAGGGCTCCGGAAATCTGTACCATGTGATGTTCTTTAACTTGGGGGCATGGGACCTGCGGGCCTTCTAAAATAAAATCTGCATCGCTTGAAGCCGCATGGCAGCAATATTCATTGGAGAATATATCGTTTCTTAACCTAAAGCCGTGAATCCAACAAGTATTGTGAGTCAAAATGGAACGTTAAGGTTAAAACGTGGTGATTCAGCTCGGCTCCAATGCACACTAAATGCATGCTGAAGCCCCCAAGAGTGTTAAAGTCAGTTAAACAGCTTTTCTCACAACCGTTTATTGATGTACGGGAAAATTATAAACTTTAAAACCCCTTCCCAAGGGTCAAAGACCAAGCGATTCCTTGCAGAACTCTTCGCAATCACATGAAGAAAAACCATTCTCCTTTGATACTAGTGTCCTACTCTTACTGCTTAGAAGAGATCAATTTCAAGTTTTTTCTACAGCGCAAATTCCAAGTTGACACTCTTGAAAATCACTGTGTCGCTACCACTAGCTTAATGCCACGTAGTATCATATCTGTGGGGTACCTTCTCAAATCTAAAAAAAAACATTTTTGGTAGCTGGTGATGCTTCTGCAGCCAGAGAGTAAGAACGCCAATGACGGAAAGGACATTCCACAACATCATTTCTCTGTTTTGATCGCCAACGAAGAAATTTCCAGCTCGAAGTACGACATGCAAACTATTGCCCACATTGCTGAATATTGTCGCTACTCTGCTTTCAAGGCAGACTTGTATGTATTTTACAGCATCAAAATGATCCTGCGAAACAAGAGTATACAAGTTCAATTAAACAGCACAATTGCCAATGTGTCGGGATCCGGATTTGTCTTTACACACGACGCTTGTTGAGGAATTCGCCACAGAAGAAAACGCACTGCCGTTCCTTGTGTCAAACAACCAACGTGGCATTGTCAACTACCCTGCCACCTCATTCCTAGAAAACGACCTAGACACTGGCAAAAATGGCCACATGCCGGACACACGGTGCGGCATGTTTAGGAAATTCACTCAGACTGCGAAATGACGTCATGCGAACCGCATCACATAAAAAGGTTGCAAGTACAAACATGAAGATATCAAACAAGAAATAAAATCGGTCAGTTACAGCACTGCACCTCCATAAAACCATAAATGCAAATGCATTTCTATGTATACTTCGGTATGATGCCGTAAAGTATAAACGCAGCCGAACATATTCGATGACAATTCTTTGCTCAGCAGGCAATTATTTAGTCTGGTACACAACCTGCGGAAATAATGAAAAAAGGCAACCACGGGTTTTCAGTTTACGAAACAAATCTAACTGATCTTACATGACTGAATGCCGACCGAAAGGAGCGGCCGAGCTGCAGGCGGGCAACTAGCGGGACTTCACGCACTGTGTGCAGTGGCCTTAAAGTAGGTGGCATAAATCAAAATTAAAATGATTGATTGATTTGTGGGGTTTCACGACCCGAAACCACCATATGATTATGAGAGACGCCGTAGTGGAGGACTCCGGAAATTTCGACCACCTGGGGTTTTTTAACGTGCGCCCAAATCTGAGCACACAAAATCAAAATTAAAAGTTGATCACATTTTGCTCATTAGCCGTAACAGTTGGGTCAGCTGCGGCAAAGTATTTCCCTCACAACGTTGAGATTATTTGCGAAAACAACAGGAGGCTTACAGTGAAGAGCTCTCTGTAAGAACCTGCATTGTTTCAAAAAACACGCTTATATAAGCATTTATTAAACAATACAAAAGTGTATTATATGGACACAGTATCGATTTATTCAGGTATGTATTCAATTAACCAACTAAAAGTAGTGATGTAGTATAATTAAATGCGACGCGAAATGAAAATGGCTGGACGTATACGCTACAAAATTTTCTGCTTCCTTTTTAGCTATTGCCTACATTGGGCTATGCCACTTTTTGCGACCTGGCATCCTTCCCGTATGTAACTCGTAGGTGCCAGAAATCGATTCTCCTCTGCAATGATGGGCCGTGAACCGTAAGCGTGGCACTTTGTGCCTGTGCGTTAGGCGCTTGTGCGAGAGGCAACTCAGCCATCTTGTTCGGCTGCTGATTCTCGGTGGACGCTATCCTATAAGCCTAGATCTCGCCCCGTCACATTTGGTGGACGCGCTGGGTAACCGCCTCGCAACGGAACTTCACAGCGGCCGTCGTTTGAAGAGTCATTCCGCAACGATGACGGAAAGTACGGCGACTGCATCTGCTACTGGTGTTCTGTGGCCGGAGATGATGCGGTAACTACATCTCCTTCTGCGACGACAACCTTCGTGCTCGAACCCCCGCGGGATCCTGGCACGTTTAGCGGTTCCGGCGATCCAGATGAAGTTGACGTTTTATTTATTTTATTTATTTATTTACAAATACTGTTGTCTCACAGTTCGAGACATTGCAGACGTTGAAGATTGGCTGGCAGAGTACGAACTTGTGAGTACTCGATACCGATGGGGCCCGACTCATATGCTGGCAAACCTGTTATTCTATCTTAGGGGAACCACCGAATTGTGGCATGAGAACCATGAAGCGGAAATTGGGAGTTGGGCAGTGTGCAGGGTTTTAAATGTTGGACCTGTTCGGTAAGCGTATTCGAAGAAAAATGACCGCAAACAAAATACTCGCGTCTAGGGCGCTTACCTCATCGGAGTCGTACGTCTCGTATATAGAAGATGTGTTAGCATTGTGTGGCAAAGCCAATTCTGAGATGCCGGAGGCTGACAAAGTCGGGCATATTCTTAAGGGGATTGTGGATGACGCATTCAACCTTCTCATCTGTAAAAATTATTCTACAGGGGGCGCCATTGTAAAATAATGTCGGCGCTTTGAGCAAGCGAAGAGCCAGCGGATTGACAGCGTGTTTGCCCGTCTTCTGAATACGGCTGCAACGTCGTCTTGCGAAGACCATGCAAGAACACAGCCACCACCTCTAGATTCATCGGATCAGGTGACCCGAATTGTACGGCGCGAACTTGAAGCCACTGCCTCTGCTCCGGCTCACGCCGCTGCAAGTGACACGACCCCACTCACTGCTAACAAGGTTCAGCCATCATCCGCCAAGAACTCGCCAGCATAGGTATTCCCTCGGTGTGCACTTTGCCCCACCCACAGCGAGCTCCATGGCGTCCACCCTTGTCCTATAACGAGTAGTAGTTTATGGCCCGATCTCGCGACCCTGCTGCGTCAACAATCAACTAATTTGTTTTCATTGCCACCGTATCGGTCATGTCGTCCGTTACTGCAATTACCACTGTTCCACGCCACCTTGGACTTCATCTGAACCTCACTACCAACAGGACCGCACCCGCTTTGCATCTACCACGCAGCTTTCTCCACGAAACAACTACAGGAGGTTCAACAGCCAATCTGCATCGCCGCATGGTCGTCAGTCGCGTTCGCCTCCAGGACGTCGCCAATCACCTCGCTCACCGCAGACTCGCAGGCCGTCGTCCCCATTCAACCCCGCTCCTGCCTACCCTGAAAGCTAAACGGTGCAGCGCCCGGAGGTGATGGCACATTTTTGACTCCCTCCACAAATCCTGTATTGACGCTTCCAAAGAGACAAAGTTTGTTGGACGTTGACGTTGACGGTGTGGCTCTCTCTGCCCTTACAGATACTAGAGCGCACATTTCTGTAATGAGTGCGAACCTTCGCCAACGCTTACATAAAGTGCTCACGCCTGCCGCTTCCCGCACACTTCGTGTCGCTGATGGGAGGACCTCTGCCATTCAAGGCATGGGCACGGCCCGTGTGTCCATTTTCAGTCATCCTACATTAGTTCAGTTTGCCGTCATTGAAATGTGTCCTCGTGACTTAATACTTGGTTTCGACTTCCTGGCACGTCATTCCGCGCTCATTGATTGCGCCACTGGTGCTCTTCAGCTTAAGCTGCCGCAGCTTGCCGATTTTCCAGCTGACCATTCTCCACGTTTATGCTCTCGTCACCACGTTCGCTTGCCGCCACGAGCTGCTACATATGTCACTTTGTTGTGCTCACGTGATGTGCCCGATGGTGACTACCTCGTCACTCCTATAGTCGATGTACTGACGGCCCGAGACGTCGCCCTTGCTCACACTGTTGTCGCCGTCGCTAATAATAGAGTTGTTATACCCTACTCAACATCAGTCTGTTGACTCTAGTTATTCCGCAAGACATATCTTTGGCCAGCCTATCTCCGCATGACAGTTGCAACGTTACTGGTTTGGACACTGATACTACATCCCCCTGTCTTGGCCGAAATTACACTCTGCCTGCCGATGTCATAAACAAGATGATTGCTCCAGACCTCACTCCAGCGCAAGCTGCCAGCCTCCGTCGTCTGCTAACATCATATAGAGACATTTTCAGCATCGGCCACCACCCTCTCAGCCAAACAACAGCAGTGACTCACCGGATCAACACTGCTGATGCCAGTCCTATACGGCGGCGTCCATATCACGTATCTCACAAGGAACGCCAAGTAATTTAGAATGAAGTGAACAAAATGATTACTAAAGACGTCATAGAACCATCATCCAGCCCCTGGGCCTCCCCAGTCGTGCTCGTTGAGAAGGATGACAGCTGGCACTTTTGCGAGGACTATCGCCATTTAAAAAAAGTGACTCATTAGGATGTCTACCCTTTCCCTCGGATTGATGACGCCCTCGATTGCCTCCATGTTTCTCAATACTTTTCGTCTGTCGGCCTTCGGTCCGGCTATCGGCAAATTTCCGTCGACCCCATAGATCGTGAAAAAACCACTTTCGTTATGCCCGATGGCCTCCACCAGTTCAAAGTCATGTCGTTTGGACTATGTAATGCACCGGCAACTTTCGAGCGCATGATGGATTTCCTTTTTCGACGATATAAGTGGTCCATCTGCTTATGTTTAGGTAACATAAGTAACAATGTCATTGTCTTTTCACCTACCTTTGACAGCCATATAAGACGTCTGTCAGCCGTTCTGGATGTTTTTCGAAGAGCCGCTCTCCAGCTCAATTCTGCCAAATGCCATTTTAGGACGTCGCCAAATCACCATACTCGGCCTCCTTGTCAGTGCCGCTGGTGTTCAACCAGATCCCGACAAGGTGCGAGCAGCACACAAATTTCCTGAACCACGTTCAACCAAGGACGTGCGAAGTTTTGTAAGGCCATGTTTCTATTTTCATCGATTTGCCCGCAACTGCGCCGACATCGTTCGACCGCTTACTGATCTCTTAAAGAAGGACGTTCCCTTCGCATGGGGCGTAGAGCAAGCGGATGCCTTTTCGGCTCTTATTCATCTGCTGACTACGCCACCAATACTGGCCCATTTCGACCCTGCATCACCTAAAGAGCTTCGGACCGATACCAGTGGCCATGGAATTGGGGCGGCCCTTGTCCAACGACATCACGGGAAGGACCACGTGATTGCTTATGCCAGTCGTCTTCTTTCGCCCGCCGAACGGAAGTTCTTCATCACTGAGCGTGAATGCTTAGCTTCAGTGTGGGCCATGGCGAAATTCAGGCCTTACCTGTATGGCCGAACTTTTTCCGTTGTTACGGACCATCACGCTCTTTGCTGGCTCTCATCGCTAAAGGACCCATCTGGACGCCTCGGTCGCTGGGCGCTGCGTCTGCAAGAATACTCATTCGTGGTCCACTCCAAGTCGAGACGCCTGCACGCAGACACAGACTGTTTGTCACATCATCCGGTTGAAACGCCGGACTTGACAGACCTTTAGTCAGACACCTGCGTTGTCTCCATCCACGCTTTGGGTAATATCTCCACCGAACAACGACGTGACCAGTCATTACTCCCCATCATCGAGCGTCTGACCTCTGCTCCAACAGACCCTTCCGTTCACCTGTTCGAACTGCACGACAACATTCTGTACCATCGCAGCTTCAACGCCGATGGCCTGGAATTACTACTCGTGCTTCCCCATCACCTGCGTTCCAGCGTTCTCGGATAACTACATGACGTACCTGCAGCTGGTCACCTAGGCATCTCTCGTACCTACGATCGTGTGTGACGTCGCTTTTTCTGGCCCGGACTGTACCGTTCTGTGGTTCGCTACATCACTGCTTGCAACCGCTGCCAACGCCGCAAGCGCCCCTCTGTGCTACTGTCTGGCCTCCTACAGTCCATTGACATACCAACGGAACCATTCTTCCGTGTTGGCCTTGACGTGTCGGGCCCGATTCCTACGTCCACCTCCGGAAATATTGGGTTGCAGTCGCCACAGACTACGCCACACGCTTTGCCATTACAAAAGCACTGCCGACAAGCTGTTCCACTGAAATCGCTGACTTTCTCTTGTATGAAGTCATTCTTCATCATGGCGCCCGCGGCAGCTGCTTACTGATCGAGGAAGAAACTTCCTTTCACGTGTTGTGGATGACATTCTCTGCGCCTGCTCCACTGAGCACAAGCTTATCACCGCTTATCATCCACAGACCATTGGACTGACCAAGCGTCTGAACCGAATGCTGACGCAGATGCTGTTAATGTACGTTTCACCAGATCAACGTGACTGGAACAAAGCACTTCCCTTTGTGACGTTTGCGTAACACTCTTCACGGCACGACACAGCGAGTTATTCACCGTTTTATTTGCTATTTGGCCGACATTCAGCATTACCATTTGACACACTCCTTCCTTCGGCTGCCCCCTTGTCTACTGAGCACTCCAGCGATGTCGTTTCTCGAGGACATGCAGCCCGTCAGCTTGCCCGTGATCGGCTGCACTTGTCGGAAGCGCACCAAAAAGACCGCTATGACAGTCGTCACCAAAGCGTGCACTTCTCGCCGGAGTCTCTGGTACTTCTCTGGACACCAAACCACCAAGTCGGCTCATCAGAGAAGCTAACACCACACTACCTTGGCCCCTAAAAAGTGTTACGACAACTCAGAAACGTCAGCTACGAGATCACACCCCTAAACAATGCCTCTTCGACTCCCTCACTCCAGGCGGACGTTGTACACGTTTCCAGACTAAAACCGTATTACCCTGCTTGTTCGTCGCCGCCGTACCAAGCGCCGTGACGGCGCTTCCGCCGCAGGGGAGTGATGTTACGGTGCATCATCGACAGGAGCAAGCGTGGCACTTTGCGAAGATGAAGAAGACGCCTGTGCGTTAGGTGCTTGCACGAAAGGCAACTCAGCCATCTCGTTCGGCTGCCGATTTTCGCTGGACGCTATCCTGTGAGCCTAGATCTCGCCCCGTCACAATAATAATGAGATCTAACAGACAATTATGCCAAGGAAAGCATTAATGCCAATTATAGCATTAATGAAAGGGTGGTAGGCATTGTAATTAAACTGAATAAAAGATACAAGATGAAGGTAGTACAGGCCTACGCGCCTACATCCAGCCATGATGACTCTTCAGTTGAAAGCTTCTATGAAGACGTGGAATCGGCAATGAGTAAGGTAAAAACACAGTATACTATAGTGATGGGCGATTTTAATGCGAAGGTAGGGAAGAAGCAGGCTGGAGACCAGGCAGTAGGAGATTATGGCATCGGCACTAGAAACGCCAGAAGAGAGCTACTAGTAGAATTCGCCGAACGCAATAATTTGCGGATTTTGAATACCTTCTACCGAAAACGAGAAAACCGCAAGTGGACATGGAGGAGCCCTAATGGCAAAAGTAAGAACGAAATAGTCTTTATAATGACTGCACACCCAGGAATCGTGAAGGATGTGGAAGTGGTTGGAGAGGTACGATGCAGTGACCATAAATTGGTACGGTCTCGAATTCGCCTAGACTTGAAAAAGGAACGACAGAAACTGATACGCAAGAAGCCAATCAATGAGCTAGCACTGAGAGGAAAGTACAG